>JBAIAC010000040.1:19927500-21127500 GCA_037349315.1 Chelydra serpentina
CATCTAGACGTCCAGGTTGTAAACTTCCACACTTAAGGGAATGGAATTAATTGCTGCCATTTAAAAAATTTGGCCACATTGTGCCACCAGCTTTTAAGTGGGGTTCTCCACTGGTTCTTGAGCAGAACTCTCTGTTGAAACCAATGTCATGATACAGCTTCTGTTTTCTAACTGGATTCACTGGTGTATTCTGCCCTCACTGAACTCAGTGGGAGTTTTGCCATTGACTCTAATGGAGCCAGGATTTTTTCCAATGTGTTTCCTGCATTCAGACATTTATCCATGTGTGAACCTAAGGGTTCAATGCCAGCTGGCAGAGGGCCCACCGTACTGTAATTCATATCAGGCCTGGTGCACTCACTGCCCTAAACATATGTATCTAAAAGGTGTCATGTGAGGTATCATATGTAAACTGGTGACACCCTGGTCCCAAAAGTCATTGTGTGAGTTTGCGCGGGTTGTGTATGAAGAGTTACAGATGTGGGCTGGAATTATGATCTTAAAATGTGATTGGGAGGCAGTGCATAAACCCAGCGGCTGTAGGCAAAGGAATGTGGAGTTACCTGTCTGACCCACTTGATTACCGGCAAAGGGACAATGAAAGTACCTTTACATGTAAGGTAAACAAAACAATCGAGGTAACAAATGGCAGAGGAGATGACTTAATAAGGGGGACAGAGTCTGTACCCCAAAATGCCTTCCTGGCTCTTGAAGCAGAGACAATTGACTTTGGGTATTAGAAGAGGAGCAAAAAGATATTTTTGCTTAAGGGACAAAAGTTGTCCCTTAAGGGGCAACAAGGGAGAGGCCAAAGCTCTTGGAATCTGCGAAAGGTGGATACTTCAGCTATGAGGGTTGAAGTCTCTGGGAACTGACTATAGGTGAAAAATTGCCTGAGATCAAGATTATAACCTGGCAATCTTTAGACACTAGAAAGCATGTTTTGTTTTATTTTGTTTTGTTTGTAACCGTAACTGTCTCTTTTTCTCTTGCTTAGTATCCCTTAAAATTAAATCTCTGTTCTTTATTAATAAACTTCTTGTTTTATTACAAAACCCTCTCCGTGCCATGTATTAAAGCGAAGTGTGAGTCTTCAGCACACACAGGCTGGTGTGCGCACGCCATCTTTGGAGGCAGTGAATGGAATCATCTCTGTGAGTATCGCAGCAAGAGGGACTGGACGCTGCAGAGAGACATCACTGGAGAACTGGGGTTCGCTGATTGTTACCTGCAAGACGAGGTTTAGAAGGGCAGAGTCTGGACAGTTTGCTGGCACATCGGGGAGCTGACACACAGTTGAGTAGCAACAAAGCTCCCACTTGCTGTGGAGAGGTGTAGCGCGGCAGCTCGCTGTTCTGGGTGTGCTGAGTAGAACATCACACCATGATCAGCAGGGAAGATAAGTAACAATAGCATGGGGAAACAAATTGCTACTTTAACATGTTTGTCAGATGTTTTCTCATACAGCTTCTGACTCACTGTGTTAATATCGACACTATTACTAGTAACAATTGTCACTATTATTACGTTATATTGCAGGCGCGCCTAATTTCCCAACCAAGATTGTAGCCCCAAGAAGTTTACAATCTCAATCAAGACAAAACTCAACAAGTGAATGTCACAAGTGATAGGAAGGAAGTGGGGAAGGAGGATGAGTGGAAGCAGCAATAAGCACGTATCATTAAGGAGGACAGGTATATGTGTGTATGGCTGTCTTCAGAAAGCACGTGCATTTGTAACAGCTCTAAAATGTTGAACAAATCATTTTAACTTACAACTCTTTGCATGAATAAATGTCTCATTATGGCACAGAGCTCAGACTCTGCCTTTGCTGGAAGCCAGCAGATCCTCTTGCAAATCTCTGTGCATCCTGCAGCAATTGGATGAAAAGTATCTCAACTGGCATTCTTTGTACTTTCTTTCCCCAACTAGATTACACATTGTTTTAGGTTGTCTGCAGCTTCAGATTACCACCCTAACTTCTTTAGAAAGGATTCCTGGTTTCATTTCCTCTCACTCAAAATCAATTATGAAGCACATGATCTATGAGAGGAGAGGTGTACTCCCATCTCCACACTCCTCCTTCCCTTGTTTGGGAGGCAGACACCGGTAGACTGGTGTCTATTGCATGACATATTTCCTCTGAGTTCTCAAGCCCTTGGAACTTTCACATTTTCTGTTGTAAATTGCAGGCAACGTGTTAGGCAGAAAGCCAGGCCTGTAGGCAAAGCTGGGCACAATTACTCAGTAAGGCTGTGCCAACCTCCCAAGAGCACCCCATTACTAGAGTTGGGGGAATAGTGCAGACTAGCTTCAGTGACCATTGGCTTGAGTTTTGAAATGAGTTAATTTCAGCCACGCTTCTCACAACCATTCACGAGTATGATGTGCACTGGAATGAACACCAGCTCACAAGCTGGGGCATGTTTTCTAAGGATGGTGAAGGCAGCCGCGCTTGGACTGTCTCAGTGAGAACCAGAAACTGCCTGGGGAGAGGCCAGTGAGTCAGGCAGGACCCTCCCAGGCATGGGCTCTTAGCTGGCAGTTTACAGCTCAGTGCATCTGCCAGTGGGGGTCACTGGGAGCCCTGGGGGCAGGCATGAGGCAGCGGCTGAGTCCCTGGCAGGAGAGAGAGAGGAATGCCGCGTGAGCAGGCTCTGAGGAGAGCTAACACCATGGGGCCCATGCATGGGCTGGGCCGTGCCTGCCGCAGACACTGGCAGGGACAGATAGCGTGGCCTCGTTCTGCTGCCTAGCAGCACGTGATGCTGCTGCGTTGAAGGAAGCGACACCAGGGAAGCAGAGTGCAGTATTTCCCGCGTCGTGCTGCAGGAGAGAGACTCCCGTCAGTCCTGAGCTCTGGGCCCTCGCACAGGGAGAGTTTTAAACCCTGTGTACACGCCCGCGGCCACCCTTCCCATCATCACCCCACCTGCGCTGCCTGCCCGCCGCTCCTCGCTCACGCAGCCCCCGAGAGCGGCTCTCTCACAGTTCACTGCCAGCGCCACCGGCCCCCAAATTCAATTTTTTCTCTTTCCCCTAGAACATTGCATCTTGTTCAATCTGTCCCCTGTCACACAGGCTCCAGCCCTGCTGCAATTGGATTCCAAAAATAACCTCTTTATTCACACGGCTCATGCTATTATATCGCAGCCCAGCTCGGGCAGGCGAGGGGTCATTCCATTATCCAGGAACGAGATAGCTGAGTATTAGGGAAGCCAGACTCTTTGACTCTCTGCCCTGTGGTAATGGGCCTTTTTTAAGGGCATTAACCAGTGTTTCCACTAGGTATTTGACAAGAGTAAAGGTAACATTGCCATTTAATCCTCTTCTCTTTTGTTTTCTTTGCTATAGACAACGCTCACATTTACTTCTCCAACTTCCGCTAGAAAACACGCTGCTCGTTTCCCCTGAACCTTTCCTCTGATGCTCCGCTGCTGGGTGAGATTAAATAGTTTGGACAGTGGGATACAAGGAACTGTTTCTGCTCCAGGTGTTTTCACTCGTTTGCTGCGCAGAAATGGAACTGAAACTGCCAGCAACTGCACAACAGTGCGATGTACAACGTGGAGGGTGGTTTAACCTAAGAGCCCCAACCAAGGCTGGGCTCCCAGCGTGCGAGGCGATGTGTGGACACACAAGGGGCACTCCTGGCCCCAAGGAGTTTCTCCATTGACTTCAGCGGAGCCAGGATTTCACCCAGAGTGTCTAAACCCTCCTTCGGCATGAAGCAGACCACTACCTCATCACGCTGTTCTTAATCATCTCACTCTTGCCTGGTGCACCTTCCTTGGTTTGCTGCATTCCTTCTTCGTCTCTCATCATCCCTTCTTCAGCAATCATCACATCATCATCTTGTAAGACCTGTCGTCTTGTGGTGTGTCTCAGCACCAGCCCAGCTGGGTCCTATAACCAGATGCTACCATAGGGGGCTCGCAATCAAAACAGATGGGGGAGGGGTCTTAGTCCCATTTTACAGATGAGGCACTGAGGCACAGAGATGAAGTGACAGGGTCACACAGACCATCTGTGACAGAACCAGGACCTGCATTCCAGTCCAGAGTGACGACTGTAATGTTCTCCTTCCTCTCAGTGGCTCCGCCTCTCTCTACTTGTAGGAGTGGGGGTGGACTCAGCTTTTCCTCACAGCTGACAGTGGCGTTGCAATGCCAGTGCAGGGGGCTCATCACTGAGGATGCAGCTCCTGAGTTCTGCTCGCATGAGGCCTGCTGGTCCTGGGAGGGTTTTTCCTGATTGGGATTTTTTGGCACCTTGCTGAAAGAGCCCCCCATGAACGGGGATTCAGAGAAGAGCGATGAGGATGGATGGGCAGTCGAAGGGGTGAGCTTGTCCGAAACAATGATGGACATATAACGTGTGCAGCTGAAGTCAACAGTGACACGAACTGTCTAGAAGGGCCCATGAAAGGGCAGAAACCCCAAGAAAAGAGGTTTCAGGGGGTGCCCGAGCAGAGGTTCTTGGCAGTCATGGGATGAACCTGAGCCATTCTTCCCTAGAATGAGCAGACTTTGTGATCCGCTGAGGTGAACAAAGTGGATAGATTTATTGACACATGGGGCATTTGCTTCCTAGAGTGGAGTGAGAGCTTCTCAAAGGACAATAAATATTGATGCTCACCAAAACGAGAAGTCGTTCTAAGCATTGTTATGTACAGCCCGAATATCTTCATCAAAACTATAGAAACCTCGGCATTATGGCTGAGTTTACACCTGGCAAACAGCTTTGCCGCAATATTAGCATTCAAAGGAGGGGGCTGCCAAAAACCATTTTCACCTAAAAGGTAAATAAATGTTTCCTTTGAAGGCCAGTCCCGTGCTTTTCTTTGCAGCTGTAATCTGACTGCTTGATATAATCCCTGACCTCAGCACTACCGAGCTCTGAGGAGATCAATTATGGAACCTTAATGATGAGCCTCATGATCCTTTCAACCAGTTCTGAACCGGGCTTTTGCTGCGATGCATAACAATGGTCTCCAGACTGTCCGCTGACGCTCTGCCTTGTTCTGAGGGATGAGACAGGAAACCTCACTTCTTTAATCTTGTCTATGCAGGATTCTTGTTCCATTCAGTTCCCATGAGAGCGGCGGTGTAAGACCCTTTGTCCTGCTGGGCCCTCCTGCATTCAAAGCCTTTCACAAACCATGGCCGTAATGAAAAGAACCCAGGAGTCCTGATTTCCAAGCCCAGGCTCTAGCCACTGCACCTCACTGCCACATCCAGGTTCCTGGCACATCGGTGTGTGTTTGAAGGGAGAGTCTTACTCTGACACTGGGCACTGGCTGTAAGGGACTGAGACACACGCTTATTAGAAGCCTGTGTCAAAATCTCTCGCCTGCCTCCCAACACTTTCTCCTTTGGCATCTCACTGAGCTGCCTCAGTCTCTCGCGCCCTGCTCTCTGATTCGGGAAGCCACCTCCCCGCCTACACAAGTGCCTTGGAAACGAAATGCCAGGGAGGGCCGGGTCAGTTCCTGAGCTGCTGATTGGTATGAGGGGATTGAAGCGAGCGGGTGCAATGTCGTGAGGAACTAGTGGGGGCAGGAGCTCTCCCTCCAGGTCACTTCCCCCGTCCCTCATCACTGGGACACCCGAGCCCCTGCGGCAGCTTAGGGCATTGGCCAGGATACGGGGACAAAGCAGCTTCATTAGCAATGGAATATTCACACAGAACTTAAACAAAACCCCCTGTAAGTATCTGGTGGTGCTGGGCTCCCGGCTCCAGACATTTACATTTACAGATTAATCCCGAGTGGTTTCATAGGGGCCGTGATTAATGAGTGAAAATAAAAGTGCTCCCTTCGTCTCACCCACATCATGCCCTAACTGCACAGGATTATCCCTGATGTTTAAAATTCCAGCCTGTGCCTGCCTCGCTGGCAGCCCTGTCGGAGCTGCGTCCCTGCAGTTTCTCTCTGCTACTTGTCCTGGCCTCTTACATCTGTTCTCCCATTTCTTATACCTTTCTTAGCTGCTGGGCAGATGCTTAGAACAGGTCCAGAAATGAATCATTCATTTTGGTGGTTGGAGAGGAGGCATGCGCTCTCACCATGCCATCAACTTTTAATTCAGAATTTGCTTGCATTATGTGTGTAAATAACCATCATGCGCAATGCACTTAACTGTCATGCACAGCTCACGGCTCTGGGTCTCTACCCTACTCCCATTGTAGGCCAATGCACTGAGATTGGGCATTTACACACTTCCTTGAGCAGAGTTTATCTCGGCCCATGAGGGTGTTTGCAAAGCGTTGTGTGGCATTTAGCTGCATAGCTAAATGTTTCACCACCACACGTGTACAACTCTTGTTAGCAGCACCAGCTGGAGGCAGGCTACATCCCAATGGTCTCAGACTCATGCAATGCTAGCACCAAATCCCGCAACGCCCTAGTCTAGCCTGTGCAGGTAGGAGCCCGTGTGAACATCCCAGGTGCCTCGTCTGATATTTCCACGGATGCTCATGTGAACTTTCCCTCTGACTCCCACAGTTCCACTGGTACCTGGATTTCCCAGACCCACTGGGGCTCTTTCCAGCAGATGGAGGTTTCAGATTTGTTCTTCTCCAAGAGCATCAAGGGGTGTTGTTCATCCCTTTGTATGAGCAGCTATCACCCAGAATAGGAAGCAACCAAAGAGAGGAGCCTTTTGATTTTAGCCCATTGTTGTGCTGTTGTAACATGGAGAATTTCTGGCCGTCTGAGTGCTTCCAGGGTGATTTTGCCAGCCCTGTAAGCTGGCATCTTATGATGCTGAATCTAACTATTTATGGCTATGTGCGAAGTCTCAGACATCTCTTCACAGCCTTTTGCTGCTTTCCCTTCCCAACAGGATGCCCGGCAAGCAGTTCCGCGGGCTGATTAGCAGCTCCAGGTACAGGTACACACGGCAAGCAGACAGGCACAAGAAGTTCTGTGCTAGGGGTTTGTGTATCAGAAGTAAATGACTTCCCTCAACTTTATTTTGCAATGCTAGCATCTCACCTCCTTAGGAGTGAAAACACAGATACCAAAGATTGCAGCTTAATTGATTGATTAATAACAGGAACCCTAATTGAATCCTCCCAGCTTGTATATAAGATGTCTTAATGGTAGAGCCTAGGGAGTAAATGCACAGCATGGAAGTAGGAACCGCAGCCCAACCAGGAACACTTTCAATTTAAAAGTCAATCTCATTATACAAGAAGCTGTTTTCTCTATCCCCCTGGAAAGGCAACAGCAAACTCCCATCTTCTCCTCATCAGAGCCACATGGTTTGTTAGTGTCGGTGGGAGATGCAAATACGAGCTTTTTTTTATTTTTTCCCACTGCTGCATCTTTGAGCAGCTCAGTAAATATTCATGAGTCTGCCATTGTAGGAGCTCGGAAAACTACAGAAAATATGCCCTCCAAGGTGACATGTAATTTGGCACTTCCCGCACGGAGAGGCAAAGGATGCAGCCAGAGCAGAGCTAGCCTCATAATTAGGTACCTTGCTACGATCAAATCCTTTCTGTTTCTCGTGAAACACGAGACATGTCAGACCCTCCCCATACGCCAGGGCCCCTGTAATGTAGAGTGCAACTGGGCTAACTGGGAATGGTGTGTTCTCACCGACTAGCCAGGCCCCCAGGCTGGTGTCGTTCCATGCACAATCGGAATCCTTTCCCGGGTTCTCATGTCGTGGTTTTCACATCTCTGGTCACGAAGAACAGGTCGCTTCCTGCTGAGCCATGTCCCAACAGCAAGTGCTTCTCCCATGGAGGGGCTGGGGGCTTGTGTCGCCTGGCCTATGAATACTAGGGGAATGAATGATCCTGCTCGGGTGTTCCCATTCTCTGAGTAGCCATTCAGCAGGGCCAGGTAAAACCCTTTTGGTCCTGGCTGTGTTCTTTGTATGACTTAGGGCTGGAGATGGGCCTGGATCTGAATCCAGACTTCAAACCCCCACCAGCCTGAATGCAGAGTTTACACCATTTTGTGAAGGAGATGGACCCACCTGGAGATGGACTCTGAACTCAAACGCCAACATGGCGGAAGTGACCTTTGTGAATATATTGTCAATAGCAGATAAGTGGGAATGCATCTCTTGGCTATCCATGAGGAAGGGTGTGTATGGGGACCCGCTTCGATGAGCTCATGTCCAAGATTTGAAATCACAGACCTTCAGTGGAGTTTTCTGGTCCCCCAGCCTCTCCATTCCCAGAGAAGAGAGAGATGAGTCCAAAAACCCGCCGATGAACAAATCTCCCATTTGAATTTTCACGTTGCCCCAGCTCACCACTTTGGTTTTTTCAACTTGTAATCAATCTCAAAAGATTGGATCCTATAACTAATATAAGGCAACTCAATTCTGCCCTCAGTTTTGCTTGGGGAAATCCTACGTAACGCTGTGAAAGTCAATCAGGTTCCTCTGGGCAAACATCAGAGCAGTGGAGGTGAGAATCTGGCCTGAAATATGTAAGCCATTTCCCCACATTCACATTCTTTTCTCCGTTTCAGTAGCTTCCTTTTGCTAAGGAGCTGGCTTATTCCAGGCAACTATCATGTGTTCCAAAAGGTCAGAGTCAAGAGCTGCATTGGCTCTGGCCCCTTTGTTATGGGAGCTTGTTCACGGTTAAAGTGAATTGTTCCCAGATATCATGTCTTGGGTGTCTGCCATGGGAAGAAGCCCGTGTCTCTGCCCAGAGGCCAAGTATCTGTTCGAGGAATGCAAGCTCCGTGCTAGGTACGGGGTAAGCAGAAAGTACCCGAGGGGGCAGCCACGTCCCTGCACTGCTAGGGACCTCGTGAGTCTGCATCTTGCTCTGGAAGGTGCTCTGGAAGCCCTGGAACTGTATGCAGTGGTGACTTGGGGGCTGTCATGTAGCCAGGGATCCTGGAGAGGTGTCCTGTCGCCCCCTTCGCAGGAAGGGATCTCTGAAAGAGACCAGCCTCTGAGCACAGCCCTGGGAGACGCGGCTGTTTCCCGCTTCCTGCATGGATACACGCTGTGTCCCTGGGGCTGGCATGCAGGGACGTGCCCTGTGTGTGTAGGCTGGGTGGGCTGAGAGGGGCTGAATGGATGTCAATGGTCATTCAGAGCACTCAGCACCTTGCAGGATCAGACCCTGGGTCTGTGACTCTGTGCTCTGTGCCAGGCAGTGAACTGCTGGCAGGGGCAGGGATGGTTCCCCTACTCTCTGCTCCCCCATCTGAAAGCGAAATCCAGAGCGCCCCTATGAGGCAGTGCCCCCAGCACAGGGATTTCCTGCCTGCTGCTTTGCCTCATTTCTCGCCAGGGTTGAAATGTGATCCACACAGCAAGCGTGTCGATACTCGTTCTGCTCATCACTGCCCCTCTATCGCACTGACATACAGAGCACGAGTGACCTTCAGCCCCTGCGTGGTTATTGCCTTAAGACAACACAATTAAACCTGTTCCATTGCTTAACGCACTGTGTCAGGAGCCTGCAGGTGAGGTTTTGTTCCAGTCTTCTATCGTTTTCAGAAACGCCTGGAACTGTGACAGCTCAAAGAGCCGGTGCAATTCCACTCCAAGCTAATCAATAGAAGGCCTCAAGGTATCTCACACTTGTGTCAAATATGGGATTTTTTTTAGCCTCCGAGCACTTTCAAGACTCTTCCGGTGGTTGCAGGGAATTTTTCACCCCTGTCCTGGGAAGGACATTGAGCTGCAAAGTCAGAGTCATGGCCTTGAGAGTCCTTTGGCCGCTTCTCCAGGGAAAAAAGTGTCTCTCACTGTCTTCGTCATCGAGAGCTCCTGGGTGCTGCCGTTCAGGTCTGTAGCATAACAATGTCCTGTGATGTCCAGTCCTCGGGAAGGCGCAGAAGAATATACAAGTGAGGGTGTGGGTGTGCATGAGTAAGCGTTTAATACAATTCCACTTACAGCTACTCTTACACTGATATAACCTTGCCTCTGCCCAAAAGGGAGAGCTAATCCGGACTCCAGGCACTCGTTCGCTATGTTAATAGTTATACAGAGGGATGGGACAGCCCCTCCGCCCAGCCAGCAGGCCTGAATTCCATCACTGCCTCCATTGAACAAGGGTGCTCTCGTGTTGCCTGGAGCCACGCAGGAGGTTTGGGACGTCTTCACAAGTGCGATTCAGGCTGGAATCTCACTATTGCTGTCCGTGAAGCTGTCACCGTGTCCCCCACCCACTGGGGTAAAAAAATAATAATCCCTGAATCCTGTGGATTTGGATCCAGACAGTAATTGGCCAGTTTTGCAGAGAAATGCCCGTTTCCACAGGAGCAGCACCCCAGGGCGAGACCGATATTTGGGCGGGGGGGGGGGGGGGGGGGAGATGCCTCGTCGTGTTAGCGAACAATCTGCCATGACCATGAGAAACGTTTGAGTACTTTGCAAATCCACGAAGCCCAGCTTTTCTCAGGCGACAATGCTTCTCCGCTCAGCCCCGCTTGTGCTGGCGCCGGTGGGGTGGACAGATGCCTCCTCCCCCAACCCACACCCCTCTCCTGCGTTTCAGCACGCAGTGAGTGTTTCAAACAGAGCAGGATTGTTTGTAAAGTCAGTTCTGAATCCACCGCCCCTAGGGATTATTCCACCTTAATCTGGTGTTTCTTAAAAGCGCTCTCTAGGCCGAGTGTCTGGACCACTCGAGTTAGATGAATATCTGTATTTGTAAGCTAAGCTATTGCCTGTACGTTAGAATCGCCTGCTCCACTGACATCTCTGGAGTTTCATGTGCCTGTGCAAGTAGCCAATTTTGGCCCTCTATGAGCTTTATTTTATTTGTATTTATTTTTTGTTCGTTTTGTTTTGGGGTTTTCTTTTCATTAATGTTAGGGCGTTACTGGGGCAAAGCCTCATATTCCCTCTGTAGTCACTGAGCTCGGGCAATAGACAGAGCCTTTCCTATCAGACTCTTGCCCTCCTTCTCAGAATGCCCATCGCTTCTCTCTCTCCACTCACTTCCCACAAACTTTCTAAGAGCTGCATTTTGTCTTGCTCTGACATTCTGTAATGGGCAGCATCCCGCCTGTCAAATGGGAATTCTGCTCTGCTCTGCTGGATGTATGATGCATAATTTTGTACTAAACCAATGAGCCAACCTGATCTGAAAATAGACTGATGGTATCCTTTAGTTCTGGGGTTTCTATCTGAACAGCTCCTGACTGAAGAGGAGGTAGCAGTGAGGGACCCAGGTGCCCCGTGTCCATTAGAATGGGAGAAATGGCCCACTTAGCGTTTTGACAAAGGTCAACCTTGAAGATGTGAAAGAACATTGAAGAGATAATGGCCCAAAGTTTTGGTGGCAATGGGAGAGCGTCTTCAGTCCAAGCCAGGGAGCACTTTGCGGTGAGGCTAATATAAATATTTCCCTTAGAGAAGATGCTCAAAGTTGTTCCAAAGTGCCAGCGGATGGTGGTATCTCTTTCCTACCAGTGCCAAGAGTCACCTTGGCACTAACCTACCTATGGGCCAGATTCACCCCACTGGTGCAGAGCTGTGAGCAGTTTTCCGTCCCCGGCCTGTCTGGAACTCACCCCAGGGATCCTCTTAGCGTGTGCGCAACGTGCCTCGTGACCAGAATTCATCACCGAATTTTCTGCTGGTTGGCTCATTAGCTCGCCATGCCCAGGCCAGGTACTAATGGGGAACGCGATAGAGAGCCAGAGGGCCACTGCCCTGGTTTATAGCCTGGAGGTTCATCATCAGCGCCTACCCAGGAGAACCTCTGAACGAATGCACCTCCTAGCTGGCATGGCCCCCTCCCCACCCACTTTAGAGGCCGTGCCAGCTGTCTCTGGGGTTGTGCGTGACTGTCTTTCTCACCCTGAGCTTTTCCTATATAGCAAACATCAGTGTCTGCGGGTGACGTTTTGGAGCAAGCGGATGTCTTTGCCACACAAAGGGCAGCATTTCCATTCCTGGTGAGCTCACAGCTCCACGGTTTTGCCTGGGCTGAAGGGGGAACAGTCTTACCACCTCCATCGCAAAAAGCCACTTCTGCAGCAGAAACGGCTCCATTTCCACGGTATCCTTCTGGGGGTGCCATGGCCAAAAAAGGGCAGGCCGGGAAGTTTGTGCAGCTCAACAGGAGGCCAGTGTCAGACAGAGCAGCAGTTTTTGTCATGGTTACAGGGCTAACTGCACCTCTGTCCCTCTTCCGTCTCTGAGTGCACCCCTCAGGTGTCAGGCCTCTCCTGGGAGGAATCCTGATTCTCGCACTCAGAGACCACGCCCAGGGCTACTGACTCTGTGTATCCACCATGCTGACCCATCCCCTCAACCTGGGCTTGGCACCTGTGGTTCTTCCCTTGGGGAAGCGGTGACCATAGTGACCCAGACGGCCTGTTTAAACCAAACAGGAGAGAGAGAGCGAGGATTTTAAAACAAGCAGCAGCCTACACTCAGCTCTGTCTTACCTAACAGCTCACCTTCCCCAACGTAACCTAGGCAGGCCTGGTCGGGCTCTCCCGAGCAATTGCCTTCTTGAGAGGGAGTCCCCGTTCTAACCACCAGACCCTTTACATTTGCTGCTTCCCAGGCCTGTTCTGGGCTGGCCCTGGCATTGTCTCTCTCGTGTGTAGTCAGAGGTGGGTTCTCTTAAGCTATTCTTCTTCTCTTCCTGCTTGTTATTCCTAGCAGCCCCGATTAAACGAAACCAGTGTGTTCATACAGCCCAATAGCCAGGTCCACACGCAGGAGTCACAGTTCCGCTTCCATCACCGTCTCTCCATAGCTCAGACATCGCCGCCCTAAACCAATCAAGTCACCATGACACTAGGGTGGGGGTAGTTGTGACAATTCTCGGGTCCCAGGACTGAGAGTCACCTGGTAACCCTGGCCTCAGGGTGAGGGAACCTTGCCCGTGCCTGGCTGGAGGTCAGCTCCCCAACACCACCAGCCGGTCACCCACTCAAGCCTCTCCCCCAGGCTAAGCCAGCCCTGACTTCGCCTGGCAGGTGGCCAAATAGCTGCACGCACCCGAGTCCCCGAGTCTCTTTGAACCATTCCCCTGAGATATCCAACCCCTGACACTGGCTGACCACAGAAATCCCAGATCCTCTGCCCCCAAAGGAGCCGTGTGCCCCCGTTTACTCATTTTACCTTAAACTCCTGCTCCGGTAAAGCCCATGGCACTAGTGAGCACTTAAGAAAAGTAGGTGAACATCAATAGAAATTCTACCAGAAACAAAGAGTGATGGAAACAGCTGGTTAGAATCAAACAAAATCATAAACCGCCAACCTGGGTCTACACTTAGTAGCAGTTACCTTTCCAGTCTAACAAAGCAGACATGCCCCAAAGGTTAGTCTGTTGCAGAGATGGCTGGCTTCAAAGGAACCAGCATCCAATTTTTCATGAAAACTCCTTGTTCTCTGTGAAAGCTTTCAGAGGGTCTTTCCCCCTCCTCTGTTGCATGAAATCATCTGTTTGTTTCTATTCATAGACAGGCAAACCCCTGTCTTGTAATGTTCCTTTTTTACCTTCAGGAGGTTTCGATTGTTTGCAGTTGTCTCTGATGGTTTTCCATTGAAAGTCTTGGGATCGAGCAAGGTTAAACAATTAAGTCTTGCTTTGCATCTCCGGCTAAACAGCGTGTAGTGACAACTCCCTCCTGCCTGAATGGGCCATCACTGAGACATATTATCCCCAGGTGACCAATTTTGACTCTAAGTCCATAAAGCATGCTTTCAATACAAATACATTATTCCTTCAATATTACCACACATACATCTCACAGTGCTTATGAATCTTGACAAGGAGTTTGCTTTCCAAAGATACCTACCTCACTTGGATAAATATCCTAGAAGAGGTGTTTGGTGTAGTGAGTTTGTCAGGTCTGCGGTGAGAGTTGTTTGCAAAGAACAGAGGACCCTTTGCCAACTGGGTGTCTCTGTCTCACAGTAGCGGTATGTGTTCATTGTGTACAATTATTTTTAGAAGTTTGGCCCTTAGCTATTTATTTCTTTGTTTGAGAACTTGCTTTTCCAGAGAGGAGAGAATGAGGGAGAGTTTCTCTGCCATGCATGTTTGGCCTTCAGAGACGTTCACACCCTAATTGCAGTTTTGGAATTTCCACCAAACTCCGAGACCTCCCCATGACTGGGCAGGTCTGCTGCAGCCATTTAACAAAGGCCCCGGCCGTGTGGGACACAGCCATGAAGAGCCTTGCATGGGAACCAGTGCTTTGATTGCCCAGGAGCTTTGGATACCGTACAGCTGTGGACACACTGCAGGCCAGGGACCGGGTAGAATCGTTCAGCTGTAAAGTGCCTCAAGTGTGAAGCAGCCTTAGCTTCAAAGCTCTTCGCTCTCCTTGGCTTTCCCTTCAAGGCTTGCTCCTCTCTGCTTGGCTGGGTGCCATTCTGGGAAGGCCAGTGCTCTTAGGCGTCTCTCAGGTCTCTGTGGACGGGTTGGTGAACAAAATGCTGCCCCCTTCCTCTCGGAGACCTGCCGTTGTATTACAGATCCCTTCTGCTTCTCGGCAGGCAAATCCTGCTGCCAGTGCAGAGCCCTTCTCAGGTGCACTGCTCAGGGGAAGCTGTGCAGGGCATGCACAGCTCTGCAAGGGATCGCAACGTGCTGTCACGGGGAGGCAGCTGGGCATAGGGTTGCAGGATCTGGCGCTAGGCAGGTGCACCCTCCATTGCCTGCCGCAGCAATTCCTGCGGCTCTGCCATTCTGTGCCCTCTCCCCACACCCGCAGTGCACAGCACAGCTCTTCCTGTGCTACAAGGCAGAGGATTGGCCTCAGGAGGCTCCCATTAACCCCACACAGATCCCTCGCAGAGAGGAGGAGCTGCCCTCACTCAGACAATCTGGCAAAACTTCACAGAGACAGTGAAGGCGAGGGCCATGCGGATCCCAGATTGCGCTGCCTCTTTCTAGCGCTGTTCTAGGCGGCTGTGTAAGCAGCAGGGATGAGCCAGTCTCTGATAGTGCTGCACATCCTGATATTACACAGAGGGGAGAGATGATGGGAGGCGCCCCCCAAAGCAAGAGAGGCGAGTTTGTGCTTTTGTGCTGGAAACTTTTCCCGTGGAGTGTGGGAGGGGTTCTCACACATGCATGCCATGCACCTCCACAGCACAGGATTGGGGGACGGGGCGGCAAACTCTCCTTCAACACCACCTTGAGTGACACCTCCCTCATAGTAAAGAACAAAAAGAAATGTATTTGCCCCAGCAAGGAGCCACCGTGACAAAGGATTCGGAGGCCAGGAAGGCTGCAGGAAAGGAAAGGAAAGGTCAGGGAGACCGCAAACCAGGGGAGAACCTGGAGCCAGCCTGGGTGAGAGGCAGCATCTCTCTGGACCACTTGGGCTCCTTTGGGGAAGCTGAACTTCCTCCCAGTGATGTCAGTGGTGCAGGGTCAAACCCAAGGCCTGAGTAAACAGAGGGCAAGTGCCTGAAGGCACCAGTCAGAGGGAAGGTACTAATGGAGCCCGCATTAGAGCTAGCTGCTAGACACTGAGCTCCCCGGAGTGCCACCCTGCATGTGTGCCCTGTCCCCTGCAAAGGGGCCATTATTCCCCTGGCATTACAGACTGTCACACAACAAAGTCCCCGGGTCGCTGTGGGTGCGGGTTGGCGGTGAAGGCCGGGTCAGTGGAGGTCAGAATTCCTAGGCTGCCCATCATTTCAGACAACGCGGCAATGGCTAAGAGTAGCCAAAGCAGTATGCCTTGACTGGCGAATCCTGACACAAACGGCAAGAGAAAAACAAATAAGGAGGGAAATGAACAAATTATACCAATAATTGGTTTAAAAAATGCATCAAAGAAAACTGATATCCAATAATACGACTGGTTCCTAATGAATGTGCGTGTAATAAAATCAGCCTGTTTGGGCCACGGTTGGCCCTGCTCTTCTCATCCCCAGATTAAAAATGGAACATCTGTGATGATTTAATTTACATGTTAATAACAAACAGGCCTCCAGAAACCAACGAATAAATGCCTTTTATTGCCGGCGTATCTTTTCCACTGCAGCTTGAATGAAAACTCTGGTAATTAATTGTTTTAAGCGATTCTATTAAAAAGTGTCTGGAAGTGCTGTGTGCCGAATGTTTATGTGGGCAGGCAGATGAGAGGAATACAGACGAGGAAGCAGCCTGCTAATTATGTGCCTTTTTAAAATTCACTGCCTTAAAGACATGGGACACTTTTAACCATGGAAGTCGACCCTAGCACATTTGTGCGCCTTCCCCCAATCATTCTCTCTATTTGAAAACTTCCCATTTTAAAACAAATAGCAAATCCCGATGTCTGTGTTCTAGGAAGATTAAATGCAAGTGGAAGATCTCTGTCCGCTGCGGAGCTGCCGATGGCCGCTCTGCCACTAGAAGTGGCATGCGCGGGTGTGCTGCATGCCACACATGTTGCCTGCAGCTTGTCTCCTGCGGCAGTCATGCCTGCATGGGATTTGCGAAGGCGGGATGTGGCTCCTGTGTGCCGTGAAGAAGGCTGCCCTGCATCTCTTGCCAAGGAGCTCCCAGGCATGCATTGAATTTTCAGTCCCAGCTGAAATCCCACATAGCCAGCTACAACCCATTTTGCATTTTATTTTAGTTTTAAAAGGCCAAGATCTCCTACATTCTCCAGTCTGGAAAAACAAGACAGACCCTTGCATTGTAAAGTGGGCTAGTGCAGAGATAACCTTGAACCGCCGCTCCATTTTGCAAGCTCTGTAAAATACCAGCTGCGGGTTTTGGTCTCCAGTATCTGGCTCTGACTCCTGACAGTTCGTCCTGTTCTACCGGAAGGCACAATTCAGCATCTCTTTTCAGAACCACTCGTTCTTTCCATTATGAAAAGAGCAGGAGTCCAAAGCGTGAGAAATGTCAGATTGCCCCAGTGCTAGGTGAGGTACAAGGACCTACGGCAAATAGAACAGAATTAGAGCTAAACGTACAGCCATCAGGACCTGAAGTTTGACTTGATGCTGTGTGCAAAGAGCAACAATGCAAACTCTTTATTTTACAAATCTTCAGCCGTGTTGTTTGCAGAACTCCTATTCTGACAGGTCACAGCCAGCAGCTCGATCAGAGGTATTGTTCCAATGCTGCCTTGTGCCGTTTATGGCTGCGACAAGGCCTCATGATCACAGCTGGAGGCCTCTTTTGGTCCCCAGTGTTCGGATACCTCTGAAATGTCTAAGTGGATGTTAATGGTACAACTCCCATGCACTTCAGTGGGAGCGGAGACAGGCCAGCACTGAGCACTTCTGAAAATCCTACCCAGGATGCATGGATCCAACATGTAGGGCTGCCTCCAAAGTACTATCTCCATGAATGACACAACATCCCACTGGCACTGGAGAGAAATGTCCTAGAGAGGTGAGATATGGAGCACCAGCGGGAGCTGGGAGCTGAGTCCTGGGGCTGAAGGAAGTACCCTGTATGCTGGTACATAAAGAAGGGCAGTGGAAGCCCATGGCCTAGGGCCACAGGGTG
The DNA here is from genome assembly GCA_037349315.1 of Chelydra serpentina. Taxonomy (NCBI): domain Eukaryota; kingdom Metazoa; phylum Chordata; order Testudines; family Chelydridae; genus Chelydra; species Chelydra serpentina. The sequence goes on from JBAIAC010000040.1 coordinate 19,944,925, forward strand.
TGTGCAAACACACCAGCATGTACTATGGAACAACCCAGGCTCACTGTTGTAGGGTTGCTAATGACAGCAGGGTGACTCACTCTGGTTTGAGAGGAAGCATTGGCTGGTGGCTGAAGCACATCTTAGTTCTGCCCTTGCTCTGCCATAGACTGATTGTCACTTAACCTCTGAGAGACTCAGTTTCCCCCAAATAGTTGACCCGCCTCCCGAGGCAGGTGGGTTGGTGGCGCTGTTTGTTAATGTACACAAAGCAACTTGCTGTTCTCAGATGAATATCGCGATGACAACGCTGAGTGTTCGTTCCACAGGGGCTCCCGGCATTACCGCTCGTTCTCAGAATAAAACTGTGCAGTCATTGCGGTTTGTCAAAAATACTCTGTTAAAGGGCTCTGCGGAGCTGCCAACTGATCCTCCATTAGGAAAAGAAGGTGGCTTGACAAATCGCCCTTGTATAGGCAGGGTCAGCGTGCCAGCCGGCCTGCAGAAGGGGCGGGTACCCTCACCTGCAAGAGGCTGGGGGCTGGCTGGAAAGAGGGGGATGCAGAGGCAGGGGTGTGTGGTGCGTGCAATAGAGGCAAGCTCTTTCCTGTCATTTAAACACCAAAATGCCCCTCTCAACACCTGCAGCCTGAGCCCTTCCCGCTCTCGGTGTTGCTGTGAGTAACGGTAAATGCTCTTTCACTGAACACTCTGCCCCTGGTTATTTGGTGGTGGCGCTTTGACAGCCAGATGCAAAGTGAGCTGGAAGCCAGGCGCATGGAGAGGAAGTGGCTGCTTTATCAAAAATAGCCCTGGGAAAGCACCCAGAATGTTCAGCTGGGAAACCAAAATACCCCCGAACTCTCTGAAGGTGGCTCACACTCCAGAGGACACCACAGTGAATTCTAGGCAAGGGCTTTTATCGGGGGTTGTGAGTGCCCGGGGCCGGAATCGGAGCTTTCACACGCAGTGACCCCAGTAGATCTGAGCACTTGCCCTGCTCTGCCTGACAGCAGCATTCTTCCCAGGTACCTGCGGCCCGGTGTGCCTCCGCACCCTGTACGTGTCTCCGCTTGGTTCTCATTTAACCCCCAGCGACCGCTGTCGAGTGTCTGCTCCAACCATCCGCAGACACCCAGCGCGCCTCTCCTTGCGGGCAAGTGAGGCCACCTCACACCTGTGGAACTGTTGTGTTCCCGGTTTACAGGGATAACCCATCCCTGCTGGGTGCGGCGCTCTGTCCCCCAGCCCAGCTAGAGACTAATGAGTCTGCTACAGCGGCGGCTACAAGCCACGTGGCTTTTAGCTCATGCCATAGAGGCTCGTGCACCAAACTTCAGAGGTCCCAGGTTTGATTCCCCCTGCCGACAACTGGGGTCTGTCAGCGTTACACAAGCACTGGGGAATGGTCCCAAAAACACAGCCACATCTCTGGCGGTTCCATTCTGCGCTCACTGCTTGTAGGCCACGGTGACTATGGCCTGCATCACAATGTATTTATTGTTCTCCTTCTACTCCTTCAGGTGCAACGTACAGTGGGGAGCTGGTATAACCAGAGCCCTGCCAGTAACCCTGGCGCCACCGCATGGCTTCACTAGGGACCACTGGCAAATGTGCCATTTGTCGTTGAAGTTTTGCCTAGAATAACAGCAGCCATGCTTCTTGGAAAGCTCACTCCGCACCATAGGAACTGCCAGGCTGGGTCAGCCAAAGCACCCACCGTGCCCCATACCCGCTGCTTCAAATGAAAGTGCAACAAACTCCTTGGAGGACAATTATGGAATAACCTGCCCATAGAGAAGCTTCTACCAACCCCCACAGCAATTATGCCCTGACGCAGGAGGCGGGTTGTCTTTTTCGCTTGTTTTTTAAGTAAACTGTCTTTCCTACTGTACCTGGATGTTCTTATTATCCATATCAATGTCAGGTCCTCTCTCTATCCTTCTAGCCTCTTAGTGTCAATGATGTCCTGTGGCAGTGAGTTCCACAGACTGGTGTGTTGTTAAAAATAAAGTATTTTCATTTGTCAGTTTTACATTTGGTGCCTTTTAGCGTAATTGACCATCCCCTTGTTGTAAGGGGTGAATGGGAGCTCCTGATTTACCTGTCAGTATTTTCTAGACCTCTGCCATGTTCTCGCTTAGTTTAAAAAGCCCCGAGCCCCCAAGCTTTGCTCCCATGGTTGCCCTGGAGGGTCCAATGGAAAACGTACTCTTTAATAAAATGGTCACCTTTAATTTTTTTCTCCTTCGAGCAAGTTTTCTATTGAGAATCCGATTCCCACCTGGAGACCATGCACACACCTCGCCTATTTCTTTCTGTTCCCTGTCATGTCTTTAAGCATTATACCAGTGTGGGAGAGCCATTTAAAAACAGTATCCACAGTATTTAAAGCGTTTTCATGTGGTTTCTACAATTGTGATAAGAGACAATATACCATCCCCTTAGGGTAGGTAGCCCCAGTTTATGTACTTTATGCATATCTGTTCATGCGGAAAACCTATCTTTGTTACTCTGTATTACTGGCTCGAGATTCTATAAATAACCCTTTTAATAGACACCCTGTTTCCTAGGCTTGCTGCTAGTTGAGAGACTCTCAGGCTGGCTCCGGGCAATGGGAGAGGCTACGTTTCCCTTCATTAAAAACACTGTGTGCAATCTCTAGAATAAGCACAAATGATCATGCAGCAGATTACCATGAAAATGAAACCGAGCTGCCGATTCAGCATATCTCGTTCATTCTGCCAGGGAGAGGAGGCTGGAGGGGAAGGCTGGGCATTCCTGGGACAGGAAGGGCGACAAAAGAACGGGGTTTCAGGGAAGGCGGCGTGGGCTCAGGATGGTGGGCCGGTGAAATGCAGTCTGTGGAAGTCTACAGTGGGCCCCAGAGCCACATACAGAGAGGTCAGTGCACATCCAGATCAAGGCAGAGCATTGCATGCTGGGACCTGTGGTCTCCGCAATGAGGGAGGTGACTGCAGTCTGCTCCGTTTTATTCCCGTTAGAGCACCCGTTCACGTCCACTTGCAAAACTCCCTCTAACTTCAGTGAGAGAGAGAGAGAGATCAGGCCCTTTGTTTGCACCTCTGGGTCCCGAGAAGCTGCCAGCAAGTGTAGACTGGGCCACCCTGACTCTGAGCTGCTGCTTCTGTAACCGAAAGGCCACAGGTGGGGAAATGGAGAAGTGAGGCCGGCGCTGGTTTTATTGCCGAGCACTCGAAGGAAATGGATGTGTGCAGGTTATTTATAGCACGTGGCAGGAGGACAATTCTTCCAAACTAAAAATTACTCCTAAACCAAAGCATAAATTTCAGCTGACAGCAGAGAGCCAGCGAAGGAAATCGGGAGGGAGCCGAGAGCCCGGTAACGTTTTTGGCTGTTTGCTATTAAAAGATAGGTGTGAAGAGGATAGAAAATATCCCGAAGGGGCAGGATTGCACATTTGGTGGAGGAATGATGTCCGCAATTCTCCGTGGGTGACAGGCAGCTCCACGCAGCCGCTGCCAGAGAGGGGGCAATCTAATGTGCTCTAATGGGAAGGGGAGGCTTTCCTTCCATCGCTCTTTCCCCTTCAGCTGGGTGATTGTTGTGAGCTGCCCCCTCTCTGCCAGGGATGGCCGCCATTGGGTCTGCACTCCCTAGCACCAGGGAAAGAAACGCCCACGTTCTGCCTTTGTTTCTCACATGAAAAGCTCCCTCTCCCATTCTGTCAGCTGAATGCTGGGAGACAAGGTCCTTTCGCGTACACACACAGCTCGGGCAAACCTGGCCACCCCCAGCTTCCCCTGGGCTCCGGATGCAGCATGAACATAGAATCATAGAATATCAGGGTTGGAAGGGACCTTAGGAGGTCATCTAGTCCAACCCCCTGCTCAAAGCAGGACCAATCCCCAATTTTTGCCCCATATCCCCAAATGGCTCCCTCAAGGATTGAACTCACAAGCCTGGGTTTAGCAGGCCAATGCTCAAACCACTGAGCTATCCCTCCCCCCTCAACATACAGGGAGGGCAAATCAAGTTCCGTTTGAAAAGCACCCAGGAGCATTGAGAGCCGTTCCTCGGAGGGACTGGGAAATGTCTGTTCCCCTTACATGCCCTCTCTTCTCCTCTCTCCTCTCCTGGGCAAGGCGGCTTTCTCGCTGCTCTGCTGGGCTTGCTCTCCAGAGGACGGGGCAGCCTTCCTGAAGGTTGCTTCTCCCAAGAAGAAGCAGAGCAGGAGCTAGGAGAGGAAAGCAGCTCTGTCAGAGGGGGAAGTCCCTCCCGGCGAGGCCGAGTGCTGCCCGTGCTGGGCAGTGGTGGCCGGCAGCTGTGGGAACAGGGCTCCCAGCTGCTCCCGTTCCCTCCAGGGCCACGGCGCTGCCCCTGAGATCTGGGCGGATCCAATGAAAAGAAGCAGGTGTGGCGTGATGGGGAAAGCCATTGCCCGTTCTGCCTGAACACCCTTCCGCCAGCGCGGGCAGCTGCACGGCCAGGAAAGGGGTTGGGCGGGCGTCCTTGAGCCCGCTGTGCTCCCAGTGGCATTCCCGCCTTTGCCAGCAACCGGCCTAGTTCTCTTCCTGGCTGCATTTGCTTCCGCTTGGTGTGAAAACCCGGGGTGAAATTCTGGCTCTGCTGGAGTCAATGGCAGGACTTCCCCGCGGCCAAGTTCGCACACTGGGAGAAGGAGCGGTGCAGAAGCAGCAGCAAGCAGGTACCAAAGGAGAGGGAGGCCAGGGCATCTTTTCCCCGAGAGGAAGCGCGGCCCAGGACTTCGGATGTTAGCCTGGTGCCTGAGACCTGGGTTCAAATTCCTGCTCTGATCCCAGGGAGGGAAACAGCCTCTTCATGCCTGGTCCGCTAGCCTGCAAGTCCCTCAGCTAGCAGCCAGCCTAGGAAACAGACTGTGTGTTCAGAGGGTTTCTTATCTAGTGCCACTGACCTTGGGCAAGTCACTTACCCACTCTGTACCTCAGTTTCCCCGCTGTACGGTGGGGTAACAGCTCTGCCCTGCTGCATTGGGGTGTGCAAGGAGAAACACATGGAGGATTATGGGGCAGTCAGATACTGTGCTCTATGTACTTGGATAGCTAGATGTGGCTAGTAAGTGATGGGCTCCTATAGCCATAACCCCCCCCCCACCTTTCCCACTGGCTCCCACAGGCTAGTCCCCCTGTGGTTTGCTGTAATAATGGTCGACCAGGTTTCGGTCAGACCAGCTCCCCTCATTTGCTCTGCCAGGTGTGGGAGGTGGCACAAATGAAACTTCCTTCCTCTGCCACTCCGGCCTACAGCAGGAGCAGCGTTACCCTCCATGCCACATACAGGGAAAGCGCCGCTTGTCAGGATTTCAGTCCATCGATATTTCACTGAACTCTCTTTTCCCCATTTAGTACAATTAAAACCCCAAGGAGAAGTCTTGTATAAATCAAAGTTCTTTTAAAGTGTGCCGCACAGACACACATATCGGTGCCTCCGCACAGCGTGTGCCCATAACAAATATGCAAACCCCTTTGGCAACACAAGCAGAAATAAGCAATTTGGGATCTTAAAAGATAAAAGATAATAAAAGTAATTAAGATAATTAACCACCCTGAAGAGAGAAGAATTTACTGCTGTAAATTTTGTACTTAGTTTTAGATGGCAATATTGCAGCTGCCACTCCACTTAATATACACCACATCAAGGCACGCTGTCTCTGCCAGTGCCATTAACTAAGGAGAGGGGACTCGTTACATTAGGGGTCACAACAGTCATTCATCAACCAGAAAGTCTCGCCCCGTACCTCAGCCCCCTCGCCTCCAACCCAGAGAGCAACACTCTGCCTGTCCTTATGGCAGAGGCTGGAAGGGCTTGCTGGGGGTCTAACCCTGAGGAGCAGAGACATGACCCAGGGACTATAGAATGGGGGCTCTCAGATCCTTGAATGGCCTGTTCTCCCATCTCCACTCCCTTTTATCTCCGTCCTTCCAACTGTTTGGCATGTTCCAGTGAAACAGTCAGGAACATTTTCTTCCTAAGTCCCTCAGAAGTGCCGGCACTGCTCACTCAGAGCAGGGCTCTCCTGCCTTTGGTAAGCTCCTGGCCTCCCCTGGAACAAAACAGTCCGGCTCGCTGAAGTGTCTGGACTGGCTCTGGCTGCTTGAGTGGCGGTGTAAGGCTGGGAAGCAGGCCCTCTCTACAGAACTGCCAGTCCCTTGTTGCTAGCGTTGCATGGCCGTACCTGTGAGTGAGTTGGGGTTTTGCTGGGGGAGAGGAAGGAGATTTCAGCAGCAGCGTTTTGCAAAAATAATTCTAAAATTCACAAAATGCTTCACAGAATTTGAAAATCGGCTGAAAGTTTGAAAAACAGAGCGACCAGGATGCAGGCAGGGGTGAATCTGCAAAACCCGCTGAGATTTACTGCAGCCTCCAGGGGTGCAGTTACTGAACAGTGATGGGCCAGGGCTTCCTATGGGCCATCTGCCTTCCCCAGGACTGGTGCTGTACCGGGCCAGCCCCTGCTCAGGCCAAGGCTTTTGCCAGTGCAGCCTCACGCAGAGCTAGCCGAGAAGCACTGGAAGAACTCGCATCGAAGGGGTCACTGCGGTGACACTGCAACATCCCCTTTCATGCTGGCGCAAAAAGCACCAGGGTCACCTTTGCTGTTGCTTGGTCACTTAATCACTTGAAATTAACATGCACATTTCTTGTAACTAAACAGACCATCCTGGTGTGTCCATTCTCCCCCCTCACTTCGAACCTACAGCTTCGGGGGCGTTTCCACCAGCCCATGAATGCTGTGCTTTCTCTGAGGAGCTGGAGTGAAATAAGGCTGGCTGGTGTGATGGATGGAGCGGAGCCACTATAAATCTCGGTGTGTATTCTGCTGAGACTCCACAAACCCACAGCGTGCAAATGCTGTGATCCTCGGCACAGCACAAGCTTGGACTCAGGCTGTTGAAATCTTTGAGATGTTCACGCACTTTCCTTTCAGTAAAAACAAACCCGCTCCGAGGGGTGGCCCGTCCTGGGCAGTCAGCTGGTGTTCTGCCCGTATGGGCAGCAGTGTTGTGCAATATCTCTGGATTTACGGCTTCCTCACGAGCTGTTTCGCAATAAGCTCACTTTCCAAAGCAGTCGCCGTGTTTACTGTAGTGCATAGTGACCACGCAACTGCTCGGTGATGCTGGAAAGTGCCATGTAATGTGTATTAAATACAGGCACACTCTTGAAAATGACTTGGTGCATACACGTCAGATGGCCAAGTAACTGTGAGCATGTGAACTCAATGGCTTTTATTCTTCTGTTACCAGTCCGCTTCAGAAATTGTTTCTACCCATCCAGGTTCCTCGTGAGCGCCTGCCTTGTGCCCAGCAGGTAGACGCTCAGCGCTGGAAGTAGTTGGAAGGACATTTGGGATGTTAGAATGTTTGACGGCACTATGTTCATAACACACCGTCATAGCACTGAGTTCTGAGTAGCATTTGCAGTCATTAACCCCGGCTGCCAGCGTATGTGCAGAAGGTTACTGCTTCTTCATTGAGCCTGTCACCAGCTAAGGAGCCTCCCGGATCAGTACCTTGTCTTCCACCACCCATTCCCCTGAACCATCCTCTGCTGTCCGCTACTGCTGTGATGCGTCTTCCTCCAGCCAGAAGCACAACCCACCTGCTGTTGTGTTATGTCACAGGGCTCCCTAACGTTGGAGAGACACAAACCCCAGGTTTTCCCCTACTCAGGCTGCCCGGCAACTCAGTGTGCCAAGGTGTTGGATTGCACATACACCATCTTAGCTCCTTCTTTCTCTGCCTTCTTTGCTGTCGAGAGCACCTAGTCCTTTCCGTGCCACCTGGGCCACTTTGCATGGTGGTGTTTGCATTGCAGATGTGTGACACCGACCGAATGCCTGCTAACCACATCTGGCCGTTGGGATCCTCTCTTACCCACTGCGCTAAACACTGTTTCCAGAATCACCACATCCTGAGAGCACTTTATCACCCTGAGCTACTGCCGAGAGAGCGCGGCTGGGTTTGAAAGCAGAAGGGGAATGTGCAGGAGGGATAAAGGCTCACCCTCCCTAACATGTCAACAGCACCCGCAGAGTCACTGCCTGGCTCTGGGAGAGGGAGAGGTCCATAAAGCACAGAATCCGGGAGAACTGGGGAAGGAGGCCGAGGGCTGATTCTGGGGTGATGGAGGCAGGGCTGGAGTCAGGAAGACGATCAAGTTGATTTCTAGAGCTGAGGGAATGCTCTGCAAGGAACATTAGTTTGACCCGCTTTACCTACTTTCCTGCTTGTGAAGTTTTCGGTGTTGTATTTCATTAGGCAAAATTCCTCAGGAATTTCTTTAGCCAGCTGCTCTTGGTTTGCCAATTGTTTGGGCTGGGGGTTATAGACGTTACAACTGGAAATACAACTTCCAATTCATGCTGTAATTTGAGTTACAAAAGCAAGTCATCTCCTGTATGTATGGAACAATCACACCAGTCAGAGCATGGATTGGAAATTGCTACATAAACGCTAGGTCGTATTGTGATTATCCTTATTTCCAAAGCATGGTCTCTTGATTGCCAGGGCACCCCAGCGGGCTGGCTGGTCAAATGGTGCTGAGCCCCCAAACTGAAAGTGTTTGGCCAAAAACTGCTGGAAGTTTTCAGTTTTCTGCCTTTCGTTTTTCTGATAAAACAAAATAAAATTTAATAAAGAGTCTCAAAACCCCAGTCTCTCAGCCATCAAAGACTCAATCTGCCATCAAAAGTCAGTTTTAACGGAACCTTTCACCCATCGGTACATTTCACCCACTTCACTGAGAGCTCTTAGTTGTTATTTGTGCCACCATTGCCCCTATGAGCCCAGTCATAAACCAGGAGCCCATTGTGCCAGGCGCTGTACAAACACAGAACAAAGAGCTGACGATCTGTGTAAGACAACAGATGGCTACAGTCAGGTGGAGTACAAAGAAACAACGGGACGGTATTGGTCAGCATGACGGGCGGTGGTCTCAGCACACCAGCAGCATAGCTGTGGCCAGGTTTCTGCAGGGATCGCCGCAGAGGGATTTGAAGGGGAATAAGGAGGCAGCTTGTCAGAAGCTTCTCCCCAGTGTGAGGGGCAGCGTGGGAGAGAGCACACGAGGAAGGGGCGTCTTTGAAAATGTAACCAGTGGGTGATGGAGGCAGCACCGTTGGCCGATCAGAGGCAGGAGCTGATAGGAAGGGAGGGGACAGGCCAGGGGTGGCCATGAAAGTGAAGAGAAGCAGCTTATGTTTGATGCGCTAGAGAAGGGGAAGCCAGGGTGGACATGGACAAAGTGATGGAAACAGCGTTCTGAATAGGTATGAGACAGGCACGGCTAAAGCAGCGTGTTGTGTGGGGAAAAGCCAGAGGAGAGGGAAATCAGTCTGCAATTACTGTTCACAGCTACACACACCCCGAAAATCCACAGACTGAAGCTCTCACTTCCTCAGAGGTCAGTTGGAAGGGGCAGGAACCCGAGCACTGTGCATCATTGTGATTAGTTTGTCTATAGGAAGCTGGCAGAGTTTGTAAGAAAGTGCGGAGTTAATCACGGGTTAGGTGGGACGTGGAGACTGGTGGGACCTCAAGCCGCGTATCTGGGAAGGGGAAGGGTTCTGAATTGCTGGCCATGGCGTGGTCTGTTAAAATGATCCAGATTATTCCACACTCTGAAGCCAGTATTTATCTCAACTATTTTCCTAATCTTTATACAAAGTGAAGTCAGCAAACGCTGCGTGATTCACTTTTGTTCCAATGCCAACGTAAAGAAAAACTGTTTTGAACAGGAGTGGAGACTCTAGGGCCTGGCCAGAAAATGAGAAACCATCAGGGAAGGAAGGGGGAGGGCTGCAAGTCCCATAAACAAGAGCTGTACCAAAGGGAATGTCCTGGGACTGCCAGATCAGCCTGACAGGCTTTCCTGTTCCATGAATCCAATTCACATTCTGTTCCTGGTGAAGTCTTGGCTTTGCTTGAACTGCAGTTCTCCCAGACATGCGTCAGCAAGGCAGAGCTTTGTCATCAGTTGCTCCCATCCCGGTTCAAATGTAGAGACGCTCTTTATTTGCATGATCTGGGCATGAGGGTGGGGCTGAGAGGGAGTTCTCAGGACAGTGGCGATGCCATATGCTGCAGGGATATAAGAGACATTGACACGTGCAAATAGAGAATGACAAACCACATGACGGCGCAGCCAGGCCTGGGAGCGGCTCATTGCAAACACTTGAAACATGTTTATTTGTTATAGGAAACCAAAGTCCCAGGCCTCCTCCTCCAGCTCTGCAATCAATTAACGCAATTGATTGGATTGTAAATGTTGAAAATGTACAAGGTTCCATATGTTGTAGGCCCAGCTGGGCCTTTAATCTGAGCCGGAAACGAGCACAGTGGGAAAGCAGGTCCCAGGCAGATCTGGAACCCACACGTTTGGACTGAGTGCTGGAACTGGTGTGCCGAGAAAGAGGCTGGTTTAGGCTGCAGCGTGACATGCAAGAGGAGGCAGCGGGGCCTTGTGAAGGGTGGTGGGTAAGAGACCATAGCTCAGACCTTTGCATACCTGCTTTAAGCAGGAACAGCTGGGGCAGAGATTCCTTTGGAAATGGGTCGTGTTACTGAGATCCTGAACTCAAAGGCCTAAGTATAAAATCCTGTGTTGGCAGAGAATAGGCATGATTATGTACTAGGTCTTTTCGGTCTCATGTTTCTGTGATTCTCCATGATGCCTGAGAGCTGCAAACCACAAGCTGTATTGCTATTAACGAGGAGTCATGGACTATCGATTTGGTCGTTTTTACTATCAATATGACTGCACGACAATTGGCCTTCACGGTGCCCCCCCTGGCGCTGCTCACCCGGCTTCGGGGTCTCCGATGGCTGGACGCTTTCTTTCTCGAGGTCGGATGCTGTGGCGCCTTTACCCTCTTGCTAAGATACTCACCGGCTCCACCCCTTCCAGGGCATCAAAGTCCCAAATAAAGGAACTCCAAAGAGGGTTGTCCAGCGAGTCCTTAGCAGGCCCCTGCCATTCTGAGCAGGGCCTATCTTCAAACAACTGGCACCGGGCTGGTCTCCATGGGCCTGGCCCCTGCTCCCAGGGCGGCTCTCCTAGCTGGCAGGCAGCCTCAGGTTCCTGAGAGAGGAGCAAAGCTCTGCTCTCTTTCCTGGTCAGCCCCAACTGAGCAAGGCCCTCTTCTGTTTCCCTCTCCTCTCCCCACCTGACACCTGCTGGGGTGAGGTGGGGCTGATTGGGCCCACAGGCCTCCATTAACCACTCCCAGTGTGTGTGGGGTTTGTACACACCACCACGCCCCCTCTCCAGACTGTGTTTGGGACACTTGCCTCCCCCGCCAGCCCCTCTCCCTGCCCCATCTCAGGAGAGACCACCCAAGTTCTGGCGAGCACTCCCTGCCCTGTGCTGAGCTCAGGAGAAGAAGGGTTGCAGGGACAGACACGCCGCATGAGCTGGGGGTTGGTGTCCTTATACAAGGAAAATCCCTTTCACATCCAAGCCTCTCTTTACCCTTGCCATTGTATTTATGGTATAGTTCTTGGGTTAAACCGACCTGCCTAGCAAGAAGAACTGGCAGCATGTGCATACGCTGTACATCAAAAGCACCATGGGCAAGCCACAGCGCCTCTACTAAACTGGCCGCAATAAATGGATCCAGAGTAAAAAACCCAGCACAAGGCAGGGGTCCCAGACCCTACAGTACCTGTGTGTCTGTCTCACAGAACATGCTCTCCACGTGACCACCCCCCTCCCGCGGGCACACACAGACAATGGCCAAGCCTGGGGAGGCCTTTTCAGCTGCATTCCTAGGGGCGTCTGAAAAGAACGAAGTGTTGAGCGTTTGCCAAAGAAAGGCAGGGGCCAAAGGTTGTTATTTATCCCAGAAAAGTAGCCAACATTCTGTCTATTGATGGGACGGAACCTAAAGAATTGTGGGAAGGAAGAAAGTTACTTCAGCTGCCAATCACTGGCCCAAATTTCCATGACCTGCCACTCATCATTAAAAGGAATGTGGCAGTTCAGAAAGGTCACCGCAGCAAGGATCTCTCTGAATAAACACCGGGTCCCAATTGAAAACCACTCCAAAGGCCTCAAGTGATACAAACACTAACATCGACATTGATAATTCGGGGTGTTTGCTTAGAGAGGGACTACCACGTTTGTACTGCCAGGCAGAGACCACGGTTCTTGCCAGGCTATTTACATTTCCCCAAGGACGGACCTTGGAGACAAGCGTGTATTCCCAGGGTGAGTCTGTCAGCAGAAAGCACCAGGACAGGGGAAACAGATGTAACTGGCTCCCAATGCATCCATGTCCCGAGACCTGTGAAAGGACACCTTTCTGCTGGAATGGGGCCAGGGAGGGGAAGATGAGAGTGTGGTGTCCAAGCAGGGAGGCAGACAGGGATGATGCAGGGAGCACAGTCACTGCAGAAGAGACAGGAAAGAAGTGGGAAAGGTCAGTTTCCCCTTTAGGCACATTCCTAGACACACAGTTTTTAAGGACAGAAGAGACCATTGGCTCATTTGGTCTGACCTCCTGTGTAACACAGACCAGAGAATTTCACCAGTCGCTCCTGTACTGAGCCCAGGGAGGTGTCTGACATGTACCCAGCTAGCCTAAAGCTGGCATGAGTCGTTGCTAAGACGTCCCTGTGCTCTGGGATGCTCACTGGTATAGGCCAAGAAAGTACTACACCGCATCATCTAGCCCGGTTTCAACATTACCTTTCTCTCTGAGCTTCGTTGCTTTGCTGCAGGACTTAGCGGATCAGTCTGGGGCCAGTTTTCTGTGGGGTTCGCTGTTCACTCCTGTTGCAGAGGTTCAGCACAAGGCCCCCTGGGCTGAAAGGGGAGGTGAGACGAGATGGTCAGGATGGTCCCATCTGACCTTAAAGTCTATGAGTAAGTTCTGCCCAGGGTTTGTCCTGCCCCTGTGCCCAGGGGTGGATTCCCCCCACAAATGAACAGGTTCTCTAACATATTTTGGCTTTTTTCTGACACCAACCATGCGTTCAACACCTTGATGAATGCAAAGAAACTCCCTTTCACATCCAAGCCTCTCTTTATCCTTAAACCATGAATCAAATATCAGAGGGGTAGCCGTGTTAGTCTGAATCTGTAGAAGCTACAAAGAGTCCTGTGGCACCTTATAGACTAACAGACATATTGGAGCATAAGCTTTCGTGGGTGAATACCCACTTCTTCGGATGCAATCAAATGTTACCTGTTAGGTTAAACCTACCTGCCTAGCAAGTCTGGAGATAAATGTGAGAAGCGAGGGACATATAATATTTTAACAAAGCAAGCATATGCTTGCTGTTGAAAAAAAAAATCCAGAATACTTAACGTTGTTGTTTTAGTTAAATAAAACAATTTAAGTGTCAAAAACAAAAATAAAAAAACCCACAAGGCAATGGGCCCAGATCCTACAATACCTGCGTATCCCGCTCATAGAACATACGGTTCACATGACTCCCCCTTCCTGTGGGCACACACATACAATGGCCACCAAATACTAGCAGAGAGGGAACTGGAATCCTCATTTTATTCCTATACTGAAAAAAGAGAAGGCCTAAGATAGGTAATGTGCAGTGGACAAACACCAGTGCTTAGCTCTACATAAAGACAAATGCAATCTGCAAAACACAACATATAATAATATCCCATTGTTACCTGCAAAACGCTCTGCCAATCTTAACTGTAGGCATCACTCACGTCTACCAGTTCAGTTCACAGCTGCTTTCTATCTCAGGAAGTCAGATTGATCATTAACCAGATCTCCTGTTTAGCCCCTGCAAAGTGTTGGAAGAAGCTGACCTTCCCACCAGTAATAAATTCTCTCCCCCTGCATTTCTCGTAGGGGCTTTTCATTACTCCACAGCCCAGAGGGTCAAATGCAGTGCTTGCCTAAGTGGACGCAGCCACCTTGAAGTCAATGAAGTTACACTCAGGGCTGGATTTGATAAGTGGGATTCATAGAATGCTGTGTCCAGCTGCCCCATGTGTGGGAGCCTGTATTTTCTTTGAAGTATGTTTGTTCTCTCGGGGTTCCTCAGATTCCTGAAAGCACTGACAAACGGTTGTAAAATGCCTCTTACTCAGCATTCCCTGCCACCGCATGCTAGCCCTCAGGCCCTATCCAGAGCCCAGAGATTTCATCCAGCACCGTCAGAGTTTGTTTTAAATGTATTTAAAAATTAGATAGTTAACTGCATCTGCAGAGACCGGGCTGCAGAGGCAAAACCGAATCCTCCAATTTGTCTTTAACAGAAAGAGTGCTACAATGCAATTGTGCGCGTGTTTGAAAAATCCACTGTACGGTCATTTCCTCCGCAGCCAGAGTCACTCACATCGCCTGGCACTTGCAGGATAACTTTTTAAGCAAATTGAAGACAGCAGAAATGCCTCCCTAGGCTCCAGCTCCTCCGCGCTCGGCCGCGCACTAGGAGAGGCACTGCACTTGCCAGAAACCTTCCCAGGAAAGAGTGTTTGGGCCATTTATTTATAACTGCAAAATATTGACTGGTGGCCCCAGATTCTAACGTTGGCAAACTAGGGACACCCTCTGCCCCTGCCAGTGTGCAGGTACATCCTATACTGTCTTAGCTGGGCCAGCTGGAGTGGCGTGCAGTGCATTCCCCGGCACTGCGTAGACCCCCCCACACACACAATCCCCGAGGTGGCCGGATGTTAGAGGTTCTGTGTGTCTGTGCTGTAGTTTGCCAAGCCATCGGGAGGAGCCCTGTCAATGCATGAACGGCAGGGCCCAGGTCCCGGGGGAGGCAGAAAAGGAACAGGAGGAGGGATGCCTGAGAGCACTACGGCAGATGCTTTCCTCCTCTCCCTGGTATTCTCATTGCCCACCGTCTAGTTCCAGGGTCCCTGTCCTGTCTGTCTCCCCTGCCCTCTGTCCGGAGACATGGCCGCCACCCAGGCTAGATTCGGTGATGGTGCTCAGGGCCCCTGTGCTCTCACGCTGGGGACTTTTGCTTCCAGCTGATCTTGCCCTTCTTGTGTTGTGTGTGGGAAGGAGCGGCTCCAGGGCAAAGCACCGCGTCTCCTTGCCTGCTGCTGTCTCGGGGCGACGGCGCGCAGTGCGCGTCTCCGTGAAAAGCATCGCAGCCGGCAGGGATAGCAGGAGGCAGCGTGCCATGGCTCCCTGACTGCAGCTCGGATTACCTGCCACTCTCTGAAATGAGCCGGGGCCTGGAAAGCGCGGCGAGCTGATTACTTTCTATAGGATTGGAACAGCGTGACTGTTCCGGGTGTGACTCCTCTGATACAGCTCTCCTGACCAAACACAAACACTCGGTGCAGGCCTCATCTGTCATGCCCGTGATGTTTAATTAGGATGAAAGTCCCCTCTGTCTTACCACTCGGCTTCCACCTCGGCAGGACCTCAGAAGATAAGCTCTATGACATGCACATGATAGAGTACAAATGGTGTCTGTCACATGATGTATAGAGCCATCTGTATGGCTCGCTCGCGCGCTCATTCACTTTCTTTCCTCTTTCTCTTTTCACATTCATTTACTCGGTGATCACGCGCTGCGCGTGTGTCTGGCAATGCCCCATTTGTCTGGCTGTCAGTGCTGGTTAATGCGGAGAGGGAACGTTCAGGCGAGTTTACCCCCATAACACTCTCGCCTCAGGACGCAGTCCGAGGGGCTGGATCAGTGGCAGTTCTGGACACTAAAGATGGGCTGAGTGGCTGAGTATTCTCTAGACATGATAGGGGAAGAGTGCCCTGCATTTCATTCACAGGCCAAGAATTCTTTGGTCCATCCTGTTGGTCATTTGGTTCCTACTGAACACACCACCCAAATGTTCCTCGCAAGTCCTTCCCCCCAAATACAAAGAAACTAAACAACATCCCCAGAACACAATCTGGAGGGGGTTTAGCAAAGCCTCTAGATGTCTCCTTTCTATTCCAGTAGACCAGGTACTGCCAGCCCGAAGCAAACCTTGGGGAGTTCAGCGTTTGGGTTGGACTGCGCAAGCTCCCAGTGCTTGCGTGAGCTCGCCAAGCCTCATGGGTCTGCAACACTGAACAGGCCAGGAAACCTTCTTGGGAAAGTGCCTGCGTCAGCCAGAAGCACTGCAGCAGCAGCCTCGCGCATGGAGCTGTCCTGGGCTGTCTTCACGGCAGGATAACCCATGCGTGTGAGCCATCCCGCTGTAAAATCCTGGTGGAGACGAGGCTCTGTAGCTTTTATTTGTGAGGCCAACCATGAGTGGAGGGGATAGCGCTGACCTCACCTAGCTACCTGGCAGTAAAACGCCAGCGCCTTGCTTCCACTAAGGCTGTACAGTGGGAGAGCTCACCACATTCGCTGTCTTGCTGTAAAAAGCCACCTCTTCTGGCAGCCTGGGAGTCACAGCCAGACCCTGGGCGCGTAAGAGGGATGTGAGAAGTGGGTGAATTGCAGCAAGGGGGTTGGTTCGATCTGACCCAGGTTCAAAGGGACACTCAGTTGCTGCGCCACAGGGAGGTGCTCTGCAGCGGTCACACAGATCACTCCCACATAGACACTTCTTCATTAAACTGAACAGATTTTAAGAGCTTTAATTCAACCAAATCTACAAACCTGCACCTGCAATTCCCCCAACTGGCCGCTTGATGTCGCCATTGATCCACACAAATGCAACTCCAGGAGCATTTATCTGGGAGGAAAAAAATGCCAAAGGGAATTCTTTCTCTGGTTAAAACATCTCTGCTCACACACGTGTGTTGGCTTTACACACACACACACACACACACCATGCCTGCAGAGCTACACAAAGCCTACTTATGCCTACGATCGGACACACACGCTCTCTCACACTCACCAGCAGAGAGGAGTGTGTAAACACCTTCTGAGGCACAGACCCATCCGGAAGCGCATTACCGCCTCTAACCGTCGCTCCAGTGGGGCTTCCTCACTTGGGACTCCCCAGACCTGACGACAGGACTGACAGGACTGATCTCCCGGGGCATATGCTCAGAGTCTCTGCAGCATGCACTTGATGGCTGCGTTCAGACACTCCACCCTTAAAGCCTGGATTATGGGCTAGCCCAGTGATTAGACCCTCAGACGTGAAATTTAACTCCTCAGCTCTCCTCACACATGACCAAACTGCAACATGTCTCTTGGAGCCCTTTAAACCTGCTCCTTAAGATATCACTGCCGATTTTTAAAGACGGACACCTCTCCCTTCGCTGCCACCCCCACCCAAAGCATCAGAATGAAGCTTCAGAGATAATTTCATAAAGTCCTAATCCAGCTTCCCTGCAGCTGCGAGAGCACCGGGGGCGGCTCTCGGAGCTGGGCTGGATGGATAGCACAGTTTGAAGACTATAGTTATAAATGAGTTACATAAATCTAGTGCTGTCCAATATGAAATTCAAAAAGAAACTCATTTGAAATGTGCTTATCATCTGACTGTTATTAATCCCGATCCAGTCCCAGCACACAGCATCTTCAGTGCAAATATGTGTGGAGGAGAAATACCGCTTGACCCAGCCTGGAAGGGCCTAAGCCACAGTGTAATCAACCCATCCTGCAGCAAGAGCTGCCTGTGAAACCCTCTGGAACGGTTCCCAAAACACACAAACCATCTCCAGCAAGCACATTGCTGAAGGATGCTGTAATCTCATATGGCTGCCCTCCCTAATCCCCGAGGAGGTTTCACTTTGCTCCTCCCTGCAGCAAGTCCAGAGCAGCCACCCAATCTTCTGCCTGCACACAGATGTGATCCTTTAGGAAACTCTTAAAGTGTAACATGATCCCCCTGCTCTGCTGTCAGCCTGGCATGGAACCTCGCTAAGGCCTATTTAAAGGGACAGAAACAGAGTGTCTGGAGGTAGGCAGCTCCCAGGCGTGGGCTCTCCAGGTAGCTGCCTCTAAAACAAGCCTGCACTCAGGGAATGTCTATACTGCAATTAAAAACCCAAGGCACCGAGTCTCAGCCCACTGCGGCTCCTGGAGCTCAGGCTGCAGGGAGATAAAATTGTAATGAAAACATTTGGGCTCGGGCAGGAGCCTGGGCTCTGAGACCCCGACCCCAACCCCCCCCCTCAGGCTGAGCCTGAGACAGCTGGCCCAGGCCTGCTGGTATGCACGCCCTCAGAGACCCCTGTGCTAGGGCCCGGGGGCATCACACCCACGGTGAGGGCTGATCCGGCCTCTCACCAGGGGCAGGCCCAGCAGCGAGATAATCAAAACCAGCAGCGTCCAGCTTCGCCAACCACAGATCCATCATGCAAATGGCAAATTATGAAAAATCACAGGTAAGTGCCCTTTGTGTGTCGGGGGGACGACGTTCGCCCCTTTCCTTAGTGTTAGTTAAGGCAAAGATTAAAATACGCTGGCTGGGCTCACGCCTGTTCAATACATTTTCTATACGTTTAATAAAAAAATGGCTAAGATCGTTGGAAGGGTAAATAACTGCCATGCTGACATTGCTTCTATTTAAATCAACTACACACTGCGTGCGTACATCGTTTGCATAAAACAATATTCAAGTAGGGTGATTTTAATGTTCTGTGCTATTTCTGACTCTCTCTGGATTGCTGTTTGCATATATTTGCATACCCTAGGAGAATTAAACTAGGAGTATGTAAATGAGCTAGCAGGCTCTGTGGTGAAGGAGTTTCTTCCAGTTCCACAAAGCAGCCTTCTCTCGCTTCCCCTGCTGACAGGCTGCCTCGGTGTTCCGGCAGGTCAGCGGCTGCATGAGAGAGACAATATAGCCATTGTTGGAGAGGCTTACCCGGCACACGGATGCAGGCCCCGAACGGGAGGAGGAAGGCGCTGTCTGCCGTGCAGCTCGCTGTGTGTTAATAGCGGCAGCATTGTGGAATCGTCACCTTCTGATTTTCCTCCACGCACTCATTTACCAGTCCCTGTTCCCTCCTGAGCCCCGTGCTATTGAGGCCTCTGGGCGACCTCAGAAGGCCCTGCCCCCCAAGCATGGGTCCCCCCTTGGTCCTTCCCCACAAGAGGAGCAGGCAGGTGTTCGAGTCCCTTGGCCCCAAGCAGCCGACGTGCCGTGGGGGTGGGGAGCTCTGGCTCTGCAGACCCCCCCACGTCAGAGTGAGAACTGGCCAGGGAGTTCTCAGGCACCTCGGCTGCTGCGGGGCGTGGGAGGCCACAATGCCACCGAACACTGTGCAGCTGCTCCCTCGGGAAGCATGGGCAGCGGGGCTGGATTGCAGTGAAATGCGGCGAAACCTCTGGGCAGTTTGGGGCTTACGCCAAGAGCCCCGACTGGGGAACCGGCTTCGATTCTCCCACCACTGATCGTGCCGCAGATGCCCGTGTATTGCCAGTGCAAAACGTGCGATGCGCCAGGGCTCCCGCTCGGCCGGGCTGTGTGTATGGCAGGAGTCACGTGGCCAGCGGCTGCAGAGAAGATGCCAAAGCACACAAGGGCTAGAGGGATTGTGCCAGGTTTGCATTGCTCAGGAGAAGGATGGCGCAACCCATCACCTGGGCAGGGCTGATTCCCTCAGAGGAAGTCAGAAGATCTCTTAGGCCATGTAATAATCATGGGGAAAGCCGGTGTGGATGTTGTCCACACTGTACCTTGCCCCTCTGCGCGGCTTTCATCCTTAAGAATGGAACCCACGACCTCCGTTCCAACTTACAGGTCATTGCTTTATATGATAGGAGCATCCTTCTAGTCCCGGAAACCTGCCTATTGATGTAGCCCGTGCCCTAGGCAGAACCAGCGCCGAGGTCCGTGTTCTCCCAGGCGGGAGGCACCAGACGATGCAGGGAAGTGCAGCAGAGAATGAGGAGCGGAGCAGTGGGGGGCGTTGAGGGGGAGAACCTGAGCCAAGCAGCCCCACCGCTCGCCATGGACAGGAGAGTCGCTGCTTGGAGCTGCTGGTGCTCAGCAGGCGCTGCGAGAGGAGCGGGCTGTTTCCTTCCCTTCGTGTCAGTAGCTGGAGTCGCTGCTGCTGCTCTTCCCATGATGCAAAACGCCATCTTCGTTTGCTTCATTACCTGCCTGCGGCTGGGCCTTCTCGGGTGCTGCCCACACCTGCCTGTCGTCTGAGAGGCCGCCGCCCGGAGCGCCCATTCTGGTGGGTCTCAGTGCAGCTCTGGGGCCCTGCTCTCGCGGTAGTGGAGGGTAGACAATGGGGGTGAGGAAGCAGGGTTTCCGGGATTCCTTCTCTCTCCTGGGAACAGACGGGAGGCAATGCCTGTCCCACTTCGGCCTGTCATAACTGCGCAGAGAACTGCTGCCCTGACGTGTGTGTGTGTGTGTGTGTGTGTGTGTGTGTGTGTGTGTGTGTGTGTGTGTGTGCAAAAGGTGTGCACTCGATCCGTGCAAGGTACTCACCAGTGAGCCGTTGGGCTCCAGTCTGGCCACGCTTGCATTTCTGGGTGTGACTGGGTCATGGCAGCACCGATGGATTATGCCCAGAGTGCAGTGAACTTCGGCTGGGCGTCTCATCGTTACAGCTTGCCCATTGCTGCAGGCAGCATCCTTCCCCCGCCAGCCCTCCGGGGGGAGGGGTTAGGTGTCCCCCACTCCCAGACCAGAGGAGAGCAGACAGTCGGGTGCGGAGTGGCTCTGCCGGGGGGAAGGCGCAGAACCACCTGGAGGCAGCCGGTTGTGCTGTGCTAGCCACACAACGGCGATGCTGATGGGGACAGGTAGGGCCTGACTCTAGCGTGCGGCCTTCTGCAGGCCTCTCCTGAGCTCCTCAGAGACCCACGTTGGCTTCCAAGCTCAGCCGGCGTCCCGGTGCCCTGGTGCGGCCCACGGAGGGTCTGGACTTTGCAGGGAGATGCTGTGAACACACCACCCACAGGCAAGCAGAGGTGGATTCCCTAGGGCAGCTCCCTGCCCAGCTCTAGTGACTGGCGAGCTCCTGGGAGCAGCTGACAGCGAGACGACGCATGGGCAGCATGGAGACCCCTTCGCGGGCTGGCGTAGTGGGAGGCCCAGGACACACAGCAGTTATCAGAATCCCTGCTGCTCCGAGCTCCACCCCGCTCGTCCCGTGAGGAACGTCTGTGGCTGGCGCTGGTGCCAGGGAATGCTGGAGTTAGCGCTACATGGACTGGTCCCTTCAAGAATTAAACAAGGGTTGGCTTGTCAAGCAGGGGAGATCGTCTCCTTGACGTGAGGGCCAATAACTTTCCTGCATGGAAGGACAGATTCTGGCGCAGCTTTACTCTACGGTACATGCAGCCTGCCCAGCACTGGAAAGTTAAAGGGGATTTTCCTGCAAACCAAAGTGGGAACACTGGTCCCTCCTGCAGGAAGAATCTGAACTGGCATAAAAGGTCAAAATGTTCGACCCAGAATTTGGGTGATCGTTGAAGGTCACCAGGCAGCCTGAGCTTGTCAATACACGAATCATTAACAAGCCATTGGAGCTAACGTGACATGGTCGGGTTCTTTCTCTCCGCTGACAGGATTAGCTAGCAGTAAATACAAGTAACGGTGCGCAAAAGCGGGTAACGCGGGGCCAATTTGTACTACTCTACCTACCCTGAGCAAGTCACACCGGTCCTGACGTTGGGGGCTTGCACTAATGTGGCTGCTACTCCAGTGCAAATTCCCCTCATGCAGACCGAGCCTCAATGCCTCTCCTCCTCTACTCAACACGGTTCATTTTAATAACCCATTTGCATAATGTACAGGTCATTAACCAGAGAGCCAAAGCTCAGCATGCACTAGAGCCCTGGGAACAGATTCTCCCAGCCAGCGAGACTGCTGAAAAATCACATTTACCCCACCATGCTGTGGCTTTGTATCAGCATTTTCAGTGCAACAGGTGAACTTTTCACCCAGCTGAAAAATGTATGTGAGGTCCCTGCCTGCCTGAGGTCACAGAAAACTAGGACAAAATCCGTCCTCTCCCTCTGCCACGTGTGTGCATGCCTGGGATAGCGGCAGCTCTGGGTGTGATACCCCAAATTCACTGAGGCTTCACTAGCTGCTGGGAGATACAGAACAACTCTTTCTCAAGCAAACCAGTGTCTGGGATGCATCACAGGAAAGGGCTCAGGCAGAGAAGCGAAGGTCTGGCAGAGGGGTGAGACTCCTGTGAGGGGGATGCTAGGACTGAATTAGCTCATCTACTATCACTCATGGGGACTACAACAAAATGTACCATTAGCTAAACTCTTCTGTAGGAGTCTAGGCTTACTTGGTCCTGCGTCTGGGCAGGGGTCTGGACTAGATGACCTCTCAAGGGCCCTTCCAGCCCCACACTTCTATGATTGGAATGCATTGGAGACAACTTTTTCTTACGGAAGGTGGAGAAAGTGGCTGGAGAGAGGCTGTTCTAGATCTGACTCTAACAAAGAGGGAGGAACTAGTTGAGAATCTGAAGGGGGAAGGCAGTTCAGGTGACAACAATCATGCAATGCCTGAGTTCATGAGTGTAAGGAATGGTATGAGGAAAACGGCAGAATAAAGACAATCTACTTCAAGAAAGCAGAGCTTAGGAAACTTGGAGAACTAGTATGTAAGATCCTAGGGGAAGCAAGTTTAAGGGAAAAGAACGTTGACAGTTTTTCAAAGAAACTGTCTTTGAAAAGTTTCTTTTCAAAGGGGCACAAGACCAAACTATCCCACTGCGTAGGAAAGATAGGAAGTATGGCAAGAGACCACCCTGACTTAACCAGGAGATCTTCAATGACCTGAATCTCAAAAAAGAGTCCTACAAGAAGTGGAAATTAGGTTAAATTATGAAGGATGAACATAAAAAACAACACCAAAAGCATCTAGGAACAAAATGAGAAAGGCCAAGGCACAAAACAAGGTTAAACTAGCTAGAGTTGTAAAGGGTAACAAGAAAGCATTTTACAAATACATGAGAGGCAAGAGGAAAACCAGGGGCAGGGTAGACCCATTACTAAATAAGGAAAGAAAAACAATACCAGAAAACACATCAGTGGCTGAAGTGTTAAATGCCATTTTTTGTTTCAGTTTTCACCTAAAAAGTTAGCAGTGATTGGATCACTAGCATAGTGAACATCAGTGCAAATAGGGTAGGATCTGCAACTGAAATAGGAAAAGGACAAGTTAAAAATTACATAGACGAATTAGATGTCTTTAAGTCAGCAGGGCCTGATGAAATACATCCTAGAATACTCAGAGGTCTCTTCGGCCAGTTCCTTGAGCCATTTGAGATGACCTCTGAGAACTCGCGGCGGACGGGAGAGACACCGGAGGACTGGAAAAGGGCAAATATAGTACCTATCGATAAAAGGGGGAATAAGGACAATCTAGGGAATTATAGACCAGTCAGCTTAACTTCGGTACCCAGAAAGATAATGGACCAAATAATCAATTTGTTAAGCACCTAGAAGAAAATAAGGCAATAAGTAAGAGTCAACATTGATTTGTCAAGAACAAATCACGTCAAACCAACTTAATATCCCTCTTTGACAGGGGAACAAGTCTTGTGGATGGGGGAAGTAGTAGATGTCATATATCTCAACTTTAGTGAGGCTTTCAAAACCGTCTCACATGACCTCATAAACAAACTAGAGAAATATAGTCTAGACGAACCTAGTATAAGATGAGTGCACAACTGGCTGGAAAGCCATGTTCAGAGAGTAGTTATGGTTCACAGTCAATTGGGAAGGACATATCAAATGGTGTCCCTCAGGGATCTGTCCTGCAACTGGTTCTATTGAATATCTTCATAAGTGATTTGGATAATGGCATAAAGAGTACACTTATAAAGTTTGCGGATGATTCCAAGCAGGGAGGGGTCGCAATCCTGCTTTGGGGTACAGGGTTAGAATTCAAAATGATCTGGACAAACTGGAGAAATGGTCTGAAATAAATAGGATGAAATTCAATAAGGACAAACGCAAAGTACTCCACTTAGCAAGGAATAATCAGTTCCAAAAATACAAAATGGGAAATGACCGCCTGGAAAGGAGTACTGCAGAAAAGGATCTGGGTGCTGTACTGGATCATAAACTAAATGAGAGTCAACAGTGTAATACTGTTGCAAAAAAAGTGAACATCATTCTGAGATGTATTAGCAGGAGTGTTGTAAGCAAGGCACAAGAAGTAATTCTTCTGCTCTGCTCAGCACTGATAAGGCCTCAGCTGGAGTATTGTGTCCCGTTCTGGGCGCCACATTTCAAGAAAGATGTGGACAAATTGGAGAAAGACCAAAGGAGAGCAACAAAAATTATTAAAGGTCTAGAAAACATGACGTATGAGGGAAGATTGAAAAAACTGGGTTTGTTTAGTCTGGAGAAGAGAAGACTGAGAGGGGACAAGATAACGGTCTTCAAGTACATAAAAGGAAGGTGATAAATTGTTCTCCTTAACCTCTGAGGACAGGACAAGAAGTAAAGAGGTTAAATTGCAGCAAGGGAGATTTAGGTCACTCCCTAACTGTCAGGGTGGTTACGCACTGGAACAATTGCCTAGGGAGGTGGTGGAATCTCCCTCATTGGAGGTTTTCAAGAGCAGGTTAGACAAACACCTGTCAGGGATGGTCAAGATCAGTGTTTCCCAACTGCCTGTCCATGGACCAGCACCAGCCCCTGAGATTTCCCTGACATGGTTTAGAAAGGCATCAAGCCGATCCCTGGTATGAATAAGGTGGCGAAACACTGATCTAGATAATGCCTCAGCACAGGGCACTGGCCTAGGTGACCTACCAAGGTCCCTTCCAGTCCAACGTTTCTATGATTCGATGGTTCTCTTCGCCAGAGGTTAAGCAGGGCAGTGGGGTGGTACTTTCCAGCAGAGTATCCTGGGCAGCTTGAGAAGACCCCGTCCTGAGTTGTATTTCTGCTGCTGCCAAAAAAGACAGAACTCTGCCCGTTATTTCCACCTTCAGTCAGTTTGTGGGTTTGTGTCTCACCCTCGTTGTTGTTTGAAACACACTTGTTGTTGTCTGTAATCGGTGTGAGGCCCATGTATTTGAGAAACCCTGGAAATCGATTCTTTCCTGATCCCTGTTGCTGAAGTAACACTAGTGTTTCCTTGAAATGTCCTCGTGGGATAGCCAGTTAAGTCAGCAATCAGTGGAGTACGGTACTGGTACGTTGACCAAGCAGGTTCTTGGCTTTGTGCAGAAGTCACACTCTTCTGAGCTGTTAAGTCCTTAACTTTCTGCTTTTCCCTGCCTCACCTCTGAGATATTTGTGCTCGAGTTCGTGGGAAACAGCATTTCACCGAGAACTTGGCTGTAGCTTGCATGTCACATGTGGAATAGCATGCCTGCATATCTGGGAGCTGGGGTTGATGGGTTTGCAGGAAGGGAGTTGACCTCCCCACATATGGTACTAAATCTACAAAGAGTGTTAGCAGGTAGCACACTGGACTGGGACTCAGGAGACCTAGGTTCTATTCCCAGTTCTGCCACTGGGCTGCTAAATGACCTTGGTCAAGTCACTGTGCCTCAGTTTCCCCCTGTGTAAGCTGGAGTAATGATGCTGACCTCCTTGTAAAGTGCTTTGAGAGCGACTGCTGCTAGGAATCTCTAGGAGGTGCCCCTTCCTGGGCAGCCTGGGGCTGCAATTCTCACATGGGGCTCAGAGCCACAGGTTATTTGGACCATGAACACTTCTTTGTTTCCTTTCTGTAACCAAAGCTGGAAATGCCTCATCTTGTTTAGCTTCTGCAAAGTGCCAGGCCAGGTTGCTTCTCTTGGTGTACTTAGCTGCTCTGTCTGTTGTCAGTAAATCTTATTCTCATTGAGCACTGCGCTGTTGTGGGGGACGGTTCACCCCACCCATCCCTGAGGGGGGAAAGGCTCCAGCAGCCTCCAGGGAAAGGCCTGGGAGGTGTAAGAGGTTCTGGACCATGCCCCCCAGCCAACAGAGTGTGGGCGGTTCAGACACAGACAGCAGCCGAGAGACCGAAGGAGGAGAGAGAGGGTGGGGGGGAGTGGGTGGTAACAACCCATAATACGTTCACTGAGCTGCCAGCCGCGACACCAGGAATGAACTGTCCGGGTGTCACCTCCCTGCAGCACCCAAGAGAGCGACGGTTGGGAATCTCAGCTTCAGGCCGTCCCCTGCTCAGATAAATGAACGTTCAGAAATCTCAGCTCTCAGGGAAGTCAGCCAAACCCGGCACATTTGCCCAGCCGCTGGTCTGACACCCGGAGGCCTTGCCTGGACTCGGAGGTTAGGGTGTGATGTTAGCCCGTTAGCCAGCACGTTCTCGCTGACCCGTTGAGTGCAGACAAAGCCATGCGGACATTAATGTGAGCTAAACAAATTGAGCTAAAGGCCAGGTTGCCCCCTTGGCGTTAACTAGGCCACTTCAGCACACGTTAAAGGCACTTTGCCTCATCTACACTAGACTTGGATTAGTCAGGAAAGTTAGAAAGCGTCAACTCGCGAGTGCCACATCACACCCTAATCCTACTCTAGATGAGGCCTGAAACGCCCCGCGTTTAGCGATAATTTCCCCTTCCCCCGCCCCATCCTGGGAATTATTTGTTTAAAATAAGACACTGGGACTTGTCAGGAGACTTTTTGCTGCACATTGTTTTAAAGAAGACATTCAATTACCTCAGCTGCAATGCTTCACTGTGCTCTGATGATCTGCTACGGGAAAAATAACTAATCTGTAGCATGTTGTGTCATAGACAATTATAGAGAACATCACTTTTAAGGAAACAAGACTGGTGCCCATTTCCCTGGGATTTATTAAGTTTGCTGTTTTACCGCACCCTGGCAAAGTAAGGGAGGGGAACTCATTTGCGTTTCCTTTGCTATGAGCAGGAAGGACGATTTGTGCTTCCCTCGTTAAAAGCCAAGGAGCCGGGAGGACTGCAAATATTAACAGACACATTACTATTTCCACCTTTAGTTTTACCCAGCGTGAGGTTCCTATGTGGAAACAAAGTGGTTTGGCTCTGGATTTACTGAGGGAGCAACTGATTTGAGCCTATATGATAGAGCATGTCATGCATATTTTGTGCCTTACTTTGCTCTGCGCACCAGACTGATGGAAGGAACTTAGGCCAGAGGGAGGTGACATTATGCACAAGAGGAAACCCTGCTAGGATCTCACAGCTCCTTTGGCGAACAATGTGACTGAGAAATGCACTTACCAGAAAGGAGAACTTAATTCATCTACCATACTGCAGGCATCCAGGAGCCTACACAACAGAAAACCACCAATACCAAGAAACGGGATAACTCTGCCAAATGTACAATCCTTCCTGCCCCTACGCCCTAATAGCCGATGACTGCGTTTCCGTCTCTCAAAGACCAGAGCAGTATCATTATTGTTGTAGGTAACATTTCATGTGATCAAAATGCTTGTGATCACCTCTGTCCGCACAAAGACTATATCCTGCCCCAAAGATCCTACCATTTAAAGCCCTGAGCCTGTTAACCCTGAAAGTGTTAATGTGCTTTAATTCACATGTTGAAAGACTGTCCAAGGGAGACCCCTGCAGTTACGCCCAAGAGCAGAAGTGGGCAACAGCTGTTCTCTCTGAAAGGGAGCCAGGATAGTCACTTCTCTGGAAAATTCTGAACTCACAAAACACAGAATTTCTGTGAGAATTTCTGCAGTTACACTAGGGAGAATAAAAGGTATAAGGGATGCCAGCTCTCCTGCTTCAGGGGTTAAGCCAACCATTCACTGCCTGGGTGTAGGAAGAAGCTTCTCCCCTGGGCATGTTAATGCATAATTTTGTCTATTATGGGGTGTTTACACTGTCCACTGGGCCCCGTACTGTACAAGATACACAAATAGATGGGCTGTTGGTCTGACCCAGGCTGGCAAGTCCTATGTTCTGATGCACAGCTGTTCATCTACAATGAAAGTTCTTAAACTTGCCCAAAGCACCTGACATTACCATGGGGAGAACTAGCCTGCCAGGGCTGTGGTGGGAGCTAAGGTACCTCTTCAATGAATAGTGACTATTTTTTAATGGAAACTAGGTTAACCCCTTGCACCCCATGGTTTTATTCTATGTGGGCTTTGTACCACTTCCATAATCTTGGTAAATTTCTGCTCATTCTCAGGGCCAGTTTTTGTAGGTTGACTCACTATCTTCAATGGAGAAGCAGAATTTATAGTAGCAGCCTGGGTGTGTATGTCCTTGAAGGAGGCAGTGTTTTTTCCATCTGTGAGGCTTGCTTCCATGGAGAGACTTTCTCTTTTCCAAGAAGAGACTTAACTGAGCCCAGAAAAGTGAGACGGAAAATACCCATCTATTTGGCACAGAACTCTCCAAAGTCCAATGCTGCCTCCTCGAGTACTACTAGGGTGACCAGACAGCAAATGTGAAAAATTGGGACGGTGGTGGGGGGGTAATAGGAGCCTATATAAGAAAAAGGCCCAAAAATCGAGACTGTCCCTATAAAATCGGGACATCTGGTCACCCTAAGCACTACTGTAGGTCCATGAAAACTTCAAAGCAGCTTTGTGGTGCTTTTTGAGCTGGGTTCAGCATTTGGGAGAAGTCACATGGGATTTCTTTAGGTTCCTGATTGGTTGAGTCTACCTCATGTGCTGTGGAGGGTCAGCAGAAGCTATTCTGCCTTGTAAGGCGCCCCTGCCTATGAAATCAATGGAGCTCTATGCAGACAGATCCATTTACAGGATCGAGCTCCTAAAATGTAAGGTCTCTGGGGCAGTTCCTAGGACAGTGGGACCCTGATCTCTTTTGGGGCCTCTAGACACTACTGCAATAGAGATACAAAACATAGAGAAGCTACATAATAGCTATGTAGAAATTCATTCTTTTGTCATAAAGGAACCCTGAGCTCTGACACACATTTCCAGCTGTGCAAAGCATTTGCACCACCTCTGCCAAAACACCCTCGTACGTTTAAAAAAAATGTTCTAGCATCTTAAAGATAATATGACCACCTACTTTTGCTTAGGATTTGCCTTTCTGGATTCTCCATGGTCTTGCCTGTGTGCCCCGTCTGATCTACACATTCGGCAGTGGCCTAACCACCATCCAATTTTCTGCATCCGAACTGGAAAGCCCCCGTCTGGCTCTGGTGAGGTAAAACCAGCTCATGTAGCTGGATTCTTCAGGACAGCATCTTTGGAACGAGTAATTTCAGTGTCCCAACAGACGTTCTCTGGAGGATCAGACCATGGGTGGGAACTCTCCGTAGTCTGGAAGGATCTCACTTTGACTGGCGTTGGGAGCCTGGAAATGCGGGGTCTGTCTTTGCAAGTACTTGGGTGTGAGACTTGAAGGGGATCCTTGATGGTGATTTATGGGATTTACAGTCTCGCCGAGGCTGGGTAAAAAGGGACTAAAACCCAGGAATAAGCCTTTATGGAACTGGAACTTCCCACCGCATAGCTTTCTCTTCTCCACATGCAACAAACGGGAGTGGGGTAGGCTAGCGGCATTTCTCCATCACTGCGAAGAGGAGGGCAGCCCACGTGCCCCCCGCCACAGCTAGGAACTGATGGTCTCAGCAGTCTATTGCTATTTATAGCAGCAATCCTATTTCTCACATATTTGCCTCTCAGTGAGTGAGCAAGGGCCCTTTCGCGGCCCTGATAGACTTGAGCACATTCACAAGCTGATCCCAGAGGGGGAGTTGGAGGGTAAGTGCCATTCCATGGATACATTGCTCTATCATTGGATAAACCCTACCCTGTTATGGGCAAGCTTTTCCCAAGCACTCCACGGAGTGGTGTATAATTCTCTAGCTAAAGCCCATCAATAGCGAAGGTACAAGGCATTCCGCTCTGTTAATTTCCCAGCTCCACTGCAAAGGAAGGAAATGAAAAAGAAGAAAAGGATTTGAAAGAATGAATGATGCTTTCCACTGGGAACGCCGGCACATCCAATAACTTACGTGGAGAAAATCTCAGTCTGAATTAAAAGCTCTTCTGGTCTAAAATCTCCTAAATATTCTGCACTGCTTACAAACACTCCAGTTTCAGTCTCATTTATTATCCCATTGTAACATCTCAGGAATTAGTGTCCTTATTTTCTCCAAAACGCCTTAGCCACAGAAGCCAGTTAATCTTCGGGAGGATGTGCTGAAAAGAGGATGGGAGGAATCTAAATACCTCCAGCAACAGAGTTGCTGACCCACCAGAAAGTTGAGGGGACATGTCTGTGCCTGTTGCGTCTGTCCAGAGAATGCAGGTGGCAGATACGGTCCCTGACTCCAACACCTGCCCATTGTAACAATGCCAAGGCCACACGAGACAATGTGACTTTTCAAGTGCTGCCCCAGAGTAGCTATTCCCCAAGGAAAGGGACCAAGTTATCTCTGCCTTTACAGAGGGCACCAACCACGAGGGAGGCCAGGAGCTTAAAGACAGGGAGGCAGAAAAAGAAATGAAATAGAAACCAGAGCCATGCACTATTTTTTCAGTATGTCCATCC
The DNA here is from genome assembly GCA_037349315.1 of Chelydra serpentina. Lineage (NCBI taxonomy): Eukaryota > Metazoa > Chordata > Testudines > Chelydridae > Chelydra > Chelydra serpentina. Next base: position 19,975,211 of record JBAIAC010000040.1, read on the forward strand.
ATCCATCTGTCTTCTGTCTGTTTGAGGAGTTTTGAACCACCAGCCATCAACATAGTATCGGAGTGCCTGCCATGTAAAATAAATTGGCAGAAGCAAGAGTTTCTGGCTTTTCTCCATTACTGAGTTGTAAAATCTCTGCTTGGGCTAGGAACAAAGCATGAACTTCCAGCCTGGGCCACTTATCTTTGTTCTTTGTTTTGTTTTGGTTTGGTTTTGTTTTCCTTAATTTGAAATATAAATCTCCGGGAGTCCATGGAGTGTTTCTCCCTCTGTCAAAACCAGCTTGCGCGGCCTCAGAGCACTGCCCCCTGCAGACAGACCTGGAGACCGCTTTCAGTGAACGCTGCCATGCAAAGCAAACAGCATGGTAACATCTCACCCGCCGACACACGCAACAGCCCTGCCTGGTGTTTCGCAAGCATGGGAGTCACACGCAAGATTTTATGAGCATTCCAGAGAGAATGTGAATTCGATCCACAATGAAATTCGACCCTGGGGAAAATCCCAGTGTTTTGCCATTTAATCTGTGGAGGCTGCCATTTAATTTTGCAGAAACTAGCAAAACTCACGAGGTGCTGCACTGCACTAGATGGGAAACAGACTGAAGATGAGGTTAGCTCCCCGGTGTGGTCAGCTGGGACCTAAACCCTGTGAAATGCCAGTGAAAATAATGAGTTTCCTCACTGGGCACAGAGTACTGGGACAAAACCGCAGTAAACAAGAGTTCATCGATCCCGGTCTGATTCCTGCCTAATGTGGGCCCAACCCCTAGAAATGCTAGGTATCCCCAGCTGGAGGAGCAGTGCTCAGCTCTCCTCTGGATCCAGCTCTGTACACGGACATGTGGAGGGAATCGGTTTTCTTCTGTGCAGGAACAGGAAAACATTCCAGAAATGTCCGATCCAACTGATACTAGGAAAATTCTTATAAGCAAAATAGTTCCTCTAAAATCTGTATGAGACAGCTACCATCCAGCTACTAGAGAATGTAATAAAGGGGAGGAGAGCGAAAGCCAGCCAGAGAGACCATCGATAGGAAGAAAAGCTTATTTTAAGAAGTATAAAAGCAAAAGTAATGTACAGCCTATTAACATTTTAAAAGTGTGTTAGCAAGAAGGGGGAATCCCTTACCAACACACGTGGGGTTTCAGAGAGGTCTAAGGGCTGTGCTGGGCTCTCTCTGCTATAGGCTGTGAATGCAGCATGAGGGACCATCACCTTTCCCCCCCAAAGAATGGGGCACAGGATACTACTCTGGATGGATCACTGGCTTGATCCAGTGTGGCAGCTTCTCTGCTCACATTGCACAAGGTTTCCTGATGAATCTTTGAGACCTGAGCATGGAAGGACCTGCTGTTACTAGAGCTGCAGGTACCATTCAACTTTAGTACTCTTCAAAACACAATATTGAACTCTCCCGCCAGATTCTCCCTCGACTGCCCATGGGGTGCTGGGGAGCCAGAGTAGGGCAGTGTGTAATTAGACTCAGCCCAACTCAGACATTTATTCAGCTCTTATAAGACATGCCTCACCTGTTCGAACCTTTGTCACCAAAGCATTTAGAGCATGAAACCCAATTAAAGCCAACCCTCCTGCTGATACGATGGAATAGCTACACGAATTAGCACTTAAGCCTCATCAGCAAGAGGCGTTGATAATGATGGGGTGCCCAAATTTGTCTTTGGTGATTATGCTGTGTGAGCGGCGAGGGATAGTTCTCGTTTCCGGGGGCCGTGCTGGGATCCCAGATCTGTTCATTGGCCCCCGGCCCTGCTGAAGCCGGGTGCCTCTCAGGTCCTGCCTCCGGCAGAGTTTTCTCTTTGAGGTCGTCTCTTGGAACACGGGTAATGCACCCTGTGAAATGCTGCGAGGCAGGAAGCTTTGGGGTCTGTGGGCTGGGGATCGCGGCAGCCTGACTGACAGAGAAGCCAGTGGGGCCTGGTGAGAGCAGAGCGTGTTTGAATGAGGCTGAGGTTAATGCACTGGAAGGCTTAGGCTGGGATAAAGGCACATCCCCTGTGGAGAGGGAACCCGTGTGGGTTGCTTGATGATAGAGTGTGGGCTGGAAACAGATGAGCGGTGCCACAGCACAGAGCAGAGTCCAGCCAAGGACTGACCTCCACCCCTCCCGTCTGAGCAGGAGGGAGACCATGGCCAGGCATTGCCAGGCACCCTGGCACGCAAGCCCCAGCCCGAGGCGCTGCCAGGTAGCTCTGTGAGTACCATGGGGATGGGGAATCCTGGGGTTTCCTCGCGCCCCCATTCCTGTGTGGTGCTGAAATCAGAGCCAGCCTCCCCAGGCGGCTGGTCTCAGGATAATTGCTCCCAACAGACAACGCCTTTGATCCTGCCATGTGTGCGACAGAGCGGCTGTGTCCCCCACTGCTGCATGCTGCTTACACATGTCAAAACAGAGGAAGTCAGGACTGTGGCTCTTCTCAGAGCTCCCCGGGAGCCGCGTCCAGGCAGGGCAGTCGCAGGCAGGGAGCCCTCTGGAGCTACTTTCCCCTCTGGCTGCTATCAGCGTGTATGAGTTCACGCTGGAGGGGCAGGTGCTGAGCACCCGGCCTATCCATATTGCCTCAGTGCACTCCCCCTCTGTCTGGGTCCATGTGTCGTCTCTCATCTAACCCTTTGATTGGCAGCTCTTTGGTGCGGGGGTCGGCGCTTCACTCTGTGTTTGTACAGCGCCTAGCACAGTGGGGACCCGGCCCGTGACTAGGGCTCCTTGTGGCTATGGTAATGCAAATCATTCCTAACTCTCAGCACTTACGCAGCACTCTTCAACTTCCACGTGCTTTGCAAACATCGAGTGTGCCCCGCAGTCCCCCTGGAGAGAGGGAGATAGAGTGACTCCGTTTTACAGACAGGAAAACAGCAGCTCAGGGAGGTTAAGACCCAAATAATACCAAGTAGCCTTTAATTTGGGGCGCCTTCATTTTTCAGTGTCCAACGTTTGAGACACTTTGGGCCTGATTGTCAGTGCCACTGAGCACAGGCTGGACGAGGGGACTTTAACACTACCGCCTGAGAGATTTGTCCCGGCCACACAAGTCAGTAGCACAGAGGAGTCCAGTGTTCCTGGATGTCAGGCCCGTGCTAAGCCACTGGCCTGGGTTAACCCTCTCGGTATTTTCCAGAGGAGTGTCTCTCAACGTTTGATCACAGCAAAGATCAAATAACTGCAACAATGCTGTGTGCCTTGGTCTTCTCAGCTTCCTCCACCTTGGACTGCAGCAGCCACTTGCAACAAACGCACCCGTTACCTCCTGGCTGTGACAGATCCAGCCGGCGTTCCTGTGCAGTCCCCGGGTCTCTTTGAATGGATTAGGCAGAGGTTTTCAACTGAAGAGTTAAATACTGTTACAAGCGTTACAAAAGTTAGGGAAATTCTTCCTCTCAGCTGTCATTACTTAAAAAGCCGCCCAGCCCCTCTGCCGTAATTATGTGCATGAATAATGAAATTAGCACATCTCTCCGCTAACTCCCTGCTCATTACGGATGCGGGGGCCTTGGTGGGAAGTGCTCTGTGTTCAGATTCCACAGCAGCCGCAGAGGTGGTCTCCCAGGGCTCTGGTCAAGTGAGCACTCCGGGGTCGGTTTCCGCAGGAGAGGCTAATTCTCCCTGCCGTGAGAAGCGTTGTTCCCCCTCGCCCTTGCAGAGACTAGGCACGGTCCTGCCCTCTCGCTAACTGACACAGAGCCAGGAGCTCCAGCTGGCTGTGGCGTTCGATCCGTTGGGTGCCAGTGCAGGGGGCAGAAGCTTTCAGCAGCACACCCTAGGTAGCCTCATACAACTGAGCTCCTGCTCTATAAAGCTCGTGGGCCCCTACACTGCCCTTGCTGCTGGAACGAATGGGAGTACCCAGATCCTTGTGTCAGAGCACATGGGCCCCGTGCCCAGTGCAGGGTGCAAGGCAGGACAGAGGTAGGGAGGGTATTGAAATTATTCACAGCCGTTTCTCATTGGCCAAGCAAGCCAGAAGATGCAATTGGACAGTTCACTGCTGTCTGCAACACGGCTGCTGCCGTGTGTTTGTAGGACGCCCCTCCAACTGTGTCAAAGGCTGCTTTAAATCCCTCTGAGAGCCCAAAACATACCTACGAAGGGAGCTGAAAAACATCACCCAAACCTGCGCATCCTGGGGCTGAATCTGGCTTTTTGCCCTGTGCTTTTAAAGCAAACCCAACAGGGAGCCAGTGGGAAGATGGTGAAATCAGCAAACGTGGCCACACGGTATCCTGCACCGTTTCTTATCTTATGTATGCAGAATTCTGTCCAGGAGACCGGGAAATAAGGCATTCCCATTCTCGCAAACGGACCAGGACACACAGCATACAGTGATAACAAGGGCCACACAACCTGAAGCGTCTCTGACGCGGTCGAGTGGTGAAAAAATCTCACCGATATCCTGCACCATTCAGAGAACGGGGCGAAGCGAAGCATCCCGAGGTCTAACCGCAGCCTCAGAAAAGGCAAAAGACAAACGGTGTGGTGAGAAGAGAACGTGGTGAAGCCTCAGTAGACTCTGCCAGTCAACAAAATCCTGCCTGTTGTGTGCTGTCTCTGCTGGCTGATGTGCACAGATGGAGCAATAGCTTAGCCTGCCCGGTAACATCACAACATCGCTCCATGGCATGTTTAGACCCAGAGTTCCCTGGGAAGGGGCCTGTGAGCAGGCTCACTTTTACCCTTACAGAATAACGCTGGCTAATTTCGAAACCTGTGAATGTCTCAGGAATGTGCTAAGGGAAATGTGCATGCAGAATTCTCTTACAATGGGAATAACCTCCACGCACACCAGGCTACAGAGAGTGTTCCTTGACTGTAATTGGGGACGTAGTAATTAGATGGCAAAATGTACCAGAAGCTCGGTTTTCATTCCGTGGTCCAAATTACAAACCGTCATATTTTGAAAGTGATGCTGACATTCCTGAGCCAGGAGGCTTTGCCAAAAACAACTTGAGCAAGGCTTGTCTTGGCACAGAATCAAAATCAGGGCCTCAGCAGCGAAACTGAAAACATTTACACAGCTGGGCCCAAATCACCCTATTTTCTAAAGAGTTTGTCAGAGCTCGAAGCTCTTGGTGCATTTCAGTCTGTTCTGAAGGGTCCTGTGTTCTTGCAATCTACCAGCTATCCACATATAGGAAATAAAATACACTAGAGAAAGTGGGTGGTCTTTCTATTACAGTCCAAAAAAAAAAAAAAATCCAGAGGGATATCTCATGGGGATAATGAGAACCAACTTGATAGTTACCCAGTCTATCAATATATATGCCAGGCACATTATATTTGCATATGTAGATATGGAAACCTCCTCATTTTGCAGTACGTATGTAATGGCTAATAAAAGCATTAACAAACCACCAACGAAACCAAATTGAAATCAATGTCACAAATTACAGCAGAGTGAGGAATTACCTTTCTGCATCATTTTTTCTATGCTAAATATCCTGGATATGTTTTTTATTACATCGGTCACATGTATTTCTTATGTATTTGACATCAGTCATTATTTCTAGAATAAATATCACTTTGTCATCTTATGTCCACATACAGTGCATGTACGGGTGCAGAAAGACAGAGGAGGCATGCATGTCCACTTTCTATACACTCAGAACATAGCGAACCCAGAAAACTGTCTATGAAGAAAACCTTTCAATTCACATTGTCACTAGTTGTTGGTGACACATGTAGTTTCTGCCAGTGAAGATCGGTCATCCCACCAGTAAAGCTGTTCTTTCTGCTTGGATAATAGTTATGCAAAAAATGATAAGTTTCCACTGGGTTCCAACTGCTGGTTTTGCCTATGGAGAGAGTGCATTTTCACCAGTTTCATGGCAAAGAGCACTGTGCATTGACAGAAATGGGAACACTTTCTCCTGGATCCCATCTGTAACTTCTCCTACAATATGGGCTGTCAGTGCTAGGTCTGGGCCCAAAGCACACATGGGCTATTATTCCTCTTGGATGCTATTCTTTGCCTCTGCTTTCACCTCACTGCCCATCAGTTTATATTTTAATTTTAAAACTCGTGTCCCAACTTTTCTCATAATTTTTCTTATTATTAATTTCCCTCTCCAATCAATTACAAACGCAGTCAGAGCAATTCTTCCCAGACCTTGTGCACCAGATACAACTCAGTTCTGGTTCTGGGAAGATACCAAAATGTTGGTGAGGTTTCTGGACTGACAACTATATATCTGTGATATCTTAGTAATGCCTTTGCAGTTATCATGATGCAGAAGTTTTCCTAACTTGCTATTATTGATTGCAACCAATCTGAGAACTTCTCTGGTTTTTGTGATCAAGAGAGAAGGTAACTGTACATGTGCAGATGGTGAATTCCGGATCTTAATAGAAGAACGGGAGTTTCTGCCGACAGTCGAATCATTTGATGCAAATTGTCTAGCAGAAGCCACTCCCCTGCACAATTGCGCTCACTCCCAAAGGGCATGAAGGGGCCATTTATTAATGGATTCGTTCAAACAATGCCCACTTTGCATGTGGATACAAGGAGACCGTACAATCTTGCACAACTATAGATATTTTTAAATGTAAAGCCTTTTAAATCAAAATTTTGTAATTGCAATCTAAAGCAATGTAGAATATGAGACTGGCTCCCTGATCAATTCTTCTCCAAGGCTGGTCCTTTCTCTCTTCTACTGAACAAGCATACACGTATTACTGGGATTAATGCTGCCTAATACATAATTAATGAAATGGTATAAATATGCAGATTTGCAATCGCAGATTGACTGCCATGGTCATGTCCCTGAACACTATGGTAATTGATTGGATGCTCTTAATTACCATATTTAAAACTGTTTCCTTATGAACATGTGCAAACAAATAACTCCAAAAGGGAAGAATATTGTTCTAGGTAAAAAGAGGACTTCATTTAAAATCATAGCTCATGATTATCGTAACTGTCAGGTACAGGCCCTGAGAATTACTCAGAGCTACACATACTGCATGCAGAAGATTTTGGGCACTGGAGCGAAATTATCCTGTGAATGAAAAGGGAATTTCAATTGGTCATCTAGACTTACAAAAGACTTGCATTTCTGCAGGTTCTTCAGATGGGGGCTGTACACTGAATCCTCTGTATAAACGTCCTCACCTTCTGTTTGTGGAGCGAGTGTTTACTCATCAGCAATGCATTCACAATAAAGATACAGGGCAGGAAAATAAAAACCTGTGCTTACAAAGGGGATTGGGTCATTGATGGCTGGCACAAGGATATACGGTCCAGGCCAAAGCCTGCTAAAGTCAATTGAAAAACTCCCATTAACTTCCATGGCCAAAGAGCTACGGTAATTCTAGTGCCCGGCGCCCAGCAATGGAATGAGAAACACTACAGTGAATGGGGTTGCTCTGGCCACTCGCACTAATCATCCAGCCAAAGAAACACCAGCATATCTATTGCTTGGCTGTTTCACGGTGCAATGGGTCTTTTATAACCCATTTTATAACCCACGGTGCAATGGGTCTTTCTGGTGCAATTCTTCTCCAAGAGGCTGCTAATTTCCAAGAGGCTATAAATAAGGTACATCCCTGGTCTGGTAAGGGGACCAATAGAAATGTACGGGATTATTAGGGAGCTTTGCCATTGCCTTCAATGGCAGCAGCAATGGGTCAAGAGCGCCACTGGCAAGGAAGGGCCTGGAAGTGTTCAGTACAATCAAAGCACTTCCTTGGCCACGAGAATGTGAAACAAACAGGAGCTGGTATAACAAATAGTTCCCCTTTGTCCTCCGTAATAAACGAGTCACCTCCTGGGCCAATGACACACTGTGCCCGGATATGGAGTGGGTATGGAACAAAGGGAAATAGGAACAAATCGTCTGAAAAAGCAGGCTAAAGATTGTTGCCCTGCTCTTTCCAACTGGGTTTCCCCCCAAATTCAGCCAATGGGGCAGGATTGAAAGCTCCCCAGTGACTGACTGATTTGCAGCTGGGCAGTAAGTGGGCTAGGACACAGCTGGCCTCTCTCAAAGGGATTGGTGCGGCTGAAATGAGGGCCTAGCACTGTGCCTGTGTAAATGGCCATTAAGCTGGAGAGCTCCACGAACTCCCCCAGTGGGCTGGGAGCATTATCCCCATGTTGTAGATTTGTTGGGTCAAATTACCAGTGGGGAGGAAAAACCGCATCCACTAGCAATACTTTGGGGAATTATTTTCCTGCATTTACAGTCTACGTTTCCTGTATTTTCCCAGAGATATCATTCAGTATTTCATGCTGTCAAATAAATGAAAGCCTCTGCGTGTGCTTCCCTGGATGTGTTAGAAGCGATGTGTGGAAAGGATGGGAAGCCGTTTCTTCAGCTAGGGTGAGGCAGAGGAAGGAACTAGCGGCTCTACTAGCCATTCGGGAGCCTTGCTGCTCACTGGCACGGCTGGGTACGGGAGAAGAAAGGATTTCCAGCTGTTTGCCTCCTTGAGCAACCAAATGTCACTGAGATCCTGAAATGGGTTGGCTCAGCTGCATCCCTCCTTGGTAGGGTGACCAGACAGCAAGGCTGAAAAATCGGGACAGGGGCTAATAGGAGCTTAGATAAGACAAAGCCCAATATCAGGACTATAAAATCGGGACATCTGGTCGTCCTACTCCTTCGCCCCCTGGGGCACCCTCAGGTAGTTACTCACCTGAGCCAAGTCCTGCGGCAGGTCAGTGGAGAGTCCAGAAGGGAACCGACACGGCTGCTCAGGCACCTGCCTGTTCTTGTCCCTGAGGGCCGAGGTAAAGCCACAGGTGGTGCTGGCAGAGGTGAAGAAGGGGGCCTGCCGCACAGGACCTTCCCAGGCACTCCCAGGGACCACACGCTGCAGCCACAGCTCCGCCGCTTTGAGCAGAGGAGCGCTTGTCCTGCCCCTTCCCGCCAGGCTACCGATGGCAGCAGCCTGGGGCAGGGGCCCCGGTCCCCGGGGTGACTTGGGCTCTGTCTTGTGCAGGGCGGGAGAAGGTTCCTTGTGCCTTTGTCCAGTCCCCACCCACCCACCCACCCACTCCCCTGTGCAGAGCCAGGCACCAGATGGCCCTGCTTCTGCACGAGCTCTCTGCTGGCCTGTGAGCGTATAGGCCCAGTCCACGCTCACCAACCACCACGTGCTCTCCTAGGGATGCAGTGATACACAGCGGGCTCCCTTCCCGCCGCCCCAGGGCATGGGGCTAGCACAGCAACAGCACCCTACGGGGCAGTTACACGCCGCAAATCCAGGTATAATTCTCTGGTAAGACGCACCCTGGTTTAGAAATAACCAGGTCCTTCCTCCATTGTACTTACTACGAAATCGCCTTGGACACAGTGTGACCTTTGTCATGGGATTTTATCAGGCCTTGAAGAGAAGTTCTCAGTCACCTTCAAGACCTCTAGCTTCCTGCCCGCCCCCTCTGCCAATGTCGCCTTCCCCCCCTCCCATCTCTGTGCCTTTTTCCATCAGCTCCCATATTTTCCCATCTGTCCAATGGAAATAACAGTACCGATCGCTTTTGCAAAGCACTTTGAGACCTCTATCATATCCCCCCTTAGTCATCGCTTTTCCAAGCTGAACAGTCCCAGTTTTATTAATCTTGCCTCATGTGGCAGCTGTTCCATAGCGGTAATCATTTTTGTTGCCCTTTTCTGAACCTTTTCCAATTCCAGTATATCTTTTTTGAGATGGGGCGACCACATCTGCACGCAGTATTCAAGATGTGGGTGTACCATGGATTTATATAGAGGCAATATGATATTTCCTGTCTTATTAGCTATCCCTTTCTGAATGATTCCCAACGTTCTATCCTCCAGTCATTTGGTACAGAAGCTGATTTAAATGATAGGTTACAGACTACAGTTAGTAGTTCTGCAATTTCACATTTGAGTTCCTTCAGAACTCTTGGGTGATACCATCTGGTCCTGGTGACTTATTACTGTTTAGTTTATCAATTTGTTCCAAAACCTCCCTAAATGAAGTCTCAATTTGGGACAGTTCCTCAGATTTGTCACCTAAAAAGAATGACTCAGGTTTGGGAATCTCCCTCACATCCTCAACTGTGAAGACCGATGCAAAGAATTCATTTAGTTTCTCCACAATGGCCTTATCATCCTTGAGTGCTCCTTTAGCATCTTGATCATCCAGTGACCCCACTGATTGTATAGCAGACTTCCTGCTTCTGATGTACTTAAAAATAAATTGCTATTACTTTTTGAGTCTTTGGCTAGCTGTTCTTCAAATTCTTTTTTGGCCTTCCTAATTATTTTTTTTACACTTCATTTGCCAGAGTTTATGCTCCTTTCTATTTTCCTCACTAGGATTTAACTTCCACTTTTTAAAGGATGCCTTTTTGCCTCTCAGTGCTTCTCTTCTTTTATTGTTTAGCTAGGGAGGCACTTTTTGGTTCTCTTACTGTGTTTTTTAATTTGGGGTATACATTAAAATTGAGCCTCTATTATGGTGTCTTTAAAAAGTTTCCATGCAGCTTGCAGGGATTTTACTTTTGATGCTGCACCTTTTAATTTCTGTTTCACTAACCTCCTCATTTTTGTGTAGTTTCCCTTTCTGAGATTAAATGCTACAGTGTGGGGCTGCTGTGGTGTTTTCCCCACCACAGGGATGTTAAATTGAATTCTATTATGGTCACTATTACCAAGCGGTCCAGCTATATTCACCTCTTGGACCTGATCCTGTGCTCCACTTAGGCCTAAATCAAGAATTGCCCCTCCTCTTGTGGGTTTCAGGACTAGCTGCTCCAAGAAACAGTAATTTAAAGTGTCAAGAACATTGAACACAAGAAGTCTGTCAGCCCTTAACAAATAATTATATGCCCAGGCACAAAAACCCTAAAAATTTAAATGCTACCAAGCCTTTGGTTCTCTCCAGACAAAGGGATGGAAGAGGGAGAAGAGGTTTTTTCTATGACCTGTCCCCCAGCACTCCAAAAAAGTAAGAGAAATTAGAGTCTGTTAATGAAAGTCAGAGTTCTCGGAAAGCACTCCTGTTCTTTTCCGAACGGCTCCTCTCTACAATGGAGGGTATTGAGTGTCAATGGATCCATGACGGAGAGGCTGAGGGGCTAAGAAAGCCCTGTTTTGTTCGGTGTTTCAGTGAGCTGGGGAAGGGGGAGATTGGATGTCTGGCTTGGAGGGGAAGGGGATGTTCTCAGGAAGATCGCTGACTAAGGAGGCCTGCACTGAGGAGGCCCAGACAGCCAGGGATTCCAGAGGAGATGCAGCACAACAGGGACAGATTTGCAATTCGCACAATACTGCCATTGGGGGCACGGAGGGCATGTCCCAGGGAGGAGGAGGAGTCACTACGAAGGGATGGAGCCCGTGTCCTGGAGGAATAGCTGACGGGCTGGGTGCAAACCGTCAATAGCTCTGGCAGGCGCTCAGTGCCGTTACGTCTCCATGTAGCCTTTCTTCTCATCAATCACCCCCCACTGCCCCAGGGCTCCCTCCACGGGCCTCGTGCTCTCCGGTCATTATTTGCCTTTCCAATAGGAGTGCAGGGGAGGTAATGCCCGCGCTGCCCCTGGGAGGGAATCAATTCCAATCATTCTCTGACCCTTTCTCCAGCCCCCTGCCAGCCCCCGGGGGTGCCTCCATCCCCAGGCCTTGCTACAGGGACTCGACAGACTGGGACAGGGGCAGGAAGTGACTGGAGGACCTCGCTGCCATGCCCTTTCCTGGGATGCGGATGACAGCCTCCTTTCTACTCTCGGGGCAGCCGGAGAGATCAGCGCTGGCAGCAAAGACGGCAACATGAGCTGGTTTCACCTGCAGCCCCCAGGCTCTGCCAGGTGCCAGAATCACTGGGGAAGATGCTCTCCTGTTTGCAAGGGGCTTTTCTGCATTAACTGGCCCGTACTTGATGATTAAACGACCAAACACATCGCCAAGGAGGCCTCGGGTACAGCATGCACCTATTCGGCCTGCATGAGTCCTGGCACTTCCCCACTTCACCAATCACAATCTGCGCACCAGTCACTGGTGACAGGTCATCACTGGGCAGCAACCACTTGGGCGGTGGCTCTCCAGAGGCAGGGAGAAAGGGCGTGACAGGGTGACCAGCCTCCCAACAGAGCCACAAAGAGCAGTCGCTTTCCTCAAGAGAACAAGGAAAGAGCCGCTCCGCAGCTCGGCTCCCTTTCAAAGTGTTCTTTAATTGCATCAAACCAGTCTCTGCCTCTCACTCCTTGTACATTCTCCAGTTCATCCATCAGCTCAGCCACGCTGCCTTTCCCAGCGCTGGTGATGGCTGCATTAGATCAGAGGCAGAGAGAACTGGCCCTGTACTCTCCGACTCGGCAGGAGGATTTTGCTCCTGAGTGAAAGTTTAGTTCCTCGTGTCAATGACGTGGTTACTGTCTCCTCCAGTGAAGTGGGCTCTGCTGTACAGATGGTGACAATTCACCAGGATTCCACGGGCTGTCTCCCCCTGGATCAGGGGTGGATCTAGGCCAGGGATCTCAAACTCAAATTACCGCAAGGGCCACATGAGAACTAGTAAATTGGCCCGAGGGCCGCATCACTGACACCTTTTCATACAGTGATACAAAAGTATAGTCAAAAATGAAAAAAATGAAGAGTAATATCGTATTCTATTAAAAGTCAATGGATTCAGTTTTTAGAAACTGTAATGCAAAGAGGGGTTTTAATAAAATATAAACACTCAGTAATGTTTGGAGCGTGGCTGCCAGTGGAGTCGGCGCCTATGGCGGGCCGCAGGAAATAACTCCGCGGGCCGCATGTGGCCCACGGGCTGCATGCTTGAGACCCCTGATCTAGGCTGATGAAATATTAATGTGTAACCTGCTATTTCCTCTCCTGTTGCTGGGCTGTTACCCCACTGGCATCATCTTGGCAAAAGCCCCTACAAATGCCGGTGAATATCCCTCTCTTTCTGGAGACAAACGTGCGGATCCTCGTTCTGGGGATGTGCATCCGGAGCAGCTTCACCTGCGATGGAGTGGCCTGAGGGCAGCCGCCATGAATTGGTCAGCACAGTACTTGATCCAGATGGAGACATATGAGAGATGAGTGGAGCCCGTCAGAATGAGAAGAGGGAGCAAGGCCTTTAATTGGGTTCCTGTTATTGATAGGCCAACTCCCTTTCATGATGCAAATTACCCTATAAATAAAAGTAAAACAAACACAGTCGACAATTTGCTGCTTTGTTAGAGGCAGAGCAGGGAGAAAATTAAATCAAGACAAAGGATCCTTAATTCAATTGTGCTCGCTGCAGCTTCTGTGCAGACAGGCCAGAGCACAGGGCTCTGGAGCTGACTGTAAAATCGCTGGGAGCCTGTGTGGAATAAGGAGGGATGAGAGGGTGAGATTCCGAAGCAGATAGTCAAAGCTGGGAGCAGATGGAGCAAAGGAGGCAGAGTAGCAAGCAAGGGGTGCAGATGGTTCTGTTACTGGAAGGCAGGCAGTGGCCTCCCCAGGAATTGAAATTGGGGGGGGGGGGGGTGTTTGAATTTACTGGGTGGGGGGTGTCACTACATTGGCATGTAACTAGTTCACAAAACTGGGGGGGGTGTTGGGGAAATTCAGGGGTGGGTGCATGGAAATCACTGAAGGCAGGGAATCCTGTCGTGCCTGGGGGGGCGACACACGCTCCTGGGGGGCTAGGAGTGGAACAGCACATGGAAGGGAGCATGGCTCTCCGGTAGCTATCCCACCCGGCCCAGCCCGGGGCCGGGCTCCCACAGACACCGTTCTATCAGAACAGAGAGCAGAGAATCCAGGTGGGACTGGGCTGCACTGGCCAATCAGCAGCCAAGCAAGGAAAAGGAGGAAGAAGAGAAGGGCATGAGGGACCAGCCCCTCCGTTGCTGGGTCAGCAAAGGATTTCTCCAAGAGCTGAAGCAGAAGGTGGCGTGAGGGGGATGCGGCAGGCAGCGGGCTGAGAAGACGTCTCTGGGGCAGTGCAGCTGGGAATGCGGCACGAAGCCCAGACACTGGTAGAAGCAGCCAAGCGGGAGGTGCTCAGTAGGGTGGTGGTGATGCTGCAGAGTCTAGTCCTGCTCCTGCCATAGTCTGGGAGATTTGCTGACGCCGTCAGAGGGAGCAGGACCAAGCCCAGAGTTGACTTTAGTGTGGATGTGACTAGGGGGCCTCTCACTGTCTGGGTAATGCCTGGCGGGGGACATTAAGTCTCTTTAGCGTCTACCTAGGACATAAGATCTGGCTATGTGAGCTCAGTCTGAGATGTCACTTACCATCTAGAGAATCTTCAGTCGGGGGCACAAGAGGAGTCCTTAGAACTAGTGCTCCAGTCAATATTTTTCCTCCAGCAGTTCTCACCATTTGGGGAAAATACCATGAGCCAAATCTTGCTTGCCTTACTCATGTGGGCAGGCCTGATGGGGTTCACAGAGTGCAAAGGCCTTGTGCTGACTATGATCCTGGAGTGAATTTCACCCAAATAGTCCTGTGACTATAATTCAATGAGTCACTTCCGCAATTCCTTTCACTCACTTTCTCATGTACAGTCTGTGGAGAAAAGTTTTACTTACAAGAATATTTTTGAAAACAAAAAAGTGTTGCAAATGATTGGGCAAACAATATATATCAGGTTGCATTCATACTGCAAGTGCTCTCGTTCTAGTTTGGAGAAAAAATATTGATTATTGTATTTACTTATTTATTATTCACACAGCCAGCCAGCCAGCCAACCACTGTAAATGTTCAAGGATAATTCTGTCTTCCTCTTTATGAAGATCAATCTGTTGAGCTTATGTTTCACTGAGACCTGGTGCTTGGCCTTTGCAGTGGTGAATTTCACCCTCTGTAGATACTTTTTTGCTGTTCTCAGTCTTGATACGGTTACTTACAAACCCATGGAAGAATATTCATTTCTAACATTTACTGGCTTGCAGGGGTGCCCCACCTAACTCTGACCTGTTGAAGCCAAGGGCAGGTAATACAGCAGTCCCATGGTCATACCGATTAACCCTTTATCACCCCCATCTGCCTGTCTGGAGCTAACTGTCATTCAGGAATACTATATAATAGCAGCATGTGAAGGTTGCACAGCATTCAGAACTCAGCAAGTGACAAACTTAAGGTTGCCCGCACAACCTTAATTTCCACCCCCCCTCCCCACCCCCCGTGTGTGTGTGTATATATATTATGATCCAGGGCCTGATTTTTACACTCACTCACATTGGTTTTTCATGGGTATATAATGTATTCTATCAATGTCAGTGGAGTCGCTCCTGACTGAAACCTGCAGCCTTAAGTTATATGATCACATACTATTTCTCAAATAGCACAATAGATCATATCACCTTTTTCTTATAGCAAACACTCTTTTCTGTGCAAGATGTATTGTGCATGCGCATAGAGTGTTATTTTCAACTAGCCATAACTCAGTCAAATCAAAAACAGCTTCCACCGGAACACTCAAAGGCACTTCTCCTCCAGGCTGGATTTAAAACTCTCTCCTTCAGCATTTCAACACAAGAGCTGTTTTTTAAAAGTAAAAATCCCTCAACATTTCTTTGTTTATAATGGGAAAAGCATATTTTTTCATTCTCCAAGGTTGAAGAATATCAGCTAGAAGAGGAAAGTTTTGGAAAGTAAAGAGCAACTGAAAACTGGGGATTAGCATGGGTTAGCACTCAAATAAATAAATGCCTGTAAGATCATCCCCCACGAGCAACCAAATACAAATATACGGAATGGAGAAGGCACAACCAGCTCTTTAAAGCCCGTCCATCGGCTTCAGTAGTGCTGCAGCAGTTTTAGATCTCCATCACACCAGGTGAGAAGATTCCACAAGTCACTCTATGAACATGCCAAGGACGTGCCAGGTGCTGGAGATTGTTGAGGATGGTGCAAGAACCATAAAGAAGGTTCTTCCCACCTTGGCGTTTGGGCCCAGGAGTTTAGAAGGCCCAGGCCTCCTCTCGATATCCAGAGATAGGAAGTTCCATGGGGACAAAATATCTCTTCCTACACTGGTGAAATGAATAGGAGTACTTGTGGCACCTTAGAGACTAACAAATTTATTACAGCATAAGCTTTCGTGGGCTGTGACTTTTGCATGTTTTCTGCATGGGGCTGGGCAAGGAGAGCTTTGCATAGCTCTGCTCATGCCAGCTGTGAACACACACTCAAGAACCTTCGAGGCTTGTGTGCCAATGCACCGTCTCCCTGCTGATTTTCTTGCTTTCCTAGTGCCTGCATTGGTGTGCGGTTCAGGATCCTGTCTGACTGTGTGCTCTGTATTTTGACCTGAGAATTACACACCTGTGTGAGGCTGCCTGGTTGCTAAAGGCAGGGAGAGAGGAGGGGGAAAGCAGGGATTATGTCAATTTGCTTGTGCTAGGAAAATAAAATGCATTATTTTGTCACTAAATTGTAGCTTTTTCAAAATATTGCAAGTAAGAGATTCTCTTCAGCCCCAGAGGAGCACTTCTAAGTGCTTCTTTTAAAGGGGAATTTCTTGTGTTTGTTTTTAAACCTGTCGCCAAGAGCTAATATTTCCAAGCACTTTTTTTTTTTTAGTTTCTTTCTGAGCCAGTTTTTCTCCCACTTTTAATTTCATCACTGGCTTTAAGTGAGTCCTCCAGAGGCTGAAGCAAGTGGGATGCGATTGAGAAACTAGCTCACTTGCTGGGTGAGCTTCTCAGCTCCTCTGTGGCTTTGAAGCTGCCACTTTCAACTCATGCATATGGATTGTGTCTGTGTTGCTTCAGGAAGCTACAACATAGTTTAGGGAGGAAACATTCAGCTGCAATAATAATGGAAATCACGGCGAGCTCCCAAACTGGCCTCTGCACCATAGCACATCAAACCCATATCAGAAACTCCACGTCACCCACAGCTGTACCCCATCAGCCAGAAGGCCTCGGTGGGAGGAGCTCCTTGGAGTTTGGGGCTCTGAGACACATGGATTCCTAAGGTCAGAAGGGACCATTAGATCATCTGGTCTGACCTCCTGTACAACATGGGCCAGAGAATTTCATCAGTTACCCCTGTACTGAGACCAATAACTGGTGTTTGCCTAGAAATGCCTCTATCCGAAGACAGCCAGAGATGGAAAATCCACCACTTCCCGTGGGAATTTGTTCCGATGGTTAATCACCCTCATCATGTTAAAAAAAAAAAGTGCCTTATTCCTCATTTGAATTTGTCTGGCTTCAGCTTCCAGCCATTGGTTCTTGTTCTGCCT
This sequence comes from Chelydra serpentina, assembly GCA_037349315.1. Lineage (NCBI taxonomy): Eukaryota > Metazoa > Chordata > Testudines > Chelydridae > Chelydra > Chelydra serpentina. Next base: position 19,992,383 of record JBAIAC010000040.1, read on the forward strand.
CTCTGCCAAGGTCCCTGAAGTCTCTGATAACCTGTGTAGTTCCACATGATAGATACCAAGTCATTGGTTCCAATGTGTACCCTCACCAACAGAGACTTGCCACACAACTTCACAGTACCTCCCAATCTTGCAGTTACAACTTGTATTTTCACTCCATGGATACAGTGCGTCCTCTTGTTGTCCTTGTGTCCCTTGCTAAATGCTCTGTCCACTCATTTTAAGATGGAGTCACTGACGATTGCTTGCCTTCTTAGGATGGTTGAGAACCTCTCTTGGCAGCTGCTTGCTTCATACTGCAAGGACACCCTTCAGCCACGTCCCCTGTCATTTTCTATTCTGTTCCTCCAAGGACAGGTTGCTTGGTAGTTCTAGCTGGGTTCAGGGCCTTCTGGCTCTGCTTCCTATCTTGGTCACAAATTGCAAGTCTGCTTCTTTTGTTTCTGTTCTCTCTTGTTCCTTTATTGCGATTGTGACTCTATGCCCCATATTCTTCATAGAAATATGCTTATGATATGAATATGGCATAACGAAGATGTATTTTTTAAGCAAGATGGGTCATGTGAGATATCATTGGAAAGGTTATAATCTAGTGAATATGATTATCCCATTTGTATGCATGTATCATTTCTGTATCTAAAGGTAGGAACATGGACTATGTATCCGTTACAAAAGTGTTTGCACCTGGGGAAAGCCCACCAGATAGTGGGCAATCAGCCTGGATAGGCCGTTAGGAAGGACAATCAGACTCTGAGGATGCTAATCTCCTGCCTTCCTGAGAAGCTTCCTGGGATGCTGCTTTGACACTACAGGGTCATGTGATCATGTCACCTGGTACTGGACACCATCTTGAACTGCTAGTATTTTTTCACGAGTAGGGGGTGGGGGTCAAACTAGGAAACAAAGGATTCCCACCATATGTAAATCCTATTTAAGGCTGAAGAGTGAATTAATCTTGGTTCATTCTTCACTAAAACCCCACCCGGGATGACTGCTGGAAACATCTAAGAAACTAAGACAAAAGGGAAGCGGGGGAAGTACTAAACCCAGCCTGGGAATGGTGTCTGGCCCGTGAAGGATGTACTTGGAGTTTTAATCTGCAAGCAAGAGCTGTCTGTCCACAAAGAAGTTCTGCAACCTGCTTAAAACATGTAGGGTGAGAAATACTATTTGTAGACAGTTTCTTTAGTACATTAAGCCTAGTTTGTATGTTTGTTTTATTTGCTCAGTAATCTGCTTTAATCTGTTTGTTATCCCTTATAATCATGTAAAACCTACCTTTTGTCGTTAATAAACTCATTTTTTTATTCTATAACCAGTTTGTGTAATTCATAACTGGGGGGGGGGGGGGGAAGAGCTGTGCATATCTTCCTCCACATTGAGGGAGGTGGCAGATTTCATGACCTTCGCTGTATCGATCTCTGTGCAGTGCTAGACAATAGAATGTTGGATTTGCACCCAAAGGAGGTGCTGGGCAATCCCCGAGCTGAGTCTTCTGACACAGAGCTGATCCCCATGTCTCTGTGTCTGTTTGCAGCTGGGTGGGTCCCTACCTGGGTGGGTGCTAGAGGAGGCTTGCGGGCCTGGCTCAGCAGGACAGGGTGAGGGAACCCAGGGTGGTGGAATGGGCGGGCTCAGTGGGACCCCAGCATATCCCGTGGGATCCCGGAGAGTGGGGGCAACCTGTCACAGCGATTATTCCCCTTGTGGCATCTGTGGCTATGATTTTGGAAACTGGTTGTCCAAGCAGTCTTCTGGAAGCTACACGGTGTTGAAATTTGCACTTCCAGACCATCTATCTACTCCTCCAGAGTGGCCACCAGCTTCTGCTCCCTACACCATAACTCTGTCCTTCAGCAGAAAGGAAAACATAGCACATCGCACATCACAGCAGCTGCTCCCTCATCGTCCACATCTGCTATGTGGAGTAGAGCCATACCTAGAACAAAAGCAACTGCCCTCCCTCTCCAAACTTCCTCAGAATCTCCCTCTTGGCGGCTGCTGTTCACCCGAAGTTTTCAGCTTTCTTTTTAAACAGTCAGTATTCATAAAACAGCTTCCACTTCATGAATGTTTATTTCCCTAATTATTTAACCCCTTTCCTTCTGCCAAGGGGAATCATGTTAAGAGTTTTGGGTTTTTGTTTAAAGTTTTCCCTACCTTAACGGCAGCCCATGCTCTGTAGTGAGATTAGAAGAATATACATGTGGAAGGGACATGTTTAATGAAAGCACGACTCTGGAGAAAAGGAAATCTTCTGGAAAAGAGCACAGAGAGAGAGACAGAAATGGTCTGCGTGGAATTCAAAGCTAATAACATTTCAGTCCAAGTGGCTCTTTTGAACCCTCAGTATTTGATTTGTATTAATAGTTAGTATGGTAGCAGCAATGGCACTAATAAGGGATCAGGGCCCCTTAGTGTCAGGCACTGTTCAGACATGCAGTAAAAGACAGTCCCTGCCCCAAAGTGCTCACAAGCTGGGGAAGGCAGGGAAGTGTGTTTAAACGCAGGCCAAAGGGTTTGCCACTCTCCGCTACATGTCGTGCCCTAGAAGCGTGTGTGAGCTCTGTGAGCTGGTGAGAACAGAGCATCCTGGATTCAAAGCAAGTAGGGCTGGTTCATCTACTCCACCTTCCCCACGTCACAGGGTCACTGGGGCTTTGTACACGTGATGTCACCGGACTGGTTTCTGCTGTTTCCCTGCTGACCATTCTGCCCCTGTGCTGATTGGCTCCAGCCCATCCTCCCCACCTCATAGGCTCTGACTCCTTCCCTTCCTTTGTCTTTCGATCGAGCTAATCCCCTCCTAGCAGACTTAGTGCACAAGTGCCTTGGGGCATGGACCGTCTTTTTCTTCTGCGTCTGTACAGCTCCTGGCACAATGAGATCCTGGGCCGTGGCTAGAGTTCCTCAGTGCTACGGTGATGCAAATAAACAACAAGCCACACCACTGAAAGGATTTAGATTACAAAGCAAAATCCCAGACCTAACATGACGTTTGCTGCCATCAGGTTGCCTGTTTGCCCTATGCTGGGTCCATCTTGTCTATTTAGATTTAAACATTTTGGAGTAGGACAGCACCTATCACCATGGGGCCCCATTCTCCATAGGCCTCCTGGCACTACTGTGATAAACATGAGAAATAATCAGCTTGCAGGGAAGGTCCTCTCCTGGATTGAAAACTGATTAGAAGATAGGAAACAAAGAGTAGGAATAAATGGTCAGTTTTCAGAATGGAGAGAGGTAAATAGCGGTGTCCCCCAGGGGTCTGTACTGGGCCCAGTCCTATTCAACATATTCATCAATGGTCTGAAAAAAGGGGCAAACAGTGAGATGGCAAAATTTGCAGATGATACAACATTGCTTAAGATAGTTAAGTCCCAGGCAGACTGGGAAGAGCTACAAAGGGATCTCGCAAAACTGGGTGACTGGGCAACAAAATGGCAGATGAAATTCAATGTTGATAAATGCAAAGTAATGCACATTGGAAAACATAATCTCAACTATACATATACAATGATGGGGACTAAATTAGCTGTTACTACGCAAGAAAGAGATCTTGGAGTCATTGTGGATAGTTCTCTGAAAACATCCACTCAATGTGCAGTGGCAGTCAAAAAAGAGAACAGAATGTTGGGAATCATTAAGAAAGGGATAGCTAATAAGACAGGAAATATCATATTGCCTCCATATAAATCCATAGTACACCCACATCTTGAATACTGCATGCAGATGTGGTCGCCCCATCTCAAAAAATATATATTGGAATTGGAAAAGGTTCAGAAAAGGGCAACAAAAATGATTACAGCTATGGAACAGCTGCCACATGTGGCAAGATTAATAAAACTGGGACTGTTCAGCTTGGAAAAGAGACGACTAAGGGGGGATATGATAGAGGTCTATAGAATCATGACTGATGTGGAGAAAGTAAATAAGGAAGTGTTATTTACTCCTTCTCATAACACAAGAACTAGGGGTCACCAAATGAAATTAATAGGCAGCAGGTTTAAAACAAACAAAAGGAAGTATTTTTTCACACAACGCACATCAACCTGTGGAACTCCTTGCCAGAGGATGTTGTGAAGGCCAAGATTATAACAGGGTTAAAAAAAGAACTGCATAAGTTCACTTGATGATTACCTGTTCTGTTCATTCCCTCTGGGGCATCTGGCATTGCCACTGTCAGAAGACAGGATACTGGGCTAGATGGACCACTGGTCTGACCCAGTATGGCTGTTCTTATGTCAATTTCATTTTCATAGGTACCAGTCTCCATTAGCAGATTTTGTTTCATGCATTGGCCATGTTTGGGGAGGGTCCTTTGTTCACTGCCCTAGCATTTGCTGCTTTGGAACTAAAGGAGACAGTGGGAGCAACCACCAAGTGCTCGTTAAATCCCATTGGGATTTGTATGGTCAGTATGTCATTTGCATTCATGAAATTAGGAGCTATTATCCAACTCAGAGTGGACATGTTCTGTGAATGTTAAAAGGCTGCGGGGGGGAGGGGGTCTGTGTCTTTAATTATGAAAACAGTGTGCTTTGTGAACAAGGTATTGTGTGACCTGTGATCGAGAAAAGAAATATCAGAAAGACCAGAAGGCCCCTTCCACAAAGCCCCCCACACCCTGCCATTGCAGGGGTCTATGCAGAACTCCCTGTGGTTCTTTCTCTGCTCACAAGTCACCCCACTGGCCATGGGAACGGTTCTTCTGAGATCTACTTAGTGCCCTGCACACAAGAGACAGTGAGTCAGGCAAGGCTTGGGATGATCTGAAGAGGAAAAGCCCAGGAGAAGGAACCTGAAAAATCCCAGTACGAGGTTGCTGGAACAGCTTGAGTCAGCAGGAGGAATACGGAGGCAGCAGAGCACTGTGCAGAATAAGGGGGCACAGGCCCTGTTTGAAACCTGCTTCGTTGACTCTTGAACAGAATACTCCAGTCATCAGGAGACCAGCAGCAAGAGAGTGGGGAAAACAATTAAATAAATCCCAAAATACGTTATATTTTAAGCGTTAACAAATTTATGACTCTAAATGGCAAGTACCTGATGCAGCGAAGGAGTGGAGGGGAAGCTGAAGCAGTGGTTAAACAATGCACAAGTGAACCCTGGGATCTGGTTTGCATTAAGTCCATTTGGAGGCTGAGTTTGCTCCTATGACAGCTGGCCACACTCTCTCAAAGAGAATAAGAAAGGTTTTGTTTTGGTTTTTTTCAAAGATCTGTAATGGGTTTCTTATGCACCAGAAAAGAAAAGCTCTCTGAGCTGGATCACCTATTTTCTTGTCAAAATGCTTTGGACAAAACCTAATCGGGAATAAAATGCCTCACTATTTTTCAAAAGAGTTCTTTGATTTGAAGTCAGATTTTTAAAATGGAGCCTGGAGATAATGCAGACCACGGAGCAGGGAGGCAGCAGCCTGCGTGCCGTGCTTCGCGGCGTGGCCTCCTGAACTAGAACAATGATTTTCCCCACAGGAGGACTCCTGCGGCTCGCGGCTCCCAAGCTTTCTGCAGGCCCCGGCTTCCTCCGCCCGCTGTAAACGATTACTGTGCCTCACCTCCGATGAATGGAAGGGGGAAATTCCGCACAGGCTCCGGGAAACCTGTTGTCAGGTGACGGCAGCACCAGTCGCCTTTCCCACTCTCAACAAAGAGCTTCCAAAGCAGGTCCCAGTAGCACTATTGTAAAGTAGCCTCTTTCAGCCACTGCCTCTGGGTTTAATCTCTGCCACTACACAAGTGTAAATAGCCTGCCCACAGAAATGGAAACTTTATTTATACTTCGGTGCCAGTGACACTCCTTCTATTAGACATCTAATCAAGGGTTCTGATTTAGAGATTGCCATGGGGCACTGTATCTTTGGGCCTGTTCACAGCTTTGCAATCAGCCAGCAAGATCCATGCCACAGGAGACAATGAGCAACGTTGGATTTTCAAGCGTCGCTATCCCAGAGTGTGGTATATGTATATGGGAAACAGGTGCTTCCATTTGTCATGCTAGCGACATTCCTTTTCGTCCTGTCTGGAAAGACTCCTGAGCAGAAAGCAGAGCTAAGCATGTTCTAGCAGGGCGGAGAGCAAGTCCACCAACCCTGTTAATTGCACCCAGGGCCACAGAAACATCATGCCAGACACTTCAGGAGACATGAAAAGGAAAAAAGGGTCTCCCTCTGCTCCTTCCGAGAGCTGCTTCTCTCTTCTGGACTAAGGATCCTTTCCCACGTACACAGAGCACCTGTTGAGGTGCTCTGCTCCCCAATGTGCACGAATCCTTGGTGCCAATGGCTGGTAACAGTGGGGTGCCCAGCAGAAGGCAGAGGCTGGGGAGCACTGGAGGCTCTTTGGGGGGTTATTTCTGTTGCTGTAGATCAATACAAACTCACTAGATATCTTTTTTTGATGCAAGTACATGTTTGGTTGACAAAGGTAATGGTGTTGATGTCGTATACTTAGACATTTGTAAAGCATTTGACTTGGTACCAGACTTTTTGATTAAAAAACAAGAACGATATAAAATTATCATGGTATACATTAAATGGATTAAAAACTGGCTAACTGATAGGTCTCAGATTGTAACTGTAAACAAGGAATCATCACCAAGTAGGTGTGTTTCCAGTGGGGTCCTTCAGGGATTGGTTCTTGGCCCTACACTATTTAATATCTTTATCAATGACCAGGAAGAAAACAGAAAGTCATCCCTGATGCAGTTTGCAGGTGACACAAAAATAGGGAAGTGATAAATAATGAAGAGGTCTGGTCACTGATACAGAGCGATCTGGATCGCTAGATAAGCTGGGTGCAAACAAACAATGTGTGTTTGAATACGGTTAAACGTAAACATATACAACTAGGAGCAAAGAATACGGTCATACTCCCAGCATGGGGGACTCTCTCCTGAGAAGAAGGGACACTGAAAAAGATTTGGGGTTATGTTGGATAATCAGCTGAACATGAATTCCCAGTGGGAGGCTGTGGCATTTCAGGTATTAGGACATTTGCTTCCCCAATATTCTCCTGCTTTTTAAGTTGTTATCACAGGTGTGACCTGATGGACCACTAGCTGCAAGTGAGACATCAAGAGGGCTTGGGATCAAACTTGGTCATTTATAGTCCTCTGTGACATTTCCCTCCAAATTCCACAGCATCCCCAGACTTCTGCCATTGCCCTGGCATGGTGGAAACCAGGGAGGTCTTGCTTCTGGAGGCATGAGGGAGCTGTCCCGGTTCAGTACCTGTTTCTCTTGCTTCGGCTGTGACTCTGAGGCACTGTGTGTTGTTCAGAGTGAGCAAGGGGGAGGTTTTGTGAGACCACGGGAATGTGATGTGTTTTTCATTGTCTCTCTAGGGGTGAGAATCGATGCTCTCTGCCTGACACTCTGGGGAGAAAGCCTCTAACGTTTACTCTTATAAATTGAAGCAAACTTGAAAAACATGGTGGTTTTTTGTTTTTTTATTTTTTTAAAGCCCTAGCCAACTGAATATGAGCAGAGGAGAATTTCAGACCTTTGTCTCGGACACCCATCTGTAGAGAAGACCTCTGGAATTTTAATTGTCCAAGAGCTCTAATAGGTGTAATAGCCTTGTGTGTTACATATGCATTAATTAAGTAACACTGCATTTAGCTCCAAATCATGCGGAAGGCGCGTGCTGTGTTTGCACAGACATAAATATCTTCTCAGTTAGAGTGCAGGCTAATAGCTTTGCTCTCTTTGCATTGCAGTATTTCCATTCTGCTGAAGACAGGAACCTCAGGAGAAGGGAGCGTGCATTCCAGTAATACTGAGTAAAGTGGGTGAGAGCCAGGCACCCCCACATGTGCTCTGCTCGCATATGGGCAATTTGCTGAGTTTTCCTTTGATGTTTGTCTGCGTCAGTGCAGGGCAAACATTCTGCAGTGATTCAGACGTTACCGATTATCCCATTGAACAAACAAACTGCCTGGCAACCTGTTTGGGGTTTCTCCATTACCCACATTTTTCAGCCCTGCTGTTTCGCTGCAAATTAAATCATTGCCACATTCCTTAAGCAGCAAATACAATGCTGTGTGATTGCAAGGGAAAAAGAAAGACAAAGGGATGCAGTATGGTGGCTATAATCTATTCTTATTTTGATCCACTGGATACTTCCAGACATTTAGATAAGAATATACCAAGAGGTTATCGATGAAATTCTCTTCTTCTTTTTTTCACCCCCAATATTGATGCTCATTCTGCTGCTTAACTGGAACCTGATTCCAAAAGAAAATAGGAAGTTGGGATAACACAGATTGGATTAGCTGGCCCAATGTTTGAGAGAGTGTTCACTTGAATCAGGCAACATTTTGTGGGTCTGACTTCAGTTTGCACAATTAAAGCTAGGCTGGAATACCAAGTGATTATTACCATGCAACATTAGTGAAGGTAAAAGACCTTCAGTATCCCTTTCCTGCAGCAGCCATTTCCTTTCATACTTAGCACTAATCTGCATATTTCTGTAATCTGCAGAGATCCCAGGAAGCAGGGCTCTTTCCCCTGAAGAAGTATTGTGGTATTTTTTAAAGGAAAACAAAGAGGAGGGGGAAGGTTCCATTTCTCCAAAGAGCTAACAGAAATTTCACGTGATTGAAAAACAATAAATAAAATAAACGATTTAATCCACATGTTAAAAGTCTTGGGGGAAAATCTGTACACAGGGCAAAGCAAGTGCAATCTAGGTGTGTAATTAAGTAATGATTTCTTGAGAGCTTCCTTAAAACATGTCTGAATACAGTATGGAATGTGCATAAATAGCGTGTGCGGTTCACTTTTTCCTCGTGGCAAATACCTAGCAATTGTCTCTCGCGCGGTCTGATGTTCAGATCCTCCCTGGCTGGAAGAGGAGGATTTGCCATATTACACTCTTCTTTCCCATTGTAATCAGCCTTAAATCTGAATAAAAGCAGAAATGGCTGACTAGTGCTCAGGGCTTCCCCCCCTCTCATGAAAGCAGCAGCAGCAGCATTGAGTCAGACTCAGAAAGACATGAGTGCAGCGCTCAGTTTGCATTAGTATTCATGGAGCATCTGACTCCAGAGAGGATTAATAGACTCTGATGCCTAATATCCTGGAGAACAATTAATTTGCCCACAGTTTTGTCATGGTTGAAAGTCAAATGCTGGAACAGATCGATGCACTGAGCTGCAAGTTGAAGCACTACAACCTTCTGCTGGAGCTGAATTTTAATTTTCCCATCATCATTCCCCTGCCATTCCCAGCACACCCGTTTTCTAATAGATCTAAAAGCCTCTTACCTTCTTACATCACATGTTGGTCTTCATAACAAAAGTCTATGTTGATTGTTCAAATATTAGAGCTGTGTATTGCTCTCCATTATGGGATTAGACATGTACTAGGCCCCTTGTGTTTTGACCTTTTTCTCTCATTTCTGTTGAAATTGTACGGAAAATTCTGGCCTTTTGTAATTAAAACCAAAATATAATGGAGGAATAGACCATTTTCTAATTACTCTGTGTTTCTGTCTCCATCTAGCTAAATATTTGTGCAGAAATTATGTTAGGAGTTTATACAATTTAAGAAGCCAAATCAATAGAGCTGCTAAGAATGAAGTTAAATTCTGCTCTTACTCCACATTTAGACGAGTGTAAACCTGCTGAAGTCAATGGGGGTACCCAGCATTTACACCAGTGCAATACTTTCCTCTGGAGTTTACACTCCTTTTCAACCAAATTGCCTGTCTGGGTTGCACAGTGCTATTAAATCAGGCACCCACTGGGGAAAGCTCATATCAATAAATGATCTTAGGTGTTGTGGAAAAATGTACTGCTCTTATTAAAACACAAAAAGCAAGCCATAGTTGGAAATTAAGATCTGCCTCTGCTAAACATGCAGCATCCAAATGTCCCATTGGACAAAACACTTGGTACCATCTTGTCTGGGGCACCATCTGCTTGTAGACACACTAGTAATGGGCGTATTAGGCAGGCCTGGATTGTCTGGGCATCTCTCTAAATGCTCATGAAATCTCATTTGAAGAAGTTTGTAGACACGCTCCCAAAAATTATGAATCTCAGAGAACTAGATGCAAATGTAACATGTGCCAAACATCTTGTGTTTACACGGGGGGGCAAGCGGACAGATGGGGTGGTGCTGGCTCTTTTCACCACTTGTGTTCCATATAAGACATTCTTAAGACACCATCTTTATGAACCGCCAGTGGTTCCTGCTAGCACTGAAATAATTAAGTCTTGTGGGGGTTAGCTTCGCTGAAAAGCCCCGCATTCAGGGTTCATAAATCAGCTAAAGAGTTTGCTTTGGACTGAAACTTCCATGTGCTATTTGGTCTCGCAGCAGGAGGGAATATTTATACCAAATAATCCTACATGGCCAGTTGAAGTTAAAAGAAGGGCAGAGAAGAGGGCCTGTTTTTGATGCTGTTTTGTGGCTCACAACGGGCTTGGTGAGAGTACTGAGCGACTCGGGGCTGGAGGACACAAGACAACAGAGCCTGTGATGTCCAGCTCACTGGTTCAAACCCTGAAGGCAGTGGCGACCCAAAGCCATTACCATCTGATGACTGCTCAGTCACCAGTGTGAAATGAGTGGGTGGGTCTTAGTCCATTTCTGTACCACAAAAATCACCAGCCCAATTTTCATCCCTTGTTGGCAGGCTCAGCGGAGAGGCCAAGGAATAAAGGCAGCTGGAGACTGTACTTAATTTTCTTGAAAATTCAGCCCAAATGGGAGTTATCCCCATAAATCTAACTCTCCGCCCTTGAGATAAGGGGTTAGATACCGTCAGAGGCATTGCACGGCCTGGGTACAGCGGGGTGACTCTCCCCCTGATAACCCCTGGATGGTACCATGTATTGGGACAAGGCATTCCCCTTAGTGGGTGCACTTTGCAGGTAGCCCCTGATGTGTTCTTTTGTTGCATGAGTATTTTACTGGACGCTGCTGCTGCTGTGATCCATGCCTTCTCCAGAAGCAGTTTAAGGGGTAAAGGCCACAGTTTCATGAATCTCTCCTAGCTTTTGTGTCACTCCCTTAACATTATTGGAGCCCTGGCTTTTGTGGTTTAATGACAGGCTGCTCCAAATGGTTGTAGCCGACAGATCAATAGATCAGGAGCATTAGCATTGCTAATTCGAATGACTGATTTGAATTTAAGTGCAACTTTAATTTAATCATTTTCCAAATGAATCCGTGTGTGAGGGCCCCTGCACCTTCTCACTTCCACTCAAGAGAGCAGCTCCAAAGCTCCGTGGGGCTCACAAAACTCTGACATCCACATTTCCCTTCAGCGGTGAGGTAAGGCTTCTGAGCTGCTGGATAATGACAAAGGTGGTGGGTTCAGCAGGTTTTCCTGTTAGTGCAGCAATCCCAAATCAAGCCATGACGAGCTGGGACTTGTAGCTGCACGGCAGAAGTGAGTCCGAAGTCAGGATCCAGGAGTCTTGTTTAACCAACACAGTTTAAAATGCTAGTTGGAAACGACTAGGGGAGCTGGTGACAAAATGTCCCAATTGTCCTAAATTTCTCATCTCCTGCAACCTTCCTGTTGCAGGCAGGACTTGCCAGCAGGGCCGTTCTGTGAGGTGAGCGCAGCCCCATTTGTCTGAGATGTGGCTAGAGTAACAGGCCGCCAGTTTTTTTGGAGCTGCGTACATAGAATTTACAAACGTGTTAAACCGCTGATCTCTTAGAAGCTACTGTTAATCTCCAAGCATAAGGCGAGTCCGGCTGGTGCTCAGAGGCTACAGACATGGGGGCCCAACAGAAATGTCAGACAGACACTGTAGTAGCCAGAAAGGAGCGTACACCCTTTACACTTCTCTAAGCCGTCTGCCGACTAAGGTTCACGCAGGAGACGTGTCCCAGATAACGAGGCTTCTGGTGAGGCTCTCGTTTTATCACATTGTGACGGAGTAGAGAGCGAGATGGATCTGACCTGAGGGAAAGGCTGCATTGGAAATGTGAGACTTTACCTGAGGCTGTAACATGAGCCAGGACGGGGGTTGGGAGGTGACACCTTTGGCTGGGAGTTTGTGTGCTGGCTTGGGAGAGGAAGGGAGGGGGGCAGACAGGGTCTGGCCTCCCTGGCCCAGGTGGAGCTGCGGGGCGAAATGCAGGGAGCCCCAGGCTGGGGTCTAAGCTCCCTGCCCCCCGGAAGGACCCGACTGAGGGGTCCTGGATGTACTGACAAGCTCTGGTTGGACTGTGTTCCTGGCATCTCTAATAAACCTTCTGTTCTACTGGCTGGCTGAGACTCCCAGTGAATCCGGGGAAGAGGGGTGCAGGGCCGGACTCCCCTATACTCCGTGACAACTGGTGGCAGCGGTGGGATGTTCTGCACCCCGTGAACGGCGCTTCCTGCAGTAAGTAACTGGGGAGCAGTAGAACGAAGGGGGGCTAACAAGGACCAGGCGTGCTGAAGGCTCACGGAGGAGCAGTTTCGGGGAGCGGAGGAGCTACGCTTAACCCCTGGGAGTGTGTGTCCAGCGAGAAGGACTGTGCAATGAGGGGGTCCCCCTGGGGGCTACAGTGAGCAGTCCCAGGGGCGGAGGAGCCTGCGGCTTGGCCCTGGGAGAGAGAAGGAATTTTGCAGTGACAGGGTTCCCCTGGGGGTGCCGTGAGTGGACCCAGGGGTGCAGGAGCTGCAGCTCGACCCTGGCAAAGAGGCGGTGACCTGGAGAAGGGCTGGCACACTTGGGGTTCTTCCTGGAAACCGTGGGGAGCTAAGAGCACACAGGCCTGCGAGTCCACAGCAAACTTGGGAGCAGTGAAGTGATGGCGTATCGCCTTCTCCTTAAGAAGAGCATTGTAACCCTGTGCAAAAAGAGAGGGATACCCATTGGAAAGCTCACTAAAGCCCAGTTAATCACGCGGCTGGAGGAGGATGACCATTCCAGGGAGCAGATTCCGGACCCCAATGGGGCTACAGCAGGATCTGGGAGCAGCTGGAGTGATAGCCTGGCATCCCCAAGAGTCTGGTCCCCAACCAGACGGGGGTCTTCACGATCGGGTTCCCCAGCAGGGGATCGGAGACGGATGGGACTGGAGCTGAGTCCGAGAGAGCAAGAGGACGGTGAGAGACAGCAAGAGCCCGAGAAAGACCTACAGAAGAAGCGGCAGCGTGAACTTGCGGTGGTGGAACTGAGAGGCATGGGGGACTGGCCAGGGGTAAGTGGGGACAGATCCCGGGGTGCCAGCTCCGCAGGGAACCTTGATCCTAAATTGCTGCCCCTGGTTAAGGAGGGTGGGGATGTGGAGGCCCACCTCACTGCCTTGGAGCAGGCTGGTGATTGGAACCAGGGAGACCCTGCGGAAAAGCCCCGGGATCTAACCCCCTTGCTGGGTCCCAAGGCCATAAACTCCACCAGCCAGAAGGGTGGGATGGTGGACGGATTTCCACTCCTGGCCCTGGACTCAAGCCCTATGGACCCCCAGTGGAAGCGGAAGCTGATGGTCAATGGAGAGACATTCGGGGGGTGGCAAGACCCCGGGACAGAGAGAATTGTGGTCAGGCCCCGGGTGGTGCACCCCCACCAGCTGCTGGGGGGCTGTGTGACCTGGGTGAGGGTCCCAGGGACGGACCCATTCGCCCTGCCTATGGCCCAGATCCCTGTGCAGACCCAGGAGGGGTCGGGCTGGCTGGTGGTTGGGGGTCTCCAGGATATCAGCGGTGAGGTGCTGTTGGGGGGTGACTGTGTATCTTTGGGACAGGATCCAGGCCCTGTAACGGCCGAGGATTTGAATTTGAACTCAGGAAACCAATTGGCTAAGAGGGAAATGGTCAGTGAAAATGCAAATGACCTGGCTGGCAGTGGGGAGGAGCTGCCAGGCCCGGGTTACCTGCCTGCCTGTAACCAGACCCCTAGGGCGGGGTGGGTCAGAGAGATGCTCCCCACCCCCCTGCACACTGGAGAGGTGGCTCACGCTGGCTCTGATGCTGTGACCAAAGCAGCGAGCTCGCTGCCTGGCCCCACAGGGACAGCCAGGGCAGCGCTGAGCCCGGGGGGAGCAGAGACCCCAGCTGAGTGGGGGAACACACAGGCAGGGCAGGACGGCTGCCAACCAGGCTTGCCTGGTCCAGAGGTGCTGCCGGGAAGTGATTCCACGGCAGGGAGGGAGCCACCAGGGACAGGGCTCAGTGGGGCCGTGACCCCAGGCCTGGCCAGTGAGCTGCAGAGGGATCCCGCTTTGGAGAAGCTAAGGGAACTTGCTGGCCACAGCGCTGCAAACCCCCTTGGGGAAGACTGCAGAGACAGATCCCTGTGGGAGAAGGGATTCCTGTGCCGGGAATGGGCTTCCCAAGGGGAAGTAGAACTGCGGGGAATCAGGAGGCAGCCGGTGGGGCACCCGAAGTATCATCACCGGCTATTATACCTGGTCCAGGGTAAGGGAGAAGATCCCTGGAGGTCCCTGCCCCTCAGGGAGGAACCTTTCCAGAAGGTGGCTATGAATGGGGTGGGCCCCCTCAGCAGGGCAACCCAGTCGGGGAAGAAGTACATTCGGGTGGTGGTAGATTTTGCCACCCGCTACCCCGAGGCGGTACCCTTATCCTCCATTGAAGCAGACACCGTGGCGGATACGCTGCTGACCATTTTCAGCCGAGTGGGGTTCCCCAAGGAAGTCCTGACAGACCAAGGGTCCAACTTCATGTCAGCCCTGCTCCGGTGCTTGTGGGAGAAATGTGGGGTCCGGCACAGTTGGGCCTCAGCATATCATCCCCAGTGCAATGGGCTGGTGGAGAGAGTTCAGGGGACCATGAGGCTGATGCTGAAGACTTGCATCAGTCAGCATCCACAGGACTGGGACAAGTACCTGCCCCACCGAGGGCACAAGGAAGTGCCCCAGGAATCACCAGGGGGCTTCCCTTTCAAGCTGTGGTATGGGAGGAGAGTAAGGGGACCCCTAGAACCGGTAAGGGACAATTGGGAGGAGAATGGGGAAGACCCCCTGATGGACCTCTCCCCTGAGATGGGAGCCCATCCTTCCATCAGGTGTCCCCCAGTCAGAGTAACTGGGAAAAGAGCCCAGAACCTGGAGAGAGAGGCCAAGGACAGGCTGGCTTTAGAGGTGAACCAGTCATTCAACAGCCCAGGGCTGGCCAAGGCGGAGGCGATCAGAGATTGGCCTGTTCCCCAGACCAAGAAACAGGGCCAGGCCTTTAGCGGGATGGCGGGGTCCCACCAGAGGTTTGTACCCCACTTTAGCTCCCTAGCTGCCCCCATCACAGAGCTAGGTAAGAAGAGGAAGCCAGATGAGGCAGTCTGGACCGAGCAGGGCCAGAGGGCTCTCTGTGCGCTGAAGGAGGCTCTAATCCAGGGCCCTATAGATCGAGTAAACCCAGACGGGGCCAAGCCCTGTACAGTGTTCACCAAAGCCTCAGACACAGGGCTGGGCGTGGTGCTGATGCAGGCCTATGCGAAGCGGGGGAGACGCCCCATCGGGTATCTGAGCAAGGAGCTGCTGCCCTGGAGGCAGAACGGTCAGGCCATAGAGAGGGAATGCCTGGCCATGGGGCAGGCCCTTAAGAAGCAGCAGCCAGATCTATTTGGGTGGCGCTTTACAGTGTATATTCACCACTTCGCCCCGACGTGGCTGCATCCAGGAAAAGGGGCCGATGCCGAGCGGCTGGTGACACAGACACGTGGTCAGAGAGGGGACCAGATCAAGAGGGAGGCTCTTAACCAAGACAGCCCGAACTACAGCCCTCCAGACTGGAGCGCTGGGAAAAGAGCTCATCTCAGCTTGAACCCCAGGGGTTTTGGGATGGGAAAAGGGCACGGGCCGCATAAACCTTCCCACATGCGGCCTGCGGGTGCCATCCAGCCCACCCAACCTAAGGGAGCCCGTGGAACTGGAACGGCCTGGTGTGACCAGGTTCGAACTTCCCCGGGTCACTGGCTAAAGTGACCCCGCTCAGTTCAGTCTCGAAGGGGGGAGAGATGTGACGGAGTAGAGAGCGAGATGGATCTGACCTGAGGGAAAGGCTGCATTGGAAATGTGAGACTTTACCTGAGGCTGTAACATGAGCCAGGACGGGGGTTGGGAGGTGACACCTTTGGCTGGGAGTTTGTGTGCTGGCTTGGGAGAGGAAGGGAGGGGGGCAGACAGGGTCTGGCCTCCCTGGCCCAGGTGGAGCTGCGGGGCGAAATGCAGGGAGCCCCAGGCTGGGGTCTAAGCTCCCTGCCCCCCGGAAGGACCCGACTGAGGGGTCCTGGATGTACTGACAAGCTCTGGTTGGACTGTGTTCCTGGCATCTCTAATAAACCTTCTGTTCTACTGGCTGGCTGAGACTCCCAGTGAATCCGGGGAAGAGGGGTGCAGGGCCGGACTCCCCTATACTCCGTGACACACATATATGCCCAATATGCCCTGCTTCCATTTCATTTCATTCACTAAAATATCAGTCATGTGAGACACAACCAGGAACCAAATGTGCATTGTAACTAACCACTGGAACTTGCTTCCAGAAGATATGATAGAGACCAAGAGCACAGAAGGATTCCAAAGAGGATCAGACATTGATGTGGATAATGAGAGTATTTTATAAAGGTTACAGACCCCTGATATTTCAGGGAATGAGCCAACCCCTCGTTGATGGGGGATAGGAAAGAACGTCCCCCTTGGGAAACATATTCCATCCCAGGGCTTCTTGTGCCTTTTTCTGAAGCCCCTGGCTCCAGCAGGATACTGGGCTAGATGGAGCACTGGTCTGACCCATTCTGGCAATGCCTGGGTTCCTGTTCTTGCTCTTGACTACTGAGGATAAACAGCACCGATCCAATATTTTTCCTGATCTCCTCCACGGTCTGTCTCATACCCCAATGCAGGTCAAGCAAGTCAAAGGCAGCTACTGACCTTTTGCCACCTTCAGAACGACAATGCATCCATGCTGTCTAACTGCCCTGGTGACTGAATTTCTCATTTGCAATCTGAACCAAAGAATGGGGGAACATGTGGGACAAAGTCATGTCATTCCAACCTCTGGAACTCACGGCTGCGTTTTACCGCTGAGGCAAATCCATCTGCAAGATTAAGAAATGATTCAGTATTTGAGAATGGGAATAATTTGCAGTGATGCACACTAGGTTAAAAGATTCAGGGCTGTTGCTGATCCCCATACTTCCGGCCAGAGCAAATGGATCTCCAGTGGCATTTAGAAAGCAATCCACCAGCACAGAACAGGTTAGATGAGATAAGAATTGGGCCCAGGGACTCCAGGCTGTCTAGACAGAAATTGGTCCTGCCATGAGGGCAGGGGGCTGGACTCGATGACCTCTCGAGGTCCCTTCCAGCCCTAGAATCTATGACTCTATGAATCCTGCTCTGATGAAATCATTCGGCACGCCGGCAAAACCACATTGCCTCATCCAATCCCACAAGCAATGGAGGATGGACAGACTGCAAGACAAAGGAGTGTTCCGTTCGAAGCTGTGGCAGGTTAAGTGCCATTTAAGGAATAACTCCTGCTGACCCAAGAATTCTCTCGCCCACTATCAGTAAGTTATCCTTAGAGTTGTGCTTCCAATATTATCGCATTTGCAGAGCTTCTGATACTGAAATCTATTCAAAGGCCCACCTCAAAGGCTTATTTTAAAAGGTGCTTTTGAATCAACAGCAAATATGTTCACAGTCCCTACCAGTGTTTCCCCAGCACGACTGCAGGAATCAAACCATGGCATGGCAGTAAGGAATGTTCCTCCCAACAACCGCTCTGTGCAGCAGCGTGACAGTGAAACCATTCCACAGACAGGAAGCAAAACAGCCCTTTCCCAGTCGGACACCGTGGTATGGTTATTCAGCAGGTGGAAGAGCGCTTACCCCTAACTTTGTGAAGTATTTTGTAAAGCCTCTCAGGCCATAATGCTTCGGCAGTTCAGACCATTCCTGGGCCCTGGCTGGTCAGCACTCAGCAGACACCGACAGCTGTATGCAGATTTCCACAGTCCTCAAGACAGATGCTTGGAAGCCAACAGTAAAACAGAGGCCTCTTTCCCTCACTGGGCCAGCAGGAACCTGCAAGCAGCGCCAGCTCTGCATCCCAGCAGGAGAGATGGGGACGGGTTCCCCAAGAGCGTAGCAGACACCAAGCCTCTTGTGGGGACTCGCCCCTTTCTGGAGTTACGGTGTGCGCCCGAGGGGCACAGTGGGCCTCCTTCGCCTCTCATTTGCAACCAGTGTAATTCCATTGACCTCAGCAGAGTTATTCCTGATTCACACCAGTGTCTGTGAGCACAGAATCAGCCCCACTGTGCATGTGTTCTGGGAGATAAGTGACTGGCCATAGCATGGGGCGTAGTGAGCTTGCTTTCCAGGCCGTAAAAAAGACGACATTATTCTCTGAGCTATTTCAATGGCCGCTGTGTCAGCCCGAATGGCCGCACTGGCTGCAATCCCGCTAGCAATCTGAACATGACCCAGGGAACCCACTTGGGTGCTGCTCAGGACAGTCTTTGATAGAGCAGCAGCAGTGACAGGAATGAAGGGAACTTTGCAAACAGACCCGTGAAAGGGAAGTCATTTTATCCAGCCTGCCTGCAGGAAACATGAATCCATCTTCCAGCGCGATTACATGCAGAGCTGTGCATGGGCATAATTATTAGTGGAATGATGGCAACAGTAATAGAGCTCATCAGTCAGAAAGCTGCATAATTTCTAAACTGTCTCTTATGCTGTACCACCTGGATTTAAATTAAGGTAATATTTATGGACAAGATGGATGCATCCGCTCACTGAACATGCACATATTAATGTATCCAAGACAAAAGTCCAAACTGCCATCAAACGTGCCTATTGCTCCTCAGTGTTTCGACTGCCATGTTCCTCTGCCCTGCATCAGAATTCATCACTCCAGATGGCTTCCATTCCAACCTTGTTCGGTGCTCGCCGGCTGGACTGGGTAAAGCTGGAGACATTTCATGTATGTTTCTCAGAATGAGAAACGATTGTGTGATCGTCACTCCCGAGGCTGACAAAGGTCTCACTCACGCAAGCCTCCACCACTGTGATCCTGAGACCTGAAACGCATTTCCCACCAAATCCCTGAGTGTCCATAGCTGGGCCTCCCTGCTCCTCCACACACACACAAGTGGGCTCTTACTTAGGTTGTCTTAAATTACAAAGCAAAGGTGGGAGCCTCTGCTAATGGAGACAAGACGTGTCTGCTCCAATGGAGAGACTCCCACTGATGCAAAGGGGCTCTGGAGCAGAGCCTAATTTGGTAGGACAGAACGCTTCAGGAAGGAGAGAGTGTGAAATCAAACCAGGCAATAGTTTGTGCATCAGAACCAGCAGGATGCTGCCCCAGGAGAGGCTTGGGTAATGCCACAATCATGAGTATATTCCATAGCCCATCGTTTGCGGTAGACAGAGGACAAGCCCACACACACGCCCAGCACAGTCACCATGACAGTGTTTTATATAGTCCTTTTTTTTGACATTGGAAAAGTCCAAGGTGGTGAGGTGAGACCCGGCCAGGCCACAGGACTCCACTGGCCCAAATGGCAGGGCTACCTTCAAGAGCATTGTGTTCGGACACCGATGCCCGTAAAAGTGAGGTTATTCATTCTGAGCTGTGTCCTTCCATAGGGACAGACACACAGGGACAGGGGGGGACTCTGAGGTACAATTAAGAGCTCCTGAGTTTTTCAAAGTAATAACAAATAAAGTTGTGAAAGACGGGAGTGTTGTATCTTGTAAAGCTTAAAGATGGGCCAAGCCAATGCCCCTGAACTTTGCAACCCAAACTTGGACTGGGTCTGGGATTGCAGTTTGAGCCTTCTCCAGTAAAAAAGGTCTCCATACTTTTCATCCTGTTGTCTGCTTACACACGGCTTTGTCCTACCACCTTCCTCATGGTTCCCAGTCGTCCATGTTCACCAAGACAGTTACCGTGGTGTGAGTGGGCACCAGACTTCTCCAGCTGGGGACTCCATTGTTGCTCACCCTAAGCCTGGCCTGTATGTGTTGGAATTCTTTATGGCTTTCTGTAGGATCAGCTGCTTAAACTTTAGGAGAAGGCAGCAACCGTCTTAGATCCATCCCTCAGTAGGACAAAGAAAGTTTGTGGCTGACCAGCAGCCGGTGCATTCTGTTATTTAAATGTGAGTCTGTTTTAAGTTCCGAATTTAGCAAGATTCCCTTGTCCATGCTAGCACTGGTGTCCAACATGAACCCTGTCAGAACGCTGACCCCAAACAAAACAGGAAATTCTGGTAGTTGTAGCTAAGATACGGGGAGTGAAATCAGCACGACACAGATCATGTGTAATCATGAAAAAGACTCGGGATTTGCCACAAAGGTCAGCTCTAGAGCCAAGTGCCAAACATCTTACTCAAAATAGCACTGATTAGATCTATACATCAGTGGCTGTCGTTACCCTGGTGTGGCGATGCGCGTCTGTACGTTGGGATGAGCTCCGGCAACTAGAGTGGAAAATACTTTGAAAAAAGAAATCCTGTTTAAAACCCCCGAAGTTCTTGTGGTATTTCGGAAGAATATTGTAAGCCAGAGGGTTCTTTTGGAAACAGTGTCGCAGAAATGCTGTTCTCGGAGTGTTTCTGTTTATGAAGGAATGGAGAATTCTCCATCCTAGGAAGCTTATTTCCAAAAGGAAGTGTTCCTGGTATTAAGGACTTCAAAGTGGAATCCTCCTGAGGGACAAGTTCTTTACAAGAGGGCCTGTCCAAGCATTATCACATCTCTCCAGCAATGGGAAGAGATTTACAGAGAGAATCCTATGGGGTCCACAGGGTTCTTCAGAGAAGGCCCTTTCTGCCAGCAGTGTATGCTCTCTAGTGGGATGCACATGCTCTTCCTAGAGGCATGAAATCCCTGAAGAGGGTAAGCTCCCCACCGCCCGTCCCAAGTGGCAGGTGGCGGAAATGCCAAGAGAAACATGGGAAGGCTAAATGAGCAGACAGGAGACTGCTTCCGGAGCACTAAGAAGCCAGTGTGGGATGGATGGAAGTAAAACAACTGGCAGCAGCGGCAGCAATGGAAAACTGAAAGGGCTTAGCAGAGAAAAAGGGAATTAGATCTGCTGAGTGCTACAAAAGCCTCCTGTGTGTCGTCGTCCCCCGCCAACACACACGCACACACCCCGTGTTCCTGTATCGAGAGCTGACTGTACGGGTTCGAGGAGTTCACAATTCACCTACTTTGACTGTGGAGCCGCCCCAGCCCCTGCAGACCTGCCGGATGAAGAGTGAGCAACGGAGGCTGCCACGATTGCGTGTGGGGAGAAATGCAATAAAATGCAGGGGGGCCCAGCGCTGCAAAGGGCTAAGGTGAGGCTAACCGGCCTGAATCCCGTGGGCTGGTGAAGCGGGAGCCAGTGGAGGGACTCAGAGAGGCTGGGGGCTGCGTGGGCAGAACAGTGGGCCAGGAAGCTGATGGTGGCATCAGAGTTTTGTGCAGCCCCCTCCTGATGCGAGCTGCAGCGTGCTGTCCACAGAGAGCAAATGCCCAGAGAAACAATAGCCCCCTCCAGGCCAGGCTCTGGACATGAGCCTCTACTTCCCCTGCCTCTTGGCTCGCTGATGGGGCCCTAGCCGGCTCTCTCTGAGCAGGCGAGGTGTTTGGGTTGGAACAGATACACAGGGGGCCAGCAGCTGTGGGTCCTTTTGTTCCCTTTGGCTCGACAAAGGCTCTCAGCCTTTTCCCAGCCCCCTTGTTGGTGCAGGAGGAGGAGGAAGCGAGCTGCTGGTTTTGTGGTTATTGTTCAATAGTATCCTTGATTTTCTCAGCTCTGAGCCCATGCTGTTCTTCGGGATGCTGACAAACAGTTCCCAGGGACACTGGCACAGAGCAGCAGCAGAGGTGACAGTCTCAGCATCTCTGTGTCTTTAGAAGTGTTTCCCTTTTCATGGCATTGTGGTGAAATTTCACTGGAGTGAAGCGTGTTCAGCAGACAGTGCTGCAGTCAGCAAGCCCTGGTAATAGGCGGTGGCAGGGATGCAAATGTTACTCCCCTAGGAAGCACGGCTAGTAAGTCTGGAGACTTTCTAGAGGCAAGAAGGAGCCTGCTGCTGCTGCTGCTGTAAGAAAATCTCTCTCAGACAGCTCTGCTCTCTGTTTGATCTGCCCCTACCCGGAGCAGAGCAAAGAGAGAAGTGAACGGCTGCCGTCTGAATTTTAAAAAGAAGAAAAGCTGCAGAAGTTTTATGTCTGTTTCAACATGGTCATTTCTTATCAGCAGAGCTGAGCAAATAATTTGCCATGAATATTTAATCCTCTTTTTCTGCCTGTGGAATATCCATGAGCAGATCACGACTTCCTCCGATTTATTCTTTATTCAGAAACATTTATCCCATTTCTGTGAATTTATTTTAACTCTGGGAATTGGTTGCCAAAAGTTCTCTGCAAGGATGCACTATTCAGGCTTTTTCAAGTCACCTGGTGTTGCTCCTGCTCCCTGATTGGATAAGAGCACACGCACTTGTGCAGGCAAGTTTAAAATTTGGTTTCTGTAAATACGCTCACATTTGACTTTGAAATTCACTTTCTGCCCATGCTGGTGCCAGTTGCACAGGGATGCTTGCAGAAAGCAAACATAAGATGGATGAGAGCAGCTCAAAAGCAAAGTCAGTTAAAAACTTCAGAAAATATTTGTGGAAAACTGTTTCTCAGTAAATAAAGATGAGTGAATACTACAGTGTGTATTCATTTTGTACAAGAAGTATACAAGAGTTTAGCATACTATTGAAATGAATATACATGACACAACACACACACGTTTATACAAACACACACAGCAGTTGCCATTAAAATAATAATATTAATGTTTTACCCTCTATATTAAGAAGAGAAAACAATGCTGGTATCTTTGGGAAATGTTTGTTTTATGATGGTGACTACTGTGTGTGTGTGTGTGTGTGTGTGTGTGTGTGTGTGTGTTCATACTTAGGAGTCCTAAAAATACATACTCATTTAATGTCACTGTGATGAGTAAATTGTAGAGACTGAGTTGTTGAGATGTAAATAACCCCTCATGCAGTATCCACGTGAGCTTTTTACTACTCTGCTGCATGTAAATGGCCTGGTGACTGAGACTGCTTCCTCCTGTGGGGGATAGATAATAAACAGACTCTTTTATGGCACCTTTCCTCTGTTGTTCCACAAGAAAATGAAAGGCAGCGTGTTCCGATTTCTGCTGAATTCACTCTTTAGCTTTGTTCAGTGCCTGGGAAATCGAAGATCAGTCTATTATTTCCCTTTATGACTAAGGACTTGGGCCCCTGCACAGATGTTGAGGCCACTTAAAAGTTAATGACTTTGTATGCTAAACCTTCTGGCTATATTTATTCCATGCATTTAAAAGGCTAAAAATAGGGTAAACAAATGCACAGCATAAGCAAGAGAGTCACACAGAACTGTAGAAAAAAGAAAAGTTTTTCCCAATAATGCTTGTTAACCGAAGCGGGCGGCGGGGGGGGGAGAATCCTTCCTTCCTTTGACATATTCACTGTATGGCCCCTGGTGTGTTAATGGCAAGGGCCCCTACCATCATCAGAGCGTGGCCTTAGACTTGGGGAGATCTGACTGCCATCTGACGAGGCTGGCTAAGAGAAGAGCTGTTCCCCACATCCTGTATGACATTCAGCCTCATTCATGGTCTAATTCTTCCCCCTTCCCCCCGTGAATTATATACTCTCCGTGTCCTGGCTGGTGCATAAAAGATCCATGACCGGGGAGCTGTACAATCCATTTGTTCCATGAGCAGGTGCAAAACATAATGTCCCTGATTTTCAAGTTCTGATTAAACTGTCATAGATACGGAGCAACCTCAATAACTCCTCGCATCTGAGAGGGCCGCTTATTCCAGCACCGCACCCTCCGATGCCATAGATAAGGGTCTCGCGGCACTTCAATTACCATCCCCTATTGTCAGGGTTTGTTTATTTACATCGGATGAAGTTGGTTCCCTGGAAAGCGTGGGAGGAGAGCAGTGGTCGAAGCTTGGCAGAACGAAGGCAGATGCTGTGTAAGCGTCTCCCATGCCATCCTACCAGCGTTCCTCCATCCTGACCTGCATCTCCCGCGGCTACTCCAGACATGGACCTTCCCCCTGCAGCCATCCCTATTGTTCCAGCCCTGGAAAGCCAACCAGCTCCGTCAGCGTCTCTGAGTCCTACAGCCCAACTGCCTCATTCCCCCGCTATATCCACTGTCGCGTGTGAAACTGACGTCCATCTCCCAGCTGCCTCTTTGCACCCCGAACTCGCTGCACCTTCGCCATGTCATTGACTCAGCCCCAGGGACTCTCCACAAGCCAGCAGGTCCTGCACCAGCTGCCAGGCTCCCCATCACTCGCTTTCCTCTTTTTGCAAAATCCACTTTGCTGTCTAATGTCACTCAGGAGCTCAGAGGATGTCTACACAGCAAAGAAAAACCTGCAGCTGGCCCATGCCAGCCAACTCGGACTGCAAACTGTCTCACAGCTGTGCAGACAACTGGTCCCGGGCCAGTCGCAGGGTTGTTGTTTCTTTGCTGTGTAGACTCGCTTAGAAACACACAGACAACTTTCCCTGTGCATTAGGAGTCAGGTCCATCCCACAATGCGAAGGGAAACATAAGACAGCTACAGGGGAGGTTGTGAACTACTAGGGACCTGGATTATTGCTTTAAATTAGTGTTCATCAGAGCAACCAATGAAGTGGCCCGTGATGGAGAGATGTTTTCCAGAAGAGGAAACCAACAGGCTGCACGAGCTAGGAACTCCCCTCTAGGAATGGGTATCAGAAACCACATTTGTGTTTTGAAACGAGAACCCATAGGACGGAAATTAACCAGAAACTGCTCATCTCTATGACCCCAGCCTGCCCATCCCACACAAAGCTCCATCCCACCCCATCACCCCCACTAGGATATGGGCACAGAGGGGCTGGGGCCATTACCTGGGAAAGGAGGGGCCAAGGGTTAGCAGAATAAGCAGAGAAGCACCCCGTAGACTAGGGATCATCACGTTACCCCCACGCTCTGTGTGTCAGCCTGACTCACGGGTGGGAAGTCCTCGCCTGCCTGGGCTTGCAGAAAGCTTTATCAATAGCTCTGCAGACAGCGAGCAAACTGAGCACCAGTGGGCCTATCTGGGGAAGGGAGAACTGGCTCCCAAAGCAACGAGGGAGAGCCGTCTTCCAACAGGTCAGCTGAAGGTGGAGTTCCAGGCGGGGCAGGGTTGGGTCCAGTCTCATTTAGCTGGGTGTTAAAATACGCACTCACACAGACGTGATGGTGTCACTGTTCTGTGTCTGAGACAAATGGACCTTTGATGGTAGAGCTCTGAATGGGTTAGTCAAAATACTCAGCCAGGCAAGCAGGTGATTGCTGCATCTGCACAGAGAGACTGGGAAAAGCAGACAAACACTCACTCAGCTTCCAGTGTGAGAGAAGGCCCCCAGTGCGGTGAAAAGCACAGGGCTAAGGTATTGTGGAGTGGGCGCTGCCATCTGGGTTTGCATCTGTGAGCTGCTGGCAAAGCACATACGGAGGATCCTTTTCTCGGCAGCATTCTTGGCCACGGAGCTACGGAACGATGGAACAAATGGGAAAAAAGCCTTGAGATCAGCTGGTCGCTCTGTCGGCCCATTTAGTCTCAACCCCCTAGAAACCGCCAGACACTGACCGAAATCCAGAGAGCTCCAATTTAGACATTTCTGGGGTTTTCCTGTAGATCTGGATTGAACTGTCATAGAAACTGGCACACTCAGGGGTAGGGGTACGTGTGCCACTAGCCCACCTTGTGTTTGTTCCTGGACAGTGCATGGCTGGGAAGGTACAGACCGCACAGAGCCATGGTGTGCAATGGAATACCCCACTTACTGTCGCCACATTGGCACCGAGAGATGCAGCCTCCCTCTGCTTCTTGAGGATTCTCTCGTGTCCTTGTCGGGTTTGTCTCCATGACCCTGTGGAGGCTGCTCAGCCTATCAAGTAACAAAGACCATTCAAACTAGCAGCAGCCTGAGTGACAACCTGCAAGTACAGTGGAACTTCAGCACCAATGACCAGGAGCTGCTTGGTTCAGCAGTGTGAGGAATAGGCGCTTCACTGACCCAGACCTGCTGCCTCTGTTTTTCCTTGCAGGCTACCGGTTTGGGGCCTTTTCCCCAGGGCTAGCTGGAAACGCGAGCAATCTGCCAGTGTTCTGGGCTCCGGGCTCAGTCTGGGGAGATCATGTAGAATCCAAGTGATTCGTGTGTGTTCAGAAAATAGCGACGGCACTAAAAGTCTGAGTTGTCTTCTGTGTCCGTGGCTTCTAAACAAATATTTCTCTTTCGTTAACATCCATATTGCTCAGAGCCCTCTTTCTCATAACCTGTTCACGTATGCTAGGGGAACTTTTGGGGGCCGTGGATTTTCCCGGCTCTTCCCTGACATCAGAGAGCAAACACTTTTGCAGGGAAAAAAGAGACAAGGAATGCGTTTGTTTTCATCCCTGACTTTCTGGCACAGGATCTTGAGATGTCTTTACCAGAACACGCAGCTATTCCAAATACTTTTCAATGTTTGGGGGCTGATTAAGAGATAACGAGCTAAGAATGGGACTCCCCCACTTACTACTTGGGACATGACACTGTGAAGGATGTAGGAACAATACTGGAAGTATGACATGGAAGTGATTGGATTCATATACAATATACGGCACCTATCTAGCGCTCTGAGCCTCCACAAATGCATGCAATTATCTCCCCATTGCAGGGGTTTCTTTAAAATGGGAAGACACATGTTTCTGATTGTCTGTGCCTGAATTTATGCAAATAAATGAACATTTATGCTAATTTGCAATCTCCTGCCTTTTTGTCAGTGGAATTTGGCAGGCATGCTAACCCGAGCAGCAGGGAGGAATTGTCTTACTAAACTCTAGCATTGCCTCCTGGATCTTCCATGGAGGTGTGCGGATCCATTTTGCCCCCAATCCAGTGCTGTGGTTCAATCCACAGTTTAGCCTAGAGATTGCACTAGGGCACAACCCTGCCTGGGCGGGGAGATGGGCTGGGTGACCTAAGAGGTTGTTCCTCTTTTACAGCCCATGGTGCCAACGATGGCTCAGGAACGAAAGGGTCCATGAGAGGTAAAAGCCATCATACGAAGAGAGATCTCAGGGTGAAAGGTGGCATCCCAACAGACCTGAGTTTGCAATATAGTATGGTACCAAAAGAGACCAGTGCCGTTTTGGGTGGCATATACAGGGGCCTCCCCTCTCAGAGACAGCAGGGGACAGTTCCTCTTTCCATGGATTTGGTTGACTGCCAAGTACCTTTAGCTCAGCTAAGCAAACACGGAGTCCCTGCGTCCGTCCGGTATTTGCAGAATACAGACCACACTGCGTGTTGTGGGACATTGGGCTTAAATAGCAGTGATGGATGAAATAAGAGAAAGTTTAGACTGAATTTCCAAAAAAATCATCTTGCCAGTGAGGCCTGTTAGACAGCTGAATGGTTTCCCTGGGGTAGGGGGAGCCTCACTGTCTGTGCACCTGACACTTGGGTTGGACCAGACACTCGAAAACACCCAGGGCTTAAATTCTCAGCGAGTATTTCCCGGAGCCCCGGTGCTCAGGGCTTCTGCCTGGCAGGAGGCGCCAAGGGTCGGGGCTTCTGCCCCATGGCAGGTGCCGGGCTCATGGATTCTGCCCCGGGGAGATGCCAGACTCAGGGTTTTAGCCCTGTGGAAGGCTCCAGAGCCCCTGTGGGAAATATTTACCCGTGCTCTACTCCGGAGAGTTCCGGCTGAATTTAACCCCTGAAAACACCATAGGAAACACTCCTGCCCTGGGCTGGGGATGGAGTCAGTTGCCAGCGGTAACAGAGAGGTCCTTTGGTGTCTTCCACCCTGAGGACTCAGGGGCTGACTCTCATCCTTTCCTCTAGTGGCCTCACACCTGCTCTCTTAGCAGAGTCACTTGGCCAAGGTGATAAGCCATGCCACAGTGGCATTCTTTTGACATAACTAGACATTTTCAATCACATTCAGCTGTGGCATCTTCCCTACAGTGAACCGGCCCACTGTCCACACTCCTGACCGAATTATCCACCCCAGCACATGAGGTTCAGATATACAGAGATGCTGCCAGCAGGAGGCGCTCACAGGCCCCGCAGCGGCACCACGGTCTCCCTCCAGACGATGGGGAGGGGGGAGGGAGGCTTGTAGACAGTGGAACTTGTTTTCTTCTTTTAAATAAGATAAATTATTTATTCATGCACAAAACACAGGTTATTGTTTGCTAAACAAATCTGTGCGCCCGTCTGTGCGCCTGACTCTGTATGTGCCAAGTGCACTGTTTCAAAACAAATTACCTCACAGCCATTTCAGCACGCTTTCCCCCCTTTCCCATCTCTGCTTCTGGCCCTCTTGAGGACAACAGTCTCCTCCCCAATGGGCTGTGTGTGGGAGCAACGGGGGAAGGGCGGGGTGGAGATGGATGGACCCTGACCCCAGACCTGGAGCCAAGGATGGAGCAGCCGCTCTGAGTTTTCCCCCAAAGCCACTGTGGCAGCTGCAGACTCCAGACCTCAGTAGCAGCTGTGGCCCAGCTTAGCCTAGATTTTTGGCAAGGGAATCCATTAGTACAAGGACCCATTAGCCATTTGCTTACCCTATTGGGCCCATCCAAATCTCTGTATGCCACCTCTCCTCCTGTCTGGCAGAGCCAGAGTGGCTTTCCTGGCCTGGCATGCCCACACAAGGGGAAGGACAGAAAAAACCCCCCAGAGAATTTTATATTTTTCAACTTTTGGTGATTCAGTTCATGAGGTAATTTTAGAAACAAATTCTGGGGTTGCGGCATTGGGAGCCTCTGTATCTCTGAAGAAGCTCAGGCAGCAAACGAAAGCCTTGCTGGGTTCTGTTATCACAACGCCACACCGTTAAATGTCCTAAGCAATCTTTTTTTTAAGGAAAACAAGTCTTTAGAAACAGAGGTGACCCCCGAAGTGATAAGTGAAGAGGTTCACCTGAAAGTCTGTTATCAGCCATTTGTGCCTGGCTCTGCCTCAGATTTCTCATTTCGATGTGACGGCAGCTGAAAATTGGATAGATACTGACTTCACCTCAGACAAGACTTTCTCTTTTTGTCTTCAAGGGCAACTTGAGTGCTTTCGCCTCTGAGGTTACAGAGAATCATCAGAGGCTGAAAAAAAGGATTTGGGAGGGAAAAAATCCTAATCACTGTTGTTGTGTTTTGTAGCTTAATTATCAAAATATGCAACCCAAGAGTGAGGAAGTCTGGAAATGCAAGGACTGCACAAGTGTCGGGCGGTTTCATTAAAAATGCACAGCAATGCAAGGGTTCCTTGATAAGAATGTGCAGAAATTAATTTGCAGCCATGTGAATGGAGCAATTCAAGCTGAAGTTCCATCACACAGTCCACTTAAAACTGCCCCCTGTGCACAGCACCTGCCTGCATGACATGCATGCTGCAGACGCCAAGGATATGTTGATGCTGAACGTTTGGTTTTGAACGTGTTTTGTGCTCGTGCAAAGTGCAGTCTGACAGACCCGTCATTCACTTCCCAGTCCTCCCTACACAAAGAGCAGCAAAGACATGGCACCGGGTTTTCCCCTTATTGCACCCTCCTTTCACACAGAGAAGGGAGTTCAGTCCCCAGGGCCCATTCTGTACCAGCCTTTTCTACTGAGGCTGCTAACAAAGTGCCAGCTGAGATGGTAATGTATGTGGTTCAGACACCTGCTCTGAGTAGCTGGCCGGGGACCCATCGCATTACACACAAGCTGCCAAGAAGCCAGCAGATAATGATTTGTGGTCACTGCTTGGCCTGGGCTGGGTTTGAACTGAATGCTTTGAGCCCAGACGGTCTCCTGTTGCAGAAGGGAAGTGTCGAAGGGGCACATGCAATCGAAGGAAAGCAAGAACACTATCTGGCGGTGGAATGTGTTGTCAGCTCTGCAGGAAAATCAGGGTGTAGGAAAGCACATGGGCTGGGGCTTTGAATCTCCATTGGCAAGGGAGCTGAAACCTATGGCTCCTGTGTTGGGGACACTGTACCACCTGCCGTGAGCCTACAGTTGCAGTATAGGTGAGTTTGCAAGAGAAGAGGAGCGGGCAGAGGACACGGGGATAAAATCCACCAAAGGCAAGAAGAGAACCAGAGCAGGTCCCAGAAGCCAGAAAGGAGAGGATGGCAAGGAGGAGAGGTGATTCCCAGTGTAAATGGCCACGCAGTGACCAAGGAGAAAGAGATGGTAACAAGGCCCTTCCCCTCTCCCTTGCTGAGGAGTGGGTATTGGAGGAGTGAAGAGGGAGCTGGAGGAGAGGAAGCAAAGCCAATGGGTGCAAATGCTGGATCGGGGCCTAAGGCAGAAAGCAAAGGAGCAGAAAGGCTGAGTCGGGATTATCGATGCCACAGACAAGCTTCTGCAGGAATGATGTTTAGTTTCATAGAGGCAAAGCAGGAGGTAAATACGTTTTGGCTGATGGGTCTTCTCTGTCAACCTCCTCTCCCTTTCCAAAGAGAATGCAAGTGAATGGACAAAGGGGAACATCCCCTAACGATCAATATGGACAAAGAACTCTAAGCAGGCCCTTGTGATTCCTCCAGTGTACGCGCTGAACTGCTCTCCGTGAAGGAGGGCAGTTTAGATCCTATATTAATTATCAATGTGTCACAAAGCAGGTTGTGTCAGACAGAGGAGAGATTTCCCAGTGCACAATGCCAGAATAATCTGCATCACATTCTATGCTCCCATTGTCTTTGCTAACAATACATGACGCTTTTATCCATTAATCCAAAAAAAAAAAAATCCTGGTAAGGCTCTCCCACAGCCCTCTGCCAGCGACTGCCCTGGCGTGTCAGCACTAACACGAAGGCAGCAAGCAAAAGGGTTGTAAACGGAGCAGGGACTCCAAACAGACCATTGCACAGAATGCAGCTGGTCTAATAGGAACATGCCTTTTCTTGTCTTTTCCTTCTTGCCCAGGTTCAAGCAGCCTTGCACAGCAATGAGGGTCCTTGACCATCCTTGTGTTGGAATTAAAACCCATTGGCACCTGCTTAGTCCGAAGAGTGTGAGGCATATCGGGCCCATATGGACACCCCGGGCTGACCCTATGCCAGTCATCATAGTCGCACCTAGTGTGCACTGGCAAATGAGGCATCAGTTAGGGATCGTTGAAAATGTTCCGTCAAACTTCTTGAGGGGTGGAAAAGTGGGTTTTCATCTAAACTAACATTTTCATGGAAAGTGGCTGCGTTCCTCAATACTTTCAGAAAGCCAATACAGTTTGGGGGTTTGAGTTTTGAATTTTTTGATGAACAGTCAAACTTTTCCACTGAAGAATTCACCACAGGATGAACGTGTTGTTTTCAGACATTTTCTGCAGGGAAAAACATCCCATCACCCAGCCAGTGCTGTCCTGTTGAAAGAGCATCAGGCAAGGCTCAGACCTGTCCT
The DNA here is from genome assembly GCA_037349315.1 of Chelydra serpentina. Taxonomy (NCBI): domain Eukaryota; kingdom Metazoa; phylum Chordata; order Testudines; family Chelydridae; genus Chelydra; species Chelydra serpentina. Next base: position 20,023,783 of record JBAIAC010000040.1, read on the forward strand.
GGGGGTGGAGGGAGACGAGCAAACATGGAGATGAAGCTGAGGAATCTAAGGCCACTCCCATGTCGGGAGTCGGGATGCATCACCCAACTACCCAAATGCTCTCTAGTGGGCATTGCCTTGTGTCGCTGGTGTTTATCATTGAACTACGGTCGCACCTAGTGCTCCTGTCAGGGAGCAGGGAGGGCCTGGCTGCGCTTGGTGCTGTACACACACCAAAAGAGCCTCCTTCCTCCCCCCGGCTGCAGCCCTGGGGCTGGCACAGGGAGAAAGCCTCGTGTGCAAGTGATAAACTCTGCATGATTTCTGCACAGTGCAGGGGCGAGATCTGCATGTGTTACGCCAGGTACAAAGAGCTGAGCGGGAGGGGGTCAGAAAAGCGCTGCTGCAAGGTGACTGCTGACCCATACACAGATAGAGGCATGAGGAGATTTCATAGCTAAGTGCTTTATTTGCCTGCTAAGGATCACATTCAGCCAAGCCCAGTCCCTGCCCTCCCCGCTCTGTCTACACCAGGGATCTCAAACTCAAATCACCACGAGGGCCACGTGAGAACCAGTACATTGGCCCGAGGGCCGCATCACTGACACCTTGTCATATAATGACACAGCAGTATAGTCAACAATGAAAACAATGAAGACCAATATAGTATTCTATTAAAAGTCAATGGATTAACTTTTTAAAAACTATAATGCAAAGAGGGGTTTTAATAAAATATAAACACTCAGCAATGTTTGGAGTTTGGCTGCCAGTGGAGTCGGCGCTATGGCGGGCCGCAGGAAATAACTCCGCGGGCCGCGTGTTTGAGACCCCTGGTCTACACCCTGCACCCTTCAGAGTAAGGGACTTGAGACCTACCCTCAGCTACGGGACAGTGCCCGCTACCTAATCTTAGTAACGCCCAGGGGAAGCCTCTGCTACCCGTGTGATGGCGTGCCCGCCCGTTGGGCCTGCTGTTCCAGCCACTCGCAGGAAACTTGAGGCTTCTGTAGGGAGTTCTCTTCGGTTTGATTTTCTCAAATTATTCCAAACAGGAACATTCCCAGGAGACAAGACAAAATATTTCCCTTTAAACCCCGTTTACTTTTCCCATTTCAGTTACCATAACAACTTGATGCAACTACGTATACGAATTCCTTTTCTCCCACTTCTTCCGAGCACATCGGCTCTGGGGCAGGACAGTACAGCGCCTGCAACACCACATTTTTTCCAGACTATATTTTGCCTGATTTTTCTATAAACACACACACAAAATCAGACATGGTAAATGAGAAGCACAGTGCTTTATTGCTACTGTCAAAGGTGGAAGCTGCCTTTACAAACCGCGGTGGTAAAGAGAGACAGCTACATATTTGTCTATCCTAGTGTCATTCACCTTCTTAATGTTCTATGGATCGAGGAATCCCTGGGGAGCATGAGTGCTGAGCAAGCCCCCAAAGCTTCTGGAGACTGGGTCCACAGCAGCATCCAAAGTCACCCCACTACTTGGATCTAGCAGACGGTTCTGAGGGTCTCAGAAGCACAGGCTCTCAGCAGGTTTCCAGCCCTCTTCTTGAGATTCTCTGGGGGAAACAAATGCCACAAAAATTGCATTATTTCACAGTTTCCATATTGGTGCCATAGTGTGACAGAGAGAAAACCAGTAGGGGAGATAAGACTTAGATTTCCTGAGCTGCAGGAGGGCTAGGACATCCCAGGATTTCAGCCACATCTCGTGCTCCACCTTAATTCAGACGCCGCCTCTCCCCCGTGGCTGGAGCTTCGGGAACTGTCTGACTAACTCCTCCAGTTGTTGGAGGCCTGGCCTACCTGTCTGTGGATGCAGTTTTCACCTACACTGTCACCTGGGGTGGAACTCTGAAGACGTGTGCCTCTACGGCCTGATTTGCAGGTGGGCAAACTGTGTCCATAAAAAGCGATGCCGCCCTTAGAATTGTGTCCTTAGAAAGCACAGAGAAATTGCCTTAAAACAGAAAGGTGCTGCTTATCCTGGCTATTTGAGAGCCCTTTCCAGCTCTCGCCTACGTGCCATTAGATCTGAAAAGTGGAGGTAAGTGCTACGGCTGCTGGCATCTACTGGGGATTTCCCGCTAGCCGTCTGGGGGGTGCCATGTTGGAGCCCGGAATTGTGAGCTGTAATCACTGATGCTGCATGTGTGTGACTCGCAGGGGAAGATGTCCATGCGCCAGGTGAAGCCCTGGAGCAATATGACAGACTGGGCAGCACATCATTACAGACCGTTGGGAGGCAGGCAACACCTGCAGGTCTCTTAACCTGAGCACGCAAAAAAGGGAAAGTGAAACAGCCAGGGGGAGACAGACACCCTGGTCTGGATCCTGAGCCCCGTACTTGGACAGGTACTTTTACTCAGTCATTGGGCAAAACTCCCATGGTCTGGCCCCAGAACATTCACGTTTTCTCCCAATTTACTGAAGCCCAAAGTTGAATATTGACCTTCAGACTGGTAACCCCGCCTCTCCCACTGGAGCTACTTCTTACTAGGCGGGGCGCTGACAAAATCCCAGACTGCGTCCCCTGAAATACTGTTCACATTCATCTCTGGACAGCTTGAGAAATGCTGCCCAAACACAGACACAGCTTGAAAGCTTATGTCAGCTCCGTTACATAGTTTCCTGGATAACCTGCTTCAAACAAGACCAAAGTCTCCCCAGACTCACTTTATTTCATACTTAGAGGGTTGTGTATTTTTCCAATACTTGGATTATTTTTTCTTTCAAACCAACAACTGACACATTACTAATAAAAGGGAGAGTTCACAGAATAAACTTCAGCCCATTAATTATTGAGAGATATAATCCAAATTTATTTAATGAATTAATAATAAGCCATAGGGGTATTTTAATAATGAAATACTTCTAGTTGTGTTTCAATAATTATGGCAGGCTTTCATAATTACACCGCTGCAGTGAAAATAAAATCAAAATCAATTAAGTGGCAGTGATACTGTCCCAGGAGTGCCCTGTGCTACTGTATCTAGCTCAGGTTTAAAGGGCCACTAAGAAAATCAATGTTGGTTTAAACTTCCAGTGTCTGCCTGCCACTCGGCTTCACCCTGGGATGAAATTAGCATTCTCCCCCGTGCATTACTGCTCCTAAAGACGAGCGAAGAAGCAGCTCCCTTGGAAGGACTTGGAAAGCAGGCAAAGCTCACTCTTACATTTATTTCTGAAAAACTCTCTGACCTGGGGAGCTTCATGCACAGCCGGGCAGTGTTTAAATGGCTTGCCGTGCATCTCTGCGAATGGCTGGTGACAGCGCTGCTCAAGATCAGAAATCCTGGCTCAGCCCCCAAACATCCTTGTTTCGTACCAGTTTTCTAAGTAGTAAACGCCGGGTTCTTTTAATTTGTCTTCCCATGTTAAGCCTGAGGGCATCATGCCCTCCAGACTGTCTCTGCACCCAGGAGGGCAAGAAACATTTTTTAAAGGCAAGACGAGTCTCGCATGTTCACTTGACTCCAGGAGCTGGGCATTTGAGGAAAGGAAAACTCCCAGTATTATGAGGCATGTGATAAAGCTACAGCAATTTTCTCTGCCTGACTAGGCTCTGCCTGAGTTTGGCTCAGAGCCTCCTGGCTCGAGCAGCTCCCAAGAGCCCGGCACATGCCTAGTGGGTTAAATGGGTGGGGAACAAAGCAAATGCGAGGAAAGACCATACAAATATCTCGTGCCCGATTTCTAATAGTTGAAAGACAACACCCATGTAATATTGATCTGAAAAGGCAGCACAAGTGGTAGCTTCTCCTTCCCATTGGCTGTCCCGTAGATCCCTCCCCCAGCCCAGCGGCTGTACTCTGAAGGCAGCTGGGCCCCTTTAACCTTTTCATCTCGCTGAAGGAAGTGAATTAGGAGCTGGAAAGAGCTCCCAATTCTGCTTCTTGAGTCAAGTTGTCATTTGCAGCAGCTGGGATGCGTCCCAAGAGCTGCTGAGGGGAAACATGGCCTTTCAGCTGCTCACAGAGCACTAGGAGCTGAGTTCCAAAGAGAAATTTCTGCTTCCCTGCTTAAGCCTGGCTACCAAGTTTTGGCAGCTTGGCTGGTTGGTACCTAAGCTGGCCAGGTGATATCAGCCCCTTGGAATCACCCTACCTCACACTTCTGTGGAGCACAGTTGTATTGCAAAGAGACAAGGGGGTTAATCTGTTATAAAGGAGTCTGGCTGTAGTATAAAGATTGCAGGAGCAAAGGGAAGTACTTCTTAGGTCAGCTTGCACTCCAGAAGTGCGGGAACAGGGAACACATAGGTCAACGGGAAAAGCGACACTGGGCTAAACTTCCAGAGCAAAGCCAATTGTGCTGGAAGCCGAGAGAGAGTCTGTCAAAATGAAAACAAACAGATGGAGTTGAAAAGGTTACCAGAAAATAATGGATTGTGCATACATTTCTTTCCAGAGTTTTTTAGGAATAAGACGGATTTCCAAGGGTCCGGGCTCGGGTAAGCCTTTCTGTTTCATACATTTTATTTTGTCATTGCCATGAGACGAGTCAGCTGCATGGTTCCCTGGCCCAGCTGTAGCCTGTCTTAGTTGCATCTTGGTACCAGGGTTAGGGGGACAATTCTTGAGCTTCCTTTACTCTGTGCAGGGAAAGTTCCCTTCTGCAGCTGGCCAGGTGCCTGCCTTACCACTTTCCAGTTTTTGTGTCTAGACTGAACAGCGGTTCGACCCCTCCGCACTCCTTTCCATAGATAGCGGCACAATCCCCCCCGAAACAAGCTGCAGACCAGGTGCTTCTAGCCAGTGGTTGCCTTGACATGGAGGACTTGACAAAGATATAGCCCAGAGGAGACATGGCAACAAAAGGCTGATGGGTAACATAAATAGGAAAGGGGGAGGGGTGGAATTTTTCTGTGTCAAAGATAACAGCCTTAAACGGGCAAAGGGAAAATTCAAGTTCTCCATTAGGGCAAAGCATTTGTAATGAAGAGGTCAATCGGGCAACAGAATAATTTATCCAGGGAAGTTGTCAGGGCTCCATCACCAGAGGTGTTTGAGAGCAAATGAGATTTGACACTTAGAGGAATAGGGAAGAGGGACTCCTGTGCTGGTGTGAAAAATACTTTTGTGCCTGAAGGAAATTTGCAAACAGGCAGTGGCAAAATGTTGAATGTTGCCGGTTTTCCCTTTTGTGTGTGACATTTTCTGCACCGCTTTAGCATCATTATAACATGTGCTTAGCTGAGAAAAGTTGCAGATATAGCGTCAGTGAAGAAAAATAGATGGCACTTACATATTTGTGTCCTGTGTAATTTAAAGAGAGACCAATGTTATCTGTGACTTAATAACGACCATGTAATACATTCACCCTGCTACAGCCATCACTGACTCAAAACAACCACAGCTTTCCACGGTGATGTCACAGTACGCTGTTCACAACTCTCTCTGTTTGGACCATGAATGTAGAATAATGCGCTACACTTTCTGAGGGAGAGTTTGACAGAACAGATCACCCGTACGGCAGTTTCGAGGACAGGAACACTGGCGCGGATGGTGGTTTAATGACAGTAGCACCTCGAGGTCCCAGTGAGCACTGGGCTCACGTTGTGATCTGTAAAAACCCACAAGTGAACCCGATCTAAGAGAGTTGAACGTGGGAGCAGGGCCGGCTTTAAGCCAATTCCGCCGATTCCCTGGAATCGGGCCCCGTGCCCAAGGGGGCCGCGCTCTGGGGGGCCCTGCTTCGGTGGGGTTATTTTGCTCAGCTGATCAGCGGTGGGGCCCTGCCCTCGTTATTCACGTGGGGCCCCGCACCCGCTAAAGCCGGCCCTGCATGGGAGTTTCCTTGCCTGGACTGTAGTAATTATGCTCAGTAGATCCAAACTATTTGCAGGGACTGATTTAAACCACACATTTTGCAAAGAGCAATAGGGCTAATTATGCACAAGTTGACTTCAATTTCGAAGTCTGTGTGTTTTATTCAAAAATGGTTCATAAGAACATATTTCATCCCATTGATGGCTCATGAACTCTGCATCGTAACGATTGCTTTGAGCATTCTACTATGCATGCTGTGTGACTGGTCATGTTAGTCACATGGTATTTTTATGCTCCCTGATTGGTGACAGATGATTAAAACCTGCAAGGAGCTTTGACGGTCCCATAAACACATCAGGCATAAATACTCCACAAGACTAGATAGTAGGGTGCACAGATACCAAGTGTGAAAAATCGGGACAGGGGGTGGGGGGTAATAGGAGCCTATATAAGAAAAAGACCCAAAAATCAGGACTGTCCCTATAAAATCGGGACATCTGGTCACCCTACTAGATAGTCCAAGCACTTGCTCAGCCCAGGAGTGCTATTGTGAGAAGAACTCTCCTGGTGTGGACATTAGGTCTCGAATACAATTTGAACCAAGTTCATGGTTTTATTCAACCCAACAGTTCATGGGTATTTTTGCAGCACTTGCCGAGCTCTGTAATTGCCCTGTTGCCTTCCAGAGCCTATGCATGTTTAGCAGCTACAAGGTGGTTACCAGTAAGTCCTACTGAGTTGCCTCTTCTCCATGGAGAAACCCACAGAGAGACCAGGCAGCTCAAACTTCACAAAGATGACCTCACCGAGTTTCCCAGTGATCATCCCCCATGGTGGGAAAGGCTGGGGGAGAAGGAAGTAGCCACGGGCACAGCCTGCCAGCCCCTGCTTTCCAGCGGTACCCAGCCCCACAACTCCACCTGAAGCCCGATTGGAGCAGTGGGCGAGCAGCCCCTCTGAAAATTAGACCCTTGTTGCTGTGTGCTGTGTCTGTTGAGCAGCTGTAGGGTGTCACTGTCGGGGAGCCCAGCGGAGGTTAATGCTGGAGCAAGGATCACCTGTTGACACAGGTCTCAGCTAAGGCTGGTGCCAGAAAGAGAGAAACAGATGCCCCTGCTCCTCCTCTTCCTGCCCATGGCCCCTCCCTCAGAGCTGCAGCAAAGGGGATGCTGTGGGGATTCAACCACTTCTTTCCAAGCCTGCCGCCGCTCCCTGAGTTCAGCTGGTCCTGAGCCCCTCCGCTCACCGTCCAGGCCCCTGTCATTTCAAGAGCAGCCGTACGATTTGGGGCCTGGCCTTAGAAAGTGTAACCTGCACACAGTGTTTTCCTTTCTCTCTTGCACATTAGGGGCTGGGTAGGGCCAGAAACACCTTTAACAAGAGCTATAGTGACCCCCACAGTGCAGTGGAGGAGACAACGAAGGCCATAGGTTGGCCATAGGCCATTGGCCAGCGGGGGATGGATCACTTGATTGTTACCTGCTCTGTTCAGTCCCTCTGGGGCTCTTGGCATTGGCCACTGTCGGCAGACAGGATCCTGGGCTAGATGGACCTTTGGTCTTGACCCAGGATGGCGGTTCCTATGTTAAAGCTGGGGAAAGCCAGCAGGAATTAACTTGGTGCATGAGGAAAGAATGCAGAAACCTGTGCAGATAACGCGTGGCTTTGATGCACATTAGCTGTGTTTGCAAATCCACCCAGGATGGATAATCCACGGGCAGGAAATAATATTTATTCACATCCATATTTTCCCCTCTCTCGAGTTCAACTTCTCCATTCTGTCTTGCTGCGATTGGTTGTCCTTAAATAGACTGAAGTGCTGTTCAGTAGGTCAATCCATTTCATCAAGTCATCCGGCTTGACCTTTTGCAGTATAAGGCAATGCAATTTATACTGCAACTTAGAGTGCCTTTAAGCACTGCACTCATCCAATTTCTAGCCAAGAGAAAATGAGGGAGGGCTAAGAGCCAGCAGCAGGTTGTTCTAACCACGGCTTAGTGGTGGGGCCCTTGTGATAGACATGTCAGTGAAATGTCTTCAGCGCCGACAGGGCTCTCTAGCAGTGAGCTGGAACAGAAGAAGCAAGGCCTGGGCCTGATCCTACAAACTCAGCCCCAGAATAAGGGGCTGCAGGAGCTGGCCCCTGAAACGGGCTGCTATGCTGCACGGGGCTGAAAGTCCTCGAGCCGACCACCACTGCGTGCTTGGGCTCTGAGGGAGCTGCCCTGTCCGTGGGCTACAAACACCAGAGCGCGATGGGGGCCCCCATGTCCTCCCCCGTCTGCGGGGTGGAGCTGATCAGTGTGCCATTGATGCACCTCCCCTTTCAGCACGGCTCACGGTAGCGTACAGACCGGAGCACAGAGCACTGTCCCCACCGGGGAGAGGCGCGGAAAGCAAAGGCCCCCGTGTACAGACCCCGCCCTTACGCACTGGCCGTTCCAGGAGCAAGCAGACAATGCCAGCAGCCTTAGGCTGTCCAGGGGACGCATGTTTGGGAGTCAGGGCTCCTCATCGATGTCACCTGAACACCAGCCTTGGGGCCTGCTAGCACCAGAGGCTCAGCTAACCTCAGCCAGCAGCACAGCTCCCGCGGGCTATGCCTTACCCTGGGGACCATGGTGGGCACGAGCCCGGCCCAGCGCTGACTCGACTTTACAGGAACATCTCCAGGTGCCAGTCCTTACGGCTCATTGCACACACCGCGGCCCCGCCCCCATCGACCATTGCCAATCAGCAGACAGGAAAAGTGGTGGAGTTTTTCCCTACCTACCGAGTTATGTACATGAAAAAACCCGTAATCCAATAACTAATTGCCTCTTTATGTGTGTGGTCTTATCTGGCCTTATCTCCCCATACCATGTCGGGCATCTCGTGTCCATAATCCATTTAGATTCTCAGATTAGAACCTGCTACATAAAGCAGATAGATGGCTTCCCCTTTAATACCTTCTTTACAAGAGTCTTCTTTTTCTTCATAAATCAGCCGAACAGTCTGGGGGCACTGGCAGGAGAGCACATGAGGGGAACGCAGGCCCTGGCCGTTACTGATAAACCCTAACATCAGAATGATTCTACATTGCAGCCATTCTTTCAGAGCTGCTCTCTGCTCCGGTGGTAGGCCAGATTTCCAGCCAGGCCTTGCCCCAGTCTCCTCTAGGGTTTGCACCAATGCACCTGAGGAGACGTGCCCCTTGTTCACATCTCAGCCCCCAGGTTGTCAGTGCTGGGCCAGTGTCCTCTGAATACGGGGACTCACAGCACACAGGACAAGTGCATGGAATGGCGTAGGCATGAGGGAGGGAGGCCACTTACCTGGATTGTACCACTCTTCTGGCAGAACCGCACGTAGTCTGGCCGCAGCCCTGGAAGCTAGGACTCCTGAGTTCCAGTCTTGGCTCTGACACTGACTTGTTCTCTAGCGCTAGACAACTCACGTTCCCTGCCACCTCAGTTTCCCCTTCCCTAAAATATGACTAACACCCTGCTCAGCTGACCGAGATGTGAGAGTTAATTAATATTTGTACAGCTGCTTGAAGAGGTAAATCAGTATGTGAGAGAGAAATATTCACGGACCTAGACCGCGTTCCATTGTAGTTTAATGCCAATGGCTGGGGCAGTACTTGTGTATCTCCCCCAAACTCCCAGTGCTGCTGCATGCATTGGGGTTAATAGCTGGGTTGCACCGTCCCATGTAGGGAGCCAAGGCTCTTCCCTTCCTCCCAGCCAGCTGTCATCGGGGAGATCCGTTCTGCGGGCAGGCTGCCTGGGATGGGGATAGAGCACTGCCTTCCCACTGCTGCTTTTCATTTGTGTCCCTACGTCATGGTTTATCGGTTGGGCCCAAGAGGGATAAATCTCCTGGGAGAAGCTGAGAATGAGACACAGCAGCTACAGGGAGACTGGGCAGGGCTCCTGCCTTGTCTGCAGCGGTTTGGCATGTGCAGTTCATAAGGGCTGGACAGACGCACATGAGCCCAGAATAGCAGCGAATGTATTGTGCAATGTGCCGAGCAGGTTGCCCCTCCTTGTAGCATGTCCCCTGCCTCCGGCTCCCCCGCGCTCTCTCACCAGCACATTAGAAGGGGTCCATGTACAGATAATTGATGCATTTTTAACTTGCAAATGCAACACAAACTTCCCTCAGGAACGTCTAAATTCACATTTTAAGTAACAAAAGGGCTCAAATCCCTTTCTTGCCTACTTAGTCATGCTGCATTTGGTATAAGCGAGATGAAATGCTAAGCTCGGGGAAGATCAGAGAGAAATTGTGTGATTTCCACATTATAGGATAATGCCATGGCTGACTTACCCGAATGTGCAAGATGAGACGCCGCACTCAGACAGCATCCACGGCACACAGCTGAACTCCGCAGCTCCCAGCCTTCAGAGAATGGAAGAAGGAGAGAATGGGATGCGGGAGGAATAATAGATGGGGGTCTTGGAGCTGCAAGAGCCAAACGAGACATGGAAAGGCAGCAAGCAACGAGGATGTGCCGACAACATTGTCTGCAGCACAAGGGGGAACGTACTTTCAGCAGCACATAGTCACTGCAAGGGATTCATGGAGACAAACTGTTTGGAAGGATTGAAGGAGTCCGGGAAGGAGCAGGGCCGGCTCCAGGCACCAGACGAGAAAGCACGTGCCTGGGGCGGCACCTTGTAAGGGGCGGCATTCCGGGGATTCTTGGGGCAGCACATTCCGGCCGCCCTGCCATTATTCTTTTATTTTTTTCTTCAGCAGCCTGGTTCGCAGCTCCGGAGCCCCCAGCCAGTTCCCCATGCTCCACCAGTCCCAGCCCAGCCCAGTTACTTCACGCGGTCGCTGTCACTGTTATTTGTGATCTTACTGCTTTGGAGCTATTGCCAAGTCAAGGTTAGAGCTGCAGCCCCAGTGGCTTCCAGCTGCTGCCATCTCACCCAGACAAGGCTCCCTCGGGTCTCACCTAGTCAAGCAGCGTCCTACAGGCATGTGGGTCCAGAGGAAATCCTGCTGGCAGCAGTCCCGACACACGCACACAGCTGGTCCAGACACGGGACAGGAGGCTCCATCCCTGGAAAAGTCCCCAGGAGGGCCCAGCCGCTAAGGACAGCTATCCTGAGAAGTGCAGGGGCTGCATTGCTGGGCTATCAGTTCCCAAACCCTCCGCAGAAGAGACACTTGCAGCCACTCATCTCGAAAGCCAGCACAATGTAATTAGCAGCTTGGAAGCTATCCAGCAAAGCACAGAAGTAGACACATGCCAGTTGTTTAGGTAGATCAGTGCCCTGCTAATTGTGTTTGATGGGTATGTCGAGAGGGGTTTACAATATTTGCCTTAAGTGCTGTTATGCTGAACTCCTTCCTGCGTGGTTCCCTTCCCTCCGTGCCTGGCCACCAGCTGCTGCGATCAGGGAGCAGTGGGGAGATTTTCTCTTGTTTTCTGAAAAGATTTGACAAACAGTGCGTTAAAGAGAGGCACCGGGGCCTGGCTCTGGGGGCCGCCACTTACCCCCAGGCAGAGCAAGTGCCAAGCAGGGCGAAATGCCGCCCACCCCGAACAGCCGTAGTTCATGCCCACTCTGTGAATGGCTCCCCGCGGGGCAGGGCCTGGGGAGCCGAGTGGACTCGCAGCACTCTGTGAAATGAGGTAGAAACCTTGGGTACACACGCGGGGTGTCTCCTCCTTTCTTTCTGTTCCCTCCCCTTTGCCCCAGTGTGCTCTGAACCCGTCTGCTCCGTCCATCTAGCTATCTCACATCTACTGCACCCACCACCATGGCATCTAGGCTCCTTGCTGCTCCCCTGTCCAGCGGGAACGGCTACACCCCCAGTTATCGCAAGGTAACTGGCTGGGGGTAGCCTTGTGCCTCCTTTGGTAAAAAGCCCCACTCAGACTGGGAGAGAGAATAAACACTAGGCGAGCACAGAGAGCCTCTGGAACAAACCCACCTTTTGTATGTCCTGGAGCAAAGGGTAAACAAATGGATTTTCCCTCATCTCCAGATATTGCTCCCAGCTTAAGCAATGCAACAGGGCGAAAAACGCAAGCCATTCATAATTCAACTATTATCTTGCAACTCACCTCCCTCCCCCCACAAACCATTTAGCCTTGAAGAAAAATTCCCCCCACCACCGTATTCAGATCAGTTCTGAAAGCCTAACAGCCTGAGCAGTAACCAGATAGTCCAGATACTTATCTCAGCAAACCAGAAACGGTGGGAAGCGGCAGCATAAAGGGGGCTTTGTGAGTCGGGCATTGTTCCCATGCAGCTCCCCGACGCGGAGTCACAAGCACCTGTGCCATCCGGAGTTCCAGGCCTCTGCACCGTGCTCTCTGGGCATGCAGTAAACATGACAGTGTTTCAGCGGGGGCAAAGAGCTGTCTCTCTCGAGGAACAGGAGAGTTTACTCTTTCCTTTCGCAGAGAAGACAACCAAGTTTTGCCGATGACTCAAGTTGCAGAAGCTCATGAGGCTCACAGGTGTGGCAAGCTGAGAAAACAGGCAGAAAACCCAAGCGTTTTGGGCCACACTCCCTTCCTCTGCCCCAGCCCCCCAGATGTCGGCCTCTGGGTTCACTTTCACTTGGCCCAAGACTGTAGCATTGGTAACAATCTTCTTTCTGGTGAGCTGCATGCAGGCAAAGCGAATGGGACCGAACAAGATTTGTTTCCTCCTCCCGCAAACCCAGCAAAATGCTTAGCTGGCCAGTGCATGCCAGTCTGCATCCATGCACCAACCCTGCTCCCGGCAGTGCATGGGTCGCATTCTGCATTGGCTGACAATGCAGTCTGGGGATCTCTGCAGAGCCCTCCCAGGACCAGGCAGGATTCCCTCGCAGGTCTGAGTCCTCTGCCACTGCCAAACAAATCAGTGCTTCCAGGTACCTCCGACTCTCTGCTCCCTCCCATCACTGACCTTCATCAATAACCAGATGTCACCCCATGAAATTAACAGGCAGCAGGTTTAAAACAAACAAAAGGAAGTGTTCCTTCACACGAGGCAAAGTAGCCTCTGGAGCTCATTGGCAGGGGATTCTGTGAAGATCAAAAGTATAGCTGGGTTCAAAAAAGAACTAGGTAAGTTCATGGTGGATAGATCCATCAACGGCTATTAGCCAAGATCTTCAGGGACACAACCCCATGCTTTGGGTGTCCCTAAACCTCTGACTGACAGAAGCTGGGACAGGACGACGGGGTGGATCACTCGATAATTGCCCTGTTCTGTTCATTCCCTCTGAAGCATCTGGCACTGGCCCCTGTCAGAGACAGGATTCTGGGCTAGATGGAGCATTGATCTAACCCCGCTATGGCCAGTCTTATGTTCTCATTAGCCTGGTCTTGCTCAGTTCTATGGGCTGTCTGCCTTTAACTTACCTCCCTTTGGTGAGCTCTCTTTAAATCAAATGCCCCTCTGCACAGTCCTGTGGCAACATAACAAAAAGGAAGTTTTTAAAAATGCAAAGTGATTTGTGGCTGCAGGGTTTTCTCTGTGCTCCGCAACAGAGCAAAAACTGATACGATGCTGCACGCGGCCTGTCTCCGCATGCTCCTTATTTGGGACAAATCCAGAGCTGGTCTAAGCAGTTGCAAGCACAGCAGGGACAGCTGCTGCACCAGGCCTGAATTTGGCCCTTTATGACTTATCCCTTATTTGGCATTTCTTTGGGCATCACTTTTGGCACACTTTCACGTCTTCCAGGTTTGCAGTCATTGCCCTTTGACTCATGTTGCTCATTTAGTGCATCCCAGAGTGCAGGGTATCTACATAAGCAGCCCTCTCTCTCCTCTGCACAGTTAGGCCAGGAATATCTCTGCCCAGAGCAGCAGTCCATCGAGCAGTACTCCCGGCCGCATGAGTACAGGGGCTGGGAACAGGGCCAGCATGATGACATCTGTCATGCCGGCTGTACGCTGTGCACTCAGACTCAGAAGCATTGGCGGAAGAGCACTTCCTCTTCCAGTCGGGAGCGGTTGCAGAGGCACATGCAATCCTTGCAGACACCTGGCTCTCCATTTCGTGTTTCAGTGATGCTGCCACAAACATTTATTGTCACAAAAGAAGTTATTCAAACACAATCAATTAGGCAACTATATTAGCATATTTTTCATTGTAATATTATAACAAAGGGTATAGTCCTCCCTGTGATTGTATTTATAGGCTTTTGGAGCTAATATTTGTTTAAATGATTCATATGTTTTTCAAATACATGTGACAAGTGTGGCAGAAATGTTTCTCTCTCTGCAAACAATGCTGTGAAAGGAGAGCTCTCAGGAGTTCCCAGGAGGGCTGCCTTCCAGGTGCCACCGAGTTCTTCAACTCTTGCAAATTACATTTTTTGATTATAAGGAATTCCAAGGGAAGGGTTTTCCAGAGCAGTGTTTAGAACGGTGATCGGAGCTCCAAGCACTTCCCACCAGCCCTGAATGATCCCTGGGTCACAGCACTCCAGCAAGCTTCCAGCTGATCTGCTTGGAGCTGGGTTGTTTTATTTATTCAGAGTTGCATGTAACTCGGAGTCACAGAATATAAAGCCAGAAGGGACCACTGTGAGTATCCAGCGTGGCCTCCTATGTCGCAGGGCAGAGCATTCCCCTGAGTTAATTCCTGTTTGAACTAGAGCATCTCCTTCAGAGAAGCATCCCATCCTGATGTTAATAATTGGAACAATTTACCAAGGGCTGGGGTGGATTCTCCATCACTGGAAAATTGGATGTTAGTCCCTCACTGTTCAAACTTGCGCCTTATTTCTAGTCTGACTTTGCCTAGCTTCAGCTTCCCACCTCTGGATCTTGTTATGTCTCTGTCTGCGAGATGAAAGAGCCCCCTATTATCGGATTCTGCTCCCTGTGTAGGCACTTCTAGAGTGTGATCACGTCACCCCTTAACTTTCTCTTCGATAAGCTATATAGATTGAGCTCCTACAGTCTTTTCCCATAAGGCATTTTCCAAACCTTTAATCATTCTTGTGACTCTTCTCTGAACCCTCTCCAATTTTTCAGCATCCTTACTTAAGTGCAGACACCAGAACTGGACACAATATTCCAGCCGTTGTCACACCAGTGCTAAATACAGAAGGAATATAACCTCCCTACTCAAGAGTCCCTTGTTTATACAGCCAAGGGTTGCACTGGGAGTTCATGTTTAACTGACTAGCCACCATGACCCCAAAATCCTTTTCAGAGCCCTGATACCCCGGATAGAGGTCCCCATCCTGTAAGATGGCCTATACTCTTTGTTCCTAGATGTATGACTTTCCATTTGACCTTGTTAAAATGCATATTGTTTGCTTATGCCCTGCTTACCAAGCAATCTGGATCACTCTGGATCAGTGACCTGTCCTCGTCATTATTCACCACTCCTCCAAGTGCCCATAAGTCAATGCATCATTGACAAACTCTTGAGAAATCAAGGCTCGGGACAGTCATGCAACGATGAGGCATGTGCCCCACACAGGCCCCGAATGGGCTAACGTGGGCCTACGAGGCAATTAACATACCAGGCTGTACCTGGAGGGCAGGAGCCAGGCTTAACTGATCATGAAGCCAGCTGTGGGGGCGCAGGCTGATTAGTATGAAGCCAGGAATTGTGTAGCAGAAAGGGGATGTGGGGAACAGAAAGGGAGTGAGGAGAAAGCCCAGGGATCCTAAGCAAACGCGGAGAAGGCTGGGAAGAGAGGCTCCAGAGACAAAGCCCTGAGGGTCAGCAGAGCCTCCAGGAACAAGGCCCTGGGAGGCAGCGCTCTGTGATGGAGTGAGGAGGAGCTCTGCAGAGGGACTGATTTTAGGCAGGATGGAAGAGTTTTGTTCCTGTCCGTTTGGACATTATTGCCCCAGGAGGGGACCAAGCTTTGTGTGACGTGGCAGAGGGTGGAGCCGTGGACAACCCAGCGAGAAGCAGATGGCTAGCTGGAGGCTTCAGAGACAAGGACCCCTTTCAGCATTGCACCCTGAGACAAGCGGGCGCTGTGGGAGGGGAGTACCCATGTGTTACGATTTTTTTCTCAACACTTTGCATTTATAGAGTGCTGCCATGCTAAGGGTCAGGGTGTTTGGGAGTGTGTTAATTGCAGCATCTATCTGTGTACACATTAAATGGTCTCCGTTCGTTGTTCCTTATGTAGAAAAGCGGATCCCTAAAAGCTGCGTGATCTGTACGTTGTCTCTCCCTTTGCTTCTGCAAAGCTTGGACTCCAAGAGGGAATGAGAACAGAAACTCAGAGAGAGGCAAATTCACAAAGCTTAAATGTGATGTGTCTTAAATTGGAAAACTGCTACTAGAGGCAATGGAGCTGCGGCATTTAGTGGTGAGCCCCTATAAATCTGAGCCAGAAACCACTGACTGATCAGCAGCCATCTAGAGTTACTTACCTGCATGGGCGGAGCAGATTATCTCTGATAGAACTGTCCTTTTGCATTTGATACTCTTCCCTCTAATTGGCTTATGTCTGCTTATATCTGCCAAATTTCCACCCCAAAAAGGTGGGGGCAGAGTATGTGGGAGGGGGGTGTCCATTTAAAAATATGCTATTTATTTTATCCCCTCTACAAAGGTTTGAAAAAGTTATGAATAAGCCTCTTAATTCCAGCTGGTCCCACGAGCCAGCTCTCTGACAGTGCTGTTTATTGACTCACATGTCTGCACTATTACCTAGCGTCCCAGCGCTCAGAGGCATACTGTTTTCTGGGACAGTCTGGCTATATCATACCTGGAAGGCAGCCTCTTCTACCTGCAGCGTCTTTCCAAATATGAAAAAGACTCAATGTTTCCACTGGCAAGGCCCTCGCTCTGTCTTCAATAACCTTCTAGAGTTTGTAGAAAGAAGCTGGTATTCATGAGAGCGTGTGATCAGTGGGGAAAGGGAAGCCCCAGCCTGCGATGCAGATGCTAATTCTAGACATTGAACTTTTTAAAACAATAACAACTGAGAGGTTATTTACATTCTAATCAGCTGTACAAAGAAACAGAAAGTGTTTAAAGGGGGAGGTATTAAAGTCACATATGTGAGGCTAAAATTACAATCAATTGCAGGGAAAGCTTTGGTTTTGAGCCTGATCCCTGAGTAATGTGAAATCTGCCTGAGCAAAGGCTGCAAGACTAGGGTCCTGTATTAGTGACCCAGTCTGAAAAATGTCCCCGGCTGTTAGAAAGTGGCTTCTGGCCACGCGTCGCTGGATGAGAAGTGTCAAAACAAATTCATTCCGTGACCTTGTGCAAACTCACCAGTGGCTCGGCAGCTGATAGCACGAAGCTGATTGTGTCCCAGGTCTGTGTTCACCCAGGCCCAGCACAAGGCACCAGTCTCAACATTGAGGATCTGCTGGGTCAAGTGCATCATAGACATTTTCTCTGCTTTGATGCGTATAATAATCCAGCGAGTTTCAAGGAGTGGGGATGGCGCTGGAGACCTAGCACACTCCAGGCCCATCTCAGCAGCGGGAGTCCTTAGTGGGTTTCCAAGGAGGTGCTTGGCGCCTTTCAATACATTGGAACAACAGCACTTGATCCTGGATGGCGGTGGTGAGATGAGCGTAGGCTGGCTAAGAAGGGATACAGGACACTGGACCGCTCCGGGAGGGACCCCCACTCTAGGCACTGGCTCTGTCCCCGCATAAATATGGGTGCACACCACCTTCTCGCTAGCCCCCAAGACTGGACACTAACCATCCTTCTGTGTGTGAGCCCCACTGCCCACGACAGTCCCTGCCCCCCACATGAGGCTCCAGCCAGGGGCTGGCAGTGAAAAAGTCACCCTGGAAAATGCAACTTCAAGAGAAAAAATAAACAAAGAACTGTAATGTTTGTGGGGAGCTTGTTAATTCTAAGCCAGAAATCCCCTTTACACTCAAGGGTTCCTAGATCCCAAAGCCAGCTGGGACCATTGTGATCATCTCGTCTGATCTCCTGTATAGCACAGGCCAAAGAACTGCCCCCAAATAATGCCTAGAGCAGAGCATTTAGACAAATCTTGGTTTAAAAATTCTCAGTCTGAATCTGTCTAGCTTCAACTTCCAGCCACTGGGTCATGTTTGACCTTTGTCTGCTAGATTGAAGAGCCCACTATTAAATATTTGTTCCCTGGGTAGGTACTTACAGACTGTGATCAAGCCACCCCTTAGTTGTCTCTTTGTTCAGGTAAATAGACTGAGCTCCTTGAGTCTATCACTGTAAGGCAGGTTTTCTAAGCCTTTAATCATTCTCATAGCTCTTCTCTGACCCCTCTCCAATTTATCAACGTCCATCTTGAATTGTGGGCACCAGAACTGGACACAGAATTCCAGCAGCGGTCACATCAGTGCCTAACAGAGGCAAAATACTCCAACTCGAGATTCCCCTGTTTATGCTTTCCAGGATCGCATTAGCTCTTTTGGCCACAGCATCACACAGGGAGCTCATATTCAACTGGTTAGCCACCACAACCCCCAAATCTCCTGAAGAGTCCCTGCTTCCCAGGACAGAGTCCCCCATCCTGTGAGTATGGCCTATATTCTTTGTTCCTAGCTGTGTGCCTTTACATTTAGCCGCATTAAAACACATTGCTTGCTTGCACCCAGTTCACAAAGCGATCCAGATAGCTCTGAATCAGAGACGTGTCTTCTTCATTATTTATCACTCCCCCGGTTTTGTTTCATCTGCAAGCTATATCAGTGATGTTTCTGTGTTTTCTTTCAGGTCACTGATAAAAATGTTAACTAGTGTAGGGACAAGAACCAATCTCTGCAGGACCCCACTGGAAACAGACCCGTTTGCTGATGATTCCCTGTTTACAATTACATTTTGAGACCTATTAGTTAGCCTTCTGTAAAGGCTTGGTGCTTCACAATATTTTGATTAAAAAACGAGAATGATATAAAATGAACATGGCACACATTAAATGGATTTAAAATTGGCCAGTATATTATAGCAACACTGTTACCTTTATCAACCAAACTTGTAATCTCATCAAAAAAAAGATATCAAGTTAGTTTGGCAGGATCTATTTTCCATAAACCCATGTTGATTTGCATTAATTACTTTACCCTCCTTTAATTCTTTATCAATCAAGTCCTGTATTAGCCACTCCATTATCTTGCCTGGGATCGATGACAGGCCTATAATTACCCGGGTAATCCTGTTTACTCTCTTTGAAAACTGGGACAACGTTAGCTTTTTTCCAGTCTTCTGGAACTTCGACAGTGTTCCAAGACTTACTGAAAATCAGCATTAGTGGTTCAATGAGTGTCTCAGCCAGCTCTTTTAAAACTCATGGAAGCAAGTTATGTGAACCTGCTGATTTAAAAATGTCTAACTTTATAGCTTCTGTTTAACAGCCTCCAGAAACACTAGTGGAATGGAGAGAGTGTTATTACCGTATGATGAATCTGTATCATCTGTTTTTCCTCTAAATATAGAACAGAAATATTTATTGAACACTGCTGCTTTTTTGGTCTTGTATATAATTCTACCATTTGCAGCTAGTAATGGACCATTGCCATTGTAATGATGGTGTTTGTTCCTAATATATTTTTATAACTTTATTATCCTCAGGCAGGGAATTCAAAGAAATTAACATTATCGGCACCTACTGAATATTTCAAACAAAGAATTTTTTTGTTAAACTATGTCTATTTTTCTAAAAACAAAGTTTTCATAAATACATTAACAAAAAATGGCCCTTTTCAAAAGCTGCGGAATGAAAATTATTTTTTATTTTTGGAAATTTTTCATGAAAACCTCCGAACGATATCATCATTTAGAACTAGGGGCCATCCAGCGCCTGCCCAGAAACATCGTGTGCTGTGCACGTCACAGGTACTATGACGGTTGCCTCATTGTCAGCATACATTTCTCACAGCCTGAGTTCTCTTCTGGTCCAAGCCAGTTGTGACCCCACAGGCTGTGAGTTGAATGCAGAGGGGTATTTCCCCAGATGGCTTTTTCAGTTATTTATTTTTCATTAACAGATATAATTGTCATTACACTTCCCATTTTGTGTCTGTTGGATGTTTTATCATCTGTCACTGAAAAAGTCATGGAGTAGGTCCTCAAGGAATCCATTTTGAAGCACTTTGGAGGAGAGGAACAGTCAACATGGATTCACCAAGGGCAAGTCATGCCTGACTAACCTGATTGCCTTCTATGACAAGATAACTGGCTCTGTGGATATGGGGAAAGTGGTGGACGTGATATACTTTGACTTTAGCAAAGGTTTTGATACGGTCTCCCACAGTATTCTTGCCAGCAAGTTTAAAAAGTATGGATTGGATGAATGGACAATAAGGTGGATAGAAAGCTGGCTAGATTGTCAGGCTCAACAGGTAGTGATCAATGGCTTGAAGTCTAGTTGGCAGCTGGTATCAAGCGGAGTACCTGAAGGGTCAGTCCTGGGGCTGGTTTTGTTCAACATCTTCATTAATGATCTGGATGATGGGATGGATTGCACCCTCAGCAAGTTCGCAGATGACACTAAACTGTGGGGCGAGGTAGATACTCTGGAGGGTAGGGATAGGGTCCAGCATGACCTAGACAAATTGGAGGATTGGGCCAAAGGAAATCTGATGAGGTTCAACAAGGACAAGCGCAGAGTCCTGCACTTAGGACAGAAGAATCCCATGCACTCCTACAGTCTGGGGACCGACTGGCTAGGCAGCAGTTCTGCAGAAAAGGACCTGGGGATTACAGTGGACAAGAAGCTGGATATGAATCAAGCTGGATATGAGTCTTGCCCTTGTTGCCAAGAAGGCTAACAGCATATTGGGCTGCATTACTAGGAGCATTGCCAGCAGATCGAGGGAAGTGATTATTCCCCTCTATTCGGCACTGGTGAGGCCACGTCTGGAGTACTGCGTCCAGTTTTGGGGCCCCTACTGCAGAAAGGATGTGGACAAATTGGAGAGAGTCCAGCAGAAGGCAACAAAAATTATTAGGGTGCTGGGACACATGACTTATGAGAAGAGGCTAAGGGCGGATTTGATAGCAGCCTTCAACTACCTGAAGGGGGGTTCCAAAGAGGATGGAGCTCGGCTGTTCTCAGTGGTGGCAGATGACAGAACAAGGAGAAATGGTCTCAAGTTGCAGTGGGGAAGGTCTAGCTTGGATATTAGGAAACACTATTTCACGAGGAGGGTAGTGAAGCACTGGAATGGGTTCCCTAGGGAGCTGGTGGACTCTTCATCCTTAGTGGTTTTTAAGGCCTGGCTTGACAAAGCGCTGGCTGGGATGATTTAGTTGGGGTTGGTCCTGCTTTGAGCAGGAGGTTGGACTGGATGACCTCCTGAGGTCTCTTCCAACCCTAATCATCTCTGATTCTAAGATCTGTGTGTTGGTGATTAAATTGCAAAATCATATAAGCAGCCCTCGGAGAGCAAAGCTTCAGTAACCCCGAGCCTGTGAGAGACACAAAGCAGAAACCCAGCACCACACACTCTCCCGTGCTGTTGGTACAGTGGGAAAGGGTCACATGGGGCATATAGCCTCCCTGGCTTTTTTATTGCCCCTCGCTTAGGAGTTCGGCATTAAGGAAACACATGGACATGCATGAGAGCTGTGCTGCATTCCTTGCCGCAAACATAGACAGACTCTGGGTGAGGCTCCCCTGTTCTACTGCCATTATCCTCCGGCTTTTCTGGGCTGTCACAGCCTTGACATCATTTATTTTTGTATGCGATTGACCTGTCTGCTGGGTCAGACTGCTCCTCTGGGCTGCTGCTGCCAAGCACAGAGCCAGCGGAAAGAGCCATGTGCTTAGGAGTCCTGCAGGGGAATGGATGCCTGCCTCTGTACTTTCGCAAGGTGCAGAGTGTGTGTGTGGGGGGGGGGGGGGGGAATGGGGGTCAAGCCCTGACATCCCTCCAGAGCCAAGCAATAGGTTCAGGGATTATTCCAAGCAATGAACTAGTGAAAGAAAATCAGGGGGACGAATGAATCACCTTGTTCTAGTGAGAACTGATTCCCGTTGTACTGAATCCTAGAAAACACAGCTGCCGGGGAGCCTTCCCCTCTGTAATTCCGATGAGTCTACAGTAAAAGCTTTCTTATGCTGTGTGGCTCATCTCTCCATTGGTGCAGGACTGGCCCTTGCAGGGCACCATCTAGAGCCGTGGTGGGCAACCTGCAGCCCTCAGAGTAATCTGCTGGCGGGCCGCAAGACGCCCGCAGCTCCCAGTGGCAGCGGTTCGCCATTCCCGGGAAAGTGTATTTTCTGAGACTTCTGCGTATTTCTTATAAAATCTCTGCCTGGAGGCTGGGGCGTTTAGTGGCTTTTTGTGCCTGGATTTGAGAGCTGGATGGGGGGATGATGTCCAGGCTCCTGGCATGGTGAGACAGGTGCTTTTAAAATAGCTTGTGCTGCACTGAATGCCCCTGTGCCCGGCACGCCCAGTTTCCAGAGCCCATTAGGGACGTGGAATTAGCAGGAGGGCTGGATTCACACCCTAGCAGAGCAATGGGCGAGATGGCTGGGATAGGTGCTTCCTGCAAACGCAGAGGACGCAGAGAAAGGAGGCTCACTCCATGGCTGATTAGAATAAATATAGACCACCCAGGCGTGGCAGCGCTTCCTCGTGGGGGGGACGAACGTTCAGCACTGACCATGCCAGCCCTGACCAAGGTAAGGCCAAGGCCTCAGCTCCAACCAGCCTCCAAGAACTTGTTCAAACCCCACCCTGGCAGATCAGGCCCAGCTCAGATATTTCCTACTCGCCACATGAACACTCCCATCCTCAGCAGTGGTCTGCGCTCTGCACATGGGGCTGGAACCAAATGCAGCACCCCAGACACTGCTCAGCCCTTCCCACTCTGCCCCAGGCAAGCAGCAGAGGGGTCAGATTCCTCCCACCTGGAGAAGAGCAGCAAGGAAGGAAAAGGGTTTTGGAACAATGGACTCCCTCCCACGAGCACCTGGGGTAGTGTCACATGAGCCACCAGTTCACGCCTGCTGAGCTGCCACCCAGAATGTCAGAATTCATCTCCACTGATCCAAGGCTGATCTCTGCCTGAGCTGTTTGCCAGTCCTAGTGAAGAGGCAATTCTTGCAGAGCAGTAAGTCAGTCTGTGGGCAGCAAGGAGCATTGGCAGCTGGGCCCTGCCAGCTTTTATCGGCACTTGACTTCACCTTTTTTGCCTTTCTGTGACTTTTTGATTTGAATTTCAAATTGTGCAAAATTCTCCATGTAAACAATAACTACAAAGCACAACACAATCGTTCCAACAACTGGCACCTTGCAGCCAGGCTGGAAATGTGGCTTTCCAACACGTCTGCTATATGCAGCAAGAGTGAATGCACAGATAAATGCATGACCCCCAATTCCTCTGAAAATTCTCTAAATAAAGACTTTCAAATGCATGGCTTTGCTCAAGATCACTGCGTTTGTGTCGGTAAGAAGCCAAAATCCATGAAAAATAGTGTGTATGCCAAATAAAATCAATTTTATATAATAAATATAGATCATTTGGATGTGCTTCTTGCCAAAAACAATGCAAACATGAACATCCTCAGAGATTCTTATCAGAGCAGAGCTGAGTCTTTAATACAGTCTACAGCCCAGCTAGTAAATGGAGAGAGAATTCTGCAAAACTACCCATTTTCTCTGGGAACATTTGACCCACGGTTAGTTTGCCCATTTTGACCAGCCAGCATGGCTTTTCACGGTAAATATGGTGAAATGCAGCCCACTGGAAAAACCAGAAATTTGCCCTAGTTGAAAATCTGTGATTTTAATGAAGAAAGATGGGCTTAGATAGCAAAAATGCTCTGTTCTGACCGCACAAAAAATGCCTTGGTTTTGCAAAAAATAATAATAATAATCTACCTAGCGGTGTCTGGCCTGAGTGCTGTCCCTCCCAAAGATCCTTTCTTTATTTAAGATACCGACTTATTTCCGTGCATTCTGTAGCACCCTATGCCCTTTTCTGGAACATAAACAATTTGCTGCAAACACTTTAAATCCTCTATTACACGCTGGGTGGGATAAATAAAATATTTCTGCTGCCGAATGTGACATGGAAATCAGACCCCCGTGGGTAATACTGGAGTTTGCAAAGGTGTATGTGGGATGCTAGAGCAAATTTAATAACTGTAGAGACCTGTTTCATTTTTAAAAATAGCCTTTCTGTGACCCGTGCTATAAATTATGTAATAAGATGCTGTCGGAAGCACGGAACAAACACAGACACACCCTCAGAGGAGACTCAACACACCCAGCCTTACAGCAACACACCAATTGCAGAAGTCCCTGCTGTGCCTATTGTTCAAACTTGACTGTACTAGACACAGGAACAACGTTTCATAAACCTGTAGGAGGACGTCTGACTGTTCACTACAGCCTGCCTGTGATTTGCACCGTTTCTATTTAGCGTGCTAGCTCAGTCAGTGTCCCTCGTGCTTTCGTTCCTGTTGAATATTTGAGGAAAGCACCCACTGCTCCCCTCCCCTCGGGAAGCCAGGATCTCTCTCTAGCTCAGCCTTTTGTTCTGGGACCCAGCACAAGGGATCCTAGTTTTCCATGATTAAAAAAATCACACAATTCTCGATTAAAAAACCATAAAAATCCGCATTTTTCCATGATTGAAATGAAACGCTGAACGTTCGTTTCCCCAACCACAATATACATACCTGAACTAGGGTGACCATACGTCCCGTTTTGGCCGGGACAGTCCCCTTTTTAAGCCCCGTCCTGGACGTCCCAACTTTTTTTTGGCAAAACTGGGCATTTGTCTGGCAAAAGCAAATGGGACAAATGCCCAGTTTTGCCCCAGAAAGTGGGGCGTACCCCGCCTAGGAGGATGCAGAGGGATGTTTGGAGGGCGCAAGCAGTGACGCCAGGCACTGGGTGCCACGGCCCGGGCTGTCAGCCCTGGCCCCAGGCACCTCAGGCCAGCCCCGTACCATGTCCTGTTTTCACTTGGGGAAATATGGCCACCCTAACTTCCAGTAAAATTGAGTTACGAGGTTAATATATGTGTTTATTTTTTACATTTGGTGAAAAAATAAAGATTCTCTGTAAAAACACAAATTCCTCGTTTTTCCGTGGCAAACGGATTTCTAGGATCCCTGCCCATCACCATAATATCTGAGCAATTGGTCTACTGATCTTCAGAACGTGTGACGTGCTTAGGCTGTATCCTTCACCCTGGTGTTAGTTCAAAGGATACTTAAGTAGAGACACTTCAACCAGGTCTATGAAATAGCACATGTGCATTTAGGAAAATGTGGGTTTCCGATCATTCATAAATTAGTTTGGAACATCTCTGTTTTATTTCATAACAAATTCGTTTTTTCTGCTGTTTCCTGCTATTGTTGCTCCAACTTTACACTGAGAGCCGGAGCTGCTGCTAAATTTCCCAGAGGCAGCTTCTAATATTGCACCAAGCAGTGCTGCATGTGCAAATCCAGCATTTGCACATGCAAACGCAGTTAGACAATTACCTGCTTCTATTTCATGTCCACTTGCTGCTTGTGTTCTATGTTTTAATCTATGGCACAAAAGAACATACCATCTGTCCAGTCACAGAACACTCTATTCCAGGACAGCGGGCTCCCCACGCTCTGACGCCTACCCCCATTAGGAGATAAAATAGATAAGAAATAAAGTAAAACAATAGGATCGGTACAGATCAATGCCTGTTTTAAGGGCTGGCTATTTTGTGGCATGTTAATCTCCCTCAGCTGAAATCAGGGAGAGGTTTTCCATGTAATGGGAAATAGGATGGGGTGAAGTTTGTAGTGGGGGGGTGGGAAACTGGTGCTGAACCAATGAGACAGAGCTGTGCAGAACTCCCCCGATATTCTCTGCAGCTTTGACTGCTCGTCCAGACCCCACTGCTGATCTGCCACCTGAAAAGCTGGCACTGTAATAAGGAGACAGCCCGACATCAGTCCCCACAGAACGCACGTCAGGACTCATGCCCTGTAGATGGAGGTACAGTCTCACCTGGATAATTGGGGCAGGGTTTTCCGTACACTCCACGTTCCTTTGCCAGTCTCTTCTCCCAGCACTAGCACCGCTCTGCGCTAACAGGGCTGCGAAAGCTGGGATCCTCGCTTCCACCAGCTCCCAGGAAAAGCAACAAAAATGACTTTTCTACAGGGAAAAACACGGCAGGGACCAGTTCCTTTCTCCCAGCTTTGGGGCAAGGGAGCCGCCTTTTCCAGTTATCCTGGGCTGGGGAGAGAGGGGAAGGGCAAAGGGTACATTCCAGTTGCTGAGGCACATTTCCACCTGTTGACCCAAATCAGCAGGATGAAGAGAGCTTGGGCAGAGAGTGAAAAAGAAATGAGAGAGCTAGGAAAGAAAAGAGCTTTACAACTCTAACAAAATTCAGCGAGTCCCGGAGCCCTCTTGAAAGTGCCTCAAATGTCACCGGATTCCGCTGCTGCTTGTTCTACCCCTAAAAACCATTTCAGGTTATATCTGTCTTTGCTTTGCTCAGAGGACTCGTCCCCAAGACTAAAACGGGCAAATGAAAGGGGGAAGGAGTTTCCTCTGAGAAACACAAACAAAGAGGCAGCCAGTTCTGCAAACATTGTCCTGCGCCAGTGCGCCCAGCCACGTCACACCCGAAAATCCCCACCTCACTCAACTCCACACCCCCCAAACCAGAGTCCTTTGCTCTCTGCTTACATGTGGCTCTAGTTAGTGTGGTAGCCAGCACTTTCTGGTTCCATGCCTGCCTGGGAGTTACGCCCTGACTCTGTCATGGGCTTTTATAGTCCCTCAGCACCAGTGGCTAAATGGTTCTGGGCAAGTCAGGCAGCGTGGGATGTTTGAACACAAACCATAGTGGTTTAATTTTTTTAAGCTATTATTGATAAGTAGAGACGCTGCATTTTGCAGTAAAGTTTACGAGAACAACACGAGAGTGTCTAACTGCTGGTGGAGGCACCTAATGAAGTGTGTTTGAAATATTGAAGTATATGATAAACCATTATGTAAATTAAATTCATTGATAGCTCTGCTGTGAAATCGCTCTGGTAGCAGAATAGTAGATAAACAGGAAGCTTAGAAGGTGCCATTTATTCATCCTTAAAATGGTTCCAAGTTTCTAGTAACTCATCAGCATTTAGCAGAAAGCAAAGAGAACATTAGTGTCACAACCAAACTTGAAATGAAATCTCTTGAATTCTTCAAACCTGAATGCCACGCTCATTCCAAATCAGATCCTTTTCTGTCCCTTGGCAGATCCCATGCAGAAATGTGTTTTCTATCTGCAGCGGGCGCTTTCGGCAAAGGTGACCCCCAACGTTCTTGCCTCGGACATACTGGGTTTGCACGCTCGGTTTTTTACGCTTATTTAGTGGCTGCTAAAATAATAAACACTTAACCATGGAAATGGCATTTGCCATGATCTCCAGGATCCTCCTGAGCTTACCAATACAACCTCTGCCAGTTACAAGCTGTGTGGAGTAACTGCTAGACACCTTTTTGCATCTACCCCAGAGACATGGAAAGAAAAGCTGGACGGAATCTCTAGTGTGTGTGCATGTGTATTAAAAACAAAGAAGAATGATGTTTATTGGTATATTTTCCAATAAATGCAAGTAGATTTAGAAATAATATAATAAAAGTAATTTGGAAACAAACCAAATGAAATACATCTTTACTGTGAAACCCCAAATAATACTAAAAGAAACATACATTTTGTTCAACAGACATTGGGGTTTTCCAAACAAAAGGCCAGATGCTGCAGGCCAGATGCCCCACTGAGGTCAGCCTATGGGTTGCTGGCTCAGATGCCAACCCGAGATGTTGTGTTCTACGAACCTCAAAATACAAGCAAACCATGTGCAAAGATGACGGGCCCAGTCTTGCAAATCCCTTACTCAGATAGTTGCATTGATGTCAGTTAGCAACAAGTTAAGGGACTGGCCCCACATTCTCTACCGCTGCAGTTAGTTAATAAATGTACTTTCTCTGACATATCCAGTGGGTTTGAAAGACTTTAAGGTAAAGACATTCCCATAATATTCCATTCAATATAAACAATGTTTGATGTGTATCATTTCTAGGGGACAGCAGCTCGGAAAGCCCCGGATTTGAGAGGTTATGGATTTGTCGCTTCTACAGAGGGGTTTGAAGCTTTACTTACCGACTCCCCGAACATTTGTAAGGAAGTAACAGAGATCCAGTTTGCAAACAGGTGCACCTCCTGGGGGGTTGTGAGTCCCCACCACACCCTATTGCAGGGGCCGACACTTGAAAAGTGAGCCCTGAGAGTGAGGCAGATAAACTCAACTGTTTACTGAAGACACTAGAGTGGGCGTCAGGGAGCACAGACAGGACGTGGCTGCAGTGATCACTTCTCTAAGTGCTTTTGCAAGCCACACCAGCTGCAGGCACTTTGTCCACTACTCAGCCACGGTGCATCCACGCTGGAAACGAAAGTGAAGCTCTTTGCACCCACCAGCTCACCCTTTCACGCAACGGGCCCAAGCGTGGCTGGTGTGGGGTTAATGTCTCTGCAGCCCAAGCCCGCTAAGCATCATGGGAAAGAGACAACCCGCTGTTCTGAAACTAATTTTACAGCTTAACTGCTATCAAATATCCCGGGGCCCCCAGCCCCCTTTGAAAGGAGTGCTCCTACCAGTTGGAAAGCTCGCAGAGTGTTTTGATTGGCAAGCTTTCTGCCAGACGGTGGGAGTTATAAATAAACATCTCAGCGGGGCCTGGAAAAGTCCAGCTCATTTTGCCAGGCTTTAGACTGTGCGCGAGCCTCTCTCGGGGGTCCGGCCCTCGCTGGAGCCCCTCCATTACATTACATAAGCCCCAAACAGGACATTACTGCATGTGTGTGAACAACTCGTGTTACAGAAACAGCAACTTCTATTCACGGGGTGGATGGCTGCAGCTTTCACAAGGTCCCTTTTCTCCCAGCCTGTCAGCTCAAAAACTAAGGGCAACTGACTGCACTGTGCATGGTCAGGGCAGAATGCACCGTGTACTCCTATCTTCACCGGGTTACTGCACTTCACTTGGAAGGAAACTTTCTTTAAAGCTCCCATGAGGACCGGGGGAGAAGGGAGCGACCCCGACTCCCCAGACTGGCTGGGACTGCAGGGGAGCGGCTGGCTCACCATGCGCCTGCCTCCCTGGGCTGAGCTGCAAAATCCCAGCCTGAGCCGCAGTTAGGAAACTGACTCCCAAATAAAAACAATGCTGGGACTGTCTACCCCATCCCAGGCCTGCTCCACGTCCTGTCCCCCCTCCGGCTCTCCCGGCCCAGTGGAACCCTGCAGGGCCAGCCAGGCCGGCGAACAAATGGCAGGAAGCAGGGACGCTCCCAGGGGATTAGTGTGCGGGGTTCAGAGCTCAGCCCAGCAGCTGGAGTTACGAGGTGAATGCCCTGGGATGGGGCTGGCTGCTGGGCCCAAGTCTCTGGTGCTCGCTGCAGCTGCCCATTGCCCAGGGGCTTCACTCTCGGTCCCAGGTCTGCATGAGAAGTACGCCGAGAGCAGTACTGCCCTAGGGAGACGGGCCCGTCCCGCCCTATGTTACAATGCAGGGGCCTTCTTTCTCCTCCAGACGCCGCTGAGAACGTAGCGCTCAGTGCGAGGAATGGCAGGAACTGTGCAAGCGTCTCTCACCCTGTTCTGCCAGTCACCTCAGTCACCTGCCGCTGCCCTCGCTCTTCCAGTCCTGGGCTCTGCTCACACAGATCCGCCAGACCAGGGCTGCAGCCCCCTGCCCCTCCCACACAAACAGCTTAGATGATGCCCCTTCATTCAGCCTTCTCCGCCCCACTGCTACCCAGCGCTCCCAGCCCTGGCCCCACACCACTGCTCTGCCAGTCCACCACTGGCACGCATGCACCCGGCTTGCGCTTTCCCAGCACGTTTAACACATAGACTCGGACCTAGGGCAGTGCTGGGGAAAACTAGCCGTTGGTTTGAAATGTTTTGCGGGAACAAAGAGAGTTTTGTTTCACTATACATTTTGTGAGTTTTTTTTCATTTTTCTCACACAGCATTTCAAAATGAAATTTTTAAAAACAAAAGGAATTTGTTTCATTTTGTAGAAAAAAATATTTTAAATATGTGGGGGCGGGGGCTTCTGTCTGTCGCGTCTTTTCCCCAGTGGAAAGAAAAAACCGGTGAGACACCAAGGGATTGCTTCCAGGCACTGGGATTTCTTTCCCCAAAATTGAGATGTTTTCAACGTAATTGAATGATGTTTGTAACGGTGATTTCTTCTTGCAACAAATTTTGCTGAGGGTGGGGGGGGTCTCACCACATGGCAGTGTGTGGCCCTGCAGCATGTTCCATCTGCCAGTAGCCCCCCACCCCCAACGCTGGCTGAGTGTCAAAGGGCCAACCCCTGCGTGCTCTCGCTCATTCCGTGCGCCGGCTTTCTGGTGCACGCTGCGGGTACAGAGCCTGGCACAGGAGGAGGGGCGTACGTGTGACCTTCTGCCAGGTGTTGTCAGCAGCCAGAAAGGCTGGATTCAACTATCTAGGGAGCCCCTCTTAACATTCACGAGCACGCTGGCTTGAGCTGCCTCCGAGGAAGCTGAGAACATTCAATTCCTTCCCGGGGCCCCCTTCCCGGGCAATGCTTCCCCCTCTCACAATCGCTGAGTCTGTGTGTGAAACAAGGAAAACTGGATTAAGGGAAAAGGGGACCCAGCATTGATTTGAGAAACCACCACAAATCAACAGCATCTTACGCCGAATGCTAAGAGCACCTCCCTCCCGCCAGGTCTCTGGCACTAGCCCTTCACCGCCGCTCCCCACCTGCCAGCACGAATGGCCGATGAACAAATGTCACTTCAGCCCATCACTTCCCCCCTCCATAGTCCAGAGAAGCCCAAAGTCTCCTGGGGATCCAGCCCAGGAGCAGGGAGGGCCCGGTACTGACCAACACTGGTGCTCCCCCACCTGCACCTCCGAGCAATGTCTTCCCGAGGGCAGGCCCTCACACCCAGCGCTCAGCAATGAGTGCCAGGCAGCACCTGCCCTGTGCATCCCCATCACATGCTTTTCCGACCTGCAGACAGGATGAGTTGGAGATGAGCCAGATCTTTATCGAGAGTCTCATTCTCCTCTCCGTGTGACCCCAGAGACTCTTCTGTTTCTCTCTCCAGCTCCTCCAAATTTCTTTTTAGAGCAAATATTTTCTAGGTGAAATCCCTGAGTCTCTTTTGCAGCTCTGGAGAAATCCTTCCCGCCATCTGAACTTCCCCTTCTGGCACCGGGCTGGCTGAGGCCCTGCGGGAATTCACACGCTTTTTTTTCCCCCTCTGGGTTTAAATCTTCCCCTTTCTTCGACATCTCCAAATGGCTCTGAACTGGTTCCGTGGCCTCCCAGGCAACCTCCTCCGTGGGAACCACACATCCCGCAGAAGGGGGCCGCTCTGATCTGCTGCTCAGAAGAGGTGTGAAGGCTCCTCGTGTTTCCCACACTCTCTCCTGCTTTGGGCTCTTTTTCTGATTGTAAACATGGCTGCCTGGCCACTTCTGCAACACTCCCAGGGGTCTCCTGGGCCTGAGGTTTCTCTGGGGAAAGGTCCCCCTGTGCTGAGGTCAGGAGAAGTTTGTGCCCAATCGCTCCCAGCACCGGTTGATGCAGGTGCAGCAGAAATTGTTCCCGCCGCCTGTAACCACCAGATCCTTAAGCTATTCCAGGCAGACAGGACAAGTCTCCGCCGGGAGCATCTGTATGGGGTTCCTGGCAGCCGCCTCGCTCCTTGGTGTGTCATCAGTGGTTAGGGAGCAAAGTCCCGGAGTGCACTCGGGCACATCCATCTCCAGCTCCTCGGGGAAGTGTCGCCTGGCCTAGGCCCGGGGCTGCACTGCTGAGCCCAGCTCCCCTGGCCCTGCTGGTGCCTTGCTCCCCCCACTCACCAGAATGCTGCCTCTGCATCGCTGTCGGTCCGGCCCAGAGCGTCCACCACCTAACCCAACCCAAGGGATTACATCTCCGGCAGCGCTGGGGGGGCTCACCAGCATCCGCTGCCCTCTGCCAGTGGAGGGGAATCAATGTAGGACCCATGAGCAGAGTCCATGCCACAAGCCTCATTGCCTTCTCCCTCTGTCTGGCTTATGCCCACTGGCACGGTGGGTACGGACATGCAAATGAGGTCTGGCTTATTCTGCCTTTCTCTGGTTCACCAGTAGTTGGTGGCACAGAGCTCCTTCCTCTAGAGCATCAGAGCACAGGCTTAGCCAGGCCTGGGCACCGAGGGCATGCCCACCAGACGTGGGCATAGGTAGGAGGGCGCTGACTGCACCCCCGCAAGTGACTTTGCACAGGGTCCCCCAGAGCCTAACACAGAGTGTGCAACCGGAACAGCCCGCTCGGGAGACACGGGGCCAATCCCTGGGCTCGGCTGCAGCCCCATTCTCGCCATGCGCTCCCTGCAGTGGGCTCTGCAAAAGCTCCCCCAAACAGTGAGGACAAAGTGTTCGACCACGGCCCAGCGCATCTCTCGGCCTGGTGCGACTGAGAGCGCCGCACGTCCGACCCCAGGCAGGGCAAGAGCTGCCCCCCAGAAGTCAGAACTCAGGCCCCATGGTCAGAAAACTGCAGGCGCCGCCATGGACTAAGCAGCTTTGAGAGCCGGGAGGTGTGTGCGCGATGGAACAGACCAGCAGGGCCGCATACATTATAATATGGCCCCCTGCACTGACAGTGAGAGTCCCCCAGCCCATAGCCAACCACCCACCTCATACAACCCACACTGAGCCATTCTCCTCTGGCTGCGCCGCTGCTCTGCTTGATGTATAACATAAGCAATGCTGCCCTGGTGATCTATTGCAGCCATACTTCAGCCAAGTGCCATTGCTCCAGTGACGTGTTATTGTAATACATCACCTGCAGTAACGGGCAGCAGGGCCAACAACCCGGCAGGTGCCCTCCATCAGGAATTTAATTATAAAGCGCTAAACTTTCCTCCTTTCACCGGAAAATAAAGGCTTTGTTTCCCCACTGTGGGCTGGGCGGTTCCCCGTCACTCCATCAAAGAGGGAAGAAATGGCAGGGGAGACGTTTTACAGAAATGGCACAAACTCCGCAGTACGACGAGCAGATGGGACTGGTTCTCTGGCTCGCCCCCATCCCCCCACTCTAACGTTCACAGCTGGGTTATTGGTCTTATTTTATCTTCCCCCTTCATAAGCTGAGACGTCGCTGGATATTTCTTGCCAGTGGCAGTTTGCTTTACTGGGCAGGTTTTCCTAAGGTCTCACACCTTCAGCCGGCCCCCTTAGCTAGCTGCTAAAGTGTGTCAAGTGTTTAACGTGCACAGCACCCTGCCTTGGCTCTCGCTGCTCACTGTGCTCATGCTACTCCAGCACCCTACCACGGCCACCCTCACATCCCCCATTCGCCACTGCCCAGCCACCTGAAGAGCAGACCCCCACCCGAACTTTGGTCATACTCACAAGATGAGCTAATTTTCTAATCCGCTACCCTCGGATCCCTTTGTCCAGCCAAACCATGCCCTGGGCTTTATGACAAATACCCACTTCAAGCATTTTCCTTCTGTGTTTGCATTCCTCTGGGATAACAATCACTGCACCAACCAAATGCATCCACCTTTGTGGCGAGACCCAGCCGCCGTTGCGTGGTGCAAGGTAGTCGTTTGCAACAGTCCTAGCCCCACGTTAAAAGTAAACCTCTCCACCTGCAGCTGCGGGGTGAGTTTAAGGGATGCGGAATGTAAACAAACCAAGGGAATGTGACTGAAGTGCCAGGATCCCAACCCAACTCTCAGGAAGTGCGCTAGGGTTTTTCGCGACCACACGTGCTCAGGATGTAGGGTTTATGTCCCACCTCCGACAAGGCAGGGCCAGCACCAGTCTGAGGTATTGGTTCAGTGCTGACTCAGAGGGAAGAGTCTCAGTGCCATGGAGCAAGTGGCCAACTGTTACTTCCTGCAACATCTGGGTTTTCCTTGTAAGTTTTCCAGCCATGTCCTGACCAGCACGGAACCTACTTAGCTTGTAAATCTGGCCACATGGCAGCCTGTGGGAGGCATTTCTGCTGCATGTAGTAATTACCCTGGCTAGTCCATGAATGAACTGGCTCTCTCCTACAACCTTTTACTTGTAACCGTACACTAGTCACTCGGTCAAGAGCCTTCTCCCTACTGCACCTGTTAAACTAACCACAGGAACCCACTGGGTCCAGCTCCCTGCCTTTGTTGTTCTCCGTTTTCACAAATAACTTCCTACAAGTATTTCCTTCTGGCTCAAACCTGGCCGCTCCCTCTAGGCAGTTCCCAGTGGATGGTGTAAGTCAACAGGGGATCGTCTCAGAAAGACCCTGCCCCCCTTGTTGTGTTGGGTGCTGCATGGACACAGAGCAAAAGACGGTCCCTGCCCCAAGGCGTTTACAGTCTAACCAGGTCAGACCCACCGTGGGGGGAGATGACACAGACATGGAGACTTGCCCAAGGTCACACAGCAGGGCCAGGAAGAGAAGCCAGGAGTTCTCCTGACCCCCAGCCCAGTGGCCTCTGCACTGGACTGTGCTGTCCTTTGTCTCAAAGAGGGCTGCCCTCTCCCACAGTCAGATGGTGCGTCCCAGCCCGGCACTCTGCCAGCCACGCACCACGGTGTGAGGTGTGAGGAATAGGAAATCTCTGCAATAGGAATGGAGCCTGCCAGGGCTGTTTCGTTGTGTTTAAATCAGTGTCCCTCTTAGTTTTCCCTGCACAGAAAGAACTGCTCAGCGTCCTTGCTGCAGTGAGGGGACGTCGGCCAAGCAACGTACCTTCCTGGGAATGAGCAGGGTGACTAGCTCGGGGTTTGGGACCGTGACTGCCCAGGGGCGCGGATTCACTTGTGCGTGGGCTCCGCTCCAGCATGACTTGCCTTTGCGGGTAGCAGCAGAGCCGGCCACTGGGACCTCAGCATCCTTCCGTTTTGTGGGGGAATTTTACCCAGCAACTGCTGGCATCCAGAGTTGGAAAAGTTTGTCTAATCTTCATGCTCCCCGCGTGCTGGTTTTGTCTGCAGGAACTGCTGTTCATCTACCGGTGGCCTCTAGCCGCTAATTTTCACGCCAGGTTTTATGTTAGCGAGTGGATTTCTGGGCTAAGCCTTTTGGGAAGCATAAACATTCAACCCTCCTGCAGCATAATGGCCCCGGGGACAGGTAATGTCACTTGTGTATCTGTTGGGATTTCTGAGTTCCCGTGTGTGCCAGTTTGTCTGGGGTTTTCTGCAAGTCCCACACTGAGAGAGGAGAAGGAATGGCAGGAAAAGACATGCAAGACCTGGGTGTACTGAGGTTTGAAAGAACTTCTAATCTAGTTGAAAACCAAGGCCCCACCAGTTCCACATCCTGCTCACCCAGGACTCTATTTCCCAGTGATCCACTCACTACTAGCGTGCTGCTGTCCCGTGGCTTGCCTAGGTCTGCAACTAGCACCAGAGACTCCTCTGCTAGCGCTGGAGCCAAAACACACCAGCTCGTCGGACAAAGTCTTTACAGAATAGAACCTGCCTCTGCTCACTCAGCCTGGACCCCAGTGGTCCAGGGCCTCGCAGAAGCGATCAAGATGGCCCTGAAGCCTCCTGGACGTGCTGTGCCGTCGTGTGTAGGAGAATCCTCCTCTTGCATCTTCTTTTGGGGTGAGTCAGCCGGGGCCAACTTTTCACAAAGCTGACGTCCACTTGCACCTTCAGCTGCACCCAGACTGCAGGTAACTGAGCACGCAAAGCGTGTGTGTGTGTGTGTGTGTGTGCACACGCACAGAGACCTCAGCTGTGCTCTCAGGTACCTCCAGCACGTGACCAGGACTTTTCTCCATGCATGTAACTCTCTGACGCCTGTAGTCACTGCATTGTGGACCCCAGGCCTGGGTTTCACTCCGGCTTTTTCCTGTCACTGCAAAATGAGCATCATCCAAGGTCACAAAAGCTGACAGTCAGGAACAGGTGCAGAGAAGACCCACTGCCATGTGCAGCTCCAGGCATAAATCCAGGCAACAACAGTCAGACAAGGAGGAGTCGCTGGCCTGGCCGCTGTACCCAACAACTGGCACCAGCCGCCCATCAGCTGCCAGCCGAGCAAAGACAGGGAACTGCAGGCTTATTTATGGACAGAACAAAGCTCCCCCCAAAGCTACATGTACGCTAAGGTCACACCGAGACAGAGAGAACACACACGTGCAAACTCCATTCCAACGACACGATTACGGGGGCAAACTCAAGCACTCAAAAGTTAGGAAATGCCCGAATTGCGGTTGCCTGTGCAGTGGGTTCTCCTCTGCCCTGCACCCAGCCTCCCAGTACCCCCACCTTCTGCAATGGCTTGGTCCCCTCTCAGGGACACCAGGGTGCAGACTCACTGCACGGGCACTGTGCCCACACAAGCCCCCGGCTGGGCAGCCTTGCTGTGGGGCGGAAGTGGTACCGTGGGGTGGGTGGAACACACAAGTGCATCTCACGGCAGAACAGCAGAAAGTCAGTTCTTGGGGGCCTCACCTGCCAAACCTTGAGTTCAGGACACCGCCTTGGGCCTGTGAGATCAGGCACCTCCAGCCAGCGAAGCCAGCCTGTAGAGAAGTTCCCGGCACTCCCTGGATTAGCTCCAGCTCTTGCAGGAGAAACACAGGATCCTGAACGCTCTGAACACGGGTTTCCTTGAAACGGGAACCTTGTTCCCTGCCAGACTTTGCCCAAATAACAAATGCCAACATGGAGATGGATGACAACGGAAAATCTCATACTTAAAAATGAAGGCAGACTCGCCCCCTGACCATCCAGAAAACAGGACCTATGGCCGCAGCAATGAGTGGCTTGTGGGTTCTGGCGTCGTGCCATCGGGTTAGACTATAGACATTACACTGCAGAACGGGCCTCCCAGCAGGCTTTGTCCAGGAGCGGCTCTCATGCCAGGCTCCCGGCTAGCTTGGGAATAGGTCGTTCACGCTCGAGTTGAAAGCCCAGTCACATTATATCACTTACAGCTAATTAACAAGCTCCTGGCATATCACAGCAAGACACCATTCCCTGCAACGAGCAATGTCCTGGGTCAGCCGTTAGCGCCGTGTTTATTAAACTCTCCATACACTGAGGCTCAGTGTATCTCCTTGTCTTATTGCCCAGGATCTGGCCAAGACTGGGGCGCGGATGCCAGCTAGCTAGCACAGGCTCAACCTGAGCTAAAGGAGACCTGGTGCAGGTGAGCTGCAGAAAAGCCTGCCTAGAGGTGTATCCTTTTCTTATCACGTCCCCGGCCTGGAGCTTCTGAGTGGCCAGGTACCAGCACTGGCCAAGGATGGTTTGTCCAGCTGTGCTGAACTCAAGGGTTGGGACCAGGCAGGCCTAGCCGTGGCCAGGCAGCCTTTGTCACCTGGGAAGGGATCCCTGCGGCACGCTGTGGAGGAGGCTACCCCTGGGCACTGCAGCCGTGTGCTCTGTTCATAGCACGGCCCCTCGAGGGGGGCACGTTACACCTCAGCTTTGTGACCTGCCCCGGCTTCCAGCTTCTCTCTGGGGCTCCGGCGGCTGGGGGAGCCGCTCAGGTGCACAGAGGGTGAGGGATTCTCTAGAGGGCTCCAAACGCAGAGCAGAGCCTCTTCCCATTTACTACTCCCATGAGCCCCTGGCCTGTCATCTCTCCTGCTCTGCTGAGAACAGGGGAGCTCCGGCTGCCTAAATCTGAAAGCTTAGCAAGCCAGTCAAAGCACAAGGACACCAAAGGCGCATCCTTTGCCTTTCCCTTCCCTGCCTGGCTTGGCAGCCTCCTCCCCAGCTCCGGGGCCTCTGCGAAGGATGCTTTCTCTGACACAGCGCTGCGGAGAAAACATTCTCCTTTGCCAGCGGAGCCGGGGGAGCCCATGCCGTGTTGTATTTAACAGCAGCAGTGTGGGGAGCGTGGGGCTCGGGGAGGGAGGGGGCTGGATTCTTCCAGCTATGGCTAAGTTACTACAGCATAATTAGAGCCAAGAATCCATCACAGCTACTCTGAGAGGTTCTCAAGCTTATGAATATTTGCTGCTTTTCCGCTATTGCGCTTGGCCGGGCCAGGAGGTACCAGACCGTTACTCACCCGAAACACTAGAAAAGTCGCAGCAGGAAATGCCCTGGGCTGTCTTCCAGAGCGGTCATTCCAAAGCAGGCTCTAGTGGAAGGTCTCCAAAGGAGCCTAAAACGAAGCGGTAAAAAGCGTGTGGCTCTTTCAGCTTATGGCCTGGCACCGCGTTTATTCACCCCGAGCCCTGCAGGGGCTGTGCAGGGACAGCCGCTCGCCCCGTTTACATGGGCCTTGAGCCGAGAAGGGGAGCGACTTGACCGCAGTCACACCAGTCAGACCTGTCACCCTGCTCCCTGGCCCCACTGCCCCGGCCCTGCTCCCTGGCCCCACTGCCCAGGCCCTGCTCCACGGCCCCACGGCCCAGGCCCTGCTCCCCGGCCCCCACGGCCACGGTCCTGCTCCCCTGCCCCACGGCCCAGGCCCTGCTCCCCGGCCCCACGGCCCAGGCCCTGCTCCCCGGCCCCACGGCCCAGGCCTGCTCCCCAGCCCCACGGCCCCACGGCCCCGGCCCTGCTCCCCGGCCCCGGCCCTGCTCCCCTGCCCTGCTCCCCTGCCCCACTCCCCTGCCCCACGGCCCAGGCCCTGCTCCCCGGCCCCACGGCCCAGGCCCTGCTCCCCGGCCCCACGGCCCAGGCTCTGCTGCCCGGCCCCACGGCCCAGGCCCTGCTCCCCGGCCCCACGGCCCAGGCCCTGCTCCCCGGCCCCATGGCCCAGGCCCTGCTCCCCTGCCCCACGGCCCAGGCCTGCTCCCCGGCCCCATGGCCCAGGCCCTGATCCCCGGCCCCACGGCCCAGGCCTGCCCCACGGCCCAGGCCCTGCTGCCCGGCCCCACGGCCCAGGCCCTGCTCCCCACGGCCCAGGCCCTGCTCCCTGGCCCCACGGCCCAGGCCCTGCTCCACGGCCCCACGGCCCAGGCCCTGCTCCACGGCCCCACGGCCCAGGCCCTGCTTCCCGGCCCCACGGCCCAGGCCCTGCTGCCCGGCGCCACGGCCCAGGCCCTGCGATACTGCACAGCAGCAGCTTCAGAGGCCTGGTCACTGCAGACAGAGGCGGCCTGGCGTAGCACTCCTCTACATGGGGACACTGGAGGGAGGAGAGCCCTAATTCCAGACTAGCCAGTGCACTTTGAAGTCACACTCCACCTTAGTCCGGAATGACCCCTGCCCATAGACAAGCCGTCACGGGGAGTGACAGCCCCACTGCCCGTGCCCGCCGCCTGCGGGAGGTGGGCGCTCTCTCGGCCAGTCGCACCTGCCTGGCATTTCAGCCCGTGGCACTGGCACTCGGGGAGCCTCCGCCCTACTTGAATGGAAGCCTCCGTGCGGGCCCTGCGGCCAGCTGCTGCTGTTCTAACCCGCCGCGGCTGGGGCTGCGGGCTGAGAGCACACACCGAGTCCCAGGTGCTGGACGCTGGCTAGCCCCTCTGTGTGCGCTGGGCCCGTCCATTGATGTCAGCGAGCTGAGGGTTGGGCCAGGCACCAGGAACCGTGCACTGCGCACTGGCCACGTGTGAAACACAAAATCTTTCCATGCTTGGGAGATCCCCCCTCCCCTCCCCACCCCACAGACTGCTGCTGCCTGCCCCACCCAGCCATCTGAACAGAGCCATTGGTGTACGGCGAGCAGATAAAAATGTCGTTCTTGCTGCAGCTTGTAAACACTTAAAACATTTCCACAGGTTTCCTGGCTGATTTTTTCTGCCGACGAGCTATAGCACAAACAACCTTTGTTGAACATCGTTTCATTCCGGTAGCAAAGACTGAGCCCGTGCTTTGTTGTTGTTGTCGGGTTGGGTTATCTGCCAGAAATGGATCCTGGGTTGTTTTGTGGTTGTTTTACCCACCTGCAGAAGTTCTACAGATAGTTCCGGTCCAGCAAACCTTTCCCCATAGGAAGGATCTTTTTAAAGCAAATTTAGCCTGTTCTTACATGGTTTTCGTGCACTGTAGCAGACACAACACAGTGCTTTTTAAACATGCGCCGTGCATTTCTTGATAGACACATTTCTTCGGAGTGGTTTCTTTCCTCCCCTCCTATAGGTTATGAGGGATTCCACGTCAGATCTGGCCATCACAGGGGTATTATTTTCCCTTTACATCTCTGGCCTAATTCCTCTAGTTCTGAGCCATGGTCAGCTGAATACTCTCTGCGAGAGGCCCACAGAAATGGCTGCACGTGTAATATGAAAGTCCAGCATTTCATTTAGAGAATGGCCTAGAGATTATTACACTTATAAAGTCTGCAGACGATACCAAGCTGGGAGGGGTTGCAAGTGCTTTGGGGGTTAGGATTAAAATTCAAAATGATCTGGACAAACTGGAGAAATGGGCTGAAGTCAATAGGATGAAATTCAATAAGGACAAATGTACAGTACTCCATTTAGGAAGGAACAATCAGTTGCACACATACATGGGAAATGACTGCCGAGGAAGGAGTACTGCGGAAAAGGATCTGGGGGTCAGAGTAGACCACAAGCTAAATATGAGTAAACAGTGTAACACTGTTGCCAAAAAAGCAAACATCATTCTGGGCTGCATTAGCGGGAGTGTTGTAAGCAAGACACGAGAAGTAATTCTCCCATTGTATTCCGAGCTGATTGGGCCTCAGCTGGAGTATTGTGTCCAGTTCTGGGCGCCACATTTCAGGGAAGATGTGGACGAATTGGAAAAAGTCCAGAGAAGAGCAACAAAAATGATTAAAGATCTAGAAAACATGACCTATGAGGGGAGAGTGAAAAAATTGGGTTTGTTTAGTCTGGAAAAGAGAAGACTGACCAGGGACATGAGAACCGTTTTCAAGTACATAAAAGGTTGTTACAAGGAGGAGGGAGAAAAATTGTTCTCGTTAACCTCTGAGGATAGGACAAGAAGCAATGAGCTTAAATTACAGCAAGAGAGGTTTAGGTTGGACATTAGGAAGAGCTTCCTAACTGTCAGGGTGGTTGAGCACTGGAATAAATTGTGTATCCTGCTCTTAAAAATCTCCTGTGATGGAGATTCCACAACCTCCCGAGGCAAACACCTGTCAGGGATGGTCTAGATAATACTTAGTCCTGCCATGAGTGCAGGGGACTGGCCTAGATGACCTCTCAAGGTCCCTTCCAGTCCTCAGATTCTATGATTCCCAGCCAGCCATCATGTTCTTTCAAAGGATAATCAGTTCTGCAATGGTGATTTCCTTAAGGCCAGGGTGAAGCCCAATATAAAATGATGCGTTCCCCATAAAGCAGATCCACATGTATTACAAGGAAAAGTTGCAAGACTAAGTAGCCAAGCATTGCTGAGGGTTCAAAGCACTATCCAGCTACCAGCCAATGGGGCAGCCAAAGGTGAGAGCAACTTCACAATCGGACAAACTGGGCTAACTCCTGAAGAGCAGGAGGGATGGAGCCATTGCAGGCCCTGTTCCCTCTGTGGCCCGGCCAGTTGCTTGCCTCGGCTTCATGCTCAGCCGCACATTGTTTCTCAGGCTCAGAACATTGAGTTAAAACAATAATGAATTGTATAAAGGTGGCCATAACCCCTGAACCACTTCCTTGGCCAGTGTTCACCTGACCTCTGTATTTCTTTGAGAGCAGGTGCCTGGTCCGTGCTGCGCTCAGTTTCCAGCATGAAGCAGGACGATCAGGCGTCTGGGTTTTCTAGTTAAAAGCAGAACTAGGGGAACGATAGCCAGACGTGCTACAGGGCATGACACTTCTGTGCTTCCTCCACCGGTCCCACCCAGCTGACAGCTGAGGTTCTGCAGCTGCAGGTCCTGCCAGCTGTGATGCTCAGACAGTGACATTGCAGCCATAAAACCTGTACTGTGGACAGCCTAGTCCTCACCCCCAAGGGCTTGTGATGTGGCAGGTGAAAAAGACCCACACATGGAAATTGTCGGGTTGCGTCAAATCAGTAAGTTCCAATTCAATCCGTTTTGTCTCTGTTGCTGTTTCCCCAGAATGTTCAACCAAGTCAGCGCCTGGCTAGGAGGAAGAGTCACCTACTTACCGAGGCATTGGTCATTGCATGGCAGACCAGCTGCAGAACTCTCTTCCATTCCACTATAGGCCCAGGGGCCAATGAGCAGACGCAGCCAAAGTCTAGGGCAGTGGTTCTCAACCAGGGGTCCGGGGGCCCCGGGGGGACCGCCAGAAGGTTTCAGGGG
This sequence comes from Chelydra serpentina, assembly GCA_037349315.1. Lineage (NCBI taxonomy): Eukaryota > Metazoa > Chordata > Testudines > Chelydridae > Chelydra > Chelydra serpentina. The sequence continues at coordinate 20,065,645 of JBAIAC010000040.1, forward strand.
GGTCCACCAAGCAGGGCCAGTGTTCGACTCACTGGAGCCCAGGGCAGAAAGCTGGAGCCCCACCTCATGGGGCTGGAGCACGGGGCCCTGAGCCCTGCCACCCCGGGCTGAAAACAAAGCCTGGGCAACTTAGCTTGGCGGGGGCCCCTGTGGTGTGTGGCCCCAGGCAATTCTACCCCTAATGCCGGCCCTGGCTTTTCTATGCAGAAAACTAGTGGTTGTGGCACTGGTGGGCCATGGAGTTCTTACAGCATGTTGGGGGGTGCGGGGCTCAGAAAGAAAAAGGTTGAGAACCCCAAGTCTACGGTACTTACGTCAAGAAACAAAGCTATACGGTTCTTCCCCTTGCCGTGTGATCGGGGTGACTGGAATGGCCATGCGTGGTCTTTAGCCTCTCGGATCAAATCCAACCCATGGATGAAATGAGCAAAAATTGCTACAATCTAGCAGCTAGTCGGGAGTTTCTCCGAAACAAGATGATTGTGTCAGTGTACTTCCTAGTGAATTGTCACGTCTCTGGGATCCGCAGGCAGCGCAAACACGCTGACTGTATTCGTGCTGCTGTGTGTATTGGGCAAAATAGACTCAACCCCAGAGAACGAGGAAACTTAAAACTTCGCTTGTTGGTTTAGAAATAGCAAAGATCTAATGTCTGCAGCCACCTCTGGCCTGTAACGTGTAAGCTACGCAGCAGGGGTGTCAGACACAGACTCTAGTGAGGAAGGGTAGGCTCTGCAGAGCTAATCCAGTTTGGGGAATTTACTTCTTGAACAAAGCTCAAGGGTTTCATTCATGTTTCTATCCTTTAGCTCTATTATCTGAGCAGCCTCCTACATGTTCTGAAAAAGCGTGAGCAGCTAAACCCATCTCCGTCTTATTCCCCAGAGAGCAGAATTAGCAGGAGATCAGTGCAAACCTGCCCAAACTTGATCAAACCTGTGAACATGTATCTGTTTAAAAAAAAATAAAGCCCCTCTGCCAAGTGGCAGGAAGGACAAGAGTCCATCGGCTACCGAGGCTCCTTACAGAACAGTTGGCATTGAACAGATGTTGGATTCCCTTAAATTGCTATACAACATGCCATGTGAACTGGGAAGCAGCACACATCCTGTGGGAGAGCCGCGCCCGGCCATGGTAACCAGTGGACATATGGAGCCAGAAAGCAGGGACCCTTTGAGAGCTAAAGATGCAAATTGCACCTCTGCATTTGAGAAGCAGACAGCCCAAAGGTGCATGTGGCGTGTGCTGTATGGCCTTGTGCCTGCGAAAGACACAGGGGAAGAGGATCACGGCCAATCGCCAAGGAGAGATTCGATGTAGGATATGCATAATCTGTGGTTAGATTGCCCAATCCGCTGCAGCAAACAAGGGAGAATGTTGACTTGGACTGTGCAGTTCACCTCAGCTACCAAGTTTCTCAAGGCCCAGCCAGCTCCTGCAGTTCCCAGGTTTCTCACCATGCTGTGTTCTGTGTCCCCATGTGCCAGGATGGGAAAAGCCAAAGAAATGACCCCAAAAGCCCTTTTGGAAGCTATTTCGGGTGCTCCTAGATTATACAGTAATGCAAAGCAAGTGCCAAGATACACTGTGCTTGGGGGTATGTCAACTAATTCAAAAAAACGGTTGGGACGTCACTCCAGTGTCCTGCCCCTCCATCTGACACAGAGCCAGGCCCTGCGCGGCCCAGGCACCACAGCTTAGTCGAGAGTTTGCTCTAAGCAGCTTGAGAGTGTTTATTTGGTGTGCAAAGGAGATTGGAGCCGGGAGAGGCACAAAAAGGATTATTCTGTTTATCACACAGCTTTCCCTGCTCAATCTGTAGTCACGGAAAAAGTCATTTACTCGGTCCATCCACAGGCTTTGCTCACCAGCAAGGGTAGAAAGCCCCAAAAATTAGAGAGATGCAGAATGGATTGGCAACATGCACAGTACTTAGGAGCATCTGACACTCAGGAACACACATGGCCAAATGCAAGGGCTTTTCAATCTCGACTCTCCTACTAACAATGGGGGAAGTGTCCCAGTCCCAGTGCATGCCAGTTAGCTTCCTCCAGGGGCCAGGTAATAATCCACCGGATTGGCACTACTGGGAGATTGTTATTCAGTATGAAATTAACAACCATAACAATAGGCTGGGATAATAGTGTGCTACCTCCCCATCTCCACTAGCCCCAGTCTGGCTCACTTTCTTTTACATTATTTATTAATGCCATTTTTATTTTGTTTTCATTTTTTCCTGCTCGTAATGAAGAAGGTTTCTTCCATCCCCAAATGCACGGTGTTTGTACAGTCCCTGTGGACAGTCTGGGTCGATATAACTATAAGGGTCAAAGTGAATACTGGAATCTCCGTTCCCAGCCCACTGTGCCTGCATTACGGTGTCTCCCATTGGCGTAGAATCTCTGTCTGACGTTCACAGCAAAGGGAGAGCGGGGCATGTCCCCAGCAGGAAGCAGACACCCCATCCTATGCAAGAGGCTCACTGTGATGTCCTGTGCCCTGCAGAAACAACACCAGAGAGCCGGGGATTTTAAATGTCCTCTGGAAGAAAGGGAAAGTAAAGCCCCCAAGAACGTTCATAATTACACTGTGCAGGAAAAGACACCGAGACACTCCCTGCCTGTGATGCTGGAGCCACCGGAGGACGTAGAGGAGCTGATGCATTTTCCATTCACAGTCTCCCCTCTCCCGGAACCGTTCCCAACCCGCCATCGCTCTGTGTGGGCTGAGGAGGCAGAGCAGCAGCAAAGCGCATTTGTGCAGGATGTTTCCGTTATCACACATCAGACATAACACTGAAAACTCTCGGGACTGTGATTCGCTGCACCCCCCTGAGCCCAGAGCCTGGCCTTGAGACACGGCTGCAGCAGGCTTCATTTGGCATTGGACTGCGTCTTGATTCCAGGACTCCGTGACTACACGGAGAGCATTTCTTTGGGAAAACTGTGCGGCTATTTTGGAAACAATAACGCTCCACCCTTCAAATGCCCCTGTTGTGCCAGGATCTCACCGCACTTTACAAACAGAACTTAGTGATGTCACGGTGAGGCCCGGCCACGGGCCCCCCGGGAGAACAATGGCTGTGCCCTCCGCTTAAGGCTGGATGTCCTTGTAAACGATATGCTCTCCCACAAGTCACTGGGCTCGGTGCAGAAGCTACTGGGTGAGATCCTCTAGCCTGTGCTGTGCAGGTCAGAACACGTGATCGTGTCAGGCCTTGGACTCGATGAATTAACAATGAATTCTGCGTGCTGTTTAAAGCAGGGAAGTGAGAATCAGGGCTCCTGGGTTCTAGTCCCACTTTAAACAAAGACTCCCCGGGTGATCGTGGGCCAGCCATTGAAGGGTGGATTTTAAGAGGTGCTGAGCGCTCAAGCTTCTGCTTCCTCCCAGTGAAATCAGTGGGTGCTCAGCATAGGCTGACCAGGCAGCAAGTGTGAAAAATCGGGACAGGGGGTGGGGGGTAATAGGAGCCTATGTAAGAAAAAGAACCAAATATCGGGACTGCCCCTATAAAATCGGGACATCCGGTCACCCTAGCTCAGCCCCTCTGAAAATCAAACCCTAGGAAACTCTCTGTGCCTCCATGTGCCCCTCTCCACGCAAATTACACTCACCTGCCCTGCAAGGCTGCTGGGGCTAGTCAATGTCTGTGTCAGAAGATCAGCAAGTTCTTTACAAATTGCTACAGAGTATTTGGAAATAAGCAAAGCTAATTTGCGAAGGCGTGTGCTGAGCCAGATTCCACAGGGCCTGAGGATTTGCTTTGATTTGCTGGTACATTTTAAGGAATAAGAAAACAAGAGAGTGAATTTGTGTGTAATTACTGCCAGGAGATTGTATTTCACTCTTTCTTGTGTTTCCAGACAGGAACAGGTGCCAACCCACCTCAATTTGAGCTGACAAACCTTGATGTACTGAGTTTGTTTATAATATTTATGTCTGTTGCTCATTCCTCTTCCAACCACTGGCTTGAACTGTGAATGGAAATTGATGATTATTAGGTTCTGAATGTAAAATAAGCATCCATTTTAATAGCAGCAGTTGTGGTAGGACGTGTTACATGATGAGCCAATTATGTCTGTAACCAATATGCTTGTTTCTCACGAGCCCTGCAGCCCTCTGGAGCCATTCCCCTGCCTTGTGACTGCCCCGGGACAGACTGAAACATTTTCCTGCAGGTCAACAAGCCTCCCCTTCCAGATCGCTGCCACTCTGGAAACTAGGCTGAAACGATCACCCGGAATTGTGTCTGCCTCCTATTCATGGACAGCTGGGGGAGGGGGAGAGTAAAACTGCCAGGCCCTGCTCGCCAGCGTCACGCTCTGTCCTGGCCCAGAGCGGAGAGGAGGGGTGGCCCACCCGGGCTCGCCCCAAAGCAGTGGCTCCTGTCACCCTCCAGCCCGTTGGCTCTTGCTGCTCGCAGATTGGCTGTGGTGGGCCCCTCTGAATGAGCGCAGGGCAGTGCCAGTGGCCTGAGCCGGCTGTGGCAGTGTCTGGCTCCTTCCCCCTCTCCTCCCTCCTGCTGTCCCGCTCACTCCCTTGACGCAGGCCGCGCTCGGGGTGGACTCTTCCCACAGCACTATGCCAAGGCCCCGTGGATTTGCTGCCCACCGCTGGCTCCCTGGGTCTCCTGCTGCTGCACAGCCAGGCGGCTTGGTGCCAAGCTGGCCCTGGTGCTACCAGATGGGAGGCTTTGCCCATGGGGCTGAGCTGGGCTGCACAGGAGGGTGGGCGAGCAGCGGCTCAGATCTGGGGGAGCCATCCTCCCCCCCACCCCCATAGCCCTAGGCACCCCCCGCCTCTGCTCCTATTGCACACCAGGCTTTGGCCTGTCCAAGTTCCGAGTGCCCTGCCCACCTCCTTGCAGGCAATTGCTGCTCTGCCAAATGTCTGGTGCAGACAGTGATACTGGCCCCAGCGGCAGGAGCTCTGCTGGAGACCCCAGCCAGGCTCGGGGCCTCACTGGGGTGTCTACACACGGCAAGTGAAGATTTGGAGCCTCTGCTCACTTTATCTAGCTTAGCACCGGTAGCAGCCGCAGCAAAGACAGGCTGGCCGCCGGAGCACGTACCCCGGGGCCCTGCGGGCGTATCCTCGGGTGGGAGCTGCAACGGGGAAATACCAAACTCCTCTCCTGCAGGCGCTGCCAGACTTGCGTGAACCAGGAACAGATTTTCACGCCGTTGAGCTGGGCAGGATCCGTGCGGGTGCCCGGCAGCTGAAAGGCTCTCGAGCACGTTAGCGATGCACTGGGGCACCCAGGCCCCCACAGGTGCTGCTGTTACACTTCAGAGAATGCGGCTGCCTTCTGGAAAGATGCATTTATTAAACCGGGTCTGACCTTTTCAGAGCTAGCACAGGCAGGTCTCCTAGTCTCTGGACAGAGTATGTTTGAGTCGGCCATGTCCTATTCTTAAAGGGACAGTGCCCATTCACCGAGTATGAATAATAAACAAACAAAAGAAAAACAAGTATTAGCACAGCATTTAAATTCACTTCTAAATACAGTGGTTTTCACTTAAAATAATTCCAGCAATTCCTCCAGGGGCTTTACACTATCATGCACTGTAATGTATCTACGAGCTTTCATCCCCACCTGGCTTGCCAGGGTTTGAACCAACAACCCTAAGTAGCCACACGTGCGGGACCAGCTGCTGATCACCTCTGTGCACCAGCCCGTACCAGGGCAATGCCACACGCTGACAGGAAGATGCCTGAACGTGTGAGACAGCGATGCGAAGCCGGGCATCACGGGTCCTGGTTCTCGCCCTAGCTCCAGGAGCAGCTTGTTGCTTAGTGATCAGCGGTGGCATCACCAAACACAGGGCCCACGGCTGGGTCGTCTTCGGGGACTGACTCTGAGACTGCTCGATGTGAACCACTAACACCCGGGCTACAGGGCCACGGCACTCAGCGTAGGAGCAGTCGCAGTCCCTGTAGTGGTCTAGCTGGCAGAGGGTGGCACTGTCTCCAACACTGCTACCTGCCGCCCGGCACGGGACTGCTGCTGCGAGCATCCCCAACCCAGCACTGGAGTGCTGCGAGCATCCCCAACCCATCACTGGAGTTCAGTGAACACTCCCCACCCCAGCACTGGAGTGCTGCGAGCATCCCCAACCCAGCACTGGAGTTCAGTGAACACTCCCCGCCCCAGCACTGGAGTGCTGCGAGCATCCCCAACCCAGCACTGGAGTTCAGTGAACACTCCCCACCCCAGCACTGGAGTGCAGTGAGCACTCCCCGCCCCAGCACTGGATTTCTGTGAGCACTCCCCTCCCCAGCACTGGACAGCTACAGCGAGCATCCCCGCCCCAGCACTGAGGTGCAGTGAGCACTCCCCGCCCCAGCACTGGAGTGCAGTGAGCACTCCCCGCCCCAGCACTGGAGTGCTGCGAGCACTCCCCGCTCATCCCTGGAGTGCAGTGAGCACTCCCCGCCCCAGCACTGGAGTACAGTGAGCACTCCCCACCCCAGCACTGGATTGCTGCGAGCACTCCCCGCCCCAGCACTGGAGTACAGTGAGCACTCCCCACCCCAGCACTGGATTGCTGCGAGCACTCCCCACCCCAGCACTGGATTGCTGCGAGCACTCCCCGCTCAGCACTGGAGTGCAGCGAGCACTCCCCACCCCAGCACTGGAGTGCAGCGAGCACTCCCCGCTCAGCACTGGAGTGCAGCGAGCACTCCCCGCCCCAGCACTGGAGTGCAGCGAGCACTCCCCACTCAGCACTGGATTGCTGCGAGCACTCCCCGCTCAGCACTGGAGTGCAGCGAGCACTCCCCACCCCAGCACTGGAGTGCAGCGAGCACTCCCCACTCAGCACTGGAGTGCAGCGAGCACTCCCCACCCCAGCACTGGAGTGCAGCGAGCACTCCCCACTCAGCACTGGAGTGCAGCGAGCACTCCCCGCCCCAGCACTGGAGTGCAGCGAGCACTCCCCGCCCCAGCACTGGATTGCTGCGAGCACTCCCCACTCAGCACTGGAGTGCAGCGAGCACTCCCCACCCCAGCACTGGAGTGCAGCGAGCACTCCCCGCCCAGCACTGGAGTGCAGCGAGCACTCCCCGCCCCAGCACTGGATTGCTGCGAGCACTCCCCGCCCCAGCACTGGAGTGCAGTGAGTGTCCTGCCCACACCCCTACTCCCCCAGCACTGGACAGAATCAGAAATGAAAAGCAAGGGCTTCTGGAGAAACCTAGGAAGCTTTCTCCTGGCTGGCAGGGGTGCCTCCCGCTGCCCCCAGGCACTGTTAGCATTGGGCTGCATCTGCTGAGCAGGCCACCTGTCGGGAGGCAGGTTTCCCCTCTTCTCAAAGTGTTTTCACAGAGTGTGTTCAGTGCGTCTAGCACACCCAGAGAGCTGGAGCGGGCGGGACACTAGCCGGCCAGACTGCTGGTTTGACACCACGAGGCCTCTCTGAAAAGAGAGATTGTTTCTCAAGAATAAATATTAAATAACTCTAAAATTTCAAATAATTCAGAGCTCTGCTATTTTCCAGGCATTATGAAAATACAATTGAGGGGAAAAGGTATGTAATACGTTTCCTATTTCCTGTTTCTGCAGCCCTGCATGTGGCCCGGGAGACTGACACAAGTGGAATTATCTATCCTCTGGCTAGAAGTGTTCATTTCAGGCCAAAAACACCAAAAAAAGTATGAACTAATCTCTGCTCAGCTCTGGGGAAGTGTGGGATCACCGACCACATGCTGAAAAATGAGGCAATTTTCCCCATTTCAAAAAGTGACTAAAATCACTCGGCTGTTTTCAGCACAAATGCATTCTGTTCCATTTCAATCCACTCCAGGAGCAGGGTCTCCGGCCCTCTCAGCGAACAGCCAAGAGAACTCCAGTGCACAATGCAAATATTGTGTCTCACACAGAAATATCGGGGGCGGGGGGGAGAGTTGGCTTCATTTTCTTTGTGATGTTTGGAACAACTGGACCAGCTAAACTAATTAAAACCCACAAAACACCAGCCTGTAGAGCTAGATATTCACCAAACAGCCAAAAGCTAGTTACCGAAAGTGAGATTCATGGCTCACAACGGTGCCCCCTTTGCCAGGGAAGGACTGGAGCTATGGGATCTGAACTTTCCCACATGACACCTGGGAGGCTAGACCCAACTCCCCAGGCCTTTTAGTCCAAGCGCTTCTGAGCAGGAAATAGATTGTTCCACATGGACCAATGCACCAGGACACACGCATGTCTGCAGAAACTAGCTCCATCGACCACAGGATTCTGCCTCAAGCAACAGCCAATGCCCATTGCCACCTGGCCAGGTATGGGAAGCTACACGTGGAGGAGGGGGCAGAATCCACCTGGTCCCACAAGTAACCACCCAGCCTGATGCAGAAGCCTGTGTGTTCAGTGCCAAAATTACAGAAATGTAACACTCAGGGTGCAGAATTAAAATCACAAAAGGCAAGAAATGCACAAGTAACCCCCCCACACACACACAATTTGCCCATGTCACACCTCCTGAAGAAGGTAGATAGTTTTAATCGTGTGGGCTAGACAGTCAAGTTTAGGACCAAGCATTTAGGCACATACATTTGCATACTCCAAAATTAAACCCAAATGCATACTGTGTTTGTACACACTGGTGATTTGCATGTTCACTTCTCCTGCTAGATGCCTAGCTAGCCACAAGGGCAGGCAAACACTTTATTTACTAGTGCACATCTCGTATTTGCAGACACATTAGGTGCATGCAAGTGTGTGTTCTAATGCATCCTACGAAAGGTCTGGCTCAATTGCTAACGCGTGCTATTTCTGTACTTCTATGAGCAAATGCAGAGTTAATAGCTAACTTTTTCCTTTTCTTGATTTTATCTGCACATGTAATATCGCCCCAACACAGTTGCTGAAGGTAACGTCCTTGTGTAAAAAAAAACCAGAGGAAAGAACTTCAAAGCCAGCTGAGCACCACTGAAAGATGCTCTGCGGAGTACAGACAATTTCTTCCTATGCTCAGTGGATGGCTGGGAAGAGGGGGAAGTCCCCAACCTTTGCTGTTGTCACTATGCAGCTGAAGACAGCATTCTCTCTCAAACATCTCAAGGTGGAAAACTTTTTTCTTAACACGATGGACTCTCGGAAGTTCCGAAGAGCGCAGCTGCGGCTGTGCGAATCCCGACATTTGCTTTCCATGCACTTCCGCTCTGGGGCGTGGCGGTAAAGTGCTTTGCTGTTGGTCGCAGGGCAAAAGTGACGACAAATTCTCCCCTTCCCCTCCCCTCCCAAAGTCACTATCTCTTTTGTGCAAATTTTCCCAGCAGGAGCCTAAGAACAGCAAACCTGGCCCCGCCCAGCCTCCATCGGGGTGACACAAAGGAGGTGGGCTTCAGGAGGCAGCACCCAAAAAATTCACCGGTGCCTCCTGAGTGTGCTCAGAAGCGATTTCTCTTTCAGTGGCTTATACCTTTGGCAAAAAAAGCCCAATGTCAGAAAACCTGGAAACTTGGCCTGGACCTCGTCTTTATGGAGCTGAAAGTGACAGTCCTGTTTGGGGGCGGGGGGAGGGGGAGTAGTTAAAAAGATTTTTCCAGTGGGAAAAATGTATTTTCCCGTCTCCCAGACCTCAGACTCAGCTGAAGGAATTTTTCTCAAGCTTCTGAAAACAATTCACCGTCAGGCAAACAACAAGCCTGGAAAATTTCAGCCCAGCAGGTGAATGGTTTGGAAAATGATTGGTGTGTAGAAACTCTTATGCAACCCTAACTATAGGGGTTGCTGTCTGGCACTTAGTCTATTCTTAGGCTAGGACACCACCATTCTCCCTAATGGGACCCCCGCAAGACCCCAATGACACAGTTAAATAGGAGCAAAATAAGTCATGCCCCAAACTTGAAACCCTTACGTGTGTTGTTTCTCAAATGCTGATTCTTCTGCTAGTGGAGCTATTTTGTACAGAGTTAAGGGTCCCTGCCTCTCTGCAATCACCCACATTATAGAATGTGCCTGCAGGACGATGCAGAACAAAGCCACTCGAAATCCCAGCTAACGAGCAAGGAGGTGTAGCTGAGTGGGCTCGGCAGCCAGAACGCTTGGGACCACGTAACAATTCACCTAGCCCACAGATTCAGTCTGCACGGGAGCTGGGACTCAGTGTATGCATTTGAGTTAATTAGAAACAACAGGAGACAGATTTCTTCTTATTTAACTAGCCACTCTGGGGCCATTCTATCGAAAGCTGGGGCACTTCCTTTCAGTGCATCGGGTGGGAGCTACTGTCTGAGTAAATATCTCCTGGAAAAGGTAGCCATGCTAAATATCCTTAACAAAGCAATAACTCTAGTTGAGTTTCCAGTCCCCTGCAGTGTTCCCTGCTCCTCTTTGAATAGTACAGACAGCAGGTACGGCAGGTCAGTTGGGAACAAATATGGTATTGTTTCTTTTCCTTGTGCATTTACGTTTAAAAAGGGGGCGGGGAGGGCCTGGCATTTCCTTCTTCTCCATAACATATAATTTAGAAATATCCCCTCTTTGTATCTGATATCATTCAGCTTCTACTTAGCAGCTCTGTCCCATACAGGGCATAGGCCTCTTTCAGCTGCTCTCCATTAGCCATCTAGTGACACCCGGGGAAAATGCCAGAGAAGCTCTCGCTGGGAAAGGAGAGTCAAGCCCCTGGATTGCAATTCACTTCAATCAGCACTGGCCAGGGAAATGCCACTACGAAATAGTGCGTTTCTGCATCACCCTGCCCCCACCAGCCCCATTGGCATCAGTCACAGCACAGCAGCAGCTGCGGTGGGGCAGGAATGTTTGGCCAAAGACACCAGACTATTTTTTACCAATATATTTCATGGTGCAAATACCAAGCCAGAGATTTAACAGTAATAGCGATAATGAATCCCCAAGGTTCATCCCTCCATCCTGCATCCTGACCACAGAGTATGTAAAACTCCACATCAAAGTGAAAAGTGCCATGGGATGCAAGCAGACAGGACCATGCATTTTAAGTTCCCATCGACCCACCCCCCTGCCCCAAGATTCAGCAGCCTGATGCTCCACGGATCTCCTGAGAGGGACAAATTGAGCCTGCAGAGTTCGAACCTGAGGTTCCAGGGAGAGTATAGGGGGCTAACACCTGAGGCTGGAGCCCTCCTGTGTAGCTGTGTTACTGTGCTTTGGCTAAAACCCACACCTGAGCCGCGCACACGGGCAGGGCGAGGCGTTAATCAGACCTTCAATAGTCGCACTCAACACACAGCGGAGCTCCCTGTGCCCTGGAAAGCGAGCCCATCTGGGAATTAGCAAACACTAGAGCTGACCAGTGGTCCCATTTGGAAAACACTCATTACTGCACGGTGGTGTATTTACCAAGGTCACTGTGCATCGCTTACTGCAGCTGGCCCCAATCACCGCTTAGTTCCACTCACGGGCTGGAGGGGTTATTAGTAACCATGCTCTGGCCAGACAGCAGACCCTTATGGGGTGAACATTCAAACGCATCTGCGGGACCTTGGCCCTCTTTATTCTCTCTGCATCTCCGTGGCAAAGGAGCTGGTCCAGCGCTCCTGGGGCTGCACATTGGTACAGGGGAGAGCCAGCGTCCGGACGTGCCGGGGGTAGCGGTGAAGGAGGGTGTTATTTTGAAAACACTGTAGCTGGTATTTTATACAATCGTCACATCAGGCACGTGGGAGGCCGTGTTCCATTTTAAAACAGGCGCTGAGTCACCAGACTTAAACAGTGAACAAAACCCCCCATCAGTGTGCGAATCCTTCCAGCCCGCGATTTCCTGCCTTGACGGCGAGTGGGCAGCGGCTCCACACCCGTGGGCTCAGGCAGGGAGGGATTTTCACCCCGCTGCCAAGGACGTTGATCCCCAAAAGGGGAGTCCGTCGTCTCTCTCTCTCCCGTCCCTCGGCCCTCACCAGGTCTGGCTGCACTGCACGCTCAGCCCAGCCTTGGACTCAGGTTTGAGCCCCAGATGACCACGCATGAGATCGGTCTGGCTCCGGGCAGCGAGCACCCGGGTCCTAAGCTCCTGCCGGGGGAGCAGGTAGAGCCCGAGTCCTGCTGGGAGCTGGGTCAATTTGCAGAGTAGAGGCAGCTGGAGCCACGTCCGAAGAGCTGCACTGTGCGGCGTGGCTGCTGCAGAGCACGGCGGTGAGACCCGGCTCCAGCTTCGCATGCAGTGGGGACGCTCAAGCGGCGGTTTGGCAACACCGATTCTTGGCGCTCCCCACGCAGGGCAGACACACCGGCTCCCTGCCCAGGTCCCTGCCATATCACAGGCAGGGCGGGGAAGGGAGAGGGGTCAGTGTGAAGCCAGCCAGGACATCGATTCCTAGTATTCGTGGCTGGTGGTGTCCACTCGGTGCTTTCCAAGCACTCGGGAAAGCCGGTCCCTGCTCCCTTGGGCTCTCAGCCTGCGGACGCACAGACAGACGTTATCTGTGTCAGAGGCCAGGCAGCTCCGCACCGCGGGTAAAACTGCAGGGAAGCAAAGGAGAAGGCGACCTGCTCCCTGACCCAGGGCCCGAACCAAAGCTCGGCACCAGCTGGTGCCGCCAGGAGAGGCCTGAGCTGCCCGCTGGCCTGGCAACAAGAGGCCTGCGTCCCACAGAGAGGCAGTCGTATGGTAAGGGGCAAACAAATGAAAACCAAATGCAAAGATGGCGACTCTGAGCTGCAAACCTGACGGGTGCTCCAGAGTCTGAGCTGCTCTGCGCCTTAATTACAGCTCCTTGCCAATCAGGCGGTAATTACTGATATCCTTCCTGCAGCCCACAATTGCCTAATCTTGTTATTTGAGAGCCATCGAGATTTAAACAGCTGGAGAGCTGTACCTGCTCCTCCCCAGGCTGCGCCTGGCCCTGACTCGGATTGTTTAAGCTGCAAGCAGTGTCTGGCAATATGCATGCGCTTCTCATCGCCCGTCCTCCCTGCCACGACACCGTCTGAGGGGCTGATTTCACTGCTCTGTCCGCATGCCAGGCCGAGCGCCCGCTGTCCACACACCAGCAGCCAGGTGCCTCAGCCCTTCCCGGGGGCCCCACACCCTGCCCTGCTGCCAGCCTCTGCTGAACGGCCCAGCCCCGGGGAGCTTGGGGACACAGACACCAGAGAGTCCGAACGCATTTTCCTTCGGGCCCCAAGCAGCTGTGTCAAACGGCAACGACGCTCAGCCAGGACTGGTCTGGACTGGATTTGGTGACCCAGAGGTGAAAGGGTCTGTATCATGTTCCCAGTCCCTGGAGCCCCTTCTCTGTTAGCGGTTAGAATACGGGCAGAGAGGAATGTGGTTGTGTTTTGGCTCATCTACAGCAGATGGGATTCGCCCCCTTTACAAGGAGTCTCATTTTGTGATGAATTTTAGCACTGAGATCCTGCACCACCACGGGCCCTCTGCACGGGACAGAGCCGTACAGCCAAACCAACCCACCCGGACGAGATTTGTCTTTGCATTTTCCAGAAGTAAGAGGTTGTTATGTCACTGTAAAGGCTCACGCAGCAGATAATCAGATAAGTGGGAAATCCACCTTCAGGCCCATAGAAGAACAGACCTTGCATTCAATTCCAGGAATTTACTCCAATTGCTCCAAGCCGGTGACTTCTGCTATTAAAATAATTCCAGCTGTGCTCAGTTGCTCTTCAGGGTGGCAGTGAAGAAGGCTGTTTAGTGTTTGCGTTCACTTCTTTTCATACCAACAAAGTTGAAGTGAAACACCATAAATAACTAATTATGTGTAAACCCTTAATTGTGTAGAACTTCTATCGCGGCACTGGAACAGGGCATGGTCAGGTGCATAGTCCATTGGTGCTGTGCCATGGAACCATTTGCTTCTCAATGGTGGTGCAGTTTCATTAAAGTTGCGTCTCCTCCATATGATATAAAGTGCCTTGTACAAGGCTGAGCATGTAAAACCAGGGAGATTAGAAAGGCTACATAGCTAGAAAATGCAATAATAAGAGGTGGTTTCAGTTATCCGTATACTGACTGGGTACATATCGCCTCAGGACAGGATGCAGAAAGAAATTTTCTAGATACCATAAATGACTGCTTCTTGGAGCAGCTGGAGGCAATTATTGATTGAGGCCTAAGTGGAGCACAGGATCTGGTCCAAGAGGTGAATGTAGATGAACCACCCAGTAATAGTGACCATAGTGTAATTAAATGTAATATCTTTGTAGGGGGAAATGCCAGAGAAACCCAACACAGTAGCATTTAACTTCAAAAAGGGGAACAACCCAAAAATGAGGAGGCTAGTTAAACAGAATATAAGAGGAATAGTCACAAGGGTGAAATGCCTGCAAACAGCATAGACAGCATTGAAAAACACTGTAATAGAGGCTTAAATGAAATGCATTCCCCAAAACAGTAAAAAAGGCAAAAAAACAAAACAAAACATGCCACCATGGCTAAACAGCAGAGTGAAAGAGATGGTTAAAGGCAAAAAGGCATCCTTTATAAATTGGAAGTCAAATACTAGTGAGGAAAATAGAAAGGAGCATAAACTCTGGTAAGGCAAATGTAAAAGTATAACAAGAAGGCCAAGAAAGAATTTGCTTATAGTTTTTCGTCCTTAGCTAGTTGTTCTTCAAACATTGGAAACCTAAAACCAAAAGTTTTTCAGTGAAAAATTTTACTTTTTGGTAAAAAAACCAACCATTCCCCCCCATCCCCTCCCCAAATCAGTTTTAGGAAACAAACATTTGGGGAAAGGTTCACTTTTCATTTAAAAAAAAAAAATCTTGGGAAATTTCTAAAAAAAAAAAATTCTAAATCTCTCACAAAAAATAACTGGCATTTTTCAACCACCTCGAGTTCCCACTTCTCCTGGTCCCTAAAGTTCAGAAGAGCATTTCCCTGTGTGCTGCTCATTCATCAGCAGCTCTGGGAGTCCCTCAGACATAGGACACGTTAGAGAGTGAAGAAAGATTGGCTTATCACAATTTTAAAATGCATGGGGTTTGGGCCAGTTGGAGACGCTGTAAGCACTCCCTCCAGCAATGCAGGAACATACGTTGCTGGCAAAGTAGCTCAGAAGATGACAAATAGCTTTGGGGTTTAAAAAAAACCGAAACACACACCAAACCCGTGAAACCTGTCACAGGCCTGGGCTCAGAGCTCAATGGCTTTAGCTGCATTGGAGGACAGTAAAGCCCAAGATATATAATTCTGGGGAATGGCTCGTAGTGTCTAATCATCGCTGCTCTAACCAGAATCCTCACCAGAAATGGCTGCATCTCCCCAAAGGGCTGGCTGCTCGTTTATAGTCTGACTGATTTACATTTCTAGAATGCAGCTCTGGGTGCTGACCTGGTGCTCTGGGCTCTTATGCCATACATTGAAATCACATGCACAGAAAAGGTCTGCCCCGAAATATGTCTAGCTCCACCTTATCCCATGTCATCCTCGATAGCCTGAGAGACCAGAGAAGAGGTGGGGTTAGCAGTGGGCTTGGAAAGTTAACAAAGCCAAGGGGAAGAAGGGAATTCCACACCCAAAGACCTACCCTCAAATCCTCCAGCACCTCTGCTGAGCTCAGCTGGGGCCGCCCAGGATGGCGAGAGGTGTCTCTCAGTAAGTAGGTCCCAGATCATTGAGGACTTTACTGGTTAAATCCACCCCCTGGAATTCCAGTCAGAAGCTCACTGGAAGCAGGCGTAGATCACAGAGCACTGGAACAAGTCATGTAATATGCTTAGCCAAAGCTTTCTGCGATCTCCTCCGCAGTACAGCAGCTGAGGTAGGAAGGGTTTGATGTGCTTAGCAATAGGAGATAACCTGCCTGGTAAGACTCGGGGTGACCAGCACACCCAGCGATATCCACAGAGTCTGTGAGCTCAGAGTTTCCTTACAGTAACTGCACGGTACAGGCCTGTGGTCTACGTTAGCTGCATTAATACTGACATTTCCAAATCGTCTCTGCAAAGCTGAGGGATTCTCATTCACGGACTATGAAGCAATGGCCAAACTCCCTGCCAGAAACAACTGTGATAACACAAAGGTCGTGATCAGTGGGAGTTTTAAGCATAATAACCCTGTATGCAAATATGAAACCAAGGTTTAATCCAAACCCAAATTCTTGGCTTTGGAAGATGGTGTGCTTGTGCAAAGTAAAGGCCCCAGGGCACCCTATCTGTAAGGCAAACTTCCCAGTGTCCAAAGCCCCAGCCAGAGTTATGCTTTGGACAGATCTCCCAATGGAAGAACAGCTGCGGTAACCCCCTTGCAATGTGACTCATTTGTGAAACTGTATGGTCTCTACTCTGCTTCACTCGGGGGCGGGGGGAGGGAAGAGACATGAATGGGTCACTGATGAGACAACAAAGTGAGTCCAAGTACAAACTGTCCTAAGAGCTGTTAATGTTGTTCAACTCCGGGCGGCAGCAGTCAGGGCCTCTAGAAAATGGCCCTGTCACTTCGGTTGCATTTCAGGATTAATGCTTTGTAGCAAACCCAGTAAATGTCTGCACACCACTCTTCCTAACACAGCTGTGTGACAAAGCAAAATGGGAAGCAGCTAAGGAGCCTGTCGGGCTCTAAAAAGCATTTGGGGCTGTAATGGACTAGGCAACTCAACAGGTGCTTCCAGTGTGATGCTGTGGCAAAAAGGGCAATGCGATCCTGGGATGCATAAACCGGGGACCAGCAAGTAGGAGCAGGCAGGAGACTGTATATGAAATGGTGAGACAGACACGCAAATACTGTGAGCGGTTCTGGTGCCCACATTGTAAAAGGATGTTGAGAAATTGGAGGGGATGCAGAAAACCGCCACAAAAATGATTTGAGGGGTGGAGAAAATGCCTCACAGGGAGAGACTTAAACATTGTAATCAGGCACCTCTCAATCTCCCTTGTGATGCACGCAGCAGATGGAGCTCTGTAAGTACCTTCCTGGGAAGAAATTACTGAGCACAAAAGGGCTGTTGAATCTAGCTGAGAAAGGCAGAACAAGAACCAGAGGCTGGAAGCGGAAGCCAGACAAATTCAAATGGGAAATAAGGCCCCGTTTCTAACAGCGAGGGTGATTGGAGCAAACTGCCAAGGGAAGTGGTGGTTTCTCCATCCCTTGATGTCTTCAAGTCCAGCCTGGACGCCATTCTGGAAGATGCTTTGGCCAAACACAAGCTCTTGGGCTCAGCCCAGAGATAACTGGGTGAAATGCAATGGCTTGTGATGTATGTGAGGCCAGACGAGATGATCTAATGATCCCTTCGGGCATTAACCTCTGTGAATCTATATGTGTTTTGTGAAACCCATGGCATGAGTTGCTAAGCACAGGGTGACACGGGGAAACCCTAGTATCCAAAGTACTGTCCAGGAGAAGCTAGAGCATGACTGCTTGCTCAGTGCTGCTCCCTGCCATGCTGGCATGGGGCTCTGCTGGGAGCTGGGTTCATGGAAAGCAGTAGCAGCACCTGTCTGCTGGACTGTCACAAACCTGGGCTTTCCCAAGAGACTCCTGTGATTTCCCTTAGTCTGTCCTCGCCATTGGCTCTGCTCCTGAGCTTCCCCTCCTCCTCTTGCCACCCAGTAATACAACCCGCAGGCACTGCTAAGCACAGAGAGCACTGGCTGCCCTCTTCACCACGCACCGGGGGTGCTCCTGAGTCATGCCCATCAACATAGCAGCAGCACGAGGTACCACATGTGAGTTACAAAGGTGCATGGCATTCTGGGGGTGGAAGGGCCCTCACAGATGAGATTCAAACTCCTATCTCAGTCTAAGTCCTGCGCAAAGTCCCTAAAACATCAGAGGAGGAGAGTCATTGCCCTCAACCCT
This sequence comes from Chelydra serpentina, assembly GCA_037349315.1. Lineage (NCBI taxonomy): Eukaryota > Metazoa > Chordata > Testudines > Chelydridae > Chelydra > Chelydra serpentina. The sequence continues at coordinate 20,083,392 of JBAIAC010000040.1, forward strand.
TCCAATCTTTTCCAGACGGCGGGGAGGAGCATTTACATCTTGGATCCTCCCCCTCTTCCCAGGCAAACAAGGACATGGCCATGGTAATCATAACAATCGACATTCTCTTCCAATGATACATCGCTGTATCCATGTCAACAGAAACGCTTTTGCTTTGCACCGAGATTGCTGCTGGCAAACGCAGATTCCATTTGAAAAATAGCTCTCTGAGAGCTGTGAAAAGGGATTTTACCTCTGCTGGGGTCCAGTCATTTTTGTTTAAATTCAGCTCAGTTACAGAAATCTTGTTGCATCAGTGAGCATAACCCATCTAAGGGACGTTAGAAATATGGCTACTGAGATGGATTCAGTCCCAGTGCCAAGGTGGAGTCTCGCTATCTAGGGAGCTAGCACTGGCAACGGGAAGAGGTAAGTCCCAGGCCAGCACAAGTCTTGGAAACAGCCAGAAGTTGGAGTAGTTGGGAGTGTGTCTGTCTCTCAAGTGCACCCATCAGGCAGTATCTAGGCATCAGTCCATAACACTTACAAACGGTGGCTAATTAATCCGCCCAGCGCCAAACAGGCAGGTCATCATTATGAGCTTCAGGACCACAAGCCCTCCCTGCCACCCCTCCCCCAGGCCCATTGGCCTTGCGTGCACTCAGCCAGCGGAGAGGGAAGATGGAACAGCCAACGGGAGATGCTCTCCGACATTGACGTGGACTGTTGTGTGAATTGTGCTGACTTTGCTGAATCATTTTGCCCCCCCCCCCAAAAAAAAACATTGACAGGAAACATTTTGGGTTTTTTATGAATTTTGTTTAATTGAAATGTTTCGATTTTTCAGTTCAAAATGACTTCTCAATTGTTTTTAAATAAAACTCAAGAAAATTTTGAAATGTACAAAAAGGCTCAAAATCAAAGCGAAATGTTCCATTTGGGTGGGATGAACCGTTCTGTGCCACCCGAAAGGATTTTTCTTTTTTACGTTTTGATTCGCTACTTTTTTTTTTTTTTTCCAAACAGTTTTATTTCAGTCCGCGATTGTTTTCAATTTTTCGGAATTGCCAGCGAAATCCATTCTCTACCCAACTACCATTTCACTCCAACCAATGCGGTGGCAGTGGTGGAAGCCAAAAGGGACAATCCAGCCTCAGGCAGGAGCCTAGAGCAGAACCAGTGGGAGCTGCCCAGGGCCACTACAACAGACACAAAAAACCTTGCTGTGCCAGCAGCCCTTGATATTGTCTATTACACACCGCTGCTCACTCCTCCACTTGCTGTGGGAGCAGCCGATGGGCTCACACCCAGCTTCCCAAGGACAGCCAGCATGCCCTCCCTCTCCACCCACCCACCAGGAGTTCTGACGTGCAGCGTCCCACAGCATCACTCCATTCTCCGCGGTGGTTGTTCACTCGCTGGTGACATTCAGCTCCGTGTCTCTTATCCACCCTGCCCAGGACGTGCCGTCTCTGACGGGTGCCCACGCTGGAAGAACAGCAGGTGGCCCAGAGATGACCAGCGCGGTGGAAGCTGGAATGGGGAAATGCTCCACGAAGCTGGAGACCCTTGGCACTGGACTCCGGCAGCTAAGGTGGTGCACAGTCTTGGGTGATGCTGGACTCATTACTGCCCTTCAGAACCACAGTCACCCAAGCCCCTCCTTCCAGCTGCCTCTGGCAAGGCGGCTATAGAGTGACCTGCCCAGGTACGGCAGGTATTTGTCACCTCCTGGGCCAAGTATTCACTCGCTCCATTAGGGCCTGCGTCGGAGGCTCACAAAGCAGATCCTAGTCAGCGCGCTGACTGTGCAGAGTAACACACGTGTTGAAGTGCAGGAAAGGGAAGGCAAGAGTGGGGCATTCTTGGCTTTTCCACACAGCCCCCTCCCCTCCATGGAAACACCGCTCTCATTTTGCTGATGGTGAGAATTTCTCTGCTGGGCTCTGCTCAGTCAATGAGGGGTCTGTTCCACTCACCAGTCTCACCAGAGCCAAGGCTGCTGGGGACACGGGCCTGGTTTTATTTACTCATCTCTGCAGGCCCCTGTGCAGCGGCCAGTTGTATTTTTCTATAATTGAATTAAGCCTGTATGGATGGACCAACACAGTTGGCACTCCCAGGTTTAATTCACTCGGTAACTCCTAGGGTGATCAGATGTCCTGATTTTATAGGGTCTTTTTTGGGGGGTCTTTTTCTTATATAGGCTCCTATTACCTCCCCACCCCCGTCCCAATTTTTCACACTTGCTGTCTGGTCACCCTGTGACACAGGGTAGCACACAGCTCTCCATCACTACACAACAGGCACAGGGAGGGAGCCACGCTCTCCTCTTTAGCGTGCTGATCTGTGAAACAGCGTTGGCATGAAACCTCCGTGAGCAGATGGAGATAACCTACTGTACCATAGGAAGGGCAGCTGCTAGGATGGGTGGGGAGCTCCGCCTGGATGCTAGCAACATCCACAGCCCGGGGCTATTACTACACAATCAGAGAATCATAGAAATGAGAGAGGAAGGAAGTGAGAAAGTCAAGAGGAAGGCGGGGGGGAGTGGCAGGGGACCCTATTACTGAGCAATTTAAAGAAATGATCCATGTTACCAGAGGTCCGTCAGTTTTAAGCCAAGTTTCTTGCCTGAAACAAGGTGCAAAGTGTGATTTCCACCCCGGCTGGGCGGGTTTGTGCACTTTCCCCTCTTGTAAACTGCAGATTATAACTTGTATAACTGGATTATTTAAGATTAAGGAACCACAGCGAGCGTGTTCCAAATCACTCAGTGAAACAGGAGAGGAACCTGGAAGAATGTCTCTCTTGCACGGTCAGAGTGCAAATATGTCCTCCTAAGATCACATTCTATTTTAATATCAAATTCTCTCTAATGCAGAACATATTTGTGGCCCAACTCCCTCGCTGGGCAGGCACTAGTTGTGAGCTTGGAGGAATTGGCAAGGTCTTTTCACCAGGTGAAATAAATAGAGTGCTGGGCCCCAGATAGGATTACAGTTTGTTTTCTTTAGGTGTATAGAATCAGCAGGAAAGCTGAGCCCAAACGGAAACTCAACTCCTAAAGAATTTGGCCTCTACTGGCCAGCTTCTGTCTGCCTGCCAGGCATGCTCTTGCTCGGCTTGCATTTCACTCGTTATCTTTTAAGAGGCTTTGTTAGTAGCCTATCAAACCATTCTTTGTGTGCTGGGGACGGGTCTTTTTCAATTCTCTAGGATGATGAAGTTACAAGGTATTACCTGAAGAGTTCTGAGCAAGAAATTCCTGTGGGTGCTTTCAAGAGCTCCCCACTGGCAAAACTTTCCCCAAATCCAATTCTCAGCATGTTTAACCCCAGCAGTGAGAGAGAAGCAGGACCTGGCAGCACCTCGTCGGTGTCTGAATCCCATTTTCGGTTGCTAACCTGTTCTCCTTCTTGATTGGATCTTTTGTCCCAAAAGGCTTATGAAAATCCCGCAACATCACACATGAGGAAAAAAATGTCTGAGGTGAATATTACACAGATGCTTCAATCCAGTGCTAGCTTCCACCCCAGCCTGACAGAAAGCTGTGACAGAGGGGCTCTGGGCTGGGAGAGCGACTCAAATTAACGCAGAAAATAACCTCTGGGGATGGTTCTGTTTGGGGTATTTGCTGTGTACTCTCATGTGCTTTGTCTCGGCATTGGGAGAGTGGATCTGGGCTCGAGCCTGCCAGCCTTGCTCAGAGCATGGCAGGTCTTACAGCACCTGAGAGCCCCAAACCACCCCAGGATAAGCCAGCAGTGCTGTTCTGGTGGTGCTGACGAGCATGCTAGCCTGATGGCTCCCCACACTCTGTTCCTGCTCTGTGCCGGGGCACTGCGGAGTCTGCCCCCCACCACTGACACAGAGCTGCCAGGCCTGGGCCTGAGAGCACAGACAGTACACAGAGGGGATGTCTACACTGGACTTAAAAACCCTCTGCTGGCCCATGCCAGCTGACGTGGGCCCTCAGGGCTTGGGCTGGGTGCCAGAGCTCAGGCTGGCACAATTAAACAGCTCCTTAGCCCGAGCCCCACAAGCCTGCGTCGGCCGGCACGGGCCGCGAGTTTCCAATTGCAGTGCAGGCATACCATCAGGGCCCCACCAAACGTCCACTGACGTCACGGAAAGTTGTCCATTGGCTTTGTTGGGAGATAAATCAAGCCTTTAATTTCTCTGGACCTTAGTTACTTCCCCTGTAAACCAAGGACAGTAACATTGGCCGCGCCAGGGCAGAGAGGCGAGGCCTCGCTAGCTAAGGGTGGGGAAGGGGAGATTTTTTTAAGACAGTTCGTGGAACCGGTGGGACAGGAGCTCCTGAGTCCTGGAACTCTCCCCGTGCATAAGGCCTCACCCGTGTCCAGATCCTGGGTTTTCCCAAACCTTTGGAGAGTTACGCTGGAGCGAGATCGTTCACGGCCAGGCTCCCTTCGTTTGAAATACACGTACAGCACATTGTCCCCGAGCTGTGCACTTAACAAGCTTTTTAAAAAAAAACCTTGCCTGAGCATACGCAGTATGTTTTCTTCAAACACTCAGAGATCAGCTCAATCAAAGCCTTTTCCCCTCCCCAAGGCCATGCCCCGCTGCTCACTGAGCAGTATTCTATGCCATAGTGTGACCTCCAAGTGCCAGCTATTTGAGCTGTAACCCTGTTGGAAACGAGACTGTTGTGTTTTGTAACAGGAAAGTAAACGTTGCTGCTCTCCTTTCACCCAAAAACTGCGGAGTCGTTTTTGCTCAAAGTTTCACAAAAATCTGAACAAGACCAAGCGGGAAAAATATCAATGCAGGTGTTTGTTTCACAACATTATGACCGAAAACAGCAGATTATAATGGGAACTGCTTTTGAACTCCAAGGCACCCAATGCAGTAACAAAGAAAGACACGGTGATACACATGCAGAATAAAGTTACGTCGTTTGCCTTGAGTTACCAGCTGCAATACGCAGCGGGGAGGTCTTTATAAAATGAAAAGATCAATATGCATTTGAAGTTCAGAGAATTCTTCCAGCCTCCTCTTGCCGTAGTTACCTATCCGTTAGGAGCCTTCCCCTGTTCCGCTTCCGACTTCCTTAAGCCAGTTCCTTGTTAATATTTAGGTGCCATGCGATCACACTTCCAATATTAGCAGAGAAAATACCAGGTCAGATTGCTGATAATTGAAAACATACCATGGTAGACCAGGTCAGCATGGCCTCCTTTGTGAATGTGGCTCCTGTCTGCAGTGATCCCAAGAGTGAAAGTCTGGTGGGTGAGCAGCATGGAAATCTGCTCCCTGGGCTGTTCAGAACAGCCTACATGCGAAAAGCCCTCTTTGGGATTGCCCGTTATTGTCCCCATACAGCATGAATTCATCCTCTGCGCCGTGCTGGCTCCAGCATATAACACCTCACAGAGCGGAGCCGGGAGCGCCGCATGGCTTTCATTGCTTTAGCACACCAAACCCACAAAGAAATGATCAGATTATGATATCACAGAGAGCGCTCTAGCCAAACCAGCTGAACTCATTCAAGCCTTCAGCGAGTGCTTAGGAGGGGAAAAACCCTGTGTGCTAAAGAGATTCCTTTGAAGGCAGCTTGTTATCTAAACAGCTCTTGCAAACCAGGGTTTACACGGACCCATTCTGAGCTGCAGAGGGAGGGGTGGGATGCGGGTACTGAGGCATTCCCGGCATGCTGTGACTAGGAATATGGTGACAGAACACACGTGCCACTTTGGACAACGCCTGGGCCAGACAGGACTCCCCGGGGAGCCAGTGCCCCAAGCCCCTGGAGTGCCGCTGCAGGGGTGTTAACAGGCAGAGTGGCCACACAGCAGTGTCATGCTATAGAAACAGTCTCCATGGCCTCAGGACAGGACAGGGCCCCCCCTGCCCCTGGCACAGCTCTGGTGGCCTTGGAGCCCCGTGTGACTGATGTGAGGGGCTGCAGCCGCTATTCTAGCCCAGGCAGGGAGGCTGCACACCTGTGTCATATGTAGGGGTGACTTTCACCACCCTCCCCAATGGGGCTTGAATGCCAGGGGTCAGTGAGCAGGCGGGGGTTCCCTGTGCTCTCTCTGGTGGCGGGCGAGTGATACCCCGCGTGCTCAGAGATCGGGGAGGCAGGAGGATCTCCTCGCCCAAGGCGAGGCCCCAGGCACTCAGGGAGTATGTGGTTTTACAAACTACCCTCTGCTGGTCTGGGTTTCCGGGATGTCAGCCCTCGGCTGGGACCCGCCAAGGGAAAGCCAGAGTGGGAGCCCGGCGCTCGGGGACACTCTGCTGCCTGAGGTGCCACAACGCCCCGTGGCTGTGAAAGGCCCCTGCCCCGGCACAGCGTTTTTGACCCTCACCAGCCCCCCCTCAGGCTGCTTCTCCCTAGAGCTTATCCTCCCCGCCCGGGCACCCCTGAAGAGGGCTGGCGAGTCCCCACGCAGGCAACAGAGCGAGCTGAGGGGCCGCAGCACAGAGCGGGGGCAGGGGAAAACCCCTGAATCAAAATGAGCATCCAAACCGCCAGTGCAAGGCCAGAGCCAGCACCCTGCGTGGGCTGTGGGCTGCCCCAGAGACACCAAACACCAGGCCGTTCCCAGGCTGTCCCTGTCCTCCAGGGCCTAGAGGAGTCCTAGACATTGCCCTTCCCAGGGGAGGCCAGGCCTAGCCTCCCCTCTCTGAGCAGCTGGAAGGCCAAGCAAGCCCTCCCCTCAGGGGAGCCCTGCTGCTCCTCAATCCTAAGCAGGCTGGAGTTCTCAGGCCCCTGGGATCCTCCTCCTCCCAGACAGCGCAGGGAGCTCCGGCTGCCAGGACAGCAGCTTCTGCTCCAGTCTGGAACAGTCACCACTGGCTGATCATCCCCACCAGCTTGCATGCACTCCCTCCCAGCCTGATGCTTCTGGCTGGGGGTGTAGGCAGAGCCCTTTCTGTTCACCCCTTCCTGCCCTGGGACCAGGGCGTTGTGCACCCAGCCAGGCTTCAAGGAAGGCTTCAATGGCTCCATTTTTGTTTATTTTTAGCAGAAATCAGATAAACAGGAAAGAGTGTTTCCACTACCCGAACGCAGAGTCCCTAACAGGAACGAGGCCAGAACTCTGCAGTTGCAGTGTGTCCCATTTGTCTTGACACGTCTCGGTATCTAAAAACTGCAACCAGCTACCGAGTTTGTTTCAGAAATCCCAGCTGTACAATCTCTGCTGAAAAGTGTGCCAGTTTGTGCTTCGACGCACATTTCGCTTTAGCTAAAATAGGAAAGACGTCCGGCCTGCCTTGCTTTCACTAGGGCCGGTGACCAAGTACAGCCAAGTGCATGGCCTTGGGAGCAGGATCACACACCCCTTCGTCTGCCCCCATGGCGGAAATGCAGAAGGCTCATGAGCTGTCCAAAGGGCAACTTTAACCCACCCACATACCTGTCAATGAGAGGAGAAGTGGCTGGTCCTGCCTGACAGTGCTACCCTAAGCACTGAGCAGTAATTTGCAATGGGTAACACAGTGACACTCGGCTGGCAGATTTGGGGAACAGCAGCTAGGTGACAATCATTCATGAATATGATATTGGTGATAAAGGAGGTTCATTCTGCCTCTGCCTGGAAATGTGTGAGACCTAAACGTCACCTGCTTCTGATGACATGAGTCCTGATGGAGCAGGAGAAACGATTCAGGAACATTTTGGCAAGTTCAAAAGCAAATGTCAATTTGCCAACTTCCCCCTTTGCCATTCAGTTCTCACAAATGCTCACTGGAGCAAAGGTCTGTTTGTGCCAACGCTCACAAACTGCAGGACCATAGACAAGGTTCATTTCCTAGTTGAATATTCATATTTGAATAGAATATGCTTTGGAGATGGAGGGCAAAGGCTCTCTGCTTCTCCCAGATGAATACAACTGTTGTGTAATCAAATGCATCAACAAAATTGGGGAAAGAGAAACAGCCCCGGTATGTTCACTGGCATGAGTACTAGGGGTCTGCTAGCAAGTGCCTGCTCCTGGGTACAGAACTCTCCAAGTCTCTGGTTCCTCATGGTAACAAGGACTCCAAGACTTTGCATAAGAATGCAGAACTCTACAGCTGCTCCCATACATAAAGATGCTGAGTTATTCAGCCATCTCCTGCTGGGTCCCATTAGCTCCAAATGAGGATTCGAGACAGGATGAGGGTCTGTCTGGGGCAGGGGAGAGGAGGGTCCTGGAGAGAACATCACACTAGGTTGAGGAAGGTGGCAAGGGATTTTTGAGGCATTTTTCATGACACACCCTTTCCCAAACCTTGATGTGTGGCAGGGGCTTCCCCCACCCTTGATCACAGACATCCCCCTCTTTGCTTTGCCAGCCTGGGGGCCCCTCATGTACAGTTTTCCCAACTGACACCTTTGAAGGAAGGTACCTAAAGTGAAAAGCTCCAAAAATGTCCCCAAATCTATCTGGCACCTGAATAAATAAAGTACTAATAAACAAGGACACAGCCTCTAGGGCAGCCACAAACAGAAGCAAAACAAGAAAGTGTTCATGTACTGGTACAAAAGCATCATAAATACTCTCCCACTGCCAAAAGACCTCCTCAGTCTTTTACTAAATCTCATCACAGGAACAATTTACAAGCCAATAATGCTGAACAACTACATTCCAAACTCCGTGCTAAGCTTTATTTCAGGCTTTCACACTTTCTCATGTTAGCACTTCCTGGGCTGGCACTGGACGAGTCTATGCCAAGTGAAGAAAGGGGTTGGTGGTGGTGTATTGACAGTGAGGTTTTGTATCTGTGCACGTGACCTGGAGAGAGAGTCTCTTAGTCAAGAGAAATGACGCACTTTTCATATATCCCTAGTTTGCAAAGTATCCTCTGTGCTCTCTTTCTGAATTAATGTCTGTTGATAGGGACTATCGGCCAAGGAAAATATATTGTGGCAATTTTAGGTAATATAAAAATGTTGTATTTTCACTTTTGATACATCTACAGCAGTGGTCCCCAACCTTTCTGTGGCCAAGAGCACATTCATGCCTTCAGAAGAGTGTGGTGGGCAGCAACACTTCTTGGCGGCATTTCGGTGGCGACACTTCTCTGGTGGCTGCACTCCTCAGCAGCAGCTTCTCCGCCAAAAGCACTCCTCGGTGGCATTTCGGTGGCAGGTTCTCCGGCGGATGCGCTCCTCTCCTCTTTGTTCCTTGGTGCTGGCCCTGACGGCGGGCGCATATAAATGCCCCGGCGGGCGCCATGGCGCCCGCGGGCACCACGTTGGGGACCACTGATCTACAGCAAGTATTTTATTAGTAGTAATGGAACGACTACAAAACTGGTGTCACGGAGTATAGGGGAGTCCGGCCCTGCACCCCTCTTTCCCGGATTCACTGGGAGTCTCAGCCAGCCAGTAGAACAGAAGGTTTATTAGAGATGCCAGGAACACAGTCCAACCAGAGCTTGTCAGTACATCCAGGACCCCTCAGTCGGGTCCTTCCGGGGGGCAGGGAGCTTAGACCCCAGCCTGGGGGCTCCCTGCATTTCGCCCCACAGCTCCAAATGGAGCAGGGAGGCCAGACCCTGTCTGCCCCCCTCCCCTCCTCTTCCCAAGCCAGCTCCAAACTGAAAACACACAGACAAAAACTCCAGGAGGCTCTTCCCCTCCCCCCGGGGCTCCTCCTCTCGCCTTTTGTCCATTCTCCCAGCCAAAGGTGTCACCTCCCAACCCCCGTCCTGGCTCATGTTACAGCCCCAGGTAAAGTCTCCCTTTCCTAATGCAATGCCGCAGGTCCCAGGGAACCTCCCCCACAAACCTCCCAGGTTGAATCCACCTCACTCTCTGCTCCGTCACAACTGGTCACACACCATGCCATCTTCTGAGATGAGCTAGCACGGATACAGGAGATGAAACAGCTGAGCAGAAGTCTTATCCGCAAATGATACAGGGAGAAGAATTTGAGAGAGGAGAGGAGACCCACACACAGCCAAATATGAGTTCCTGTGGTGAGGGTACTGTGGCATATTTAGGAATAGGTCTGGGTCAGCTAAGGAATTTCATTTAGGCTGGTGAGTATCATCTGCATTGTGGCCTAGAACCTCCATTCTGTAACTGACCCTCCTTTGTGGCCAGTGATTAGAGCCTGCTGAACTGGTTTATGGCCTGCTGAGATGTATAACAGGCTGGAGGAGCTGGGGGTGTTTCTCACCTCGGGGAGAACTAACAGAGGAAGAGTCATCCAGCCTGCTCCCAAGCACTATGGACTTGCTAATGACGATCTGCTTTTCCACCCTCTGTCCAGCAAGGGTGTTGGGCACATGAGCCCAGCCTGGGTGGGACATGGGTCACAGTCTGGGGATCAGGACAAGTCTGTGCTCATAAGCAGGAGGGATTCTGTGGGGAGGAGGCTGACCAGCCCCAACAGCAAGAGGAAGTTGGTGCAGGGGAGACAAGGGGGGACACCATGTAGCCTGAACACAGACCAGGCTCGGACTGGCACAGGGGCTGAGAAGGGGGGTGAGAAGTGAGCTCAGGTGTTTGTTGTATTTGCATAGATCTGGGCTAGTAAAGTGTGCATGCATAAGGAGTTCCTGTGCAAAGCATTTGTGTTCCTTGCTGGGATGTCACATGATCTCTGAAGGGTGCAACTAGGGAAGGTATAAACTGGCCATCAGGAAGTTTAGACTTGAGATTAGATGAAGGTTTCTAACCATCAGAGGAGTGAAGTTCTGGAACAGCCTTCCAAGGGGAGCTGTGGGGGCAAAAGACCTATCTGGCTTCAAGATTAAGCTTGATAAGTTTATGGAGGAGATGGTATGATGGGCAATTAATTGATCTTTGACTCTCAGCGGTAAATATGCCCAATAGCCTGTGATGGGATGTTAGATGGGGTGGGATCTGAGTTACTACAGAGAATTCTTTCCTGGGTGTTTGGCTGGGGAGTCTTATCCACATGCTCAGGGTTCAGATGATCGCCATATTTGGGGTCGGGAAGGAATTTTCCTCCAGGGTAGATCGGCAGAGGCCCTGGGGGCTTTTCGCCTTCCTCTGCAGCATGGGGCACGGGTCACTTGCTGGAGGATTCTCTGCATCTTGAAGTCTTTAAACCATGATTTGAGGACTTCAATAGCTGAGACATAGGTGAGAGGATTATTGCAGGAGTGGGTGGGTGAGATTCTGTGGCCTGCCTTGTGCAGGAGGTCAGACTAGATGATCCTAATGGTCCCTTCTGACCTTAAAGTCTATGAGTCTATGAAGAGTGTTCACCCAGCCAGCTGGACTCTGGAGGGAACAGGTCTGAACACCCTGGCAGCTCCGGAGGGCTGAGACACTGGTCCCAAGGATTAGGCCAGCAAACTGTGGGGTGTCAGACACAGTCTGTACCTGAGAAGTGCGCCTGACTGGCCCAGAGCTAGACGCTGTGACCAGTCACTACCCAGGCCCAGGGGGTTGAGCAGCATGTGGGATCCTATCACAACAGACCACTGGCCGCTCCGAGAGGCCGGTCTGATGACCCTGTCTCTGTGCTAGGAGGGCACTCTCTGTTTCAGTTCCAGCTCTACAGGAAACGTCCCCCCCAGCTCACTAAACAGACAGGGCTAGATCCTCAGCAGGTAGGAGTCGGCACAGATGCACTGAAGTAAACCGGGCTACAGCAGTTGCACCAGTGCAGGAGCTGGCCTGCAGTTCTTACAGTAAGTGCTCTGCCCAGGAGGGGCTATTTGGCCAAACGGGTGTTTTCAAGCTCTAAGATCTATGATTCTCTGAAGTCATCGCTGGAAATCCTGCGCTCCGCATTCCCCATGAGCCATGACACATAGATATCACTCTGTGCGTCTAGTGCTGCTCTGACCTTACCTCTAAGATCAATTGTGTTACATTGACAAGGGGTTTCCCATCTAGATCTTTACCGATGTTTTTATCAAAAGTCAGTCATTGGCCAAGGAGCTTGAGAAAGCCTCAGGTAATTTGAGACATTATGGGCCATGGAAACACACCCTTTTAGACCCAGTTTGAGAAAGGAAGTTAATGTAATTATCTTAAATTAATTAATAAGAGGGAAACATTCCACTTTGGAGGTCAACTCCATTAACTAATGCAATCTTATTCTATTGTAATGTAATTGCGTAGGCATTGTGCTTTGCAGCCGAGATCTGAGGCTCATTACAAGGAGAACAATACAACTCGGTTACTTTCTGTGGCATGGCATCTGTACGTTTCTTAACTTACATGCTGATACCTAAGAACTGGAATATATTGCTTGCAAATTTTCTGTAAATATTGAATGAGATGTAAAAGGAGCTGGGTCTTGGATGAGCATTTTGAAGGCACTGGAAGGTTCTTTTCTATACATCTACAGGTTCTCCATGCACTTTGCATTACTATTGTACATTTTCTTATTGCCAACTGCTCCCTGGTTTTCTCCAAGTTCGAAATACAGACAGATTCTTCTACTCCTCTGTAGTTCCATGTTTTATATTATATTTCATGACTGCTGACATACAACAAATATACAGAGCAATCTCAGTAGCTTGCCCTGAGAGACCATGTTACCAACAGCTGCTTAATTCAAATTGCAGCTTCTTTAGAAAAGACTTTTACAAACATTGACACTCCAAAAAAAGAGCCCTCTTTAGCCTTTTATGAGCTAGGAGTTTATTTTGTTAATATTTTTCTGCATGACGTGTTTTATATAAGAACATTCTGAAAGTAAATTGGCAGAGTATTTGTTGCTGTTTATTTCTAAGCAGCTATAAGCCAATAATAATAGAGAATCCTCTTCAAGTGAAAGCTAAATTGCTTTTAGTTAAAAAGCTCAAGTGGGAGTCTGAAGCTGTGTTTTGTCAAACAGATGCACAGTGTCACCTTATAACGCCCATGCTAATAGAGTAATAGGATTGGAACTGTGGCTAGCTAACCAGATCATTGCGATAATCCTGGCCTAGAGAGAACAATTCTGTGTTAATGCCCTGGAGAGAGTCCATTCCCTGGCTGGTCCATCCACGTGTGCTACACACACACACGCTAGCACTTAATCCTCTAACTGCCCATGAATGCCGCAAGTATTCAGTCAAACAGAGGCCTAGGTTGTTCCAGTGGAGTCTTGACTCCTCTCTGAAAGCTCAGACACATTTTGGCCCCATTGCTTCTTGCTAACGCTGGATGTAATATATTGATGCACATACACTGAGAACACCCCTTCCTTGCATCAAACACACATGTACGACAGTGCTCTCCATGTGATGCATTATATTTATCATGCATAGTTAACCCCCACTTGCCTGCAGTCTGCCCACTACGCCCGTTCCACAGGGCCTGCTTCTAACAATACCAACCCCCTGGGCAGCTTCAAACAGCAAAAACTGGTGGGGGGGAGGGAGGATAGGGAAATGTTCCCTTCTTCCTCACCAAAAATGGAATTTATCCCAAAAAACTAAGCTGGCCCTGAGGCCTAAGACAAAAAATATTCAGTCCTAGACCAGTGACAGCATCGAGAGACAGTATCTTCTGATGCTTCTGAGGTAGAAAGGGGAGATTCCCAGCTTCTCCAGGGAGACACTCCGCTCAGGTTTCCAGCCCCACCAGGGCCTAGGACACCAGACCTGAACATCGCAACATTAGTAGTTAAGATGACAAGACATCATTTTTAGAGTCTTTTCAAATTGCATTCCTCATCACTTCCCTCCCTCAGAGCTTGGACAGTTGGCCTGATGGTCACTGAAGCCACCAGCTTCACTGGCAGAGAGCTGCAGCAACAGAAACGTTTTAGAGAGATGTTTTATCAGGACAAACAGAGTAATGAGCTGTCGCACTATTCCTGCCTCCTGGCGACTAAATCTCAGTGCTCCAGCTGGCCAAAAACCAGAATTCCTGTCCCATGGAAATTCTAAGATTTCAACATTTTTGTTTTGTCCTGAATCAGAACAAAAAGTCAAAATCTTGGAATTTTTTGCTATATGAACTTTTCCAAAATATGCATTTCATTTTCACCTTCTCAAAAACCGTATCACGCGATAATATAGCAGACAACGGGAACGGTGAATTAAAACATTTGGATAATTTCCTTTCAAAGCTGTCTGTGAAATTGACCCATTCCCACTAACCGTGTTGATGTTGTTGGCTCAGCATTTTCCGATAGGGGACTGTTCCACCAGAACATCTTCAAGCAGCTGTCCTTGATTCCGCTCCAGCCTGGCATGTGCTCCTTCTCTCGCGCTCTGTCTCCATGCCAAGCACCCAGGCACCCTGGCAGCACCATCTCCTCCCATAGGTGGACTTTTTCCCCAGAATCTGCCAGCAGATTAAAGTCAGGTCCCACTTTGAGTTTCTGGGCAGCACAATCTGAATCAGCAAATTCTCCACATTATCACAGTAGCTTTTTCATCACACTGCCTGGACAAGGAGCTGCTCCAGTGCTGCTGTCCCAGGTTTTTCTCAGCCAGTGGGATGCAATGCAGCGAGCCCTTCATGCCGACCCACTGTCAGGCCATGCCCCATAGGGAGGAAAATCCCGCCTAAGAACGTGAAGAGTGGTGACACCTTCCCAGCCACATAGCATTAAATCAACCAGCAGCCAAACCACAGCTTTCAGCTCCGTTTGACCTGGAATGATTAAGAGCAGGGCTGGGAATGGTGGTTTTTAATGCTGTCGTGTTCGCATTCTAATTCCTGTCCAGGTGAAGGTATCTGGTGGCTGTGGGCACGAACCAGTTGGCTGTAATGTGGTGTTCCGTCTATTCCCAACCCTGCAGGCAGTGCTTAAATTGGGCCAGAGCTGAGCCCCGGCACGTCTGGGCCTGGCGGTTCAGAGCCCTGGCACGTCTGGGCCTGGAAGTTCAGAGCCCCGGCACCTCTGGGCCTGGCAGTTCAGAGCCCGACACCCCTGGGCCTGGCGGTTCAGAGCCCGGCACCTCTGGGCCTGGCAGTTCAGAGCCCCGGCACCTCCGGGCCCGGCGGTTCAGAGCCCGGCACCTCCGGGCCTGGCAGTTCAGAGCCCCGGCACCTCTGGGCCTGGCAGTTCAGAGCCCCGACACCTCTGGGCCTGGCAGTTCAGAGCCCGGCACCTCTGGGCCAGGCAGTTCAGAGCCCGGCACCTCTGGGCCTGGTGGTTCAGAGCCCCGGCACCTCTGGGCTTGTTGTGTCAGTTATGAAAGTTAAAAAACTGCTTGAGCCCCGGCCCCTCTTTCATTACAAATGAAGCCCTGCCTGTGGGTACCCAGCACGACCGTTCTTGAGAATGTTTAACCCCAGTTGCGTTACAAAACGAGCATGGTAAAAGGGGGAAAGAGTCCAGAGCATTAACCAAACAAGCCACTGCGTAGGGAATCCACTAGTGGAGCTGGGCTGCTAGTGTGCCCCATCTGCCTTGCTGGGGTCTTTGAGTCTGAATTATTTTACAAATTAAAAATTGCAACAATCCGCCTCTAGGTTGAAAGGGAAGGCCAGCAGCCGTTCGGTGAGCCGAATGCCAGAACTGCATGTTCTGTCGAGCTGCTCTGAACATAGCCGGGTCTGTGCTCCTTGCAGCTCTCACCCGGCTTCATTCCAGGCCCTAAAAGGGCCTTCTTGTTCCAGAGAGATAAACCAACCTGGCCTGCAGCATGAAACCCTCAAGGAATCACTGCAATAAATGTATAGAATTCCACCGCTGCTCCATTTAATTTTCCAAGGACTCAGTCACTTTACAGTCCAAGGGCCACATGGGCTCGGTCACAACAGGCCCAGGAGTCAGACCGTAGAGGTCACATTGGCCTCCAGAGAGGAGAGAGAATCAGCTGGACTAACATCCAGGGATGCCATGGAGTGGGCTGCCTGTAGGATCCAGGAGTCATGTGTGACTGGGCACATGATGGCCAGCACCACATTGAATATCTGGCTTCCTTCCTTGCCAGGCTAGGTCTGTGCTAAAAGGTCAGGTTGACCCCACTACATCGCTCAGGGCTATGAAAAATCCACCCCCCTGAGCAATGCAGGTAAAGCTGGTGTAGACAGTGCTAGGTTGCCAGAAGAATTCTTCCATCCACCTGGCTACCGGTTCTCGGGGAGGTGGATTAACGACAGCGATGGGAGAACTTGGACTCTCACTGCAGTGAGTGTCTACACTGAAGCCCTACAGAGGCACAACTGCAGCAGTTTAAGTGAAGACATGGCCTAAGGCCAGGTCTAGACTATACATTTACACCAGTGTAGCTACCTTGCTGCTGGCCTGGGCATGAAAAATCCACCCCCCTGAGCAACGCAATTGCACCAACCTAACCCCCAGTGCAGACAGCGCTAGACACTCTCCCTCAACGCAGTGACTGCCTCTCGAGGAGGTGGATTAACTACGTGCTGGGAGAAGCTGTCCTGTCAGCGTCGCGGCTTCTTCACTGCAGCGGCACCAGCGCAGCGTTTCAGTGCAGACCTGCCCAAAGTTTGCCAGTCTGTTCTAATCCCATTTCCTAAATCACAGGGTTTTCATTTAGTTATTGCTAGAGGGCAATTACTGGAGGAGAAATCCTTTGATCCAGAATAGAGCACTCAGTTAATCTGATTACTTGTTAATTGCTCTAATTAAACTGGAACACGTGGAACTCTTTAAAGTTTAACCTTAAATATACTGATCCTTAGTGGGTGAATTATTTTGCTGAAAGGTTCACTCAGCTCCCCCACCTGCTAGCCAGGCTGGAGCCCTTCTCCCAATCAGCCCTGAGACAGCTACCTCCGTGGGACTCCCAGGCCTCGCTCCGATTCCGAACTTCTATCTGCCAGGTGCTGTGCCTGGCTGGGCTCCGGGGACATGGACATTAGGAACAGGATTACATCGGGCTCTCTGTGCAAGTCTCTCTTTTGAAATAAATAAATAAATAAGGGCCCACGGCGAATTCGTCCCAGCTGCTGATCAGAATCAGACACAACAGTTATCACTACAAGTGGTAAAGACAGTACTTGGACAGTGGTCCTTATATTTAGCATATCTCTGCTGCTTCAGCCCGGGGTGAAAAGATTGAGATGACCTCATTTTTACCAATGTCATTAGAGTCCCCGAGAGCCTTCCCCGTTCCCACCACACTTGGCCAGTTACTAGTTGGAAACGTCCCGAGTCATTCCCAAGTTTGAGGCACACCTGCCTGCGGTTCTTAAGTCAGTAATGCTCATATTGAGGATGGTGGGAGTTTCCCTTGATTACGGCCCACTGAATTTGGCCCAAAGTTCTGAGCTAACTGAAATTCCAGGGAAAGCAAACACTGCTTGAAATGGAGTATTTTGGAAATGCGTTCCAGCTCCGACCCGCAACAAAAAACCATTCCAGCTAGAGACTAATGCTAGCTGCCAGGATCGGACCCAGCTTCGGGTGCCCCCTTGAACTGCACAGTGAGGCCACATCTGGCTTCACAATGGCACCCTGCAGCTAAAAAGCAAGATGTTCTGTGCTGCTCTGTAAGAAACCCAGTCCAGCTTTTCCTCCCCTGCCAGCAGGCCGAGAGGCAGCCGTGATCACTGGATTGCCAGCTCTTGTTGACACACAACACTGTGCATTTCCGACAAGCCAGGCGAACCCAAGTTCCCCTGATGACCCCTCCGCACTGCCAGTGTTGACAGCGCTCATGATTTTGTCATGAGTCTCATGATAATTATTGTTTTCCTTAAAGCCCCAGCTCCTGGAGTCAGCGGATCGGTGATGATTTCAGCCTTACTTTTTCTTTAAGAATGAAGTTTCTAGACCTCCTAGCTGTGGAGAAAGCTTCAAAATGTAGCCCCAGGGCAACCAAAAGGCTCAAAAAGCAGAAGGCAAATAAAAAGAACCCAAATCTATTATGTTTACATAATCTCCCGGCTTTAAAGCCAATCTCAGGGTTTGTGGTGAACCTGACTCACGATTTCTGAACATTTTGGGGTTGGCAATACTGCAGACCAGCCTCCAAATGCAGCTTGCTGGGCTCGGCGAGGTGACGGAGATATTTACTGGGCACGTAGAGATGTGAATATGCGGCACAAATGTGGGTCTGACGCTTTGAATAGAGCTGGGCTTAAATCATTTTGCGCCAGACCCTGGATGGGAGGGCAGTCAGCAGCCCAAGTGACGGATTCCTTGGGCCTGTGGAACATCAAACCCCGTGTAAAACACTTCCATGTGCGGCTTTGCCGCTCCGTACATGGCAGTCATGTTCTATTAATCCATTGGCCAGCATGAATGCTGCTGTCCCCACAATTGTTCTTTCATGTTTGCCTACAATCTCATTGTCATCGCACAAAATCAAGAGTAATTGTGAACAGATACCGGCCCCCTCGCTTCCCCCTCCCCCTCTCCACTTCTCTTCAACATCTGGTTTCCACAACATCTCTCGGGGGCTCTCAGACCTGCAGAGAGCCCAGCCGCAGCTTTGGCAAAGAGAGACTCTCTACAGAGCGCTGCTTAAAATTAACCTCGGCCTCCCCACCACCTTTCGTTTTTCAAGTCGGTCAGCGACCAGAATCGACCAGGTTTTCATTCCCTGCCCCAAGATTCGTAACAGGTTTGTTCTGGGCCCATTTGCATAAGAAGGAGAAATGTATCAGCCCCTTGAACAGGCAAACTCTCCTCTGTCCGGCAGCCTGTCGTCGCATCCTCGCTTCAGCCATTCATTCCTCAGACCCACTGTATTTCACACGTGACATGTTATGTCATAGGCCAATAATGCTCCGTCACCTACCAGCCGGCTGTTATCCCTAGGAAAGAAAATACAGGAAAAATGCGAGTTTCCTCAGGCTCCTTGGCTGAGGACCATAATTCAGTGCAAAGGAGGTGTCTGCTTTCCAGTCCTCTGGGACCGAAATGAGCTCGTTCACCATGTGTCAGATTTCTGTAACCATCTTGTAATTTCCTTCTTTATTAGCAGCAGAGCCAGCCCAGGGTGAATAACTCCCCGAGACGCTTGTTGTGAGGCAGGCAGCCTGGGTCTGATTCCTGGGGTGTTCAATGCACTTTCCACATGCCTGCATGAGCACGTGCACGGGAGAGGAGGACAGTGCCTGGCGGAGAGCTGGGGGGTGACTATGGGCCCCGTCCAAGCCTGTTGAGATCAATGGAAAGCTCCCCTGGAGGTCGGGGGTCTTGGATCAGGCCTGATGAGAAAACAAGGCATTGGCTTTGTGGAAAAGAGGTAACTCACTGTGATCCTAGGGTCACCGCAATCAGTTTCTGGAAGTGCAGGGAGACAGTGGGGAATGCTGGGGAAGGGCCAATGGGAAATACTCCGGGGGTAAAAGCTTCCAGAGCGGAGCCCGGTTTTTCTCCCAGGGAGCCCTCCTGCTGACAGACTTAGCAGTGCAGAAGTTAAAGAACGGAGTGAGAGTCCTGGGTGATTTGTGGGCTGAGGGGAAAGTCTCACGCTGCTGCGTTTCCTTAGAGCCTAGTTACAGAGCCCCAGACCCCCGGCCCTGTCACTTGTGGCATGAGGCCCTGAGAACCCTTCTGCTGCTGCCTCAGCCAGGCTTAGCAGCAAAACAACCGACAGCAATGGCCGCTGAAGAGGCAGAGGACAGTGCCAAAGCCTCCTCCTCCCAGCCCCACCCGGCTTGCGTGTGAGAGAGAGATGGCCCACTGCTAGCTCCACAGAGGCGGGAGAAGGGGAGCCGAGATGCAGTTGGTCAGCGAGTGTCTCGGATCTCAGGAAGCACCGGGACGCCCACGGCAGCTTGTCTGGGGTGGCAGGACATCCCCTCAGCCGGGTGACCGAGGGGCTCCTCAGTTCAAAGATCAAATATTCACAACGAACTGCCGGGGAGCGAGCCACAGAGCCAGAGCAAGTCACAGCCAGTATTCCTGCCGATGAAGGGCAAAGCCCAGAGATGGCCAATGCCCTGGACAGGGACATGCACAGCATTCAGCCCATAAGGGACTTGGCGTGAGTGCCAGCAGCTAGGCCTGGCCAGAACAGGAAGCCATCTTTGTCTTCTAAGTGCTGAGTTCTTCCATGGCCTAATCCTCACTCGCAGTCAGCTCGTGGGCCCACACAGCATCACTGGCTGCGCGGGGGCTAATCTGCTCACCCAGAGAGCGGGAAGCGCTGAAACCACGGGATAGGAGAGCGAGAATTTCGAAGGGGAACCACCCCTTCCGAGGAGCCAGGAGATGCAGACACCAGAGGACCAGGCATTGTAAAGGGCTGGGAGAGCTCCAGGTAGGGGATGTGCCGAGCCGAGGTAACGGGAAGGGGGGTGTTACCCTGCGAGAGGCACCTCTGGGAGAGATGGATGGTACAGCAGGAGACTCTTGTCAACCGGGAGTGCGAGGGCGTTTGCTTCTCCCGCACGGCTCGTGTGAGAGGAATGAAGGCAGGAGCCATGGGGCACTAGACGAGGACTATGGGGCCCTGCGTTGCATCCCCAGCTCTGCCCCAGCCTACCGCGTGACCTTCGGCATGTCCAGTCCTCCTCTCTCCCTGACCCGTCTATTACAGCTGTCGGCTTCTGGGACCTGGGCTGGCGGGTGTCCTGTGCCTAGCACCCGGGTGCTCTGCTGGGACCTCAGCCAACAATTATGCTAAGGTCTGCACTGGCGCCTCTCCCCAGGCTGAGGGTTACGCCGCACTCCTCTCCCTCCTCTGAGGCAAAATGGGAGAGAGGTTTTAAAATAAAATGCATCTGACACCTGATCGCCTGTTCAATGGGGCAGGAAAGGTAGCTCCTGGACTGTGCTGTAAAGTGTCACGGCCCTGCACTCACGTGGGGGTGACGGAGGAGGGGAGGATCCAGTGTAACTCAGAAATACACCGTCCCAAGATTGATTTGTCTCTCACTCCTCACGTGCTGCCATCTCTCAGATCCAAATCTGCACCTAGAGATGCAGTCATGACACGCTGGGTCCCAGGTTGGAACATCTGTTGGGGGGGGGGAGGGGCAGGGGAAACCATTTGCATCGGGAGGTAAAAGCCATAAACCTCCCAATGACAACTGCGTGATCCCACCCTCTTTCACTGTGACCTTTGTGAAGCTCGGGATATTCTCTTTGGAAGTAAGATTTCCTCCTGTAAACATCTCCACTGTCATTTCCCTTCAGCAAAGCTGCCTGTAATTGAGCGCAAGCTAATTTGAAATTGTTTTCTTAGCATGTTTGTCTAGTCTGCTAACTGCGGGGCTCTGGATAAAATAAATATTGCCGTGATTGCACGCTCAGGATTACTCAGAGTGCAACCCCAGAGACTGCCTGCCCCCCAATTTACCTCCTTTTATACCTACTCAGCAGTAGGGTCTGTTCAGTGCTTCGTGCTCATTCCCTGTGCCCATTGCCAACAGCTTGTGAAAGATTCCTAGAAAGCATGTGCCTATTCCATGCTGCACATACGTCTTGGGTTCATTGGGGAGAAAAGCAAGACAAGGTCAGAGTCTTTGTTCCGTGTTTCAGGTTTGCCTTGTCTCTCTCCCCCCCCTTGGCCCCACGGTTATTGAAATCCAAACTGGAAAATGCTGAATGCATTAAATACTCTTGGAATTGTTTGAAAGCGCTCATGTTTATGTTTGCAATAAAAAACGAACAGGTGCTGGCAATTTAACTAATCAGGTACCATCTAAATCTCCTCGGAATTGATTCCTTTACAATGCGCTCTAATGGCTTCTTGGCCATCTCACAGCCTGCCATTATGCAAACTTCCCCGGATTCACATGGTTCTTATTACTGGCACAAGATGTGCCGTAATCCTGTAACCTCACTGAGGCCTGTGACTTGCCGCATCGGCCTCTCTGGCCCTGCTGTGCTGATGTCATCAGACACGGGTTCTTCTGCTTGCTCGACTATCCCTGCAGGCCTGAGATAAGGAGAAAGGGAAGCCGGTGCCTGCAGGCCAAGGGGCTGAGGCTGCGAGAGGAGGGTAGGCGCATCCCGTGGGAATCAAACTCAGAACGGCATGATGGGACATCGCTGAGGCCGTTCTGCCCAGAATGGTCAGCACGCCATCCATGTTACACAGTGTGTGTTCCAGTGGCCATTTCTGTCATTATTCCCCAGAGGAGGCTTCCCTGGCCCACCCCAGGGGCCCACAGCCTCTCCTTTCTCCTGGCCCGAACCCACATCACTGAGGGGAAATCGTTTTCCTCTCCCCATATGGTCATTAACCCTGCGGCAGTCAGTGCTGCTGTCTGCCCTGCGCTGGCGGCTAGCATGCAAAGCAGAGACCCCTTGCCGCACCTGGTCTGCGTGTAGGGAGGCCTCGGGAGGCTGAAGGTCACTGGCAAACTGCAGTGTGTTGCTGGAAGCAAGTGAAGGTGCCAAGCTGGAGACATCTGCTCTAAGGTCAGCCAACCCCTCGCTGGGTCACCTTCCACATCCCCAGCTGGCGGGCTGCTCACTTGTGCGCCCCACAAATCACTAGTGAATTGCAATTCGCTTGCCGTCATGGGAGTGACTTTTTTTCCTTGTCGATGTTAAAGCTTTGGCAAGGGCACTCAAACACGCTGCACGTGCGCTGGCATATATGTGTCCTGGTGAACTAGCTCTTCTGCCACAATTAAGCCTTGGAGGGTGTATGAGATCAGTGTATAGCACGTCACCTCGTGAGAAATGGAACTTCCTTGCTCAGCCTGAGATCCACTACACAACATCAATGTGAGCAGAGAATTAAACCTCTGGGAAAGGAAACAAACCAGTGCTCTGGCATCTCAGAGCCACGCGCCTTATGTAACAGCAAAAGGCCCAAGCTTCTATTTCTCTGATCCATCTCTAAACATCCCCCCAAAAGGGGACCCCCTTGCCTCCATACTCACTGCCTAAGGTTTGCCTTGCCCAGGCCAAGCTGCAGAAGATAGAACCAATGCCGCAGAGTCCAGGCGATGAGTAGTGACTTGCCCTGCACCTGACTCCGCTGGCACGCATTCCTCTCTTTGCCACTGGACTTGGAAAATAGAGGTTGGGTTTAAATAAACCCTTAGACATTACCCATGTTACCGATTGTGACTTGAGCAGAGTCCAATCAAATGCAATTCCTACAACATTTTTATTGCTAATTGGTTTGACTGTTAAATTTTAAATGCATGAAGTTACTTTAATGACCGGCAGAGGGGACCTTGTTAACCTTTAAAAGGGCCTTAATTCATTTATAGGCCTCCTAAAATGCTCTGCACTTCTCCTTGTGGCGAGTGCCCCAGGCTGTCCGGGCTGTTCCACTGCACAGCCCCCTGGGCATGTTGCCTAGTGGATGTGTCGGGAGAGCATCCAGTGACAGAGCTTGTTACGCGTAAGATAGAATAACAATCAGAGCGGTGGCGGTACATGCTGGTGCGAATGCTGGGTGTCTGCTATTCTGGCAGGGGCACTCGGTGCCCTGGAGACGAAGACTTGGGGGCTCCCGATATGAAGATGAGAGAGAGAATGTGACATTAAATTATAAATCAAACCGTGCCCCCAGACCATCCCCTCCAGGTCACCTGTCCTGCCCAGGCCAGGTGAGTGACCCAAAGTCAGGGCCATCTGTTGGCTCCTGAGTGGGCTCTGAGAAAAGACTGGCTGGTTCTCAGTCCAGTGACTAATGAACATAATGAACCGCCACAGCTGTCACTCATTGGCTCCTGGGCTGGCAGCCCCAGCTGGGAGGCCTGCTCTCTCCTGGGGGAGATTGGAATAGCGGCGCCCAGACTGCCCCTGCTCTGTGCGGATGGGTGGATTTTACTCTCCCAGGCCCTCACACCAGCCCCAGCCACCATCATGAAAATGACTGAAAGCAGGACAACGTGAAACATCACCGCACGGGGCTGGCAATGGCTGCTATTTCTCCCTGGTGCCGGGCCGGACAGCCATGGCCGCTGCACTCCGTCGTCTAGGAAGGTCTCGGAACCAGTAGCATAGCTAGGGGGGGAGCAGGGGGAGCAGCCGCTCCCCCATTGAGCAGAAGCGGCGCCTTTTTTGTGCTCCGACGCCTTTTGCTCCTGCGCTGCAGCCGGAGCAGAGCATTTTTTTTTGCTCCCGACGCTTTTTGCTCCCGGCGCCTTTTTTTAGCTCTGCTCCCCCTGTGCTCTAAACCTGGCTACGCCACTGCTCAGAACCCAACACCGATACGTCTGCATGTACGGGCCTTAAAACCTCCCACCGCCTGGCTCCTAACCCAAACACGAGCATTTATTGTTCGATTTCGCCCCAAAACACAGCCATGAGGGCACGGGAATGGAGTAAGGACGTCGCAGCATCATGGCCAGTGAACTGTGATTTTAAGACAGAGCTATTGTCTCCATCCCATCCCGCTGTGAGGTCAGTCGGCACAGCACTGAGTCCTGTCCTCTCTGCGGGCACAGTAATCAATGTCTCGGGGCCGTGTCTCTGTGCAACTACCAGCGAAAGGCCCAGACCACTGGACACAGCTACAGGTTAAAAAAAAACCTCAGAAAAGTCAAAGGCCAGGCGCGGTGTCGGCTTGCAGCAGAGCCCACGGCAGCTCTGTGTCCTCATATTCGGGGACAGTCGTGTCCCAGTTGCAGGTGGGTTCACCATGTTCCGAGGACCCGCAGCACACCGGCCCCTCTGTGTAACACGCTGCCTAGTGGTGTCTATTTAAATGCAAATTTTGACTTTTCACGCAGCAGCGAGAGAAAGTTTTTCACGCTGGAGTGAGGGGCACGATAATAATTTATCCACAGACCTCGTTCTACAATCACTGTTTGTACAAGGAAAGTGTTTCTACTTCCACGGTCAGGAGAAGACTCCTTCCGCGGTGTCGAATGGTGATGGATCTCGTGGGGAGGGGCCACCACGCATGTCAGCACAGGGGCAGTGTTTGTTTCCTCTGGAAGAGCTAAATACATGTCACTGGGGAAAGGGTGATGTGATCTGCAGGCCTCAAATCATTAATACATGCCATTTACATGGGGATAGGCTCTGTTTGATGTGTCCATCACACCGTCAAAACGCACCACTGCCAGGTAGCTCTGCACCGACACACAGGCACACACGCATCCGGTGCAGATTAAACGCAGCTGGGAGAAGGATGCTGCTCGTTAGCTCCCGGGAAGGTACATGCACTCTCACTGTGGCAGGGGACCAAACCACCGCACACGGATACGCCCGCCCCAAACTGAGGGATGTCACCTTCTCGGGCACTCAGAATCTAGGCAACGCCTTCTGTCAATAATTCCTTACAATGGCACCTGGACGCAAGATGGCTTCATGTGGTTTTTGCTCCAGCAGTGAGGAGCCCCTGGCAGTGTGGGGTTTGATGGGCGAGAACACCCCAGGGAGGGGTAAGCCGATGGGAACCCAGCGCTGCTGGAAAGCATTAGGGTTCAGGTTACAGCACCTTCTGCACAGCTGTGTGCTGGCTCCCCTGACACAGAGGGAGCCTCTCTAGCTCACACCAGCTGGGGCCTGGGGCCTGAGCATCTTACACGCGTCCCAGAAGAAGACAATGTCATCCGAGGTGGAAAGACTGCAAACAGCCCCTTCACACAGACCCACGGACAGCACATGAGCCCCATCACCTTAGACACGTGACTGGGAGTCACCCCCCTGGTCACCTCTGGGCTGGCAACAGCCCCAGCTCTATGCTAAACCTGGCTAGAAATGAAGCTGCCAGAGCCACAGTGGAGAGCCCTGGAGGACAGAGCTAGAAACGCCCTTTTCGGTCCCATCAAACCCATTCCTTGGTGGGCAGCCAGGGTAGCTGCCCATTGTTTCAAACATTTCACTGCTAGAAGGTCAGACCGTTCAGTGCTTAAGCCCCTCCTGGGGACTGGGTCCCCAGCTGTGCTCAGAAATAAGCTTCCCACATTGCCAAGTCCAAAGGGGTTAATTTTTAAGCAGTGCAGAAAGCTGCCTGGGAATCCAGTGAAACAATACCATGGGTTCTTTTGGTCCTGAGATTACCCGGCTCTTTTCACTCTCTGCGAAGACGGAACTGAGTGCTTCGCTTTCAGAGACTCTCCATCTAACGCCTGAGATACGGCGCATTGAATGGGCTCACCACGCACCCCAACACAGCTGTGGGGAGCAGATCCCTCCAGCCTCCAGCTCTAAACGCTCAAATTCACACCAACCTCCCGGCTTCTTTGTGGGAGGAGCCAGTGCAGGGGAAGACAAAAGTTGGAATTTCTCTGCCCGAGTTGTGGTCAATATCATTCCAGAGCAGCTTCTGACCACCACACCTGAGTCCGAGTCATATCCTTCCTGGTTGGTAAAATCTAGGGTACCGTCAGTGCCTCCCCAACAGGCGGGTAGGGTGTTCACAGCTTCTAGTGAAGAACTCACTCCTAGGACCATTTAGAAGAAAACATCTATGGACATTCACAAACTTGCCAATTATTGCCCAGTCTCTAATCTTCCTCATTTGGTGAAGGCAACAGAGAAGGTGGAACTGAGGCAACTCTGGCAATTCCTGGGGTGCTGAGACTTCCTGGAGACTGGTCCATCCAATTATTATTACTATGATTTATTTGTATTATGGTAGGACCTTGGAGTCCCGGCATGAACCAGGGGCCCAGTGTGTGTTGGCTGACCATGGTACAGACTCCGTGGGTTCACTGCCGAGTCTCCTGCTGGTAATGAACAATGGCCGAGCATCTGTCTGCTCATTCTTTTAGATCTAACATTGGTGCAATTACCCATGAGGCATTGCTCATAGATGCAGGAATAGCTGTAGCCTCAGAGAGTAGTGCAGGGCGACTGCACATCTGCCCCACAGGCTCCCTTGTGTAGACTAGTGCAAGGGTCTGTTCCGTCCCCTCTGCCGTTCAGCGTGCCGGTGCAGTGAGTGCTGAGGTTAAAACAATTGTGTGCCTCTCCTCTGTTGGCCTCACAAAGAACGGCCTGCCCACACATTTATAATGCAGCTATCGTTCTGAAATGCACACATTATTTTATTGTCCTTATCTATAACAGAGAGAAACTAGGATAAAAGAACATTATAAAGGTTGCAAAGTCAAACACTCAGAAGTTAGGAAATGCCAGATGTCAGGTTGTCTGTGCAACCTTAATTCAACCCTCTTGTGCATCTGTCTGAGGCATGATAATACAGCCTTTAACTGCATGGTCACATGCTCTTTTTTCACAGTCACATTTCTTCCACAGGACCCGTTCCACGTTCAGTGCACAGGATGGATGGAGCTCATGTACTGAGCAGCTATTCAATATTTTGTTTTCTCCTTGTTTAGTGTAGCCCCAGGTCTTCTTTGCTGCACACTGTTCAACCCCTGCTCTGAAGATAGAATTATTCATATCCTCATGGGCTGTTCTGTGGTGTTCATCACTGCCGCGTCTGAGTGCTTCACAAATATTAATTTTCGCAACACCTCTGTAAGATGAGGGGGCATTACTATCCCCATTTTAGGGATGGGGGACTGAGGCACATTCAGGTGTAAAGTTTCCATTAATATCGGTCCCCAGTATGAGACCTGGCTTGTCAGAGGATTTAGCATTCGAGACACTCAGCAGGCTACACGTTCAAAGCACGGCCCACATTGACTTCAGTTATTGCTGTGAGAGCTCAGCACTTCCGCACATCAGTCCCCGAGGTGTCAAGTCAGGCACCCAGAAAACAAGGAGCACACAATTAGTGGCCACCTATGAAAAGTTTGGTTTAAATTACTTTGCTCAGCATCACATAGAAATGCTGGGACAGAGACAGGGACAGAATCCTGTTCTCCAGGCAGCATTCAACAGCCTTAACCATTGGACTGTTCTGTCTTTCCCTTCAATCCCCTGCCTCGTTCACTACAGACCTTCCAGTCTGCAGCCAATGAAGCAAGAGTCATAGGACACCCTCCTTCACTACACAGCCCTGATTCATCCCCAGAGCAGGGCCAGCCTGTGCACTGAAGGAGCCTGGATGTGATCAGATGGGTAAAGACCTTATCATAATGCCAGTGCACAAGGGGCCAAATTAAGGTTACACAAGCAACAACAAAAAAAGCAACCTGAAAAAAAAAAGAACAAGGAGTCCTTGTGGCACCTTAGAGACTAATTTATTTGGGCATAAGCTTTTGTGGGCTAAAGCCCACTTCATCAGATGCAGAGAGTGGAAAATACAGTAGGAAGATGTACAGAGAACATGAAAAGATGGAGGTTGCCATACCAACTCTAAGAGACTAATCAATTAAGGTGAGCTATTATCAGAAGGAGAAAAAAACCTTTTGTAGTGATAATCAGGATGTCCCCTTACAACCAGTTGACAAGAAGGTGTGAGTAACAGTAGGGGGAAAACAGATTTCAGTTTGTGTAATGATCTAGCCATTCCCAGTCCCACGAAAGTTTATACCCAAATAAATGTGTTAGTCTCTAAGGTGCCACAAGGACTCCTCGTTCTTTTTGCGAATACAGACTAACATGGCTGCTACTCTGAATCCTAGCTCTGACACTGATCTTGAAGAAGTCACTTGCTCCCTCTGTTTCAATTTCCCCATCTGTAATACTGGTGTCATGCGCTTGTTTCCCTGCCCCTTTGGGGGAAGGGGTGGTGTTAGGATTTATTAGGTTTTGTGCAGCACGTTGAAAAGATGAAGTTCTGTGTGTGTGCTGCCATTACTGCATTTCCAATTGCCCTGGCCAGATGATGGCTTGCAAGTCAGGGCAGTGCATGGAGCAACTGGTACAACGGAGACAGGTATAATGTACAGTAAGTACTTGACACCACCCTCTGGAGAGCTGTAAAAATGGGGTCACTAGAACCCCGTGTTATATTTTCCAGGGATTGCCACTTGCAATGATGTGCCATATAACGCAAACTCCCCCACTGTCTCCGTAAACCACCAGCGCATGAAATACACCACTCTCAAGTAAAGCAAGAGCAATCTAAAAGGAATCAGGAGTTGAGGTCACATCCCTTTTCTAATGTGAATTGATCTGAGCACTAAATGAGTTCAGACTTAATTGTGAGCATTTTCTGTTAACTAAGCAAGAAATCTTATAACAACACAATAAGGTGCCATTTCACAGCATCCAAATGGAGCAATAAGCCAGAGCCTCATTTGAATGTATTTTTTCACAGTGATTGCTGACACTGCTGCTTTTAATATATTCACATTGGCACAGCCATTTGCATTCAGATGCAATTATGAGTTAGAAACTCCCTCTCCTCTGTGAGCTCCAGAAAGGGAGAATTTCAGCACAGAGACATGTTACTGTTCATTTGTGGGGCCTAAGTAAGGAGTCTGCACTGGCAAGAATCGAAGCCCTATTGTTACCAAAGGGAACGTCCTGCAAAGAAACGGATTAAATCAAACCAACCTTTAAAATCTCTATGCCCACAAAATCTCATTGATCAGGAACAGAAACAATTCTTTCCTGTGGAAATAGTGATCATTGTGGGGATCGTCTGGAAAGGAGTGTATTAGAGAATACGAAACCCTCTATGCAGGCTACATCTTGGCCAGTCAGAGCACAGAGGTCCTGCA
Organism: Chelydra serpentina; assembly: GCA_037349315.1. Taxonomy (NCBI): domain Eukaryota; kingdom Metazoa; phylum Chordata; order Testudines; family Chelydridae; genus Chelydra; species Chelydra serpentina. Next base: position 20,112,634 of record JBAIAC010000040.1, read on the forward strand.
TGCCCCTTGTGACCTTGTAGGAGAAAGGAGCAGCCATACCATAGATGAGAGACAAGGTGGGGGAGGTAACAGCTTTTACAGGACCAGCTTCTATTGGTGAGAGAGACAAGTGTTTGACCCACCCAGACCAGTTCTTCAGGGCTGGGAAAGGTACTCCCAGGGTCAGAGCTAAATACAAGGTGGAACAGATAGTTTAGCATAAGTAGTTAGCACACATAGGGGTCATTCAAGGTGAAGTAGCCAGTTAATACCCACGCCGTCCTTCCCACCCCCCCCCACGACAGGACAGGTGTTGAGTGGGTTATAGTTTGTTGAGCCTTCAGTCCAGTGTTTCCAGTATTGGGTAGTAAGCACCTCGCTCTGAGCATGTCGGTTGACCTAGCCCGGGCCTGATCAGCCCCACTCCAGAGCCCTACCCGAGTTCCTGTGTCCTCACTGGTGCTGCGCTCTCTGAGTGTGTCACTAGGCCTTCCGGGGGCACCTCCCATGGTTCCCTGGGCGGCAGTAACTTGAGCCACTCAGTTCTTCTACAGTCACTGGGAAAGAACTATAGAGTCATAGACTTTAAAGCTAGAAGGGACCACTACCTCATTTAGTCTGTCCCCCGGTATATCACAGGCCACCAACAGCACCCAGTCACCCACCCACCAAACCCCTCACCCAGATTTAGCCAAAAGTATTACAGCCCTCGGGAGACTAACCTACGGCACTCCACAGGCAGAGAACTATAGACTCATAGAATATCAGGGTTGGAAGAGACCTTAGGAGGTCATCTAGTCCAACCCCCTGCTCAAAAAGCAGGACCAATCCCCAATTTTTGCCCCAGATCCCTAAATGGCCCCCTCAAGGATTGAACTCACAACCCTGGGTTTAGCAGGCCAATGCTCAAACCACTGAGCTATCCCTCCCCCCAGCTAGTGGGGCTATGGTTTACTAAGGCCTGAGGCAAGGCAATGGCAGGGAACTGATTACGTGAGATATGCCCAGCTATCTTCTTTGAGCACACGGGGGAATTCTGGGAAGCCATTGGAGGACTATCAGCACTCGAGTGATTAGCCTGTGTCCTCACTGCAAACTGGGCAGTCACCAGCCAAGTGAAAATTGCACCCAGTCTGTAACCCGTAGCCCCAGATGAGCCAGCAAGCCCAGATTTAAAGTACCACCAAACTCAGGTGAGAGGGTTTTGTGCATGGATGGGACTCGGGAGGGAAGTTAGGGGCAACTCCCAGGTAAGAGCCCAGGTTAACTCTGCAGTGGAGACATGCACAAGCACTTCATTTCTCCAATAGCTAACATCTGAGTAATGCACCAAACTGAAGAAGCCACCGAAGAGCCATGAGGCCAGCAAGGATGCATGCAGGTTAGTCAAGCAGCCTTCAGACACCAGATGCTGGAGTGTAAAAGGGCAGGCGTGATTGCTGACACCGGCACTTTTAATATATGCACATTAACAAGGCTGTTTGCATGTGGGGGGATTCTACATTAGCCCTCATCTTGATTTATAAAGAGGAACTGATCACAGAACTAAAAATCAGTGGTAACTGATTACACTTATACTGAGCAAACAGAATAAACTCCAAACCAGTCATATATATACTTAGTATTTTAAAAGGGCCAATTTCACAAAGCTGAAACAATTATGAGCTGACTCAGTTGAGAGGAAGAATTTAAACAGAAAAATGTGACTGATAATTGGGAATTGTTTAAAAACATTGTACTAGATGCCCACAATCCCCCAACAGAGAAAGAAGGCCACACTGGTTAAAGCACCTACCTGGATTAGAGGGAAAGTGATGTACATACTAAATGGAAGAAAAGAGAAGTTGATAGTAATGAATGTGAATCAGAACCTAGGAGTTGTAGAAAATTGATAAAGGAAGCAAAAGAACACAAGGAGACCTCTATGGCTAGCAGAGCTGAGGACAAGAAGGAGTTTTTTAAAGTATGTTAGGAACAAAAAGAATTGTAACAATGTTCTTGATGAAATGACAGACTTGTCAATAATAATGTAGAAAAGATAGAAGTGTTCAATAAATATTTCTGTTCTTTATTTGGGAAAAAGATGTATGGCAAAGTCATTTCACATCATGATGATGATGATGAAACACTTGCCATTCCAGCAGTAACTCAGAAGGCTGTTAAACAGCTGCTACTAAAGTTAGACATTTTTAAATGAACAGGTCTGGATAACTTGAATCCAAGAGTTTTCAAAGAACTGGCTAATGAGCTCTCTAGGCCATTAATGTTGATTTTCAATGTCTTAGAATCATAGAATCATAGAATCTCAGGGTTGGAAGGGACCTCAGGAGGTCATCTAGTCCAACCCCCTGCTCAAAGCAGGACCAACCCCAACTAGATCATCCCAGCCAGGGCTTTGTCAAGCCTGACCTTAAAAACCTCTAAGGAAGGAGATTCCACCACCTCCCTAGGTAACCCATTCCAGTGCTTCACCACCCTACTAGTGAAAAAGTTTTTCCTAATATCCAACCTAAACCTCCCCCTCTGCAACTTGAGACCATTACTCCTTGTTCTGTCATCTTCTACCACTGAGAACAGTCTAGATCCATCCTCTTTGGAACCCCCTTTTAGGTAGTTGAAAGCAGCTATCAAATCCCCCCTCACTCTTCTCTTCGGCAGGCTAAACAATCCCAGTTCCCTCAGCCTCTCCTCATACGTCATGTGCTCCAGCCCCCTAATCATTTTTGTTGCCCTCCGTTGGACTCTTTCCAACGGAGGGCAACACTGGAGCACTGGAGAAGTTCTTGGAGCACTGGAGAAGTTCCAGAGCACTGGAAGAAAACTTCTGTTGTGCCAATATTTTAAAAGTGTAAATGGGGCAACCTCTGTAATTGTAAGCCTATCAGCATAACATCAATTCCAGGCAAAATAATGGTATGAGCGATACAGGTCTAAATTAAAAAAAAATTAAAGAGGGACTATAATTAATGCCAGTCAAAATGTGTTTATGGAAAATGGAGCCTGTCATACTAACTTTACAGCACAATTTGCAAATAGTTTCAGTCGACTTGAAACTGCATATTTTGGTGAATAAGATTTTTGTCCACACTATTTCACCCAGCTGTATTCTCCACTGCTAATTAAACTCACTCCTGTTTGGGGGCAAATAAAGTTGTATGCCAGTGTTATCTGGGAGGCCTTGTTCAACAGAGAGAGACCAGCCTCCATGAAGGGCAGAGAAGGCAGAGACACGTTCTCTGGCTTTCTTCAGGGGCAGCTGGACTGGGTGGCATCTCATTTACGCTCTGTCCTGGAAGCAATCACAAAGGAAATAATGCCTGATAAAGTGTTTGCGTTTGGAAAAACCTGCTATTAATGGCACGCGACATAACCCATTCCCATAGCTGCCTCCATCATGGAGTTTTATTTATTTGCTTTAATTTACAAAGATGCTCCAGGAACTTCTACAACCTGTATGAACAACTGCAAACAACAATTTGGATCTGCTGGTCAGAAACTAGAACCCTCACACTTTGCCACAAACTAAAACCCTCCTCCCATCCAACCATCCCCTTCCCCCACCCTAGGCCCTACATGACTGCAGCGAGGTCCCAGAAACTGCAAGAACAGGTCACAGCGACTGGTTAAAATGAATAGTCAGACAGTCATAGTGTTCCCGGCAGGATGGGAGCAATCCCACACGGGCAGAGGCGTTCTGGTAGCTGCCCATTCAGTATGACACCAGACTGGGAGGGGTTGCAAGCACTTTGGAGGACAGAATTAGAGAATAACTTTACTGAATTCCATCTTGTTGATCTCAGACCAGTTCTCCAATTTATCCAAGACACGTGCAAAGTACTGTAGTTAAGAAGGAAAAAATCAAATGCACAGCTACAAAATGGGGAATAACTACCTAGGCAGTAGCACTTCAGAGAAGGATCTAAGGGTTAAAATAGAGCACAAATTGAACATGGGTCAACAATGCAGTTGCAATAAAGCTAATATAATTCTGGAGTGTATTAGCAGGGGTGGTATATATAAGACAGGACAGGTGACTGTCCTGCCCTATTCTACACTGGCGAGGCCTCAGCTGGAGTATTGTGTCCAGTTTTGGGTCACACACTTTAAAAAAGATGTGGGCATATTGGAGTGTCCAGAGGAGAGCAACAAAAATGCTAAAAGGTTTAGAAAACCTGACCTGTGAGGAAAGGTTAAAAAAAACTGGGCATGTTTAGTTTTGAGAAAAGACTGAGGGGGGGCCTGATAACAGTCTTCCAATCTGTTAAGGGCCGTTATAAAGAGGACAGGGTTCAATCGTTCTCCATATCCACTGAAGGTAGGACAAGAAGTCATGGACTTAAACTGCAGCAAATGTGATTTAGGTTAGCTATTAGGAAAAACTTTCTAACTCTCAGGGTAGTTAACTACTGGAGCAGGCTTCCAAGGGAGGTTGTGGAATCCCCGTCTCTGGAATCTGGACCTTGACTATACCTTGGCCAAGAAATTTGGACCTTGTCAAAAAATAATGGATTACCCCTGTTCTAGGTTTACTTGGTCCTGCCTCAGCACCGGGGGCTGGACTAGCTGACCTCTCAAGGGCCCTCCCAGCCCCATGTTTCTATGATTCTAGGCACCACTGAACTCCCATTGAGGGAGAAGGTTCCTCAGCCTACATGTGGGACCCTGCTGGTACACAGGCCTTTGGGTGGCCCTCTGAGCAGGGGGTGAGTTTCATTCACGCTGTCATGTTCTGCATGCTGCCTGACTATTCCCGTGCCTGTCCCTGGTTGGGCGGGAGAGGTCCTGGCGAGGGGAGGAGGAGACGACAGGATAATTACTGCAGCACCTGAGCTCTCAGAAAGAGCCGCATGTAGATTCCCTCCTTCTGACGGGCGGGAGCTTTGGTTTATAGTTTACACCAGCGTCTACCGAATTAACCTCAGAGGAAAAGGTTAAACTATCAATCATGAATTGCAGTTTAAAGCACTGCGTTCCCTGTGATGTATGGCAGTAGCAGGCACATCAGAAACTAAGCAAAAGGCAGCTTAAAAGTAACTGGGGATAATGGCCTGGCTTCTTATGGAGATGGATGTGCAGCATGTTAACTTTAATATGCTGCGTAAATGAGAGCCCGGTGTGGAAATACGGCATCCCAATGTAAAACAATTTCCTCTCTTCAAACAACCTCTAAGTGGGAGCCTCCTGTTTAATATTCGGCAGCAGGTGTTGCCATGGCAGGGCTGCCCTTGGCGAGTTGCATGGCGCTGACAGGGTGAGGAGTGGGGGCGCGCAGGTGACAGGAGCGCCAGACACACATGCTGTGGAGGACAGAACAAAACAGAGCTAGGGAAACACTGCGGGGACTGGAGTGAGCTCGAGACAGTCTGTGGCGCTCGCCCTGGAAGGAGGCCTCTCTAGCAGAGGGCTTCTATTAGCTACACATGTGGAGGGCAGCGGGGCTGTAATTTGAAGACCTGTAATGCAGACTGTTTACATTTTTCCAATCCTGTGCTGACTTTCCCTACTGGAAAGAAAACGGCACAAGGGGGGAAAGCTGGAAAGAAGGAGGGCGTCTCGTCTCCCCTCAGGAACACGGAGGATGCATCGCACCCGGGACCAGTGACCAGTGGGCAGCACACCCAGACGGATGGGTGTCTAACTCAGTCTGTATGGCAGACCGTCCGGCTGGGGGGCTAGGAGCTATGTAACCCACATGGTCAGATCTCCTGGCAGCCGGAACGGCACTCCTGCAAAGCACCACTTGTGGCCATTGTGGCCAGGTCAAATCACTTTGCTGCTGCTATGGCTAAGCGCCTCCAAAGACAGCCACTCAGACACAGTACCCAGCTGCCTTCATCTCCCACAATTGCCTGCACAGTAAAGCAAAGAGTGTCTCGATATTTCCTCTCTCCTTTAAAGTGCCTCTCCGTGACTAGCACTGGGTTATTCGCCTAACTTGGCTTGGTCTGTCAGTGCCCTGCTGCTCCTGTTGCCCACAAATATAGTGCTCGGTGCTGCCTTCTTACTCATGATTGCCATGGTCTCTTTCAATAGGGCCTCAGCCAATCGTTGTCCGCCCTCTGGTAAGTCATTGGGTTAGCCCCAAACTGGTTCCTTTGAGAACGTATTGTCAGTTAAGAACATATCGACTAGAACATGTACTGAGTGAATTAGCAATGCCTTACTCTGGGCTAGGCCTCAGGGAGCTGTACGACCATCACGTATCATCCCCAGCGGTCAGACAGGGAACGTGCATCTAAGGTGAAGGGAGTGGAAGAACCAAGAGCCCATTAAAATCACCCACAGGCTTTACTGAGTCAGAACCTTTTCAGACCAGTTCTCAAGGGGCGAATACATCAAGAGACCTACCTCCTCGGATGTCATGATGGCAAGCAGCTAGCACACAGGGCCTAGGCTCCCTGCCTGCGCCCGTTCAGCTGTCTTACCTCCCTCTTCAGTCAGCAGGAAGGAGAGCTTGGTGAATAACTCCTGGCAGTTCGTTCCAGTCCTGCTACAGACACTAGGCAAATCACCTCATCTCGCTGTGTGCTGGTTCCGCTCAGTAACACAAGGCGATAATACGTCCTTTGTCAATTTAGCTGATAGCTCCTGCCCCCAGGAGTGTGTCTCTGTGTTTGTACAGCCCCACAGCCCCATGTAGTGACGGCCTCGCCAGTGGGGCGTGTAGGCCAACAGTGATGTGAGTAACTGTGATCATCTCACACCGGTGCAAAGCGAGTGCACGACACTGCCACATGAGAACGCTCCACACACGGCTGGCTGCACGTCACACCCACTTTGCTCAGCTGTGAATGAGATCCCAGAGAATCCAGCTCTAAAACAGCAGTAATCCCAATTCAGCAGGCCCTCGGCTTTGCTATGGAAGGAGAAGTCTCCTGTGGTTCCCGAGCGGAACAATCCAATGTGACGTGGGTTCTCAGTCGCATTGGAAGGAGCTCCCATCGGACGGGTGCCTTGCTAATAGAAGCTGTTCTTTCATTCAGCATCTGGCTCACCTGCATTTGGAGCCGTGACTGGGTCAGCAGAAGTGTCTCCTGCACCTCTCCAGAGAGAAAGCAGCAGCTGGCGCGGCTGGCAGAATCTCAGTGTTGGGGCTGTTACAAAGTCATCTCAGAACTCCCTTTAAACTTCCTTCTCTGGCTTAGTGCTGAAACAAAAGGGAAGGAACAGCAACAGGGAAAGGGAATGTAAATGGGTTGGAAAGTCTCACGAAGGCCAATGAACGCCCAGAAGTGGGCTCCATTCACCTAATGTGCTGTTGTATCCAACACAGTACACCCAGCCTCCCCCATCCCCAGTTTCCCTCAGGAGTCAGCCCAATGGAAAAACAGCCTGGACCTGGAGCATCCTGACTTTGGCTGGCTTCAGTGAATCTATTCATGCGCTTTCAGTGTTATTTCATGTGTGTTTATGCTTTTGTCATTTTATGGTCCCCAAAAGCTTTACAGCATATGGGGAAATAGGCGCTTCTGGCCTATCCGTTTCGATCTGGGCTTGTTTTCAGCTGAGCTGAGACCAGATCTGCTCATTGTGTGCTTTGAGTCTAAAAAACCTTGACTGAGTTTGCTGCTTTACCTAGCATGCTGCGTGTCTAGAACAGCAGAAAAGGTCAGCGAGACTTTTGAAATAAAAATGTCTCCATCTCAGTTGAGAAAAAGCCCAGATGGGTGAACAAAGTTTAGAAAAGGGAAAGAACTGAGCAAGCAAGCAATACTGTGAGAAGCTGATAAGAGGAGCTCTAGCAGGAGAATAGGGGAGCCTTGTCTATCTCCCTATTAAAGGCTATTCTTACAAGGTTTTTTTCTTTTCATTAATACGCAGGGTGAATAGAACATTGAATAAAAATCAGTACTTACTGCACAATTGTAGGATTGAAAGGTAACTGTCAACAGAAGGATTGGGGTGACAAAAGGGGCCATTTCAGTGCTTAGCAAATGATTTTCGGCTTGTCATTTCAATAGGCCGTGTTTTTCAGAGATTGTGTTTTTCTGAATAGCGTTTATTACCATGCTTTTAAAAAATTTCATGTTGTCTCTTTGCAGGCACCATTCATTTGCAGATGCAGTACTCCTTTTTGGTTGTCAGAGGGATCCTGCTTTAGAAAAATAAAGTACAGTCGTCCGGTTAGAAAAATGATTCTCTTGTGAGGCTAACGGCTGAGAGAAAAACAATTTGGGGCAGCTCCTACCTTCATGCCAGGCTGACCCAGTTTCTCCCCCTGTTCTTTATTCATGATCACATGGGCCATCAGTTAGCTCGTTTTCAAATTCCTGGGATGATTTTGAGGTAGATAAACTTTTTGTTAACACAAAGATCATCTTCCTTATTGCATGAAATTTGCAGCACGAGATCCTAAAATCAAATATCAAATAGAACCTTTTGTGTGTAGGAAAGAGACAGGAGATATATCCTGCAATCGTCACTCACTCAAAATCCTATTGACCTCCATGCGGGTGTGCCTGCAGGAATGGACAATTAGTGCTCAGACTTTACAAAAAGGATACTGGGGTACTAACAGATTGTGTGTTGCCCAAGTGGAGAAGCAAAGTAGCAAAGTTTTACAGTTATGTAGGTTAATGAAAATCTTTGAAAATATGTCCTGGTTTAACAGAATTGTTCATGTTCATTGCAACATAATTGCTCAGGGTTTCAGTATTTGCATGGTCCTGCATGCTATGCAATGGTGGTTAAAAGACTTGCATTCGGAATTCATCTCATTTTAACCAAACCCTCCATTTCTGGCACCCTGGGTTCCTAAGCAGAGAGTAATCTAGAATTAGTGAGAAATAGATTTCATGGCTTTAAGTCACTCATAGTGTGCAGGTCTTGAACTCTGATCTTTTGTAAATTGAACCACTTGTGAAAAAACAAAGGGCTCTAATCCTTTTAAACTGCCATTGCACATCACTGGCCCAGTGCCCTTGAGAAGTGATTTAAATGGCATTGAATATGGCTGTTCAAAACGTACTGAAATCTGTTAAGAGGCTGGTGTCTACGAAGGGAATGGAAGCAGGGGAAAAAAGTTAATTAAAAATATTGATGAGTCTGCCAAAGAGAATCATAGCCTCGGAGCCCCTGAAAATCGCCCAGAGCGAGCCCAGAGCTCCTCCGCAAGCAGCACTTCTGGTGAGGGAGACAGACCAAGGCTGGTCAGGTGGCAGCAGGAGGCGGGGGCAGGAGGAAGAGGCTTTTATGGAATTTATTTTGGGTGCAGGCAGGTAGGGTGACCTGATGTCCCGGTTTTATAGGGACAGTTCTGATTTTGGGGTCTTTGTCTATATAGGCTCCTATTACCCCCCACCCCCCTGTCCTGATTTTTCACACTTGCTGTCTGGTCACCCTACAGGCAGGTGAGGCCCCATTGGCCAGCAGGCTCACCAGCAGCAGTGCCTGCTGAGACCCGGCACAGCTCACTCACACACCTGGCCCTGCCTCCTGAGTTAGAGCTGCTGACCCCAGGAATGCCGGCACACCTGTTGTGCAACCACCTCCCCCCACCCGTTTCCAGGACCTTCCTTCCATCCTGAATGCCTCTACCCACGACAAGAAATGCAACATGGGTGCCTTTTAGCTTCCAGTGCAGCCTCTAGGAAAGGTGGCTCTCAGTCTATTGGTTAGATTGCAAACAGGTGTGCAGGTTACCGCCGGGTTGCTTGTTTATTTTCCTGAGCCAGCATCTCTTCTGTTTTAAAGAAACTTTGTTTCTGTTTGGTTTTAGTTTTACACTTCTCACCTCCAGTCCCTAGCTTCTCCCACCCTATTCTGCCATGCCTTTCTAGTCTAATCCATATAGAGTCTTATACGGTGCTCCTCGCCGTGGTATCTTCTCACACACCGAAGGCGGCTCTCCCTAGCAGCTCAGTTTGCTCTGTGGATGGGGATATTAGTTGATGTACAGCTCTGCCTTGCTGCCATCACTTTATTCAGCGGAGTGTCGTAACCAGGCTGCCTGTGGTGATCTGGATAGGTTTTTCCAAGTCTCCCCGGCACACCCAGCCAGTTTTCTTCTTGCTCTGTTACCAGCTGCTGATGCTTCTTCGCTCTCTACATGCAGAGCTGCATTTGATTAGAAGTGAAGATTGCCAAAGCTGTTTGGAAAAAATACAACACCCCCAGGGTCTTGGTTAATCCGAGCCAAAGAAAACTTGACTGACTTTCTGTGTCTGGTCAGTGTCTCCTCACAGATCATTGGAATTAGAACTGTATATTAGTAAAATCAGGTGTAAATATGAGAATGTCAGTAGGCTGCCTTCTGCCAGAGAGGAGCTTTCATACATCTGTGGGAGCAAATACTGTCTGCAGGATTCAGGGATTCCAGATGAAGTGCAGACTTCAGAGCAACTGGAGATCTCTAATTATAGGTTTAACTGTGTATTTTGAGATTGTTTTTCCCTTGATTCTGCAGCTGTCGGGGAGTTAGATTTGTCTTTCACCTTCTCCCATGTAAGCTTGTTGATGGACAAGCAAACTACAAAAACTACTTTAGGGCTAATATCAAACCCAGGCGGGGGAAACACCGCTCGCCAGGCTGGGCTGCATGGGCCGGGTTCTTACTGCAAGACTAGCCACTCCTATGGCTGTAACCTAAGGATCAGTGGGCTCGTGGAGATGTATGTCATTCCTGCCGCACAGGGGCAGTTGTCAGCTCTGGCCGCGGTGAATAGTTACTTTAGTAGCGTCTGAATCTAGGGGTTTGTAGGTCACGGTTCCTTGTTTAGATTAGATAGCCCCCTTCAATGGCGTTGGCTACATAATGGGAGTCTATGGTACTGGCTCTGGCCCCAATTCTGCACACTGACCCATGCTAAGTAATACTTACTCAGGCGAGTGGTCCCACTGACTTCAAACAATTTTGGGATGCAGAATATAGGAACGAGTGCATTCAGCGGGAATACTTGCATGAGCAAGTGCTACTCAGCTAGAGTAAAGATGGCAGAATTGGGTTCACCAGAGACATTCATGAAATCTGGAGCCTAATAGCAACCCTCAGTTACAGGGTGACTGCCCTGCACATGCACAGCAGCTGCTCTTGGGATCCTGCTGGAAGCTTGACAATCTCCAGGCGATATGTCAAATGTCACTTACAAAAATAAAGTCACCTGGTTAAAGGACACCCAACCCCTAGGAGCTGATAAATACTGTTGGGAGACCTTCGGAAAGTTCAGAGGTTTGATCTAAACAAGCTCAAACATTCAGATGCTCCTCTGATCTTTTGCCAAAGGGCAGGAACAACTGAAAACACTGGGGAAGAAATTATGCCAACATTTTTCCAACCTCAAAAATGATTCTGGTCAAGTTTTAGGCAAAGGTTCAGGTAGGTTGTGAGCCCCAGGAACAGCTCATCTCTCTGGCTTTAGCTGGAGTTAAAAGAATAGACATAAGCCTGACGTCTGTTTCACTTTTAGTTGGTTCACTTTTGGTAGGGAGAAGGTTATTTGGTCTCTGCTGGCCATAGAGCAATCAGCTAAAGAACTAGGATTATTGGGGGAAGATCTTGCTCAGTGGTTTTGCTGCACTGCTCTTGGCATAGAATACAAAGGAAAAGAGAAGGAAAGGGCCTCTCTTATCTCAAGGGGACAGAGGAAATCTGAAAGGCTTCTCCTCATCCCAGAAGGGTCAAAAGTACATTCAGTGACCCTTTGACTTTGGGTGTATTTGTGTCCTGAGCAAAATGAGCGAGTGAGCTGGAAGGCAGAGGAGCTAGAGAGAGAGAGAGAGAGAGCTGACTGAGAACAGGGCTACATTTAAAATTTACCTTGACGTAGCTGCGTAGTGCAGGGATGTGAAAAATCCACCCCCCTGATGACATAACGAGGCTGACAACCCACAGTGTAGACGCAGCTAGGTCACCAGAAAACCGCTTCTGTCACCCTAGCGACCCTTGCTCGGGGAGGGGAGGTCCCAGCACTGATGCAAACACCCCTTCCATCAGCGTAGGCTCCATCCACACTACGAGACTACGGCGGCACAAATGCAGCCCGGAGGCTGTGCGGGGACGGTCCCATGGCACAGACAGGGCTGAGTCTGTGAAGCGTTGCGGGCTCTCGGAAGGGCACGAGGGAGGTTTGCCTCAGGCAGTGTGTGGGCGGGAAGCAGGTTTGCCAGCAGGGCCTGGCCAGGAAGGGACAGGCCGTGGGGCTCACCGCAGTAGCTTTCTTTCCCCCTCACGTGTGGATTATTTTTTAAATGAAAATATGTGACACTCAGTGACAGTGTGGGAGGTTGCCAGGCACCCAGCCATGGCCTGCGCCACACATTGCGAGCAGGTGCCATTGGGGCGCCAGCACTAGATTTTCTGGGGCTGGCCCTCGGTGGGCCCCATAAACACTCCTGGCCTGAGGCATAACAAGGGGTGTTGTACTAGGGCTGCCAGAACTGAACAGTGCAGCTCCCCTGGGCACACGGGCTTTAACAGCCCCACGCAAACAAGGAACCGGACCCTGGTCCCCAAGCGCAGGCCAGTTCCAGGGTAGGACAGCGGGCTTCTTTAGCCCAGTGCCACGGGCATCCCGCCAAGCCAGCCCTCTCACAGAGGGGCCAAGTGCTGGCCTGCAGAGCCTCACGGCCCGAGTCCTTGTGTCCATCCTGTTCAGACCCCTGTCTCCAGGCCGCTTCCGAGCCTCTGCCTATCACAGCTACCGCCAGCTTCCCGTTCCCAGCCTTGCAGCCTCAGCTCCTTCTGCAGGACTGCCTCCTGCTGACTGCTTCTACTCCCATGCAGCCTCCGCTCTCTCCTGAGCCGGGCCCCCCCTTCCCTTTCCTATGGAGTCCCCGGCTGGCTGGGGACCATGACCCGGCTGCCCAGCAACGGGCTCGTTCCGGTATCGCTGGTCCATCTCATCAGTCCGAGCTGGGGGGTCCCAGACCCGGTCACAGGTGAGGGCAGGTCAGTGAACGAGAAAGTGCCTCTCCAATGTGCTGTTTTAAACTGAGAGTGTCCGTGATGTTTCACTTTGCACACGGACTCTGCCGTCAGTCCAATGATAAATGGAAAGAGCTGGAAAAGAAATTCTAAGAAATTGTTCCGGAAGATCATTAGCAGCCTGGTTCCTCGCTCGGCCTCCTAGCCTGCGGGCTCGGCGCCGCCTCGGGGGAGCATGTCACGTGCCTATTACAAACCCCACTTTTTCATTTGCTTTTCTCGCCCTCAAACACGAAGCACCGCCCAGAAACAGTCCCGGCTCTGCTTGGATTTTATATCTTAGCTGAACATTGTTCATTCAAAGGCACTTTCCTTGTCAACAGACAGAATTAAACCAAAACCCTGCCCGTGGGAGGCTGAGCAACAACGAGCCCGTCCTTCCCTGGGATCTGGCTGACAGCTCAAGAGATGGCTGTCGTATTTTAGACAAGCTCCACCCATGGCACCAAGACAAAGGCTCCTTTGGTGATGGGTATTGGTGACTAAGGGGGGAGGGATAGCTCAGTGGTTTGAGCATTGGCCTGCTAAACCCAGGGTTGTGAGTTCAATCCTTGAGGGGGTCATTTAGGGATCTGGGGCAAAAATTGGGGATTGGTCCTGCTTTGAGCAGGGGGTTGGACTAGATGACCTCCTAAGGTCCCTTCCAACCCTGATATTCTATGATTCTATGACTCTTTGCATTGCAGTAATGTCTACCAGCCCTGCTGGGCTCTGGGACCCCATTGCCCAGGGTCTGCAAGGACAGAGTAAAAGACCGTGCCTGCCTTGAGCATCTCCCGATCCCAACCGAGCCAAAGACAAAGGGCTGACTAGAGTAGCATCGTTTTCCCCACTTTAGAGCTGGGGGCTGCAGGGCACAGAGAGGTTCTGCACCCTTCCCTGTGGGAGTTGGGAATTCACACAGCTCTCCTGAGTCACCGTCAGACCAGCCTTGCTCTCTGCAGCCAAAGCCTGCTCCCCTCCTGCAGGCGAAGCCCTCCTGACCTCAGTGGGCATTGCCTGAGAAAGGAAGGAGTTCACCCTGTGTCTTAGGCACACACACCCCTTCTCTCTGCTACCCACAAGGGCGGGCGAGGAGGGACCTCTTCCCCTATACTTACGAGGTTCACTTAAAATAGTTCCATGTTTTTAATGGTTTGGATTCCATGCTGCGCGCCGAGTTCAGGATTCTGTTCCCTGTCCGTGTCGTTCATGGAGAACCAGACTGAGAGCCCAGCGTGCCCAGCGGAGTGCTGCCTGAGTGCTAAGCAGGAGATTTTCCCCCAAAGTTCAGTTTGGTGTGAAAGAAATTACATGTACCCCACACGGTGACGGAGGTGCCATTGTGTGAATCAGAGAGATGTTAGAATAAGAGACAAGGCCCAGCCCAACACAAATGCGTCTGTCTGTGCTCCACACCAGTCTTCACTGCCAGTTTATGCTTCAGGCAGCGAAAACAGAAACCTCCTGGCACATTTGGATGATATTCAACATTTCTATTGTAATTACTGACTGTGCCTTGAGCCAGCTCTGTGCACGACCGTCGGCGTAAGAGCCAGCGCTGCCAGGTGTGAGCACCACATCGGAGACAGGGATGGTGTTTCGCAGAGAGCAGATTGTCTTCCCTGTCACTGCCCGATTTGGAGAGAACTGAGCTCAGTGCTGCTCTCCCAGCTCCAGAGCAGTCTCCCCGTTTCAACCCGGGAGCACAGCTAGCCACAGAGAACACAGCAAAGTTCTGCTTTGAAGGAAACGTGAAATGCTGCAAGCAGAGAGGTGCCATTTCCCCCAAACAAATGGCGTCTCTGTGACCCTGCAGACTGTCTCTCAGATGAAGCTATAACAATTCCTGTTTCTCTGCTGTGGAAAGCGGCAGTGGCTAGCGCTTTCTGGGGATGTCACCAGCAGCCAGAATACTCTGCCATGTCTCTGATTCTTCATTATGCTCCTATCACGCCTCCCTTTTTCCTTCCTTCCTTCAAATCACCCCATTTATCTCACAGCAAAATCCTTCTCACAGGCACCCCCAGCTGGTCTTGCTGGAGAGCGATGGGACCTCTGACAAGTCATCAGCACTGAGTGCGCTGCCATCACTGAGAGCTCTTGGTGCTTCTGCACCTTCATAGTGTGACTGGGAAATCAAACGAGCAGGACTAGGAATGCAGCAGGGAAGCAGAAAAAATGTTCAGAGCAGAATGTGGAGGTCCTGGTCCGGCCCAAAGGAACCTGAAAGCTGGAAACTTGAAGTGTCAACATTCGGGAGCTGAGAAACCTGTATGATGGGGGCAATCCGTTTAGTGCACACACTGCCACAGTGCTACACAAGCCCTGCTTTAGTTTAGAGACCGACCCAAAATGACAAAACGTTCAGGAAGTTCCGATCCAAATCGGTATCCTAGCCTTGGCCCAGGCCTTAGTACTGAGACGACGATACTAAAGTGGTGATATCTTGTCTAGGCACTTCCTCTCGCAGGCGGGCAGAGGTCTGGGACTGGCAGCGATTGTCCAGGAACTGGACAGGAACAATTGATGGCATTTTAATTGCAGGCTCGATCTAAATCTGTGAGGCGAAACAAGGTCTGGGCCAAAAGGCTGCTATGGTAGGAAAGGAGCCAATAAGGGTTTGGTGCCAGAGTTAGACGCTCTGGCAAACTACCCAGTATAGTTCTAATGATTAGACTCTCTTCTAGCACCGTTTCTGAACATTGGCTTCTGACTGCCCTGGCTTATACCAAAGTGTAGTCACCCTCGTTCTACTAAGGGTCACAATGGTTGGCACCCAATATCACACAATAATTGCTAAGGAGGAGACGGTGCTCTTTGGCGATCATCCTCAGCACTGCGTGCTACAATACACATGGAATTGCAACATAGGTCACTGTGCTGCAGGTACCGCCGGGGAACTGGAAAAACAGTTTTTCCTATTTCAGGTTTATAAAATGGTCTTAGATTTAAAGACATTTTGCAGCTTTCCTATGAGAAGAAACTCACACTAACCCCTCTAGTGAGCAAGTTCTCAGACCCTTGTAAAGAAAAGGTACCTGCGATAGAGCATCACTCTTCTGAGTGTTTGGGGAACCCATTGACACTGTTCACACCATAATAATAAGCTCTCATTTATCACTTATTTGAAAATAGAGTGAACTTAGATAAAACCCATGAACAGAAAGAAAATGTGACTGGCTGGAGTGTGACTTGGCTTATTGGGTTTTTATAGATCTTGTACAAAATGGGAAACAAACAAATAGTTCTCGTCACTTAGCTAAAGAAATCATTGAGTTCTCCAGTCTCTTCTGCACATCCAGACCCAGGCAGATAAATTAAGGGTGTCCCTTTGACGAGTTTGTCCCTAGGTACAAACTTTTTGCATTATTATCTTGTGCTGCAGCACTTATCACACCAGGAGGAGGCATCGGACTGAAATATCCTTCAGGACATTGTAATGATCCTCCCGGATCCAGGACAGACCCCTCCAGGTCAGCCCTGTCCCACAACAAAACAAGAGAGGTGACAAGCCCCGCTCAAATCCAGCCCACTGAGAAGAGGCTATAAATGCAATTGAATAGAGGAAGGGAAAGCATGAGCAGCTGTGGAGGAGAAGGAGGGGCCTCAGGCAAAATTTATGTCTGTCAACTGGTGGTCTATTTCCCTGATACCATTTCCTTGTATACAGATAAGGAGTTATCTTAAATGACCATGTCTTTTTCAATTTGTACTTAACAGTCAGTCCCATTTTCCTTATACGATACTATCACAGCAGGATGAAAAATGCATTACAATAATCCCTGAGGATCTTCATATATCAATATCAAATGGTCTGAAATTGACCTGTTATAAAAACCAGCCTTTCAAGCCAGAAAAAAAACTTAAATCAAAAATAGCAAATTTTAGAGCTTGCTCTATGCTCCATAACCCAAATACTCGGGCACAAAAAACAACCTCTCCAGAATACGATATGAAAACAAATGTTCAACATCTATTAGAAAAAAGTATCTGTATTATTGATACATCTGCTTAATGTTTGCTACACCTCAGCTGATGGGACCTCAGAGGAATACTAATCCACAGAGCTGGATTAATGTGCTAGCGGCCAAATTAAGTAGATCTTCCTGCTTCTCAGGCTTGTGGTTTAACTGTCTGGCTGGCCCTGCAGTGCAAATGTGGTTGACGAAGGGGATTTCTTGAGCTTTATATGCCAGATCAGGGGCAGCGGGTCCTTTCCCCAGCTGGCGTGAGACTGTGGGGAGAGTTGTGGCCAAGCAGACCGGCCAGCAGAAGGGAAAACAGGGTTCGTTTTTATGCTATTTGTGGCTTTTGCAGTGAATATGAAAGCGGCGACTTGAGCCTTCCTCATGTGACCGAAAGGTGAAAGCTGGGGCACCTGCATCTTCAGAAGCGACATTCAGACATCTGGACCTAGCCCTGGGGCGTTAACCTCGTCTCTGTTCCAGCACCCATGAGACACAGGGAGGACATCCAGCAACGGGAAGATGTAGGGATAACCGTGCTGGCCTAGACTCTACCTGCCAAGCCCCTCTCCACTGGAGGTGCAATGAGCACCGAAGAGATGGAGAGAACCCTGCAACCCCCTTGACGCTTCCTGAAACGTTACAAGGAAAAATACACGTGCCCCCATGCTTTTTATTAGAAACCATGTGACCCTCTAGGTGTTCCTGTGTATTCTGTTGGTTACAGAGGCAACTCGGGCTCCAGCTGGTCTGGTTTCTCTCTCTCATTAGCTAGCCCATAGCCAAAGAGCAGATGGGCCTGAGCCGGGGCTAGTTTCATATGTTCATTGATTATAAAGCCAGAAGGGACCATTGTGATCATCTAGTCTGTCTGCCTGAATAACACAAACCATGGGACTTCGTAAATGAATTCCTGTCTGAACCAGAGCAGATCTTTTAGACAAACATTCAAAAATTAATTCGCAAATGTCCAGTGAAGTTGAATCCAGCACAGCCCCTTGGTAAATTGTTCCAGTGGTTAATTACCCTCCAGCAGAGATGTTGCCTCCATGCAGCACATGTTTCCAATACATCTAAACACTGCAGCATCAAATCGTTTTACTCTGCCTAATTGTTTGTACAAATTTCCCCCCTAACTTTGACAGCCGGTCAGAGACTGAGCCACCCAGACTAGATCTAAAGATGCAGAAATACCTGGACAGATCTTAATCAGGATAAGATGTTCTTTGTTGTGTGTTACCGGCCCACCATCAGGTAGTGGTTTGGAACATGAGTGCAAAGGGGGAGGAAAATGGCATCTCTAGATAGATAATATCTGCAGCAAAAAGCAGCCTGCATCAGAGATGGGTCTGAGTCAAAGCCCCAGAATCCAAACTAGCCTAACCCTTGAGGAAGTTTGGATCTGGGGGAGGTGCAACTTGGTTCCTAGCTCCATAATGGTCTAAACCGAAACCCCAGACCTCAACCCCTTCCCCTCCAAACCTTCAGCAAGTTCAAATCTGGATCTAGACTTTGTAGCTTGGCCTGCACCCACGGCTGCCTGAGTTTACACTGAGGAATGATTATTGACAATAGACAGAGGTCACCATTAAAAGTCTGCATTTGCCAAGAGTTACTGCACTGGTATCTCCAGTGCCACAGTTATGCCCTGTTCCCAAAGTAGGTCTGTTTGTGGGAACTGCAACAACAGTTGACTTTTTAACAGACACCTCTGCATTTAATACTGCAGCGAAGCCTCGTTCTGTCAGGGTACTTGGGGAACAGGCAGACCAGGGACAGGTGCAGACTGATAATGAAATCAAATAGCAAAATAATAATATTGAGCCGGCAGGAATTATGGGGCACTTTGCCCAGAATTCCAGGGATACTCTTCCTCTCTTTTAATTACACACGTGTATTCCTGGGGCTCTTCTGTGCAGCAGGATAAACTGGGGGAATCACCTGGATTACGACATTTATGTAACATGAACTTCAGTGAATTCTGCCCCAGCAATGTTCTTGACCCTGCTAATTCTGATCCCCAGACACCAGCTGAATTCTCACTCTCTGCTTCTGGTTCCTTTTCCCCTTTCTTGGCAAACATGCCACACTCCATATGGTCACAAGACTCCATTTACCAATCTCAAACCTCCCATCCTTCTGAGAAAACAGAACCATTCTGAGGGAAAGGCGCAATCGCTACTAGGAATGACTCCGGTCTCACTTCCTACAGAACAAACCCCCAGATGAAAAGTGCTACATTCGTGCAAAGTATTATTACTTTCTAGGGTGTGCCCAATCCTGCTATGTTCCTCCCCATCCTGCACCAGCTGATATGGGATCCTGAAGGAGAGTCTGCCAAAGAGGAGGCCTGGGTGTGAATCCCTGGCATGTTTCTAGAGGGAAGATTGCCAGCTTTAAGTGGATTGCATGAGAGAAGAGTACCAGGCCACTTCATCATTTTAAATGAGGCCAGAATCTGAGATGAGACACACAGGAGGACATAAGTAATGCCAGAACAGAGCCCTTCATTAATTAATCAACAGGAGTAGGAGCTGCAGGCTTTACATTTGCCACTGCTAAATGCATGTTTAAAAGCCCTATAATAACCTGTATTCATAATATATTCAGAGCATTCTGCCTTGCTCTGGAGTGCATGAGATGTGACACCATCTACCTGCTGCAACATGCAATTAAAATTAAGAAGCAGTTCAGTCTGTGATGAATATGAAGTGCAATTCTGCGCAGCAATATCACCTGGTGGATCAATCTAATTGTTGTCATGGCATCTGCAATGCCAGAGTTCAGGCTGAATGTGTGTGTTCATTACAAATCCTGGTTTTACTAGGATTTCTCCCTGGGTGTTCTCTTCTCATTCGCTCTGGCTGATGCTTGACAGTACTGTATATGGCTCTCAGCATATCTCTTTTGTTAAATAACACTTAACATTGGATAAGCCATTTTTAAATCAAGAAATATTCTGATTGTTTGATTTTTCTTTTTCTTTCATAAAGAGCAAACCAAGATCCATAAGCAAAAATGTACATGCATTTGTGCACCATATGCTATTAGCATAAGTGAACATGCACACTCATGCACAAATGGCTACTCAGATACCTACACATTTGCATACGCAAATACTCAGTTTGCATGCAAAATGTATTTTACAAAAAATGGACATCTAAACTGAAGTTACGGGACATGTACCAGATTGAGGTACCCTGTGATAATGGGTTTGCCATTGCTGTGTACAGTTGCAGTAAATTATATCATTATTGAGGTCTACTGATGAAAAGAACTATATAAGAGTGAGATGTTATTGGTTTTGTTTATTATTAACAGTTACATAGCAACATTCATGTTCATAGCATTCATCAGCATCAATTACTCCTTGCAAGTACATCCCTATGGATTGGGTCAGTTTTTGCCCCAGTTTCCCTATCTGTAAATTGGGGGTAAGCAATCAGCCCGAAGCCCCAGAGGGAGGGCACTTTAGAGATGCAGCTGGGTCTCAGGAATTCCTGACTCCCATGCCATTACTCAGAGCACTAGCCCTCACTACAAACAAAGCATGCTTGACTGTGACTGTGGGAATCCAAGGGGGATTTCAGTGGATGCTCATTTCTGACATTCATTTCCCGAGAGTCTAAAAAGTGTCAAAAAGGTTCAGTGCTTGGAAAAGGTCACACACTCCTCGGGGCTCACCATCTCCTCACAGATGCTGCAAGGAGGTCCTGATGGTGAATTTGTCGTGTACATGACAACATTCTGTTATTACCATAAAAACATAAGAGTGGCTCTACTGGGTCAGACCAAAAATCCAGCTAGCCCAGTATCCTGTCTTCTGACAGTGTCAATGCCAGGTGCCCCAGAGGGAATGAACAGAATAGGGAATCATCAAGTGTTCCATCCCCTGTCGCTCATTCCCAGCTTCTGGTAAACAGAGGCTGGGGACACCATCCCTGCCCATCCTGGCTAGTAGCCTTTGGTGGACCTGTCCTCCATGAATTTATCTAATTCTTTTTTGAACCCTGTTATAGTCTTGGCCTTCATAACATCCTCTGGCAAGGAGTTCCACAGGTTGACTGTGTGTTGTGTGAAGAAATACTTTCTTTTGTTTGTTTTAAACCTGCTGCCTACTAATTTCATTTGGTGACCCCTAGTTCTTGTGTTATGAGAAGTAGTAAACAACACTTCCTTATCTACTTTCTCTACACCAGTCATGATTTTATAGACCTCAATCATATCTCCCCTTAGCTGTCTCTTTTCCAAGCTGAAAAGTCCCAGTCTTATTAATCTCTCCTCATACGGAAGCCGTACCACAGAAATGGTTCTGATGTCACAACTATGTCTTCGCTGCAGGATCATGTGGGAGGAGAAGCTGGGCTGGGGATGAGCGCCTCTTAAAAAGAACTACAGTGAAAACAGAGGAAAGAGAAATCCTGGGCAGAGCAAATTGCTCGGTCTCTCCATGGTCTGATGGACCCATTGAAGCCAATGGGAATCTTTCCTTATATATCAACAGGTGGTTTGTATCTCGTCTGCCCTCCTCAAACAGGCCTCGTTAAACTTACAGTTTCCTTTTTGCGATGCTTTTTGTGTGTTTAGCTGGCAGTTTCTCAGCCTATTGAATATCTTTTTCTCTTTAACCCTTTGGCATCCTGATGAATGCAGACTAGTTCAGCATTTGCTACCGCACTAGGAAGTCATGCTGGGAAATCCCAGCTTCTGACATCAGCTACGTTTTATGGCAAAAAGCGATCCCACTTTCAGGCAGATTTCCACTAGTGAGTAAAGATTTGGCAACCACATGCTGTCCACATCACCTCTCCTGCTTACTGCTTGTTCCTTCCACTTCCTTCACCATACTGGGAAAGAGGCATGATAAATGTCTGTACAGTTTCAATATTATATTAGGCCTGGTAAGCTGGCCCATGTTAAATAAAAGATATTAAACAATAACAGCAGGATAATCAAACTTAATTACTTCTTTAACACTGTGCTCCCTAGTTTGATGGGCCAACCTCCTGGACATTGGAGATGGGAGATTATAGCCCTCAACATGCATAAAGTGAATGGGATACATGTGATGCCGGTGCCTGGGGAATGCAAGGTTCTACATATACACACACACACGCACAAAACATTCACTTTGCTATGCACACACACTGACCTATCAGGCATTTATGCTGAAATGCTTGCGGTATCCTCATGCAGTAGGAAGTTCCTGAGAAGTTCCTGAAATGCTCCTTGATTTCGTGCAATTGTTCTCTCTCTACACATGTTCACAGTCAGAACAAGTGGTCCTTAAGAAGTGAGCCTCAAAAATGCAATCCTAGGAGACTCCGGAGACTGGGTATCACGGGGACTACAGAGGTGCTTTTCCTTCGTCATTCAGATAGCAAGACACAGGCATTATTGGCATTTCTCTATATGTTGCTAGGGTGTTAGCACCACTGTGATCATCTACTCTGACCTCCAGTATAACACAGGCTGTGTAACTTCCCCAAAACAATTCCTGGAGCAGAACTGTTAGAAAAACGTCCAATCCTGATTTTAAAATGATCAGTGATGAAGAATCCACCCTGACCCATATAGATATTTAAACTCAATAGATTGAGCTCTTTGAGTCTATTACTATAAGGCACATTTTCTAAGCCTTCAATCATTCTTGTGGCTCTTTTCTGAACCCTCTCTCATTTATCAACATCCTTCTTGAATTGAGGACACCAGAACTGGACACAGGATTCCAGCAGCGGTCGCACCAGTGACAAATACAGAGGTAAAATAACTTATCTACTCCTACTCGAGATTCCCGTTTATGCATCCCAGGATTGCATTCGCTCTTTTGCCACCGTGTCCCACTGGGGGCTCATGTTCAGCTGATTATCCTGGGAAGCAGTGACGCTGGAAAAGGTTTGGGAATTGTGGTGGCTACAGTCCCCTGTTCTATAAGCATGGCCAACATGCTTTGTTCCTAGATGCACATTTCCATGTAGCCGCATTATGGGCTTGCGCCCAGTTTACTAAGTGATCCAGTTCACTCTGTATCAGTGACCTGTCCTGTCCATTATTTACCACTCCCCCTATGTTTTCTTACAGATCACTGATAAAAATGTGAAATAACAGAGAGCCAAGCACTAATCTGTGCAGGACCCCACTGGAAACACCCCCCGGATGACAATTCCCCATTTACAGTTACATTTTGAGACCTATTAGATAGTTTTTAATCAATTTAGCGTGTGTCATGTTAAGTTTATATAAATCTAGTCTTTTTAATTAAAATGCCATGTGGTACCAAGTTAAACACCTTACACAAGTCTATTACATCAACACTATTACCTTTATCAACCAAACTTGTAATCTCATCCAAAAAAAGATATCACGTTAGTTTAATGGGATCTATTTTCCATAAGCCCATATTGATTAGCATTAATTAATAAAGAACTAAAGGAGAGTTATGTAATTAAGTCCTGTATAAGCCAGTCCATTATCTTCCCGAGGATCGATGTCAGGAAGACTGACGTATGATTACCCAGGTCACCCTTATTAAAAATTGGTACAACATTAGCTTTCTTCCAGTCTTCTGGAACTATCCCAGTTCTCCAAGACTTATTAAAAATCAACACTAATGATCCACTGAGTTCCTCAGCCAGCTCTTTTAAAACTCTTGGATGAGTTTTAAAACTCTTGGATGTTTGGACCTTCTGATTTAAAAATGCCTAACTTGAGTAACTTCTGTTTAACCTCCTATAGAGACACTAGTGGAATGAAAAGAGTGTTATTATTACCATATGGTAAAACTATATCATTTGTTTTTCCCTAAATACAGAACAGAAATATTTATTGAAAACATCCTGCCTTGTCTGCACTATTACTGATAATTCCACATTTTCATCTAGTAATGGATCAATACCATGGTTAGGATTGTTTGTTGCTAATATGTTTTTTAAAAACCCTCTTTCTTATATACAATTTTCTACAACTGCCTTCACTTCCCCTCTAACCAGGTCAGTTTTATAACCAGCACAGCCTCCTTCTTCAGTTGTGGTATTGTGCCTTTTTCTGGGCATCGCGTAAGGAGTTATTAAATGATCCCCAATTATCATTACATTTTTCTGATTAAATTCTTCCTCCTAGATGATTTCACTCATAATTGTTTTCAGCAAACTGGCCCTATTAAATCACCAAGTATATATATTACTAGTCTGGACTTTATTCTATTTGCACCTTATAAATGTGATCAAGTCATGGTCCCTTGTACCTGAGCTACTATTAACTTTTAGTTCTGTGATCAGTTCCTCTTTATCTGTTAGGACAAGTTCTAATAAATAATTCCCTTACTCAAACAGTGTTGCAGTCAACATGGGGGAATTGTCATCTATAATGTGTAGACATTCCAAGGATGTTTTAGTACTGGCAGTATGCGACCTCCAGCAGATTGTTTCCTACACATTGTAGCTAGGTACATAAAGAGGCAGTTGTCCTATTCCCTAGTGTAATTAGGTGGCCTGTAGAAGACACCAACTGCTACCCCATCTTGTGCTTTATCTGTCAGAACGTGGATCCATACACATTCAAGATCGTTTTCTTTTGAGTTATCAGTGATTTGGAAACAGATAATGCCATTTTTGACATAGAGTACAACTCCCCCTCCCCTTTTGCCTACTCAATCCTTCCTAAATAGGTTATAACCATTGATTTTAACATTCCAATTGTGTGAATCATCCCCACAGGTTTCAGTAATACCATCTAGATTGAATTTATGCTCATAAGTGAGCAATTCCAATTCCTCTTGTTTGTTACCCAGGCTCCTAGCATTGGTGTGTAGGTAATTCAAAAATTTCTGCTCTTCGTGTCCTTTGGTTCCTTGAGTAATTCTGTTCTCATCATCTCCATTTTGCGCTGAATGCTCATATCTTTTCTCTTTTTACCCTCCCCTTTTGTTAGTAGTTTGACCCTGTCTTGACTATTCTAGCCAGCCCGTCCCTAAGGAGATTGTTCCATCTTTTGATGAGGCAGAGGCCATCCAAATTGTACAGCCCTCTTTCCGCATAGAAGGTGGACCAACATTCCACAAAACCTCCACCCTACGCCACTTACCTAGCCAGCAATTCACTTCCAGAAACCTCTGCCTTCTGACTTTCTTTGCTCGTGGGACAGGAAGGGTCTCAGAGAAGATTGCTTGGATATTCATCTTCAGCGTAGGTACAAGTTCCCTGAAGTCACCTGCTATCAGTGAGATATGCCACGATGCAGTGTCATTAGTGCTGATATGAACCATCAAATACTTGTACCTATAGGCTACACCCGTGGATCCTTGCCCATCAGCTTCAGAAGCCTATCCAATCTTACAGTGACATCTTGAGTCCTGGCTCCGGGAAGGCAGCACACTGTCCTGTTGTCTCTGTCCGTCCCTTGAAGAATGTTCTTTCGGTTCTTCTGAGTATTGAATCTCCAACAAGGATTGTCCATCTTCCTTGGAGGGCTGGAAATCTCTTTGTGGGCAAGATGGGTTTTCTGACAAGTTGGGCCCAGCTGCCATCCACATGTGTCCCGCACAGCTCTCTCTTCCCTCGGATTTGCTGGATCGTGAGAGGTACCCTCTACCGTTTCTACATTGGGGACCTTGTATTGATTGGGAACTTCAAGCTGTGTGGAATCCCTCACAGTCCTCTTCTCTCAGGTGGCCACAGTCAGCCCATTCTCGTTGGTCTACAGCCATGTAGAATGCTGCCATGACCTCCTGGAGGTTACAAACCAACAGGCCTCCTCCTCTCTGACTTCCTCCTCTCCAACTCCTTTGTGGCCAGCTCCTTTGGGGTACTGGTGTTTCCCAAAAGTGCCTGTCTAGGATCTCCTCAGCTTCTGTGATTCCCAGTAACATCTCAACTTGCCCCTCCAATCCAAGAATCTTTTCCTCCAGTGCATTCACCAATTTTCACTACTTGCACAGGAAATCCCTTCTGTCTACAAGCAGGAAAGAGAACATGGCGCATCTGTTGCAGCTCACCTCCACTGTTCCATCACTGGCCATCTTGAGATCACATGTGGGGCTGCACCTGGAAGGAAAGCCTCTCACGCTCCCTCTCTAAACTCCCCTGTTTGCTGCCTCTGTTCGTGGCTCTCAGGTTCACCCAGCAAGTGATGTTTTATACCAAGTCTTCCCTGCTCAGCTCAGGTCCACCCCTCACCCCCAGCAAGTGATTAACCACTCAGAGCCTTCAAACAGCTGAGCTAGAACCCTTGGATCCACTATAGCATCATGTCATATTTTATGATGGAGACAATGCATTTTGCTGGTCAGGGCTAGTGTCTTTTTATTTTATAGATAAAATGCATAAGGAGAGCGGTAGCTGGAGGTTGATATTACGTGTGTGTGTGTGTGTACACACATACGTTTAATTATTTATCCTTTTAAAAGGAGCTAATGAGACAAGTAACTCCCACTGCTTTGCGATGCCTGTCTGAATGCAGTATTCTGCATCTGCTCTGTAAGTTCTTCAGGCAGGGATTGTGTCTTCCTTTATGCCAGTACATTCTGGATGCTACTGTAAAATTAACAATCATTTGGAGGAAGGGTTTTCTTTTTCCTTTTGTGTCACAGCAGTTTGGCTCCTCGTCCCGTGCTCCCTTGCCCGTCACACAGACAGGTTTGATCGGTGGTTTTCAAAGTTGTATTATCTTTTTCAGCAGCTCAAAATACACTGGAGTCCAAGTTGTGAACCCCAGCATCTGGCTGATTTCAATGAGGAGAAATAACCCACAAGCAGACTCTGTGATCCCAGTCCTGCAGGCATGTTCATGTGGGTGCTTGCAGGTGCCGAGACTAAACAGTATCTTTCTCTACATATGAAAAGAGGAACATTGACAGTGGCGTCTGTACGCCAAAGAAGGTGCATTCGCACACTTTGTACAGCCCTAACGGCCAATGAAAAGTCTGAGGAAATGTTAGTAAGCAGTGCGAAATAAGAGTGCATTTTTCATATAATGATATAATAAAACAGTAAGTGCTGACAATAATGCCATGCTCGCTGCAGAATACCCCTGTGCAACGCTTCTTACTCACTAGGCTGGCTGGTGTGTGGAGCAGCCACGCGTCATGCGGAAAGGGTTAAAAGAAAATGTTTTACTAAAAGAAGTCTTTCTACAAGTATAAAAAAAGCAAAATGATTGTAAATTCCACCAGGGGAATTCTGCCATGAATATGCTTCACCTTTCGCAGAATCTCCCGCCCTGCCTCAGAGGATAACTGACCTTTGGAGAAAAATAATGAAAAGAAGAAATTCCTTGGAGAAAATAATGTGGCCAGGCCTCAGTAATGAGATCTGCTCCCTTTATGTTGCTATGACAACCACAGTCATTTTATAGTACAAAATACATGAATGGGAAAGAGGGCCATCTCCTCTAACCGGAGTCAGCTGTTCGGCACCCGTTAGCCTCTTGCACGCTCTCCATAGGACGGTAACAGGTTTGATTGGATTTGTGTTCTGCTCCATTTCACATTTAGTTCACATCTGATCAAGGGATCCTACTTGTCTGAGGGATTTAATTACTGCCAAATTACTTGCTTTGGGAAAGCTTTGGGCTTTGCGAAGTTTGGGGAAGGGAATCTGTCCTCATGCCCTGGGCTGAGGCAGGTTTTGGCAGCCTCCCTTCACAGAAACTGTCTGAGCTGGGCCGGGAACTGAAGGCCCAGTCCTGCTTTCTATGCGTATCCTTGTCTTCCCCCAATTCCCTCCCCACTGTATGTTGCTTTTAGTCACTGGGCCTTCTCTAAACCTCATGCTGCAGGATCGTTAGGGCAGGACCTTGTCTTTTCATAGACCATAAAAGAGCACCGGGATCATCTGACCTGAGCTCCTGAGTAAGACAGGACGTAGAATTCACTCCCTGGGTCCTGGATCAAGCCTGTCAATTCTGGCTGACTTCTTACAATGACACCCAGTCCTGATTTAAAGACTCCACGGGAGGGAGGCTCCACCACACCCCTAGTTACCTTACTCCATCCTTCCTCCGCATTAGAAACGTGTGCCTTGTTTCAGTCTGAATTTGTCTAGATTCCCCTTCCAGCTAATGAACCTTGTTCTACCTTTGTCTGCTAGATTAAGGAGCCTTCTGCTATCAGAAATCTCTTCCCTGCATCAGTACATACAGACTGGGGTGATGTTACCGCTTTACCTTCTTTTGGCTCAGATAAATACCTCGAACTGCTCCAGCTTCTCACTGGTCCTGTGAGGCGCCTGGCACAGTTTGGATTAAAATCATCAATACGAGACGGTGACAAGAAGGTGCAATCCAGGCCTGTGGAGGGATCTGTCCAAAGGCCAGTCCTGTTCTGGCTGAATGCCTGCTGCTGGCATGGCGTGTGGTGGAGATTCCTGGTGCCTGTTTAGTGCTGGTGGCAGCCACTGGCCTATTCGACCCCCATAGTAGATGAGATCCATAAAGGACTCTTGATCTCCATACAGTAGCACCCTCTCCACCCCAGGGAGAACCGGGGACATTGCTTCAGGCAGGGTGCACAACAGTGACCTCTAGCTCTGCACACTGAGAAAACTGCCAGGAGTATGAGGGGAAACAGAAGGATGGAGAAAAAGTTGTCCGGGAAGGAGGCAAGAAGAACAGAGGGTGCAAAAGAGGCCTGCCCATGCCAAGAGCTGTCTGTCTTTATCCAGCATAGTCACTGACGAACAGGAATTGGAGGCAGAGGGTGACTAAGAAAAGCACGAGAACTCAGACATTGATCAAATGGATCAGAGTTCAGGTTTTCTAGCCCAGGTAGCTACCGTTTGCTTCTGGGGATGCTTCCCAGTGGGATTCTCCTGGTTCAAGCTTTGACTGTGGGAGATGAGAGCAGTGTGCTCCCAAGGTATGCCGGGGAGGAGCGTGTTAGCAGAGAGGCATGGGCGGGTGAGGACAAGCTAAGGCAAGCAGACCAAGGGTGACAGCATGGCCATGTTGACGCCAATGGTAATTTTGCCACTGACTCCAAATGAAGCCAGGATTCCGCCTGTTGTCTGTGCAATGCAGCTTGCTCCTGCTGTCGCCTCTGGGACCGCTGGGCACACCCTGAGTTCCCTGAGGGGTTATTTGTATATATTTGCACACAACTCTTGGGCAGTTACAAGCTGTCTCCCAAGCAGCACAAGAAGCTCAGCTACAGGAGGTCGCCAAAACAGCTATGTGATAAAACACAGAAATATATTCCAGTGTCAAGCTCCCCATGTGGTGTGGCTGCTGTTTTTCCTCCTGCTAATCAGCCGCCTCACCCACCTCAGCTGCAGGGCTGAAGAGAGGGCTTTGGCCTGGATTTCCCAGCATTTGCCAATATTGCGATAAGGACATTGACTCTGGGGATGGACTGGAATTCAAAATGGCAGCTGCCCTATCTCAGCTGAGCAGCCAAGACAGGGAAGACCAGTAGTCCGAGCTCTGCACCTCCCTACATACTTCCATGTTCAATGTTTGCACTTGCCTTTGATAACTGCGCGTAGCGAATACCCAGAGAATACGATGAAGGCTGGGGTGACATTATCTACAGCAAAGCTAGAAAGGTTTTTAGGTCCAGCTAGATCTGGACCATCTGTATGCAGAAGGCTCAGGAACAACCGATTCCAGCACTGGCACTGAATTTCAGCTCCTCTCTGATTCTGACATGAGGCACATCTTGCTGTTGCAAGGTCCGTACTTAGCGAAGGCATCAAATACCAATGCAAAGGCTAATTTCAATCCTTTTTTATGCAAATGTTCAGTATTATGGAGGAGTAATAAATCTGGGAAACCACAGGAAAGATATTTAAAGGGACATACAAATTCTGGTCACACATCAGCAATTAGGAATCCCAAGAAGGGAAGAGAGCACCTGTCTTGGCCTTTATTGAATATTATTCTCAATTAGATTATTCATCATACACACAAGACAATTTCTCCATTCAAGCTTCCTTAGACATGTTCAAATTACATCATATCTGCGAAACAGAGAGATGGAAGTTATCACAACCTGTCTCTGAATAAAGCATTATTAAGCCTATAAATGGTGCTGTCTGAAACCTGCTAAAGTGCAGGGCCTGACAGATACTGTACGTAGCTGAATTGCACAGGCATGTGACTAGCTGGATGATGTCTTCCTAAGCAGCCTGCATAAAAATGAATCACATTCACATCTAACTTGTGACTCCGAGGCTTTCCAAATAGCCACCATGAATATGGAGTGGGAAGCAGATGCTGCCTATCTCAGACATGCTGGGGGTATCACATCCATGCGTGGAAGCCAGTGTGCTGAAATACAGTCTGAGAGTGTTTCTGCTCCTGCCTGAATGGGAACTTGAAATCTTAGGTGGGAATCTGCCTTCCCCATGACATTGGCAGCCTGATGTCCAGACAAAGCTTCAGGGGACAGCCAGATTTTTGTCGCTGACCTATCCTGAACCTTCGGAGGTTAACCTATTGCTGGTCCTTACTTGAGAGAGACCATGTCTTGGAGGAGTTACATGTCTCACTCTCCTGACTGGGCTCTGAGGTGAATTGGTCTCATTCTCCTGCTCATTCCTGGGATTACACCAGACATAGAGTGGGTGGAGGGCTGCTTGCTTATAGCACCATCATTCTGAGGAACTCCCAGTCCTTTCCAAAGATGAGTGACTGGAGCAGGACAAGCTCACTGGGAGGCAAGGCAGGCATTCTCCCCATTGTACTGCGGGGGAAATGAAGGCACTGGCAGCTCACGCAGTGACGGTATGTGGCTTATTTACACAAATGACAGAAGGGTCCCGACTTGAGTTCATTCTCACTGACGCCCATCACAGCAGGCAATGGGATGGCCAGTTGTTTCCTAATCAGTCATTGTTTGGCAGAGGAGTCTGAAGGAACCAAAGCTAAAGTCATTCATCATCTTGGGGACTGTTCCGCGGTTTTCTTCAGTAATGAAAGGGAGGAAAGCAGCTAATTTCACCTGCAATTTGAAAACGAAGAGGCCTGTGCCAGACAGCCTGGCTGTGATACACGCCATTCAGGGCAGCGGCATATGCACAGGTCAGGCCATTCAGGCCTACGGGGGATTGTGGAAGTGATGCCCATACTAGAGTAGCTTCCCTGGAGGCTGACTGGGGCCCACTCATGTCAGGCGAAAGCTGGGGTACGTGCCAGTCAGGTGACTCTCTAGGCAGTAATGGCTGGTCACTTTGGATGACTTATAAGGTTTAACTCTGTAGATGGCACTTTAAATTGTGAACGGACCTGAGTGATACATCTTAGTAATGAAGCTTCTTCTCGGGGCTTCTTGGTATATGTAGTGACATAAATATGCAGCTCATATAAACTAGACACAGCCTCAATTTCCACACGTGACCAATGATTTTGAGTGCTTCAGCTTTTGAGTGCCCAACCTCTCGAGGAATCTGATTTCCAGGCTTCCAGAAAATCAGACCTCCACCAGATGTCTCAGGCTGGGCACTGAGAATCACTCTGGATGGAAAAGACTGCATTAAGGAGAGCCCTCTGTTCTAGCTTCGTTGCTACACATGAAGGAAATTCAGCTAAGTATTCCCTATACAAATTGTACAATACAGTCCAATGTATTTATACCTCTTAACCTATCTAGGTTTTTACATGGCACCTATGTTCCTGGTGTCTCAGCCTACCACAAAAGGCTCCAGAGAGGCAATTCCATATAATTCAAGTAGACCATGACTAGATGTTGGACAAGATCATGCCACAAAACTACCACTCACCACTTGGCTCATTAGTATAGATCCTTCTGCCTTATTGCATGCAGAGAGCATTCTTAGATGGTGTGACATGGTCCGGACTCACCCAGCGGCGCCTCCCGCTGGTAAATTCTGGGAATTAGCTCGTCCAGCCTCTGGAGCGCCCTCTGTTGGCCGGGGATCCGGCTGCCCGCTCTCTGGCTCGTGTCCCTCCCAGGACCCGGTGCCCCTTTAACTGGGGTGCTGCCCCCTGGCAGTACCCCACCGGTCTTACTTCTAGGGTCTCCCCTCCCTAGGGAACCCCCAACCCACTATCCCCACCTCGCCTCAGTGTAGGCTACTGCCAGTCACCAGCTAGCCCCCACGCCCTGGGGCAGACTGCAGTATAAGCCACTCATCACCGGCAAGGTTGGGTTGGACCTGCTGCCTCGGCCTACCCGTGGGTTACCCCCTGCAACCCCTGTACCTAGTGGGCCTAACACTAGGCCGCAGCCTGGGGCTTTCCTAGCCGGAGCTCCCCAGCTCCTCAGGCCCTTCCCCAGCCCTGCTCCAATCTAGGTACTCTACTTCAGTCCCTGCAGCCAGGCCCTTCTTCCTCTAGAACAGAGGAAGGCTCTTCCCTCCTCTAAAGCAGAGGAAGAGTCCTGTCTGTCTCTGGCTCACTGCCCACTTATAAGGGCCAGCTGAGCCTTAATAGGGGCGTGGCCCCAACTGAGCCTGCCTTCCCACTCAGCCTGGGTCTGCTTGCTCCAGAAGCAGCCTTCTCCTGGGCTGTTTTCAGCCCCTCAGGGCAGGAGCGGGGTTCCACCCCGCTACAGATGGACAATTTAGATGGTGGATAATACCACCATTGTCACGCAGGCCTGTACCTGGGTACCATCCTCAACTCCAGCTTTCTCTAGATCCTTGACAATTCAAGATCTTGCCACTTCTTCCTGAGCAACACGTCTGAGATACGGCCTTTCCTTTCCATCCACACAGCTAAACTCTCGGCCAGGCCCTCATCATCTCGTGTCTCTACTACTGCAACATCCTCTTTGTCCTAAAAAAATGCAATCTTGTCCATTCAGAGTGCTGCTGCAGAGATCATTCTCCTGGCTCATCACTTTGACCACATCACCCCTCTCTTTGCATCCCGCACTGGCTTCCCCTTCGCCATCACCTCAAACTCAAACCTCTTGTCTTTACGTTCAAGGCCCTTCACAGCTTATCCCCACCTGACTGATCACATCCTCTCACAGTGTCGACTCCCGCTTCTGATCAGCCAACGAGGCCAGCCTCCATCACCCACTTGCTAAATTGTCAAACACGTCCCTTCATGAGTTATCCCCTCCTGTCCCTCCCTGTAAGCATCTGCAAAGCTCCCTCCTTACGCTCCTTCAAATCCCGCCTTCAAACTCTCCTTTGCCATCATGCCTACAAAGAACTTGAGAACAGCCAGGCGGGTGGTGTTCTGTGACCAGCATGTCTTTGTTTTCTTGTCCTACCCCGCTCCATCTGCTGCATCTTGTTTTTAGATTGTAAACTCTTTAGAGCAGAAGCCGTCGCTTTGTTCTGGGCTGTACAGCACCGAGCACAATGGGGCTCTACTCCATGACGGGAGCTCCGAGGCGCTACCACTATATACAGAAATGCTACTCCAGAGTCTAATGATAATAGATATTGTAGATTGAAATCCTACATATCAGTGCTGACATATCTCCCCTCCACCCAGTGTTCTGTGATAAACTCCCCCTCCCCACTGGAAGAAATCATAAGCAAAGACGAATTTCCAGGAACGGGCCTTGAAATGGGGCATGGAGTCTTTTAAATCATCCAGGCCTCTCCCTGATTTAAGAAGGCGTTTGAAAGAACATGGCCACAATAAGAAGTCATGTTGACGGCCACCAAAAAGGCTTTCTAAATCACTCATGCTTTCTGTCAATCTGCCCTGCTGAATTTCCCAAAGCTGCTCATTTCTGAGATGAAATTAAAATAAAAAACTTCCAGTTGAGTAATAATGGCCAAGGCTCAACAGAGGCTTTCCCTTCCCCACCACAACTCACCCTGGGAAAAGATGCAATGAGAAATGATCATGAGATCAGAGCATGTTATTCTTCAAGAAGAACCATTTCTTTCTTATGGTTGTTCATCCTGCTAGGCCATTTCCTGCATTGCCATTGGGGTGTAATGTTTCCATGTAATATGTACCCCACTTTCTGTGTCTTCAGAACTATTTCTTCTTTTACTCAGGCTTCATCTTTATGCCAATCACTCAAAAATTTACCTTTCTCCTTGTGACTTACCTCTATCAATCCAATCCCATGTCTCGGCCTGTCTCTGGCATCTCCCACTGACATATCACCATCAACTCAAATGTAACATGGACAAAAATGAATGCCTGATTTTTCATCTCAAGTGCTCCCCACTCGTCCAGCTCCTCCTCATCTCATATCTTGATTATATGGCTCTCCTGTTCTCTGAGCCTCCCCCACTCCATATGCCCCGTTACAGTCCATACAAAACAGCTGCCGAGATCGTCTGTGAGGACCGCCACTAGGACTGTGTCATTTCTCCTTTGCGTCTCCACATTTTCCACTGGATCAAGTTCAAATTTCTTGATCTCATCTTCAAGGCTCTTCACAGCTCCTCTCCCTTGCCTCTTATTGCATCACCGGCCCCCACCCCCACCCTGCAATGATGGCAGTTTACCTGCTTCTCCCATAAATGTCTCAACACACCATGCCACGTGCATGGAACGTGCTCCCTGACCTGAGCCACAAGGCCTTTACTCTCACCACCTTCACATCCCTCCTCGAGACCCACCTTTGCACTGTCAGAGAAATGAGATGGTAAGCTTTTCGGGGCAGAGCTGTGCAGCACCTTGCACCATGGAGGGCCAGTCCAGATTGGGGCCTTTGGGCATGACTGCAATACAAATTATAAAGAAATAGTTTTATTGGCTGGGCTGAAGAAAAGAGCCTATAAACCAGAGTCACGGCCTCTCTTTTCACCCAGAATAGGCTCCAAAACAATGCACACGCTATCGGCAATGTTGAGACTCTACAAGGAAGCTTCTTCTTCCATAGATTGGCTTTTTGCCCAGTATCTAAGGTCTTCAGGGAAGTATAATTCTGTGTGGAGACTTTGTAAACCCAGAGGACTATCTGGGCTTCAGTTTCAGAGCAAGTTCTTTGTGAGTGGCTGCTAATCTCATAGACACGCTTTCCTGATTTCTTCCACTAAAAAGATTTTTATTTTTAATTGTGACCACTGTGGTTCATAGCTTAATTATCATATTTCTTGCATTTCTAGTGATCATTTCACCCTCTGCCAACTCTCCAACCATCTTCTGAACCAAGTGTGCAGCATGGGTAGGGTTCCTGGAAAACAGCAGCTTAGGTTCATCAGAGCACAGAGGAGTTTACAGAGCACAGATTGTGTCCCCTGCCTCTCACACACAACCAGACTTCCCAAGAAAAGGCAGCAGGAGCTGTAGGCCATCAGGCTCAGGCATGTCCTCTGACTGTGATATTGAGAGGTGGTGGACAGGAAGGCATTTGAAATGTTAAAAATAATCTCTTCTGCTGCTGCCTGGAGACCCAGAAAGAGGATACAAGCGACTGTCCAGAATGGGGAGCAGGGCTGTGATCAAACACGTCTCATACTTTGAACATCGAGGTTCTAAAAGTTCTCCAGCCCCTCTGACGTTTTCAGCGTTCTTGGGGCTTGTTTAAGATTTCGTATCCTCAAGAAACACTTGGAAACCTAGATTCCGAATAGGCCATGTTTTAACACAGATACGTGTACATAATAAACCCACCCCCTTCCTTTCCATTGCCTCGCTGTCCTGACCCCGAGCATGTCGTAACCACTGAGCTGTGGGTACAGAAACTTTTGTAAAGCAGGCTCTGAGTGCGGAGATGTGATACGATCGATGGATCCAGTTGAAGGCTGGCTGAATTTGGGTGGATTTCATAAAACAGTTTTATTTTTACTTCAGAAAAAAGAAAGAAAGAAAGAGATTCATTTCTCAGTTACTTTCAGGTTATAACAATTAGGGCCACTTGAGTCTTGAATTCACCCTTTGTTTATTTTCTTAAAGTGAACTCATTTCTTCAGCAAAGTAGCAGGACAAGTTTCCCCAGCCTGCTCCAGCACTGTGCATCATTCCTCCCCGTGCAACATGGGGAAGCCAGTCACCAGGTCTTTTCCAGGCCTAGCCTCACGGTGGAGACGGACGGAACAAAGATGCCAGCTAGTGTCAGTTGCACAGTGAACAGTTGTCCCTTAGAAACTGTGCTGATCCCACAGAGGTGCCATGTAACTGACAGGCAGTTGCCTGAAACACCTCACCCGGTTGGCAGGTGTTAACCCTGTCTGAGCAGTATGACTTGGGTGTCTCGTTATCTTATTTGTATAGAAGGGTGGTCGGAGTGGCTCTGCAGAGAGCGAGGCACTAGGGAGTAGACGGCGCAGTCTGCGGGGTAGAATCCTAAAGCAGAGGAGCCTGGGAGAAAGTCTGAGATACGAATTATGTTGCTGTGGTAGTACAGTTCACTTCTGTTAATCAAGCCAAACCCCAGGGAGCCGGTGAGTTCGGACTTCATGTAGTATGTGGCCTGTGTCTGACAGCAGTTTGTGCATTGCACCCGCTCACAAGCCACGGAACACCCAGCCATCATGTGGTAATGAATTTCAATCACGACCAGCCTGGACTAGATTGAAAATTGGAGACCTAGGGTGAAAGGCCTAGTAGCCTCTTTCTAATGCCATGAGCCAAAGAGTCCTCAAACTTTCCTTTGTTGAACAAACATCAGTTGAAGATGATGCCATAAAACATCCTGATATATGGTGCTCAAATTAACTCCCATCTGATTCTTGACTATGATTGGAACGTAAGAACGGCCATACTGGGTCAGGCCAATGGTCCATATAGCTCAGTATTGGCTCTGACAGTGGCATATGCCAGGTGCTTCAGCGGGAATAAACAGAACAGGGCAATTATTGAATTGGCAGTGGGAGCATGGGGTTGCGTCTCTGACCATCTTGGCTAACAGCTATTGATGCACCTTTCCTCCATGAATTGTCTAATGCTTTTCTGAACCAAGTTATACTTTTGGCCTTCACAACATCCCCTGGCAACGAGTCTCACAGGTAGACTGTGCGTTGTGTGAAGAAGTGCTTCCTTATGTTTGTTTTAAACCTGCTGCCCCTTAATTTCATCTGGTGATCCCGGGTTAGTGTGTTAATGGATAAATAACACTTTCATATTCACTTTCTCCACACCAGTCTGACTTTATAGACCTTTATCATCTCCCCCTTAGTCGTCTCTTTTCTAAACTGAACAACCGCAGTCTTTTTAATCTCTCCTTGTACAGAAGCTGTTCCATCCCCCTAAACATTTTTGTTGCCCTTCTCTGCACCTTGTCCAATTCTAACATAGCTTTTTCAAGATGGGGTGACTGGAATTGCATGCAGTATTCAAGGTGTGGATATACCATCAATTTATATAGTGGCATTACGATATTTTCTGTTTTATTATTTACCCATTTCCTGATGGCTCCAAACATTCTGTTCGCTTTTTTGACTGCCGCTGCACATTGAGTGGATGTTTTCAGGGAACTATCCATGATGACTCCAAGATCTCTTTCTTGCATGGTAACAGCTAATTTAGTCCCTATCATTTTATATGTATAGTTGGGATTATGTTTTCCAATGTGCATTACTTTGCATTTATCAACATTGAATTTCATCTGCCATTTTGTCACCCAGTCACCCAGTTTTGTGAGATCCCTTTGTACCTCTTCGCAGTTTGTCTTGGAATTCACTATCTTGAGTCATTTTTTATCGACTGCAAATTTTGTCACCTCACTGTTTTCCCCTTTTTCCAGATCATTTATGAACATGTTGAACAGCCCTGGGCCCAGGACAGATCCTTGGGGGAACCCTGCTATTTACTTCCCTCCACTGTGAAAACTGACCATTTATTCCTACCCTTCGTTTCCTATCTTTTAACTAGTTACGGATCCATGAGAGGACCTTCCCTCTTATCCCATGACCACTTACTTTGCTTAAGAGCCTTTGGTGAGGGAGCTTGGCAAAAGCAGAGACGGAGGCCCGTGCTGATGGGGGCAGAGCATTTCAGTTCAGTCGGGTGTCTGCAGCACCATGTGAGGGATGGGTGGTTCAGGAATCCCACTCCCTGCTGGAGTCAGGGGTGGGGTGGCCCCCAGCACAGTCACTCCCTTTTTGCCCATTTTCTCCCTGTCTTTCTTCTTCTTATCTTCTACCCTGGGTGTTTTATTTTACTTTCTATTTCTATGCTGTTGTGCAGCTCCCTCTCCCCGCTCCACACTCACCAGAAGGACACAGGGTGGGGCAAGTGATGTAATGTATTTAGGAGCACCCTTAGAAGTAAAGCAAATGAAAGGGCCCCTCTTAAATGACCAGGAAGCAATTCTCATCCCACTCGCCTCCTGCGTTGCTGAAGTGAGGGGCAAGGCAGCTTCCCCAGCCTCTTGGTGGAAGGACAGCCTCTTACTTCTACCACTAACCTTTGTAGTTTGTGGATTTGCACTTAGGGTGCGACAGACACCCCAGGAACATTTTGCCGGGTTCCCAAGTGCGCACACGACCCTGTGCAGGGAGTATCAAAGTCTGGACGCTGCACAGAGCTCGCAGGAATCTTTGCAGCATTCGAGGAGAATCTAGGCCAGTGATTTTGTTAGCGATACCGACGGGGTCTGGCATGAAGCTTAGGGAGGCAGGAGGCCCTGCACTGGGTATGGAAGGACGATATGGGGGGTTGAAGCCCAGTTCTGGGAGGCCTGTTTACACAGGCAGATTTCAGGGTCCCTGGGAGCTGGAGCGAGTGACTAAGTGGTGTTTTTCTGTGGTGCAGGGAAGCTGAGCCAGGGATCAACTGTTGTCTTTCCGAGCGCAGTGAAAACCAGAACTATGTGGGCTGGCAATTACTGCCTCAAGAGGGAGAGCGTGTTGTCATGGAAACGGCGGACAATAGCCTAACAAACAGAGGCGCACAGAGCCAAGCATGGCCTGGCCTAATCCACAGCTAAGCCAGGCAGGTGTGACTTTCCCAGGCTAGGAGACGGAGGAGGTGAAGCGCAGGGACACTGCAGCCCTAGAGAGGGGGCCAGAAGTACATTTGGCGAGATGAAGGAAGCCAGGCTTGGAGCCCGAGAGGCCCTGTCTATTACTCACTGTGTGAGCAACTTTCTGGGGCTTTTGAGAGCTGCCTTCAGATGTTAGCCTGCCTGGCCCTGCCTGGCTGGGCCGCCCGCTCCCTTTGGAAGTTCCCTGCCTTGATTCCTTCCCCTTGTCCCTCTGAATCCGGGAAGGGCGTTAGCACCCTCCCTTTTGTTGATCTTTGCAGCTCGAAAACAGATGGATATTTCGAGAGCAGCCATCCCCAGACTCTCCCATTCGGGAAAGCTAGCCCCTGGCCTGCCCTTTATGGGAAGGGGGAGGAAGCACGTTCTAGTGGTTATAGTAGGTGACAGGGAATCAGGGCTTGACCCATTGTAGGGACCCGGGCACAGTCTCCTCCCCTCTCTGTGCAGCACTCCCCTGGTGACATGATGCCATGGTAATAAATGGGGTGAGCACTCAACATTTTAAGATGGGGGTTTTAAAATCACAAACATTGGTGGTGACATTGTGGCTTACGCAGCAGCTGCTTTGAACACAAATACAGTAAATAACAATGAATAAAATAATAAAACTAAATAATAATAAATAATATAATAAAATATAATAATAATAATAATTAATACACAGTCCAGCATTTCCAGAGGCTTCCCGCGGCCTGATAGGACATACTGCATGTCTCTGAAGTAAGGAATTCCATATAGACAGCAAGGCCCATTTGGATGTGTTCCTGTCTATTGCCTCAATAATATGCTGTTAAAAATTAATGCATACATATGTAACTGATAGGCAGTTTTTAAAATGCATATTATTGAGTGGACAGATAGGACTGGCTCATTCTCCAAGCTGCTCTGCTCTAAGTATATAGTTACCCAAGAGACTGGGTGCTGGATTCTGTCCTCAGCCGTGCTGGTGTAAACGTGGAGTAGTACCGTTGCCTTAGGCCAAATGCAGCGTGGTCAGGAACAGGGCGTCTCTTCAGAAAATAGCACAGAGCATCTGATGCTCACAGATCAGGGTTTATTCGTCATTTTAATTTGATTTTAAAAGAAAAAATAATTTAAAACTTAGATTTTAGTGTAAAAATCATTTTGAACAGGTGATTTAAACCAGCAAATTCCCTGAAACGCTGGAGGGATAGCTCAGTGGTTTGAGCATTGGCCTGCTAAACCCAGGGTTATGAGTTCAATCCCTGAGGGGGCCATTTAGGGATCTGGGGCAAAAATTGGGAATTGGTCCTGTTTTGAGCAGGGGGTTGGACTAGATGACCTTCTAAGGTCCCTTCCAACCCTGATATTCTATGATTCTAAGTGGGAGAGGGGGGTTAGAATGTTCAGACCCAGTCACCTAAACAGATGAGCAAATCCTGGGTACTACTGAGGGATCTGTGAGCTCCAGCTTTGAACAATCTTTCACTCCCCCTCTTGGGCCTTTGGGACAGTAGAACAGGACTTTATCCCAGAATTCCCTGGTGCCTTTGCCTGGCTCTCATTTACTTAAACAGATTTTTTTATTTCGCCATGTGTCCTGTGTGGATAAGTAGCAACAATCTATCCCCAGTGTTGGACACTGGCCCTATGGATTTAGCAGGGGACAGTTTGCTGTGGTCTCTTGCAGTGAATGTGACTATTTTGCAGAATACTTGGGGTCTAGCCCACCCTCAGCCCAAGCCTAGAAATCTGACATTGGAAACGACAGGAGTTGCACAAGGGGGGAATACGCCCCCTGTGCCCAGCCATTTGGAGACAAGTCCCTGCATGTTAGGAGGATGGCAGTGAGGCAGGTAATTCACAAACAAAAGGAAGGAAGGTTCAGATCAACCAATTTTACATGCAGGAGATTTCATGAGCGGAGGTTCTAACTGGGAAACCAACAGTGCATCATTTATTTCCCTGTTCAGGCTACATCATCAGGGCCAAATCTCCCAACATCGCAAATCCTCTCTCTATTCCTGGATGAAATCAGCACCTGGACAAACGGCAGCCGACTAAATCTGAGCCGTTGCAAAACTGAGCTGAAGCTGGTGAGAAGAAGCACCGAAAGAATTTGCTTCATGTGTAACATCCCCACGATCAAGGGCCTGCGTCCTTCTGGACTTGTCACGACTGGTGCCCAACGAGCCATCGTGACAAAAAACATCTTCCTCTGTCCACAACTGGCTGGAGAACCCCTCCCATTGGCCAGCTGAGCGACTCCCCAGATGTGATCACTGCAACTCCTCGTGTCCAGGCATGAAGCTACCCACCCTGAAAGAGCTCTGGCTGGTGAGAAATGGGGCAGCCTGTCCAGTTAGCAGCACAGGTCACCCCAGTGCTCCACTCACTATGCCAGAACCCCACAGAATGCAGAGTCCAGTCCCCAGGTCTCTGCCGGCATTTACACACTTGCATGGAACAGGCCTGAGCGCCCGGAGAGATTCACATCTCCCTCAACAGTGGAGCAGCTTCCATCGGACACGCGGAGGGAGCCCCATATGAGACTAACCCATAGCCCAGTGGTGAGAGCACCCTCCTGAGAGATGCTTCAAATCCCTTCTCCCCCTCCAGCCTGGAAGGGAGCACTGAATCTGGGTGCCCCCATCCCAGCTGAGTGCGCTAACCCTGGTGGGGATAAAAGTGAGAAGGTGGGTGGGCACCAGCACCTCTGCCTCCAGCTGCTTTGTGTGGCATAAGGAAGTGCCGGGCTCATTCTCAGGGAGCAGGTTCCCGTTTGCAGATCGCTAGCAGAAATCAGTGCCTCCCTGCAGCCTGGATTGAGGCGTCTATCTCTGGGGATGGGAGGGGCCTTAGGACTCATCCCTCTTGTCAACATGTCCCCTTGGCCGCTTAGGAGTCTCCCTGCCTCATGCACTGGCTTTTGGGGATCCCATTCGTAGGCCCCATCTGTCCCCATTCATTGTTCAAGGAGCCTGAGCGCCTAGCTCAGGCTTTGTGGATCGCGGCGCTGTTCCGGGGATTTCCAGGCACATCAAAGTCCCTTTGTGGGTCTGGGCCATAGAGAAAAGAAACAAAGTGACACAGCGTGCTCCTTAATATCAAACCAGGAGCCCGCAGCCCGCCGGCATAACACCTTTGATCCCAGCCCACCTCATAGATCTTCTGGACCCCTTTGAACTATCACCTCTCATTGCAAGTTATCCGACTTCTGCAAAAATAAGAGGTACTGAAAGAAATCAATGGTAATTCATTGTATCCTATGATTTTTAAAGGCAATTAAAGCGAGGACAAGGTAAGAGGTTAGCAAAATCCCTCATTCTTTAATATATTGTATTTTCTCATTAATTCTTTAATCTCGTTATAAATTCTCCTAGGCATCAGGCCAACTTCCTGCCCACTCGAACTCGCTCTGAGTTATGAATGAAGCAGGTAAAGCCTCAGCCTGCTCTGCAATGTTCC
Source organism: Chelydra serpentina (assembly GCA_037349315.1). NCBI lineage: Eukaryota > Metazoa > Chordata > Testudines > Chelydridae > Chelydra > Chelydra serpentina. Next base: position 20,154,713 of record JBAIAC010000040.1, read on the forward strand.
TAGGGAATGAGTGGCACCCGCCGTGTCCTGTGCCCCCGCGTCTCTGCCTGCTCCCACCCTAGGCCTTCCCAAGCCACACGTCATTGCAGATCAGCGCAGGGCCACACACAGGGATTTACCTTTAGCACAGGGCAGCATCACCCTGTTGGCAGCTCTTCCTTCTGACCCGTAGCAAACTGCCTCTGCTTTTGTGGTTGGGGCGGGGGGCGAGTTGTTTCACTTTTCCACAAGCCACCACGCTTGGATTTTTCATTCATTTCTTAGGGTCCTAGGAGGAGCTTCCCTGAGGCACCAGGCCCATAGAACTGCCAGGCGCTGGGCCAGCCCCAGTAGGGAGATGTAACCCACATCCCCTCAGTCCCTGCACCAGGATTAGCATCTGCCTCTCCTGAGTGGTGGAAATGCTCCTGGAAAAACCACACCTGGAGTCAATGCTGCAACAGGCAGGGGTAACTCCCACACTGTACTGCAGCCCCTGGCAGTGCTGGGGGAGGGCCTACCCTGTGTGGAGTTGGAGGTTCCCAGGCCCCAGGGCTGCTCTCCATTATTCCATACTGCTCTACCAGGAGGGGAGCACGGATCTGAAATGCTAGCAGGGAAACTCCTGGACCTCTGCCCCACTCAGGTTACCTGGCCCCAAAGTGGGAAGTAAAAGCAAACAAAAGGAACCCCGGACAAATCTCTGCTGTCATTCACAATCCACATGGGCAGAAATGGCAAGGCTGGGGAGTAAGAAATTCTGAGTGGGAAAGAAACCAATATGCAACATTTCTAGCTTCAGCCATTTATACCAGAGAGATAATGACTTAATTGGGGTCTTTGCAAACATGAACATGTCATAATTCTGTAAATCACCAATATTTCTGCTTAATGAATGGAAAATCAAAATTATTTATGAAGTTTTAATTTAGTTTGGAATTCAAAGTTTAAATCCACAAATTCTGGGTAAGTGCAATCTGGTTTGCCAACCAAAAGCCTTTAATAGTGAACTAATTGGAAAAAATTGACTCAACGAGCAATAGAAGTTCACTTCTTAATGAAAGGATGTGGAGCAGTGTGGTTGTGAGCTTTTTCTATACCGATGGTACAATAAGAAAGGAGCAAAATGTAGGAGACAAACTGGAAAGATGAGTCTTCTTTATTTAACGCAGGTGTGTGTGTGTGTGTATAACATAGATATGTGTATACGGATGAGCAAAATGTCACAAATTCAGACATACAACACTTGCAGACAATGAACTGACTGGCCGAGCCACCCCTTGCTAATTTAGAGGACTCTAGAGGTATTTTACAGTTTAATTTTTTTTTTAAATAGCAACACAGGCACCAGCTGTGTGAAATAGCACCCAAGTTTCAGGGACTTACTATATTTCTAGGGCAATTGTTGTCCTCCGAACTGGTCATTTGTGATGCAGCGACTATGGGGAAGAGCTGTAGCTACTGGGGAAAGGCAGGCACATATAATTAACGGGGCTCGTTATTGGGCCCCTGCATCAGGCTGTGGAATTGTAGGGTCTGGTGCATCCCTCCCTGCTCTGGGCATCACAGCAGTGTGCTACCCATCCCTGTGTGGTGCAGGATATCTGCATCCTTTGCTTTTTATTTCTTCAGCAATCCGGCCCCATTATACCTCCTTCAGCTGGGCCTCTCCTAACAGCTTCGCAACTGTCAGGGAGCTAGTGAAAAGTTCTGTCTGCTTTTCCTGTAAAGAGCTTACAGCATTTAAACATATTTATAAAAGCTTCCTGCTGCAGTTACCCAAGTGAAAACTTCAGCTCTCATGGCTGGGCCCTTCCAGGTTACATTCGGGGGAGAAATGGCTGAATTCACAATGGCAGAAGTTAAAGTAAAATATTCGCTGGATAACTTGTGACTCGTCGCATGAGGTCTCCCTTGGGAAATGCTGGAAGATTTCTCTTTTCAGGGCTAGAATTTTACACTCTTCTTAGGCGGATCCAATATTAACATCCTTAATATTTACCTGCTTCATTTTGTTTCCCTCTTCTCGGGAATACTTTCTGCCTTTTTCCCCTCACTAGGCATGACTTTCCTTAAAAACTGCAAATATTACAGCCTTTGAATCTACAGAAATAAATTATTACCACACAATGAAAATGCTACTGTATTCCAAACACTGGCAAGAAAGCAAAGAGGCTCATGTCCTGCCAGTTCTTAATAGGATACACATTTAAACTGCATGTGGCTTGCAAGCTGCATGTTTATTTAAACAAGGGTTTCAAAGTAGTCGGGGACAGAGGTTGCTACAACAAGTTCTTATCATCAGAAACAACAGTGCTGAAACTATCCGGAAGGAGGATTATAAGCAGAGTTACTTTATGCAGAATAAATCACTGATAAACTTTCAGCACAACCAATGAAAAAGTATTTCGGGATGCTAACTCCCTCCTAGTGGATGTGCACATGCTCTCAAGATGGTTTGGGACCTATTACGAGATGAAATGATTTATTTTGGGTTTCAAACAGTTTAAATAAATCTTGCTTTTACTCTTTGAATTATTTATTTTTTCTAGCAGAGCCTGTGATACGACATTGTGCGTAGCTATTTTTACAAGGAATCCCAAGAAGACTAGTCAAATCTTTCCATTCACCCAGCTGTAAAAGGCTTTTTGTGACATCCAAAAACTTGAGACATAACAGGTAGTAAGGGGTACGCAAACCAGCTGCAGAGTGCACAAGCTGTACCCCCAATTGGTTTTCATTTTCTGGACAGTCCCCCATTGTGCCTCAAATCTCCCTACTCCCTGCAATCCTGGGGCTGATTTGTTCAACATCTTCATTAATGATCTGGATGATAGGATGGATTGCACCCTCAGCAAGTTCGCAGATGACACTAAGATGGGGGGAGAGGTAGATACTCTGGAGGGTAGGGATAGGGTCCAGAGTGAACTAGACAAGTGGAGGATTGGGCCAAAATAAATCTGATGAGGTTCAACAAGGACAAGTGCAGAGTCCTGCACTTAGGACGGAAGAATCCCATGCACTGCTACAGACTGGGGACCGACTGGCTAAGCAGCAGTTCTGCAGAAAGGGACCTGGGGGTTACAGTGGACGAGAAACTGGATACGAGTCAGCAGTGTGCCCTTGTTGCCAAGAAGGCTAATGGCATATTGGGCTGTATTAGTAAGAGCATTGCCAGCAGATCGAGGGAAGTGATTATTCCCCTCTATTGGGCACTGGTGAGGCCACATCTGGAGAATTGCATCCAGTTTTGGGCCCCCCACTACAGAAAAGATGTGGATAAATTGGAGAGTCCAGTGGAGGGCAACAAAAATGATTAGGGGGCTGGGGCACATGACTTATGAGGAGAGGCTGAGAGAACTGGGCTTGTTTAGTGTGCAGAAGAGAAGAGTGAGGGTGGGATTTGATAGCAGCCTTCAACTACCTGAAGGGGGGTTCCAAAGAGGATGGAGCTCGGCTGTTCTCAGTGGTGGCAGATGACAGAACAAGGAGCAGTGATCTCAAGTTGCAGTGGGGGGAGCTCTAGGTTGGATATTAGGAAACACTATTTCACTAGTAGGGTGGTGAAGTACTGGAATGGGTTACCTACGGAGGTGGTGGAATCTTGACAAAGCCCTGGCTGGGATGATTTAGTTGGGGTTGGTCCTGCTTGGAGCAGGGGGTTGGACTAGATGACCTCCTGACGTCCCTTCCAACCCTAATCTTCTATGATTCTATGAATCCATGAATTTCTTTGAACCATGTCCCACAGGCCTTCCTTGTTCGCTGCTCATGTTGGCTTCAATAGGAGTAAAATTTCATGGAATAAGGACTGCAGGATCTGGCACCTGTTCATAGTAATTTAAGTTGCAGAAGCTGCGTGTAAAGAGAACCTTACAACCAAGAACTGGAAACAACAGTATAGCTCATCTCTACTGGGGCCATGGCTGTCCTCATGTGTACACACAAGGGACACAATTAAAATTGTGTGAGCAACAGTAAACCTGGCATTTCCAAGCTTTTGAATGCTTGACTTTGCATCCTAAATAATAGTCTTTGGGCAGTTTGTAAAATATAATTCGGGGGAAGGGTCATTAAAGGAAAAATATCAGAATGTATTTTATTATGTGCCAGTGTAACAGCCTCGTCATCATGCATCAGCATTTGAACTCAGACTTCTAACAGTGAACCACAGACTGCTACTACCAGAGGGACAGGACTAGCAACGTTAGCTGGTGGCCGAAGGCTCTTATCCCAGAGTGAGGAATGGGCTGCTAGCACTGTGTCTGGACCCAGGAGTGGAGTATGGGATGGTTGTAGAGAAGCTTACCTTTCTATCTTTTCTAAAGGAAAGTATCAGACTAGCTAAATATAAGAGTTGCTGCCAGATCCCTCTACAGGTAGCGTGCAGAAGACTTAACCATATTGTAACAGGGTCATGTAACTGGGCTAAAGCCAGGTTGTTGTTGTTGTTGTTATACCCTGTATTTGTATTACAGTAGCATTTAGAGGCCCCCACCTTGTGCTCGGTGCTGCACAGACACATAGTAGGAGATAGTCCCTGCCCCAAAGAGCTTACAGCTTACAGGAGAAGACAACAGAGAGGCAAAGTGACTGGCCCAAGTTCACACAGCAGATCAGTGGCAGGGATAGAACACAAGTGTCATGGTGCATGAGTCACTAGGCCTTGCTACTGCCTGATAATTGAAATTCCTTGACTACTAGAAGTTGTAACCAGGTGTGACAGTTTAGACCCCTTCTGGGATGCCACCTGACGTACTGGGGTTTCACTGAGCCCCTCCTGCTCCACCAGCCTGGATTCCCTCTCCCTGTTTTCCTGAATTAGGCTCTCCGGACTTTTGTAGCACGCGCACAGGTAGGGCCTCACCCATCTGCAGATACAGGTCCCTCCCAATGACAAGTTCCAGGTTCTGCACCATTGGTGTGACTGGCACCATTCCAGAGAGCCCCGGTCACAGAGCTCCAAGTTGGCGTCTCACAGGACGCTCTGCGGAGGGCGAGGACAAGTGTCAGGGGACAAATGTTAGCAACAAGAAGAAAGTCAAGGAAAGTGTGGGCCCCTTGCTGAATGAGGGAGGGAACCTAGTGACAGAGGATGTGGAGAAAGCTAGTGTACTCAGTGCTTTTTTTGCCTCTGTCTTCACAGACAAGGTCAGCTCCCAGATGGCTGCACTCCGCAGCACGGTATGGGGAGGAGGTGACCAGCCCTCTGTGGAGAAAGAAGTAGTTCGGGACTATTTAGAAAAGCTAGACGAATACAAGTCCATGGGGCCGGATGCACTGCATCCGAGGGTGCTAAAGGAGTTGGCCGATGTGATTGCAGAGCCATTGGCCATTATCTTTGACAAATCATGGCAATCGGGGGAGGTCCCGGATGACTGGAAAAAAGCGAATGTAGTGCCCATCTTTAAAAAAGGGAAGAAGGAAGATCCGGGGAACTACAGGCCAGTCAGTCTCACCTCAGTCCCTGGAAAAATCATGGAACAGGTCCTCAAGGAATCAATTCTGAACCACTTAAAGGAGGGGAAAGTGATCAGGAGCAGTCAGCATGGATTCACCAAGGGCAAGTCATGCCTGACTAACCTAATTGCCTTCTATGATGAGATAACTGGCTCTGTGGGTGAGGGGAAAGCAGTGGATGTGCTATTTCTTGACTTTAGCAAAGCTTTTGATACAGTCTCCCACCGTATTCTTGCCAGCAAGTTAAAGAAGTATGGGCTGGATGAATGGACGGTAAGGTGGATAGAAAACTGGCTAGATGGTAGGGCTCAACGGGTAGTGATCAATGGTTCCATGTCTAGTTGGCAGCCAGTATCAAGTGGAGTGCCCCAAGGGTCGGTGCTGGGGCCGGTTTTGTTTAATATCTTCATCAACGACCTGGAGGATGGTGTGGACTGCACCCTTAGCAAGTTTGCAGATGACACTAAACTGGGAGGGGTGGTTGATACGCTGGAGGGTAGGGATAGGATACAGAGGGACCTAGACAAATTAGAGGATTGGGCCAAAAGAAATCTGATGAGGTTCAACAAGGACAAATGCAGAGTCCTGCACTTAGGACGGAAGAATCCCATGCACTGCTACAGACAAGGGACCGAATGGCTGGGCAGCAGTTCTGCAGAAAAGTACCTAGGGGTTACGGTGGACGAAAAGCTGAATATGAGTCAACAGTGTGCCCTTGTTGCCAAGAAGGCTAATGGCATTTTGGGTTGTATAAGTAGGGGCATTTCCAGCAGATCGAGGGACGTGATCATTCCCCTCTATTCGGCACTGGTGAAGCCTCATTTGGAGGACTGTGTCCAGTTTTGGGCCCCACACTACAAGAAGGATGTGGATAAATTGGAAAGAGTCCAACAGAGGGCAACAAAAATGATTAGGGGGCTGGAGCACATGACTTATGAGGAGAGGCTGAGGGAACTGGGATTGTTTAACCTGCAGAAGAGAAGAATGAGGGGGGATTTGATAGCTGCTTTCAACTACCTGAAAGGGGGTTCCAAAGAGGATGGATCTAGACTGTTCTCAGTGGTAGAAGATGACAGAACAAGGAGTAATGGTCTCAAGTTGCAGAGGGGGAGGTCTAGGTTGGATATTAGGAAACACTATTCATTAGGAGGGTGGTGAAGCACTGGAATGGGTTCCCTAGGGAGGTGGTGGAATCTCCTTCCTTAGAGGTTTTTAAGGTCAGGCTTGACAAAGCCCTGGCTGGGATGATTTAGTTGGGTTTGGTCCTGCTTTGAGCAGGGGGTTGGACTAGATGACCTCCTGAGGTCCCTTCCAACCCTGAGATTCTATGATTCTATGATTCTATGATTCAGGGCGTTTGTTATTTAAGCATCTTCATAAAGCTTTAGCCATTCAAACCTCTGGCCCCACAGGTAAGTGGCTTGCCTTAGTCTTTGGAACTGAAGATATAAACTGCCGACAAGAGCACACAAAGCTGTGGAAATGTGAAGACAGGCAACTGGTCTGTGGCAGGGATTCCAGCTTCTCAGAGAGTTTCCAACTGGGGGTTTCATTCGTCCCTACAGGATGTAAGTTGTGGGACTGGTGCAGTGGCCGGATAGCACCATATGGAGCCAGGACTGAGCAGTATCGAATGACCAAGTCACAGGCTTGGAATTCCTTTGGTTTCCCTGAGGTGCTGCAGAGGCTGGGTGCCCAGGAAGAGGGGGCTTTGCTAGTGATTCACACTTTCCCAAGGTACAGTTGTGAGTTCCGTATATGAACCAGGTTCTGGAATCTGCATGGAGACCATTTATTTTATTTAAGAAGATACTTTTTTGTGCCTATATTTGATAAAGTTGCAGTCTAACTCAGTGTAACGGCCGCTTGCTGGGAGGAAACCACCTGTGTTCTTAATTACAACAGACACTGCTAAACTGTTCCTGAATTCTTTATCAGTAATACAGCCCATGGCAGACTCCTACATGAGCGCGTGTGTTCCAGACAAAAAGCCACGGCCGTCACAGACCGGCCTGGGGCAGCACCGTGGTGCTGAGAAGCGGAGCTGGGTGAGGATGCTGGAAGATGTGCGGCAAAGGGCAAATTCAAACTGCTGGTGGAGAGGTTGTGAAACAGCGATCGAAGGGCTTCCCTCACTCTAGCCCTGAGCATCTCCCCATCTTTATCCTGTATTTATGGACCCGCACAGCACCCCTCTGAGGGAGGGAAAGGCTCCCAGGTAGCAGATGGGCAACTGAGCACAGAGAGACTGCGGGCCAGATTTTTAAAGGTATTTAGGCCCTGCAACACCCCACTGATTTCGGAGCCCAGGTGACGTGTCCGAAGTAACAAATGACATTCGTGGCAGAGGCAGAAATTGAATCCCAGTCGCCTGCTGGCCTGTTGCTGCCGGGGCTCATTTGCCTTGTTTCCATGTGACCGGCAGAGCTGAGCGAATACCTGGTTTCTCAGTTCACTGGACGGACCAAAAAGTTTTAAAAAATCATTTGGGGTCAAAAAAAATATTTCATTCAACTTGAACCGAAATGTTTGTTTTCAAAGATTTGTAATTTTTTTAAAGATAAAAGTGGAGTAAATTTCAAAACAAAAAGTTGTTTTGAATTGAAATGTTCCCTTTAGAAAACATCAAAATGAAACATTTTGATTTTTTTCACAATTGTTTTTGTTTGTTTGTTTGTTTGTTGTTAGTCAGAAAAAAGCCAACAAACAACTTCGGCAAATTCGCACAACGTTGCAGTTGACAAGTTTTCACTGAAAACTTTCACCCAGGTCTCGTCACTGACTCGTTAGCCTCCCTCCTGGCCATTCCAGACACCATTCGGCCGTGCGGGTGTGAATGTAACCTCAGGCACGCAGCAGCACCCCACGGCCATCCGCTCATCAGCCGTGTGTCGCGTGGGAGACAACTTGGGACTATGGCGTGACCAGAGGCGGTTTAGAGTTTGGCCCTTGCCCCCCCACTGCTCAGAGGGATGGAGGTTTTGGGGGCTGGCGCTGAAAGGGGAGATGGGCCCAGCCAGTTCCCCAGAGTTTGGGCAGATCAGTAGGGTGGCCGAGGCACATCTCCAGCACCAGGTTAAATTTCACGCCTGGTGCCTGCGTACATCTCGCATCGCTTTGCACAGCATTAACCCTCTGCATACCACATGCTCAGCGTTGCAGTGATGCTCTGCGTGTAGATTCCATGACTGCGGCTAAGGGGCAGCCCGGGCCCAGGGAGCCGTTACAAATCCTGTCCTTCCTTAGACAGTGTTTAGCAGCGGTCTCACAGCAAGCGTGCCCCTGCGCACTGAGCCGGCTCTTAAAGAAAGTGGGAGTGTGGCCCAATGCAGCCCCTAACAAGTGATGTCTGTGAGGCCAGGCCCCTCAGCCTGCAGCAGGAACCAGGAAGCGTCCGGTTTAATGAGCTCTGAAAGCTGCAGGAGCCTAGCATTGGGCTTGTGGGATCACAGGCCTGTCTACTGTACAGGAAATTGGCAACGTTGTCACAGACAATTGTATCTCAACCAATTTGTAGTCAGAAAAGAGCTTGCAGACATGAATCCTTTGAGTGTACAGTTCTGTCGTCTAAATGCACCCATATGCCTTCCTAGTCGAAATTATTGTCAGTCGCCAACCAAATCAGGGGGGAAGGATAAAGGCCTTTCTCCCTTGACCTAGTTACGCTAATCCCATCGCTGCGGCTCATGCCAGAGAATGAGGGGGAATTGTTTTAATTCACTTTGGGCTTATTAATCTTAATCAGGCTCTGAATGAGATGGGCACTTAGAGCATTAAAACAAGCTGCAGGACTGCTCCCGCTTGTCTCTGTACAAACATCTTACCAGCGGTGATTCACGAGGCATCGGCCTGTCAGCTCGGTCCCAAAGTAAACAAACAGCCCTGCGAAATGGAAAGCACTGAATGAAAGAGCTGCCAAATGTGGGAATGGCTCTGTCAGAAAATGTCACCCCTGCAGCTCTGCCCCCGTGACAACTGCAAGCAAGCAAGAAATGGGGCTGCCGGCTCGAGTTTGATGGTTCTCAGCGTGCACAGGAAGTCCCTGCATCAGTGAGCTGTAGCTTTAATTTCGGGGGGGCACACAGGAGTCACCGATGCACTACTCCGTGTTCGTGGGGAGGGGACTGAGTTACACCGCGAGGAATCCAGCCCCAGAATGCCATGGGAGTTAATACCACACTGCACTTCTCTACCCCCTGCATGCAAGGCTCTCGGGCGCCTTAACCACCAGTGACTTTAGCCTCACGCTGCCCGGCAGGAGGCAGCCCTGCCATTACCCCCAGTTTATGGATGGAGCAACTTGGACCCAGACATGCTGAAGTGACTTGCCTCAGGTCTGCAGGCTAGCACCTCAATCTGATCCCCAGTGCAGAGTGCTGACTGGAGGCTGCCCTTCCTCTCCTTTGTGAGTAGGTGAACCGTGGGCAGGTAGGTGAGACAGAAGGCACCTGCTAGGAACGTCGCATGAGATTTTTCAGCCAAAACTTTTTTTTTGTTTTTTGGTCTGGAAAATGCAGATTCAGGGCAATTGAAACATTTTGTAGATTTGTGTCGATTTCAGTGAGTTGGAAAAAAATCAGCAGTGTTGAAAGGGTTAATGTCGCCATTCCCAAAATGAAATGGTTGGCTTGTTTGGTCTCGAGTCACAAGGCGACAGGTGCCATTCACAAAATGGGCCGTGCCACCATAGAGCCCAGGGCCCAGTGGCAAGGGTAGCCACCTGGGATATGGGGGACCCAGGTTTAAATCCCCACTCTGGAGTAAAAACGTGGTCCCAGGTGTCTCCCTGCTGAGTGCCTTAGCTACCTGGCCATGGGCTATTCTGGCCTGGTCTCCCCTACTGAAGCAGTTCTGCTTTGTACAAATCATTAAATAGTCATTGGTCCAAAGTGAGTGGGAATGCGTCTCCAGGCTGGTGGTCAGGGCACTGACAAGTTCCCAGCGCCTCAGCCAATTAATAGTGAACTATTTTCTATGAAGTGTCGTGCTCACATGCCAGGCATGAGCGGGGGTGCCTCATTAGCACTGCGCATTGCTTATTTTCTTTATCCATTTCACTAACGTCTCCGATGTGCCTCAGTCAGTTACTGCTACCAGACCTGCCTTGGCTAGAAGTGTAGGCAAGATAAGCTGTCCTCTACCGCTGTGCCTACAGAAAACTGCTGGGACTCAGTAAATAAAAGGAAACTCTAAATATTATTTTTGGTAGGGACTTCCATAGAAAAAAGTAAAACTCCATAAATCAGACACAAAGCTACAATCAGCACATGCTTGTGAATAAATACATCCTGTAACACATTTCAACATAAATTATATCCACTTGATTTGAGCTTTGCTGCAGAAGCCATAGTGTTTAAATTCAACCTGAGCTGAGTCCACGCACATTGCTACCCATTAATAAAACATCTTCATGATTATTGTCATAAACTCCTGAGAACTGGCTGTTGAATTATTTTGCCACATCATCATCTATAGTAAACAAGACGTACTATACATTCCTCTTTTCTTTCCTGACAGGCTGCTACAAATGTGGTGCAGAATTAATGCCTAAGTTATAACCAGCAAGTGCAAAATAATACCCAGATCCAGAACGGCAGTGATACTTTACAGCGCTGCAGCAGATCTGAATGGTGACATGGCTCCTGTTTTGCAAGAGGTGAGGAAAGCCTACTTTTGCTCTTGGGATTAGCCCCTCTCCCTCAACATTAGAATATATGCAATGGGCAGAATCCAGCAGTCCTTACACATGCAGAATCTCCAGTGATTTCACTGGGAGTTACTTATTCATAAGGATTGCAGGATTGGGCAGAGAATGTGCACTCTGCATGCAAATACATGAGCAGATAGATGCTCAAAGTCTAAATTCCAATGCAAGATAGTCTCTATAAAGTTCCTAATGTTATATCAACCAGCGACAATCCATTGCAGGGAAACACAAAAGGACAAAGGATCAGAGGGAAGGGGGCATGATACCTGTTTACCACGATGGTTCTGTAAACACAGAGGAATTGGCTACCTGTGATACTTGGAAACTACAGTTTCTGATTTGTGAATAATGTGTGTTCTCCATGAGCAAGGGAAACCCAGGATCTCTTGAGCAGGTCCCATAGATCCAAGGGTGGGATGTGAAATACACTTTAATTTTAAAATATTTTAGGCTCACCAGAGGCAGTAGTGAAGTATCTGGCCTGAATAATAAAATTCCCCCAATTATAAAACTGTCGTCCCTGCTGAGAGTGTCATGTGCGTGTTACTCCACTGGCCTGAAAGGGTTTGTCAGTTGTTGGCTTGCTTGTCTAACTACATTAATGTTTTACATTTCTCCTACAGTTTGCAAACTTTTAAAAAATTAATCCCCATCATTTCAACAAGTGTAACAACTAAATTATCATCTTTACATGATTAAAGTCTCTGTTGTGTCTTTTCTTGGCAAACATTACATGCACATAATTTTACTAAATGTAATAAACCAACCATAGAACTATTAATTGTACCATGCTATTCAGAACAATTAGAAACGCATGAACCTTAAAATGATAAAAACTGAACTGAATACTAAAATAGCATGAAAGGCAAGAATCCTGCTTCTCAACCCAGGAAATTGACATCACTGTAATGTCACAATATACATTTCAAAAGACAGAAAGAAATATCACATGGGATGTAGGTGGCCCTGTTCACTTTGATAGTTTCAGAATATCCCCACTATACACAAAAGGAAGAAATCACCGGTAGCTCTGGGATGATTTCCTAACCTCTTCCATTCTCCGATCAGCACAGCAAGGACCGAGCCTTTTCTCACAAATACACACTGGCCTCCTCCTCATGGAATTCGGTGCTGTGTCCATGGAAATAAGTCAACCCTACTGGATCGCTGTGGCCACCAAATACTGAATATAGGAGTGGGATAAAATAAAACCCTGCTCCTCCTCTCTGCCCCAAACCTAACTCAGAGCTTGAACAGAATAATCGAAAGGTTTAAAAAAGTTGGTTTACTCCTGTTTGCTTGGTTTGTTTGTTTTCCTTTTGGCTCACAGCCATTTCCAGGGTCTAGCTAGGCCTGAAAGCAGCAGTGACAGGGCACAGGATGGGGAGAACCCATTCTCCTGAGGATTATTAGCCCAGTTTTGCATACCCAGAAGTTTCAGAAAAGGTCCCTACAACTTTTGGGTGTTTCTCCAAACAGACTCAGTTGCTGCTCTCTAATTTCAAGGCTTTTCCTGGTCTTACATAGCACAATGATGGGGCACAATGATGGGGCACAAGGCCTGTGACTGTTAACTGAACACAGATGGAGATATTCCCCACCAGAGCCGGGTGTCGGGGTAGGAGGCACCTGGATCTCATGATTAGAGCTTTGCTGCTTTGTGGAAGAGACTAGAGAGCTCTGAAGTTTTGGGTGAAGTAAATACCCACAGACTGGTGAGCAGAGGGCTCCTGCCACCATTCCCGGAAGTGCCAGCGCGCCACTTGGCTGCTTCAGGCCTTATTGGAGGTGTTGTCTAGACCTGTGTGGTTAGAATAATTGTTTGCTGGGGACTCAAAATACGGAAACTCTGAAGTGTCGAGCACACCAGTTCTCTGACGGACAGACAGATGTCTTAGGGCTCAGCCCTGGCCTGTGAGTAAAACTCTGACCTCGTTCATAACCCCAAAGGAAATTTCATCAGTGCCTACAGGCTGTGATAGCTCCAAATTCACGTTCACTCTCACCATTAGGAAGGAAAGGAGCTGCCCGTGGGAGGATGGGCCCTCCCCTAAGACCAGTACTGTGTGCTGGGTTCTGAGACCTACAACCCCAGAAATCCCGGGATGTTTCGAAAGATGCACTGAGTGGGAAATTATTCCAGTTTAATAGTAAAGGGGAGAGAACCCCCCCATTTATGTTGTTTTATTTTTATCATTTTCAGCAACTGATCTCTTTTTGAGAAGCTAGCCATGAAATACTTGATCAAAAGCCAAAAACAACCTTTGGTATCAAGGCATTCTTGAGCTGCTTTGTTTATAGATACCAAAATATACACACCATCCCACACTGCTGTAACCACTTAGCATAAAACACTTCCATAAAGAGCAGCCTGTTATTACAAATCACACACTACTGCGTTTCCTCGGCAATAAATAATATCAGGCGAGGACTGTAGCAAGTCCTTCTATGAGACAGAATGATCGGAGCCAAAGCCGTTGTTGATGGGACTGGAGAAGATCTAGCAGAGGCCTGCCCTGCTCCTGCTCATATGTTCGTGTCCTAGTTTAGATAATTCCTGGGACTTTCCTTTCCCATTTCTGCTGATTGCCAAAATATTTGCACAGTGATGGAATTTGCCTGTCTGAGCTAGAGCTGGAGGTGGGATCTTTCCTTTAGTCAGACCTCAAGTCATGGGACAGAGATGACCCATGCCGAGGGTGACCAGATGTCCCGTTTTTAAAGGGACAGTCCCGTTTTGGGGACTTTTTCTTATATAGGCGCATATTACCTATGGGAGGCGGGAGGGATAGCTCAGTGGTTTGAGCATTGGCCTGCTAAACCCAGGGTTGTGAGTTCAATCCTTGAGGGGGCCATTTAGGGATTGGGGCAAAAATTGGGGATTGGTCCTGCTTTGAGCAGGGGGTTGGACTAGATGACCTCCTAAGGTCCCTTCCAACCCTGATATTCTATGATTCTATGATACCCCCCAACCCCTGTCCTGTTTTTTCACAGTTCTATCTGGTCACCCTACCCATGCCTGCTGATGAGGGGGGGCAGAGTGAGGGCAGCTGGCTTCAGCAGTGTTACTGAGCATGCTCAGTACAAGCCAAGCAGCAAATCTGGGAGCAGGGCACATGACCCCACATGCCCTCCCCACGTGTCGCTTCTGCATGGGAGGTTCTAGGTCTCCTTGAACTACTACGCGGTGCAATTTTACTATAAAACGCAATTTGTGGTTGCATTAACAGGCAGAGCATGCAAGCCATGGGTGGTGATAGTACCGCTCTATTCAGCGCTGGTTAGGCCCCAGATGGAGTACTGTGTCCAGTTTGGTCACCAACATAGGGAAAGGAGGTAGAGAAACTGTAAACGATCCAGAGGCGAGGGACAAAGACGATCAAAGGGATGGAACACAAGCCATCTGAGCAAAGGCTGAAGGAACTGCTTAGAGCAGGGGATCGGACTAGATGACGTCCTGAGGTCTCTTCCAACTCTAATCTTCTATTATTCTGACTGGGTATGTTTAGTTTGGAAAAGAGGAGATTGGAGGGGACATGATGACAGTCTTCAAATAATTGAAAGGCTGCCCTGAAAAAGATGGAGAAAAGTTGTTCTCTCTGGCCACAGAGGGCAGGACAAGAGGCGATGGGTTCAAACTACACACAGCAGCTTTAAATTTAATCTGAGGGGGAAACTTCCTAACTGTAAGAACAGTAGGACAATGGAACAGACGCCTTGGGAGGTCGTGGAAGCTCCTTCACTGGAGGTTTTCAAAAGGAGGCCTGGATAGCCCCCTGTTTGGGATGGTTTAACACAAATCCTGCATCTTGGCAGGGGGTTAGACTTGATGACCCTTGCGGTCCCTTCTAACCCCCTGGTTCTATGATTCTACTAGGACTAAGCTCTACTAGGACACTCCAATACAGCCTTGGTGCCGAACGAGAATCACCCGCTGTGGCCTCCCTCCTCCAGCAATACCCCGAGCCCAGAGGGAATGTGGAAAAGGCCCCGTTATTTACTCCAGTCTGAAGGGATTGGATTGAAACCGGTAGAATTGTTCCACTTTGCTTGAGCATAGTAGAAAACTTTTGGAGACAGAATATTTTAGTAAAAAATTCTAAGTGTCTCCAGCTTGATGTCTGTAATTAGGACAAAGCAAATAACTTTGCCATGGTAAACAAGACATGGGCATGTAAGAGGCCAGTGTCCAATGGGACAAACAGGAAAGACTTGGACATTTCTGGGTATTGTTTGAAACTCTAGATAGAACATTCGGTTCTACTTTAACTGAGTAGCTGTTACACTTCATTTTTAAAACATTCTGTGCTGTTACAGACACTCTGAAGAGGGTTCAGAGACTTCTGTGCCCAGGGCTCTGGCTGGCTGGATTGCCTCAGTCATTGCTGAACTGTGATATTTTCCTCTAAACGGACCTGAGACCTTGCTTCCTGTGTGCTTCCCCTTCGCTTGACCCAGTGACTCACCCACAGGAACATGGTGGCTCCCCCTTCCTTATGCTAAAAGTTTGTTGGTCTTGAGCTATTGCTTCCAACTTCACACTGAACTGTAAACTGATTCTGATCCGCACATTACAAGAGTATTCAGTTAATATGCTAGACTATGGCTGCTTTGCTACCATGGATGTGTGTGAACGTCCTAACTTAACTAATGACCCCTTTTCTATAGAGAACATACACACGTTACTGTCACTGGCCAGCAGGACACTGCTAAGCTAAGATCCAGTGCCCACTCAAACGCCCAGCGGGAGGAAGTTCAAGCAGAGAAGTGAAGCTTTGAAGATACTGTGCAGTAGCCCCCATCTGTGCAGAGCCGCATGCATCCATCACAGTGTGCGGCCTTTTCATTGGATTCTCATGTTAACGAAAGGACCTGATTCTCCACAATGCTACACCAGGTTCATTCTGGTGTCATAGTAACCCCATTGGGAAAGGACTGTAACAGAGTGGAGAAGACTCTGAAAATCCCCCTTTCGTGTTAGTGTAACTTCCTCAAAGCATCGAAACTTTATATGAAATCTTCCTCGCCATCTCCATCATGTTCCAAGCTGACACTTCCCCCAGATGCCATGTAGATGGCTATGCAGCACCCTGCAGTCTCTCCTGTGCTTATATTTAACATCGGTCACAGTTTGAATCTATTTCCAGTGGCTTCTCTCCTCTGCAGGGGACTATTCTCCTTTGAAAGGTGAAGGCCCTGAGAGCATTCAGATCTGAGGCCATCAGGGCCGTGGCGGGACTGGACACGTGGCCAGGACATTGGTGATGATCTTGGCAGTGGATATGACCTAAATATTTGCTCTAGAGCAGTGTGTGTCTTTTTCCGGCATGCACAGACTTTTCTTTTGCAGCTGTCTGTCCATGTATGTTCTTTTGTTATTGCCTGTTGGAAGCTTCCGATTGTAAACCATGTCCTTCCAGAACATAATGCATTTTTATTCACAGGGCTGGATGCATTTACGGACACTGAGCACTTGCATTTGGTTCTATATCATACATTTACCATGCTCCCTCATTGCAAGGTATTTCTTTTATTTAGCATATATTTTAGATTGCTCATCTTGACGCTGGTTCTATACATCTGGCTCCAGTTGTATGTCCCTTCTAAAACCTCAGACTGGACAATGCCCTTTCTGATGTGGGGGTCCATGCCTGCAGACCCAGAATAGAAGTACGCTTCTATCCCTACAAGGAGCAAAAATATTTGTCTGGAGTGATAAATGCTACAGAACAGACCCAATGTGAAAGCTGAGACCCCCTGAACAGCCTCATGTTTCCAGCCTTAAAGTATGTAATACAAACTTTATTCCCCCATTACGTGTCTGGGGGAATAAAGCTCACATGTGTTCATCTAGCTGCTTAGACACTCATGGTCTATGGAAATACCTTTGAAGTCATCAAGTGTAGGTTCTGCTGGACTAGCATCAGCCTTAGGAGAGTTTAGTGCCACCTCCAATATGCTCACCCCCGATATGTATTCTAGATCCCAAGGCAGGGCTAGGGGCAGAGGAGACATGCCATAGGAATGAGGTTAATCAGCAGTTTCAGGTTTGTTCAGATCTCAGATAGTTCTGGAAAATTGTAAACTTGTCAAACATAAACTCATCCCCCGAGAGTGTTTCCCACCAGGAGACTCCAGCCTTTTCCCCTTGGAATGAAACCGCTACGAACAGGCTGGCCCCTGGATTAGACATTGGAAATGCCAGTCTAGACTATTAGCCAGCCAGCCAGGACAGCAGCATTCTGCAGCAAGGATTTTGTTTGCATGATCTACTTAGGGATGAGTTTTCTCTAGATTATCAAACTTTTCAAGCAAATCTTCTGACCTGTCAAAATACAGAGTCCCCTGCCAATTAAAAACCGCTATGGAAAAGTGCCCCCAAACAGTCCCTGTGCAGCCCCCACTGGACGCTGCTGCCTGGCACCATACGGCACAGCCCCAGAGCTGCTCTGAAGGCCCATTCAGGCTCACCTGGAGATTGACAGCAGAGATTCAGAGAGAGACTTTTTTTCTTCCACTGCCGCAATTCACCTTCTGCGCTGAACATGGAAACCATATGGCAGACAGGTTCCGCCTTGCCAAGACATTCCTGGCTGATGAGATCCCTGTAGCTATTACTGAGGCTATGCGGACTTCCAGCAGGGAGCTCAGTTTCTGCCTCCAGTGAGATATTCAAGTGTCAAGGGAGCCGGGGTGTCCGCTCTGCCGGGGGTGCTGTGCTGCCTCCCCTGCTATTGCCTCTGGAGAGGCAGCATCTCTACACTCACACCCCCAGCTTCGCCTCCTGCACCTAACTTACCCTCCTGGCTCCTGCTGGGAGTCCTGACACTCCAAGCTCACACCCCCAGCTTCGCCTCCTGCACCTAACCTACCCTCCCGCTCCTGCTGGGAGTCCTGACACTCCAAGCTCACACCCCCAGCTTCGCCTCCTGCACCTAACCTACCCTCCCGGCTCCTGCTGGGAGTCCTGACACTCCAAGCTCACACGCCCAGCTAGAGGCAACAAGGGGAGTGTTGGGCATGAGCAGAGAGATCCAGTTTCACTCTCTTCTTAGTCCCAAGGGGACACCCGTAGAGAGAGCTCTCCCATGGAATAATTAACGGCATCTTTATTGCTCCTTTCACTCCCGAGAGCCCAAAGCACTTTATAAAGTTATACAGCTCTGAAAGATGCTGAGACCTAGAGCTGCCCTGATTTGCTACAAGAGCGGCAAATAGGATTTGGCCCTAGATGTTCAGGAATACATTCACACACTACCGAAATGCAGCCACTCGTGGGGAAGCTGGAAGCTAGGACTGGGCTACAGAGGATGGATCACTTGATAAATTGCCCTGTTCTGTTCATTCCCTCTGGCATTGGCCACAGTCAGAAGACAGGACACTGGGCTATATAGACCACTGGTCTGACCCAGTATGGACATTCTTCTGTTCTTAAGCACTGGGTTAATATGGCACAACAGTATACAGCAGCGTGGAACAGGAGGGGAAGATTACTGAAGGCAGTTGCGATTGCAGGAAGGATTTTAGGTAGGCGTATTACAGTCACAACCCAGTTAGAAGTTGGCCGTGACATGGTGTGTCTCCAGTGAAGCCTACAATGGACATTCACATCGGCATAGCCCCTGGCTTTCCTGTTAATTTTGTTACACGTGCCATTCCGCGCACTAAGCTTTTCCTCAAACAAGGGCTGATGTGGGAAGAAATGATGTGGATGGAGCAATCATTGGCTGGGCTGTTTGCCTTGTGAAAAGCATCAGATCTGATGCATGGAGAGGCAGGTATGGAGGGGATCAACATCTTTGCATAGCATAGTGCTTCTTATCTACATCTGTGTCTTGTTCTCCGGGTGTTTGTGACATACCTCTATTTGTCAGTGAGAAAACGATTTGCAAATACAAGTCCTGGCAAGAAGGAGGACTAAAGAGATAACAAATGGAGAAACGGTCTCTTTGCAGAGTTCTCTCCCTGAAATAGAATCGCGTCTCCCACTGACAGCTCAGGCTGCTAGCAGAATGAGAACTGAGTTCCAACTCGCAGGAAAGTTCTGTAAAACGTCCATAGCCCATGAGTTCAGTATAAAGAGAGATTGTGGGTAACATTCTCCTAAGCATCTGAGGCCCATTTTCAGAAGAGCGTTAGGCATGTAGGAGCCTAAGTCGACTAGGAGCTGCAGAAAATGTTACCCTAAGCCTCCAAGTAAGGGGCAAGTTGGCCTCTTTGCTTTTCCAGTGGTGAGCCAAAAACGTCCCTTTCCTCTGTCTCACCTTTCCCCCGCAAAAGAGGACTTTGTCAGCGTGACGCGGGTTTGTGGTCAGGAAATTGGACGTGCACCTCCCCCAGGAGTGCAGAGAGGAGGGCTAATGCTGAAATACAGCGGGCAATATCAGGGTTGCAAGGCCTCAGGGTTGCAAGGAAAGCTCACTCCTGGATTCTCGTTCTTCAGCCCTCTATGCTGGGTCTGGGATGCTGGCTATAGGGGGGACTCCTGGCCCTGCAGGTTAACTCCCCTTCGTGGGGAAATAATACACTCCCCCTAGAGCGGGCGCATGTTTGGTTAGAAACGTGGCACGTAGGGATAAGTGGTCCAGCCTGTCCCCTCCCCCGGTCTCTGCTGGGTGCTGGAGGAGGGGAGCAAGGGGAGAGCTTCTCACAGCTCCCCGGTTCTCAGGCTCTTCCAGTGCGGACCCTGCCCCCATTGCTTAGAGCTACTCCAAGGAGCCAGCAACCGCTCCTGCCCCAACCCGCCCCCTGTGCGAGGGTGCAGGGAGCGGGGCAGTGGGGTAGGAGCCAGCTCCGCCGGCTCAGGGCTCCCCCAGTTCAGGGGACTCTTATCTGCCAGTTTCCAGCCCCTTTGCAATGCACAGGGGCACGTGGGGTGGGGGAGATTCTGACTCAATACACGAAACTGTTATAAACTATGGGGCTAGCGCGCCATGTGCCAGCCGTCACCCTGGCTGTGTCCCTTCCCCTTCCCTCTGTCTGTTCAGGCGGTGAGCTACTTGGTGCACTGTGCATTTGTCCAGCACCGGAGTCTCACCTGCCTGGCTCCCCAGGGCGCTCCTGCAATATAAATAATGCTGACAGTCCCAACAGGGTGGGGTTTGCACTGTATGCGATGCCATCGTCTCTCTCTCTCTCCTGTCGTGCAGGATTAGGATAGCTCAGCTCTGTTCTCAGGAGCCGTGTGAACGGGTCTGGGCTGGCGCTGCTCATGCTGTTTTGGTGACAATCCTTCAGTTGCATTTAGGCGCCTCCCCGGATTAAAGGGCTGTGGGCTGCCTGGCCACGCGGGCTGGCCGGCTGGCTGCGGGAAGGGGAGGCTGGCTGCTGAGAAGATGGGGACACAGCCGCAAAATGTGACTTGGTCTCTGACTTCAGTGGAGCTTTTGGAAAAGTTAAAACTTCCACCTCACACAAGATGCGAATTCTCAGCGGTCTGGGTTTCACACGGCAGCGCGAACCGGTGTCTGCTCAGCCCCCAGGAGACGTGGGCTGCTGAAATATCCCTAAGCCTCCAGCATTGTCTACTGGGACCTGTAGGTTCCCCCCCGCCCCCCCACCGCCCTATTGGTATTGGAGCCGTGGGTCCCCAGCAGCTCGGCTGCTGTACCTCAGTTCTGACCTGCCATGCCCCCCACCCCACCCCCTGCAACGGCAGCCCTGGGTCTCCCGCAGCTCGACCGCTGCCCCGTGTCTGACCCCCGGCGCCCTGTCTCTTGCTATTCTGGTCTTTGGCCTCTCCCGCAGACAGTGACTGATAGTCCTGATGAACTGTGAATGTCACAGAGCCAGCTGATCAGTGCCCCTGGGCGCTGGCATGGGAGAAGCCCGGCCTGCTTTTCCTTGGTGCCCAGAATGAGTCTGAGCCCAGGGCTGCAGAGGCGAAAGCCCCAGCGCTCCTCAGGCCCCCCCCACCCGAGAGCCCTGCGCATGAGGGTGTTTGCAATGACGTTACAGGCGCGGAGCCGCAGCACAGGTTACAGACTGTTCTCGAGCTGACAAAAGCCTTTTTAATTCGATCGGGGTCGCTCAGTTCCGATTCCCGAGGAGCTCGGCACTGCGGCCGGGGGGGAAGGAAGCTCATGAAACGCAGATGAAACGAGCGCGCTGCATGCCAGACCTGTGTAACGTCCAGGCTTTTCCTCTATAGCTGCTCTCCAGAGAGGTCTGCAGGCCAAACGCAGGGACAGACTTAGCCAAAAATGAGGCCCTTCCTGGCTCCAGCTAGTCACTTACCTGTATTGAGAAAGGAGAAAAACCCCACAAATCCTGCCCTCCCCGACAACACCGAGTGTCTCCCCTGCCCCGGCTGGGCCACGCTGGGCCCTCTGCAGCCCCAGCACCTGCTCCTGTGCATTCGGGAACCCTCGGATCCCAGAGACTCAGCCCAGTCTGCAGAGCCGCTTTGAACGCCCGGATCATCTGGCACTCGGCTCTCTTGCCACTTGGGATTCGGGGTGCCCTGCATGCTGGCTGGTCCCGGTGCCCCACTCTCAGGGGCTGCCCCGCCAACCCTCTGCAGAGACAAGCCCGCAAAGCAGCCCCACAGAAAAGCGGCAAAGAGAGGAGGGTAGAAGGGTGGCCACAGCAATCGTATGGCACCAGGCAGACGAGCCCAGCCCTTGGGACCAACAGTCCTTGTGCCCCACTCACCTGCGGTGATGCCAGCGGCTGTGGCCGTGCCCAGTAATCTCCATCCCTGACATTTCTGGCTCTGCATTAAGCCCCGGGTCCCGGTTGGCTTGCTGCACTAATGGAGAGGAGCTGACGGGAGACACAGGCCGTTCACAACGGTCCCCGGGGCCAGAGCCCCAGGTGGGCTGCAGCATCCGACAGCCGTGACGCCCTCCTGAGTGGCCCAGAGAGGCTCACCCCAAGCATGGGCCATCATCGTGTGTTGTAAGCCTGACCTACAAGCTAGTTCTCCACAAACCCCCCCCATCCCTGCTACTGCTCTGGCAGGGCAGCGGGGCCTGGGTAATGGCAGATTCCCCCCGCCGCGCCCATGGGGCACGGCCTGTCCCTGGCTGAGCGCAGCAGGAATTGCTCTGTGGAAGCAGAGATTGTGGAATAGGAAAATCTTACCTTGAAGGGTCAGTTTTAAAACCGGGCCGAGGTCTAGTGTCCGGGGTGGTGTCCGGGGTCGTGCGCAGCACCCAGCAGCCTGCTCCTGATCTGCCTGGGGACACCCCAACACACAGATGCTTCTGCTCTCACCCTCCCCTGCGAAGAAGGTTCTGTTGGGAGGATTTTGTTTCCAGGTGATTATGGTGGAAATGTTTGGGCAAGGGGCGAGCCCTGATGGGTGTCAAATGCTGGCTCAGCCCACCCTCTCTAGGCACTGGCGACAGGACCGAATCCCCTGGACCAAGAGCTCCGTATCTCCAGCTCTCGTTCTCTGCCTGGGGCTTTGTGAGCTGCTTTGTCTGTGCAGGCTACAGTGGAGGGGCATTCCTGGTCCCCGGCAGCATTAAGGGGAGTGTATGGTCTCCTTTTTATTCTCAATCGGCCATGGTTACACGAACGTCTATTCCAGGACAGACCTCTGCACACCCCTCCATTGGCAACACGCGTCCCCCAGGGTGGGGCTGAGGACTGAGGCGATGGCTGCCCTCCAACAGATGGAGAACTGGCTGCAGAGTGGCACGGGTTAATGGCGATCCTTGCCTGGCTCCTGAAGTCTCACTGAGCATGCCTTTGTCTCCATGGCTTTGTGTGATGTGCACGTAATGGAAGTTGACAGGATCTCTGTTAATGGGAAAGGGGAATTAAAATGCCAGAGGTGGTTCCTGGCAGGAAAGGCGCTGGTGGGTGGTGGCTGTGTCTCACCCTGTGCAGAAGGACCGAAGGGACTGGCAGGTAATGGAGCCCACGTGACGCTCGTCCCTCATGGAGCATCCTGCTCTTCTCCTTTCTCTGCCTGAAGACATCCTGTGCCGCTCAGGGCCCCGGCTCCTGGGGGGGGACCGGGAGTGCACCCCAGAGGCAGGTCCCCGTCAGGAACTCGGAGGTCCGGGAGAGATCTGTCTCCCAGAGCAGCCCTGTGTTACCCAGAGACGTAAAACAATCCCATCAAATGGCCACCCCAGGGCTACCAGCAGGACAAACGCCCCAGCAGTCAGGGTTTGAACATACTGGGCAGAGCTACAGGGGCTTCTGCGGCGCTGGCGTCTCCTCTTTCCAGAGAGCGTTCTATAAAACACCACTTATCGCTCGATCCCGGCAGACCAATCTTCTCCCAGATGTCGGTGGCTCCAGCTAGGTCAGGGCGAGTGAAACGGAGTAATCTGCCCACTTGGGGTGAGGGTGTCGCTGGCAGCAGCCAGAACAGGGACAGGCAGGTGCAGAAATGCAGTGGACACTCGTGGCAGAGCGGGAACAAACACAGGTGCAATGCAAACCCAGTCCCAAAGCAGCCCGGGGGACGCTGGCCTATTGCAATATGGGAAGTGTGGGCGTCCGAAGCTCTGCTGGAGGCTGGGAGTGCCAGGAGAGCAGGCTGGGGGTGGTGGCAATCAGGATAGTTGACCTGTTGTTCCTCAGGAGCAGCTGGGGCAAGGCTGTTTTGCAGGAGTCTGGAGACAGAGCAGAGCGTTGGTTGAAAACCAGGGCTACCTACTGGTAATGTCACCACTTTGCCTTAGATCTAACCATTCCCAGGCAGGGTTCTCCCTCTCCCTCTCCTTCCTGGAGTCCTCGAAATCCAGTGAAAGTGAGATTGAAAAATGTGGGCAGAGATCTTAGCCAAGAGACAGGGGAACATCTTTAGGAACTGCTAGGCTGCATCTATGGCAGTCTTCCTTGGCCAACAGGCCAGCACCAGAAACTTCAGAGGAAAGTGCAAAAACTCTGCAGCAGGGTGATGGGATAACCTGCCCGCAGGCACGTTTTTTTCTTGCACCCAGTAGTTATGTCCCGAAGCAGGAGGGTTTGTAGCCCTTCCAAGTCTCCTGGTTTTGGATATTTACTATTATAACTGGCTGGTCTTATTATCCTTGGAAACATCTGATCTATTTTTAATGGATTTCAATACGCGCACTGGTGCTGCTGCCTTTCAGCTATGCTTAAGGAAGCTCAGGATAGAAAGAATTTGCCCAGTTTATGCAGTTGGGCCGGGAAGCATGAACCAGTTGGCTGCCCTTCAGGATCAGCTCCCTGAGAGCTCCCTTGCTGGAAGGACTTTGCTATAACCACTCACCTACAAGGCCTCCACCGGACTACCAAAACCAGCATACAGAAACTCACTTCCTCAGAGAGGGTGTGCCCCCGGAGCATGGAGCTTCTGTTCCCGCGTCTCACATTTTAGGGAGAACATTTTGAAATACTCTGCATCACCCCAAGGAATATTAGTTCAGCAAAAACCACCATCTGCTCCTTCAGAACCTCTACAATTAACTCGTGTCCGATTTCTCATGCTTGTTTCCTGATCACATGTGGCTGATCCTGAGCAGGAGGAATCCGGGCACTCTGGGTGACTCGGCATTGTCTCCCTCTGCCCCCTCCGTGACCTAATGCATTAACTCCAATATGACTTATTTCGTCTCTCCAAAGTTCTCCCCTGTTTGATGGGGATGGTAGCCAGGATACTGGCCCAAGCTCATGTTGTTGTCACAGTCTTTTGGCCCATCTCTCTGCTCTTTCTTTCTCCTGTTTACAATCTATACAGAAAGCAAAAGCACTTGGATTTGATTTCTCACCCCAGGGTCACACCATTCGCTAACAGCTGCACTGGTTGCCAGGTCTCATGGTACTTTTTAGCTGTGCCTCATGTCTGGAGATATAAAAGTAACTTCCAAGCCTGGGTTTTCATGCGAGACCAGCCAGGGATCCAGTGCCAGGTACGGGGTGGTAAGGGACACCGGCATGGCCTTCACTCGTGTGCAGGGGACTCAGCCCGGTCAGCCACTTCTAGCCTGAGTGGTCTCCAGGAGGAGCGCTCATTGGGGAGGGCAGGGTAAGGCGGGAGCGTGCCCTGGTGCCCTCTTGTCCCTTGTATTTCAGGAGCAGGACACGTGCCCCTGCCCCTCCAGGCCGGTGTCCCCGCCGGGAGCTGGACAGGGCTACGCTCGCTGAGGAATTGGAAGGAAAATCAAGGGAAACAGTGTAGTCAAAAGAGTTTCCAAAGGAGCCTGCGCCATCCCAAAGTGAATATTACTTGGGACTAAATTGTTTTCCTTATCTAGCCGTTTGTTCTAAGGAGTCAGACTTAGCCTCCCAGCGAACCCAATAAGTCTTTCAGTCTGACTGGAAACTCCACATTTTTCCTTTTTAGAAGAATGTCACAGACATTCCTCCGTTCCATTGCTCTTTGTTGCTTCTCCTTTCCCTCCTGCTAACGTGTGAGCGGGGGAAGGGGGCTACTCCAGCGCTTCAGGGGTTCGCGAGCCAGCCCTGAGCTGGACACAGGCCCAGACTGTCTGGACGTCGCTCAGCAGTGCAAAGGCCTATTGTTTTGCTTGGCAAGCTGCTGGTATTTTTCCTTATGCCCAGAAAGGCTGCACCCATTTACAGCCTGACCTAGGGAGGGGGAGGAAGGGCCAGACTTGGGTTCCACCCTTTCCCACTTCAGTGAGCTTAATCAGTCAGCGGGGCTCGCTCTGGGGCGTATCATCTCGCAAATTAACTCCCATTTCCTGAGGAGCAGCTTCCCTCTCCCGCTCCCAGATACATTCTTTGTTTGGTCCTGATTTATTCTTTAACAGAACCGACATACAGGTTTATGATCCAGCCAGGTAACTGAGTCCCATGGGACTGTCTCCTCCACAGCACCTTAGCTGCTGCCGTGCGGGGCAAAGCTCACCCAGCCCTTCCCACACTCGCGGGAATCTCGTCCAGACGGCTTTGGTATGGGGCGCTGGGCTTTGTGGTGAGATCTCTAGCACGTCCCTGTTCTGCCAGGGGCAGGAATCCCACCAGCAGCCTCTCTGATTCTATCTTGATACTTCCAGTGCTGGGGAGAGCAGGAAGTGCAGGGCTGTGGGAAAACTGAACAGGGAAGTTGGCCAAAGTTTCTCACACCACAGAGTAGGTTTGGTTCATGCTCAATTCAAGTGCTGGGCACAAGTTCAGGTCGGGTCTTGTCTTATCTCACATTGTTTCTCCCAGGACCTGATATCATCATATGCTTTCACTGGCCTGATCTTGCAGCTGCTCCAGCCTATTGACTGCAGTGGGCGTCGCATGCCCAGAGCAGCTGCAGCATCCAAGCCCCGGGGTCTATCTTTCTGCATGGGCAGTGTTTAATTGACCAGAGCACCTTTCAGACAACACCATGCGAGCCCCATTTCTCACCCTGATTGCATGTTGGGCCGTTGGGGGGATTTTTACACAGTTGCCGTGTGAGGATTTGAAAACAAGCTCTTTCCCTCGTAACCACTT
Source organism: Chelydra serpentina (assembly GCA_037349315.1). Taxonomy (NCBI): domain Eukaryota; kingdom Metazoa; phylum Chordata; order Testudines; family Chelydridae; genus Chelydra; species Chelydra serpentina. Next base: position 20,181,237 of record JBAIAC010000040.1, read on the forward strand.
GAACTGGTGCCATGAGTCTCCCGGGCTGATAGTCAATGCAGGATTCTGGAGAACGTAATCTGCACACCATCTCCGGCATTGGCTTGAGTCACAACGTCCCGCAGCTCAAGGAGGCCCTGGCTCAGATACGACTCGAATCAAACGTACCTTCTGGAGACCAGACGGGCTTCCCACGACCACGGAGCTCCAAGTTCAACACAAAGCTTAAACCCAGACAGTGCTGTGGTGGAGCAGCAGGGAGACTAGATGCTCTCATTCCATCCCTAACAGAGTCAGGCAAACTGAGCAGATATAACCAGAACCCACCCAAACCAAAGCTGGGTCTTGCTGGGGTCGTTCAGTCATTTTCTTTTTGTATCCAAGAGAGCACATTTTGCTATTTTGTTCGCTGGTTCTAGTCACGTCCAGGAGCCAAAGTAGTGACAGCCCATCGGTGTGGATCCAAATGGGGAAATACAGACATTTCTGGGAGGACTCAACTCCAGACCGTCTGAGATTGCCCCATCACTGATTCCAAAGTCACCAGTTTTCTTTGTTGAAAATCCAGGGGCTGGTTCTGTATTTGCAGAACCCCAGCTGCATAGTGATAACAGTAGTGCAATTCCTTGGTATGGCTGGAGTTTCTAATCCTGCTTCTATGTCCATCACCAAGAGGTGCCCCACTTACAGTTCAAAGGAGGAGAAGTGAAGAAGCAAAGTGAATGTTTTAGCTCACTCATCCAGCCAGCATTTCACATTGATTTGTTCGCTCTCCATCCAAACCTTGCCGAGACCCTTTGAACTGCAGAGCAGGGTCTAGTATGGTAGGCAGTGTGCCAGGCAGCATAAATTAAGAGCCCTGCTCACCTGAGCAGCTGATTTCCTAGGTTGTTTTGCAGCTGTTGTTATTGTTTGTTTCATGAAATCTGAATTTAATAGCGAACCGAAAAGCAAATCGGAAAATTGAGCGAAGCCCAGATCCCTGGGCTGAAATTCCCCAGAACTGGCTGAATGCACAGCACAGCAGTCAGGATGGAAATAAGCTTTAACTAAGCTCTTCCACATTTTTCCCCAGTGCACCTCCCTCTGTGAAATGCTTCTGCAACTGCTAGCTTCACCAATGAGGCAGCCAGAATGCAACAGCACATTAGCAGATGTCTCAATACAGCCCACATCATCCATGGCATTGGTGATGTCACAGACAGAGGCATTCTGCAAGACGATTGTTATTATTATATTGTCTTATGGTAGCACTAACCTGGGAGCCCCAACTATGATCAGGCCGCATTCTGCTCGATGCGAAAGAGAACAAGAACGAGACCCGGCTCTGAAGAGCTTCCACCCTCAATAGACAGGCCAGACAACGTGTGTGGAGAGAAAAGATAAAAGCACAGCTCCAGTGAGCCGGAAAGGACTAAAAGCATTGCACCGCGGGGAAAAAAGAACTGGAAAAGATTCATTAAAATAGCTCTCTGTGCCGAATGCGCTGGGCAGGGGTTCAGTGCGAGAGCTCACTGTCCCAGACCTGGGCTTGCTGACGTTCTTGGCCCAGTGCAGAAGTTGTCTCTTCTCCTGGGCTTCCATGAACCGGGCTAGTCCCGGCTGGAGGGAGAGATGAGCAAGAGCTCTTAGCACTGCCAGGCAGAGCCGACTGCACCAAGCTTTCATCGGACGTCGGAGTCCAGACCCTGTTTGGTATATCCAGTTAGCCAACATTTTCCTTGGTATCTATAGCTGGCTGGCCTGCTGGAGGGAGACCACGGCCCCTGGAGGGTGCCTAGGCAAATGTGGCAGGGAGTTCCAAATCCCCAACTATTTAGAATAATGAAGATAATAACTCACACTCCTGATTCCCGAGGTTCTGTGCCCACCTACTGTATTTCCCATGTGCTGCACATAGAACTCTCTCCAGACAGAGACTTCCACGGTCACAGATACGGAGGGGCAAAAAGGAAGGTGAGCAACAAATGAGCTAATCAGACAGGAAACGGCCTTTGTATCCCAGCCAAGCCAAACTTGGATTGTCTCTTTGACTTAAAGTGCGGCTGAAGCCTGAGAGCTTTTGAAAAATGCACGCAGGGCTGGTCTGCAAATCGGAGGTGGGGAGCCTGCCCCTGCCCCTGCCCCAGCCCCTGCCCCTGCCCCTGCCCCTGCCCCAGCGTAGGAAAGGAGAGGGCAGGACACAACGCCGCTCTCACAGCAGTCTGAGCTCGCTGGGTTTGTACGTGGACCGTCACCCAGCAGAAAACTCAGCTGTCCCACCAGATAACCAAGAATCTCTCCAAAGCCCAGCTCAGGTACCTGCTCTGTGCACCCTCCCACCCCGCTCCAGACAAATGGTCATAAAGAGCCATTCCAGGGCTGGGACCAGGCCCAGGGGCATTGCCCTCTGAGCCCTGAGGGGCTGCAGGAGAGGCGAGTTTCATTTCTCGGGATCCTCACATCATGCCTCGGGCCAGCCGGGCGCTGAAGCTGCTCTGGGCATTTCCAGCTGTGTTATTACTGGCTGGAAACGCAGCTCCCAGTCTGGCACCTGGTCCCGGCCTCTGCCTGCTGGGGATGTGCCGGCTCCATGCCGGGCTGCTGCACTGTGTGATGGAGACAGCACTTGTCAGGAATTCCTCTTGCAAACGTTTTATTGTCAGTTATTTGGCCAAGCGAGTCATCCCTGTACTGAGTCGCCCCAGGGCAGGAAGGGGCCCCGTGCCCAACGATGCCTCGTGGGAAGCAGATTGAGGGCTGATGCTCTAATCGGGGATGCCCTTCCTGCCTCCCTTGCAAAGCCTGTTCCGTGGCCGCTGGCTGCATTGGGACGCAGCTTGGGCCTTCTGCACAGGAAGCCCAGTTTGGTGAAGGATGCAGCAAACTCTGCAAGATGGAAGGTGTCAAACTTTTCTGGGCTGATGGAGAATTCTCTGCAATGAACCACCTGCGGTTTACAAGGAAAGCACAAACCCAGCTGCTTTCAGGAGCTTTCAGATCCAGTCTCCAAAGTCTCTCCCAGTTAATCCATGTGAAATTAAACCCCCAAGCCCTTAACGGGCGAGAGAGCAGAAGGTGCTATGGTAAAATAAGCCCTGGAGCCTGTCTGTGCATCAGGTGAATGGCAGTGATGGGGGTCAGTGAGGATCTTAAAAGATCAGCAGCTTGGATTTGCTCTGCGTAAGCACTCAAAAGCCTCCCCAAGCCTGGAGTCAGCAGAATGGGGCTGGAAATCTCATGAGAACTGGCTCCTTTGGGTAGTTTTGGTGCACTTGGGTTCAATCCCAGCCAGAACCCAGAAGTGAGCAGAAAAACCTCTCCAAACATTCAGATCCCTAAATAGACTCAGCTGGAGTTTCTTGTTCCAGAAGCGGTGCCCGTTCAGGTCAGTGAGGCATTGCATCCGAGATAGCTCCAGAGCATGCCAAGTGCTCTGCAGAAGGGTCAGGAGACCTGCTAGGGGAAGGGGATGACTGGTTTGTCTAACTCTTTCAGCCCTGCCTTCATACTGGTTACTAAGGTTATTATTACACCCGGAGGATGGGCAAAGCAGGCTGCTCTTATTTCCGAGATGTCTCTGTCACCATCCTATAACTGGAACCCCTCCATGAAGCACTGATTAGCTCCTCACTCTGCTCCCAGGTTTCCAAGATGAGAAAAGAACTAAATACCTTGTAACAAAGCCACAGAAAATCTGCTGCTGTCCGTCGGGGAGCAATGGCTCAAAATCCCATATGCCCAAATAATTACTTAAAATGCTTTTGTCTCCCGTGTTCAATAAATTGAAATCTGTCTCCCAAATCTCAGCACTTTAAAGCTTCAAAATGTTTGATCTGGCAGCAAACAATTTTAATACAAAAATCTTTGGTGCTCTTAAAGTTCAGGGCTGTCTGATTACACATTGGCCCCTTTAATCACCCAGGCCCCCAGACCCGCTCCCAACACACTCACCTCCTCAAAGGTGGCTCCCGTGCGCTCATGTCCCCTATGTGCTCTGTGCCCGCTCATCCCCCACCTGCGTTCAGCCCTCAGGACACACTGCAGCGCCCACCGCCGCCCCTCGCACACTCACACAGCCGAGCCAGAGTGCCCTTTGGCTCTTGCGTCTTCGACTCTCCCGTTGTGCCAGCAGCCAGGCCCCGGGGGAGCCAGGAGAAAGGAGCAGCAAGGCCGTTTCTGCCTGGCCCGGGCTGGCGTTTGGGGCTCATGTCCGAGCTGCGGGCCTGGCGCGGGGGGGGGGGGGCGGCAGAGGGGGCCAGGGTGGGGACAGCTTTAAGCCCTCAGACACAGGAAAGAGCCAGCGCTGTCTGTGACGCCAGGTTGACCCACATTCAAGCGTTCACAGCTTTGATGGCCCCCGCTGCCGCTACGGTTCGCACCCGAGGTGGCGGGCGGAAGAGGCAGGGTTGGCAATCGCCTCTCCACAGAACCCTCGGCCGCTGCTCCCGGCTCCTGCGTGGGCCGTGGGGGGGGGGCTGTACGCACGGGGGGGCCTGGGGCTGTGTGCAGGGGTGCGAGTGCAGGCGTCTATCACGTGGCTGGTGTGACCAGAGCCAGGAATGGGTAAAACTCCCTCTCTGGTCATCCCAAAGCTCCTCCACCGGGTCTGGTTTGACTCCTCGGCTGGGTCAGGCTGCCCCGCTTCCCACCGGGGGATTGCTCCCACTTGTCTGACACGCGCATCTCCCCACCCCCTGAGCCGGGGGGGCCAGGGATCAGTCCCTCACTCTGCAGCGCTGCCAGACCAGCAGGAGGCCTGGGCCCCACGGGCCGGGGTGCCCTCTTCTGTGGCTCCAAGCAATCAGGCAAGGCAGTTGCAGCAATCGAAGTGTGAGAAACACACACTCAGCTCCCAGCAGCCTGGGGAGGCCGGTTACTTGACCGGCTGGCGAGGGCCCAAGCTCTCCTTGCCCTGCTCTTTAATGGCGCCGTTAGTCCCTTGTGAGCCTGCCGCATTCACCCTCCCCATGGCTGGGACCCCTGATACCTGTTGTGGGAGCTCTGTTCAGGGAGACGGCTGGAATCCTGTCTCTGCCATACCCGGGCTCTGACCAGCATAATAACCAGGGGCCTTTGGAGAAAGGGCCCCTTGTTCCCCCCGGTCCCTCCCCACCACGTGCCCTGAGGCTCAGTCCCCCACACCCTGAGGATCTGCAGCCAGGGGCTGTGAGTTTCAGATCTCCAGCTGCGTGATCCCTGCAGCTTGTTTCTTCGTGCTGCACCATGTCTCTTGGTTCAGCATCCGAACCGCCCCTGGACGGGAACCTGGCCCTTTGCAGAGCTCCTGTCCTAGTGCACGACAAGACCCTGCATGCCGCATCCCCCTCACGGTCACACGGCGCCAGCCTGCACGTCCTTCTCCGTGCCACGCTCTGTGATCTGGAGATGGAGGTGGCTGGTAGGCAGCCAGAGCGTTTCTAATGGGCCGGGCACCCAAAGTGCACCTCGCGCTGCCTGCTTCCAGTTTCCAAGGGAGGCAAAGAGTTAAAGCAGAGTCCAGCCAGAACATGTCTTGCAGTGTTGCAGGAGCATGACTAACCATGTACAGCAGCTTGTAATGTGATCCAGGACAATGCACATCACAGCCCCTGGGAGAGGCCTGCCCGTGCCCGGCCGGTGCGAACATGCTAATTTGGTGTAATTGCTTCAGCGATGGGAGAAATAAGGAAGCAGCAGAGAAGCCAGTGACACCAGGAATGAGTGAATCCCAGGCTCATAAAACAAGTTGAATTCAGCGAACTTTATTACCTTCAATGACGTGCCCTGCAGCCTGTTGTGTGACACGGCACAGCCATTCTCCAGGGGATCTCCGGGACTCAGCCCTCGCCGCAGCTGACCCAAAGAATCCCATGTTGCTTTCCGGGGAGATTTCCAGTGGGGGCTTTTTCTGCCAGGCCCATGTCTCCTCCCTGCTACAGAAAAGAAAATGGCATCCAGCATTGTGTGTAACTACCGAGGAAGCTTGTCACCATTTCCACAACCGCCGCTCACCCTCTGAGCGTGTCACGCTCCAGCCAGCGAGGGGGATCTGTTGCACTGCCCTACAACGGGGTGTCTGGGCTCTGTAGATGCTCCCCCATGTCTGGGCTGATTGCCAGACCCATCTGCAGCGAGCCCATCACTTTACACGTCAGGGCCTTCCACCAGGTGTGGGACCAGCAGCACCAGCTAGAAAAGGAAAGCGAGTTCTGCCGAAGAGCTGAGAATTGTACACCTGAATAGATGCAGAAATGCTGCCAAACCTGATTCACTATGGGAGGCATCAGGGAGTCTCCTAATGGCTCTCTATTACCTGTGGAATTAACTCGCCCATGAGAAGCACCAGACCCGACCCTTCCCCAGCAACTAGGGGCCTTTTCGCTCTCACACAAAGGCACTAGATTGTTTTTAACTGCGGTTTTGAGAACGACAAACACAAAGAAATGATGCAGATACGTGTGTATTCATATCCAGGAAAACAACATTTGATTTTCCACCTAGAAGATCAAATAATATTTCAGTTTCAGTTAATTACACCCCCCGAAAGCACATCAAAGAGAGCGGTGTTGTTCTCAGAGAGGTTTTGTCATTGACTCACAGTGTGTGCAGGGATTTCACACATGGCTTTGTCACAGGCTGCATTAGCTGCTGCTCCCAGCCATTATTTAAAGGTATTCTCCAGGGGCCGTCATGTGAACTGTAGGAAATAACAGTGAAGACACAGATCCCAGCCAGAGTCCAGTCCAGCCCAGACACAGACTCATAGAGCTTAAGGCCAGAAGGGAGCATCAGCTCATCTAGTCAGACCTCCTGCATATCACAGGCCATTGCATTTTACCCAGATACCCCTGTCTTGAGCCCAGTAACTTGTGTCTGACCAAAGCACCGTGCAGAAAGGCAGCCGGCGTGGATCTGGACGCATCAAGAGATGGAGACTCCACCACTGCCTGGGTAGGTTCTTCCAGTGGCTAATCCCTTCACTCTTACAGTGGGTGCCTCATTTACAATTTGAAGTTGTCTGGCTTCAGCCTCCAGCCATTGGTTCCAGGGTTCCGAAGACCCCTTTGGTAGCCAGTCCTTTCTGCCCGGGCAGGCACTGGTACGCTATGATCAGTCACCTCTCGGTCGATCTCCGAGAAGCTAAACTGATCGAACACTTTAATGCTCTTCCTGGAAGGCGTATTCCCCAAGCACGTTCCAGGGAATGCTCGCCCAGGAAGGAGGGGCTCCAAGTGTCCCCAATGCAGAGGCCTTTTCCCTCAGCCCCCTAACATCACTGGACCCGGGAGTGTCTCGGCCTTTCCACCTGGCAGTTAATGGGGACAGAAGGGCTTTGACGAGCACCTGAGGCCCAGACACCAGTGGTGACAAGCCAGACCCAAACCCCACGGAAACCAGTGGAAAGGTTCCCATTGACATCAGTAGGGTCTGAATCAGGCCTGTGGACTGCTGGAGTGGCAAACCATAGATACAGTTAGAGGCTGGCCCGGCCTGAGCCGGTACTGCCTAATTCTGAGGGGCCAGGAAGCCGGGCTCTTCTGTGCGGATCCAGCCGGCCATTGAGTGTCCGTTCACGTCAATGTGGGACAATATAAATAAATGTTACAATCGCACACAGGCCCCATTGTCACCAGGCCAGACTGTGGTGTACCAGGCAGGGCGACCGAGTCAGCACCAACAGACGAGTTACTGGATAGCTTTGCAGACGACGGCATTTCTATTTTACGGAACAAAAAATATGCTGCTTCTCTACCCTGCTCTGATCCCTGAATCACCCGACCTCCCTCGTATCCGGAGTCTGCCCCTTTATCAGGTGTTCTCGGCAGTGTCCGTAACATGCCAGGTGATGCCCGTGTACACAGTAAGACACAGTCCCTGCCCCGAGAGCTTACGACTGATGGCCCCAGTCCACACAGCTGATTGGATGGCGCTTCATCCAAGTGCGGGTGTCACCCGCCTCACTCCAGCTGCAGGATCCGGGCCTGGGAAAACAAGCGACATCCCAGGGTGAGAGAAGAGATACAATCGTGCCTGTGTTATGCAACCATCGAGTATATGCATGGGACTAGTAACTAAATACACAGCTGCCAACCTGCCATTGCTAGTGGCCAGGACCTGGGCGGAATCATGGAGAAGTAGGTCTTGAGGAGGGATTTGAAGGAAGACAGGGCAGTGACCTATATTGGAGCCCATCACCATGCCACTTGAGCGCTCCAATACCACAGCTCAGGTGCTCCGACACGATCTCCAGCTTTATGGCTTAAAGCGTCTCCATTTAAAGACTTCCTGGGGTTCAGAGGAGCGGATTTGTTGTCACTTCAGGTGATCTGTGCAGGTTAAAGAACACTTGAGATTTCCTTTCTGGCTGAGCAGACAAAGTCCTAGGCCCAGCCTCCCAAAAGCCTGCTAATAACCGAAGGGTCTGAAGGCACGCTGAGATTTTACTACCCCGTATCCCATTTAAACGAAGAGGGACACTGAATCCTTCCGTCAGCCTGAGTCTCCTGGCAGTAGTAGGGCCAGCAGCGATGCTGGCCGGAGGAACGCAGCTGTATTGGTCAGCAGATCACCAGCTGCTTTTCTTTTCCTGCATTTTCAATTTTTCCTAATTATTGTAACAATCCTGCTTGTGTAGCTGGCTTCATAGTGATGTGTGTGAGCTCATGCTGGAATGTAGCAGCATGGCCATTGGCCATTAACATCCATCCACATGAAACGCTACTATGCCTCATTAGACGTGGTCAATGGCCGATGCTCTGTAATGTACCAACTTCCATTTGTACTGTTGGCTCCACCCTCGTTGTCCCTAAGATCTGTGTAAATTGTCGGCCGACTTGCTATGGTTAATAGCTCCTGACATCTGAGCACCTTCCTGGGGCTGACACGGCTTCCGGTGCGTTCCGGGGTCAGAACACCACGAAAAACTGGCTGGCCCCAAGGGTGGGGGCTAACCCCATGTGCAGTGTGAAGGGTGCCTTCCTCGGGAGCATTTAGAGCACCGCTGGGCAGTGCATTGAAATGAGAATCCATCAGGCAATTGCATGTATGGTAGGGCCTGGTCAGTAAGTGGAAAGAATTTGGTTTTACTGCCCAGTAAATCACAGAACTTTCAATTAGATGAGTGGCTTAACGACCCTGTTGGCCTGAGCTCTTCTGTAAGATCACAGTCCTTCAATGGTGACACACCAGCAACACAGAATCGTGGCCTTTACTGTGCTCCACTCCCTTTTACTCAGCATCCGGGACTAAAGCAGATGGGATGGTTTATGTTATATTCGTGGAGTTATTCTTCATATACGGCTCATTTGCCTTGTCACAGACTTCCTAGTGAAACAGTAGCATGTGAACAGGGCATGTGTGACCTCTTGCGCTGGCCTGCAGAGTCCTAGGTTCACCTGGCACTTACAGCTTTCTGTACATAGGAATTGTCACCGGGCAACTGGTTCCTTTGAGAGAGAAAAGGGAGACGGTGAGGCACCCGGAGCCCCGGGCTAGAGCAGAACCTTTGTCCAAGGAGAGAGCTCTGAGAAGGCACCACCTGCGGGAAGTGACACCGAGAGAGGAAGCGCCTGGAGAGACACGCCAGGCTGCAGAGCGCAGGAGAACGCGTGAAGCTGAAGACCTGGATTTCTCTCCGGGAAAAGGGACTGAGTCTGTTTTGAATTCTATGTAAATAAATTGGACCTGGAAAGGGAGAGTTCCAAGGACTCTGGACTAGTGGAGTTTATTAAAGGAGTGCTGAAGAGGGGGAACTGAGGCAAGCCTCCGCAGCGCCACACTTGGCCTGCAGAGAGCACAACACGGCAAGCCCAGCCGCCTACAGGAATGTGCTTCAAACCATGAAATCGAGATCAAATTCTTGCCGTGCCCCTCTTTGCCTCAGGAGGACGCTCACCTTGAGATGCAGTTAGCTGCTCTGCAGAGCTGGGAGAGCCCCTCAGCAACTCAGCCAGGGCTTCTTGGAAAACTCCCCCCCTCAGGTACCTCAGAACTGGGGCCATGAGAAGCAAGTCTACAGGCTGGTGGTGGCTCGGTTTATCTGAGAGGGAATCCAAAAAGAAACTGAAAGAGAGGCAGAGACAGACGCGCTCACACTTTGTTAGCCCAGAACAAGAACGGCGGGTTCTCACACTTGGCTCTTTTTCTCTTGCGAGTCAGTGTCCCTCGTTTCTTTTAATAAAGTTCTTCCAAAGCCCATGAACTTTGGGAGCCAGCAGGGGGAGGCTGAGCGATGAATGGAAAGAAAGTCAGGATGGAAAGAAGTCTAGGCTTCAAAAAACATCTTTGTCTGAAACACATCTACAGGTGGATCTCTCTCACCATGGGCAGGGGATCTCTCTCACCCATGGGCAGGGGATCTCTCTCACCATGGGCAGGGGATCTCTCTCACCCACAACAAAAAACAACCCTACGTTGTGTAGCCGTCTCTTAGCAGTTAAATGACAACACCCTAAACACAGTTCTAGAACACAGAGTTACAAACATTTGAATTTAGTAAATTCAGCTGCTAATTTGTCTCTGAATTCCTACTGCTCATTCAGTACTGGAATGCCTTTCCTCTCTCCCACTGCTTGGTTTGCATGGGGGAAGGAAATATCTATAGAATAGCAGAACACGACTCTGTTACAGGGAAGAGTTGAACATCACTTTCTGTTAGAATAGTCAATCTTTAAAGTGCCCTAAAATCCACATGCTCAGTCGGCTTGCCTTGACAATTGTTGTGCCTCCTGGGGATGGTGGGTATCTGGGCTGGATTTGGTATCATTTGAGCAAGGGGTTCCCACCACTGAAAACACCACCACATTTTACAAAGTCATCTTGTTCTTCCAATCTTGTTTTGCCCACACCTGGGGCTCAAGCCATGGTTCTGACCCTCCCAGGCTGATCTCAGCCCCTCCGGATGTAACGTAGGGTTGTTAGTGCCTGGCGCCTGCTGCCCCTTTGAGGCTGAAGAAGCTACTGGACATCACTCAGAGTGGCCCAGGGCATATGCTCTTCTTCAGGTGGGTGAGCATTTTGCATAAGCCACATTAAGACACCCCACCAGAGCGTGGACGGACAGTAGCTGGAAAGGATATCTATCATATTTGTGCCTAGCAGTCAGTCGTTCTCCAACGCCTGCTGAGAGCAGGACTCAAACTCAGTCAGTGAGGGTGACTGGGATTAAATCACATCACCCCGAGCTCCTCTACAGCTGGGAGGGCAGATACACGGCCACACGCCCCTCCCCGTCTCAAAAGGATCGAGTCATGTCTGATTTGCAAACTTTGGTTGGGGAACACGTCCCTCACCGAGAGAGGGGGCTACCTGGGAATGAAAACCGGCCGCGATTTTTGAGGGATACGGTGTGGGAGGATGGGGTGGTTACAGGAAGTTCTGTAACTCTCAGGTTCAGAGTGCACTAACGATTGTATATCTGGTTTCATTTATTCCCCAGGTGCCTCAATACATGAAAGCAAAGCGCTGAAATTAAGGCAGTCTGAAAGTCTGTCCTCAATTAGGAAGCATTTGTCCAGAATGTGCTTGTGCACCACAGAACAACAGGTACGTCCCTCGTCACCTTTGCTCTATACGTTGGCCTTGGAACCTTTACCTGGCTGTTGCAATTAGAATGAATCCAGGAACCTAGAGGAATTCAGAGGGGTGGAAGGAGTATCCAGCAATGTATTATGCAGAGGATATAATCTGGCTAATGAACAGCCCTAGGAATGCTACAAACATATTTGATGGGTCTTATAAGAGATTTTGAACCTTTGTCGGGCTATAATATAAAGTGGACCACAAGTAACAAGGGAAAGTGTTTCTCTCACAGTTCCACCCCAGGTGTTATGGGCTGAGGGCCAATTGTTCCCGTTTAAATGGGGGAATGGGAGGTGGCCTCTCAACGGGGAAATGCAGCCCCCTTCACAAGATGACTCAGAGCAGATGCTCCACAGGTAGTCACAATAACTAGTCCTGAGACACCGAGGCTGCACTGGTTTGCGCATCCCTCTTATCTTTAAGAACAGAAAGTGCTTTTGCCTCCAAACGAAATGGACCTTTTATTACTTTTTAACTGGGTTAAAATATTAAGCACTTGTTCTGAACAGCCCAAGATCCCCCTGTGTGATATGAAGCTTAGCGCTCAGACCCGAGCAGGACGAATGTCTTCCCAGAGCAAGGCAGGGCTGGCAGCTGATGGGAGGGTTTGCCTTGTGATAAGGATGGTAACACTGCTGGTACTTTACCCTCTAGCACGGGGGGAAGGGGTCTTACCAAGCAAGCTCTGGCTCGCAGAGCAGGGGTAACCCTGGCTTCTGGGACTCACATGGTGGTCTCGTGGTCTGGGCTCTCCAACCCTGGTGAGTGGATCTGTCGCCATCCAAAGCTTAACAGGAGGAAAGAGAGCAAGGCCTCTGCCCCATGGCGTTGTGACTGATGCTGTCTGGGGCTGCCGGGGGCTCTGAGTCACAGACCCAGGAGTGCAGGATCCTGCCGGCCTTTCCCATCTATCTGTACAGCTCTGTAGGCTGCAGCCCCGGGGCATTGTGGTGGACAGCGTGTAACGCGAGCTCTGCTAACTGTCTCCACCGGGTAGAGGGGAATGCTGCGTACAACGCTGATAATCAGCAATGCCTTCCTGCAACCCACGAGCCATGCAGAGGTGACACACACAGGCCCCTTCTGAGTGCTTGAAATCCCCAGCCCATCACCTTTTGATACGCCTGACCCCCAGCTCACCTCTTCTGGAGTCCATCCCAACGCCGCCCAGACGTCCCGAGGCAGCCCCAGCTCCGCCTGCCGATCTAATGTTCAGTGACATCTTCAAAAGTGCTGACCATCCCTGGAAGCCTGTTAATACAGGGCCTCTCAGGGCACGTTACTGATGCTTTCACTCTTCATTGATTACTGCCAGCGTTTATATGCACCCATAAGCGTGGCGTCGGGGCGCTTTGCAAGGCCTACGTTGGGACAATTGCGATCCCAGAGACCAAACCCCACGCAGCTTTCCAAGCCCTGAGAAAACCAGGCCTTTGGCTCTGTGCGAAGCAAACAGCAGCCGAGTTTGCGTGGGGGCAATGGCAATGATTGACAACAGTCACCCTGACAGGGAGGAAGCAGGAGACGGGATGTCCTTTCCCGTAGGGAAGGGGCATTTCTGGGGCTTGTCTATTGGAGAGCTGCAAAGCCAGGCTGTGACTGGGGACAAGGAGAAAGGGGGCTGCAGCGCGAGGTCTCGCTCGCGTTTCTTAGCACACAGTTCCAGGACTCCTGAGCACTGTTAGGGCCGGCTCCACAGCCAGCGGTAGCAGCCTTGCAAGCCCCTCCTGCCCTGAACGATGCCTCCCCAGGAGATGCCGTCAGAGCTAGATTGCAGCAGGGTAACGAGGCCAGGGTAAGCGGAGGGGAGCCCAGAGCACCTGTTCTCACCTGTTCAGCCTCGGCCTCCCAGCGGACTCTGGGGGCAGCTCTCCTTCCCTAATATCTGCTCCTGGCCCTCTCTGGAGCTGGCACCCAGCCATGGGCCCTGCTGTTCGCTTGTCCTGTCCCCTCTATAGCTCCCACGACTCCCCGATTCCGACTCATGCGACTCTCTCTCTGACTCGGGGTCACAAAGAGACTGTAAAGGTGAACTACGCGGTGTCCTGTTGACCGTGGCTGACAGCCCAGGAGCTACCCCTGCCCTGTACACCCCCTTCCAGCCTCTGGGCCTGGGCAGCATGGCTGAGCCGCTTGGCTGGCATGCAGGGTACTTTGTGCATTTGATCCCGCACAGGCCCTATATGGTGCTAAATCTCGGCTCTGTGATCTATAAACAGATCTGTCCGCGGGCCCTGGACCCCCTGTGCTTAGCACCTTGGCTGCGAGGGATGCCTTTGACAAGTGGAACCTGCTGCGAACAGCTATAAAACTTAGTAGCCCACTGGCCACCCCGAGCCAGTCCCACAGCCCTGCATGCTCCAGACGTGCCATGAGATCCAAAGCTCTGCGGGAACTTTAAGCAGCAATTTAGCAAGACGTTTGGGGAGAAAAGATCCTCATAAATTTCCCCAAAATGAGCCGCTGGCAGCTGTCTGGCTGCGCTCGTAGGAGTGGTAAAATTTTACTAGGGGAAAGCTCCTGAATGTTAGCGCAGCCTCCCTGGCTTAGGGTTTGGAACTCGGAGTGGGACACCAGACACCACCTCAGCTGCAGCTTCAGCGGAAGCCCAGGGAGAAAACTCCAGCTAACTCCATCCCCTTCGCGCCCGGCCCACACACAGGCCCGGCCTCCCCCACTGCCAGCGACACCCGGCCCCAGGCTGGATGGGCCCTGCTCTCGAATGCTGATGCTGATTTCCCAGGCCAAGCCTGGAAGGAATGGGCAGCGGCGCACGCAGCACCAACGCGGCTAGCGTGAGCTCTACGCGGCGTGTGAGACGGGCCCATTTCAGGAACCCAGAGACCAGCTCAAGTCTGGGTCCTCTGGTGCTGGGGCAGCCAGGAGACGCGGTGCCATGCAGAGGAATCATCCCGTGCTTCCCTGTGCCAGGGCAGCTTTTCCAGCCCCCCAGCTGGGGCAGCAGCAAGTGGACTGAGGAGAGGCAGCTGCATTTCACACGGCAGCCGGGAGCCCCGGGGCCCGTTGTAATTAACGAGCAGGTGTGCAGTGCAGGAGAGCTCCAGGGCCCAGCCTATAGCCTGGCCCAAAACCACCACAGTTGGCAGCCAAACAGCAAAGAAACCCAGAAGTCCAAAGGGGCCGGAAAGATTCTGACCTGGCACTCAGGTCAGCCAGGCTATAGGGTCATCTGCCTGTACAGCGCCTAGCACAATGGAGCATGGACGCCCGAGTGGGGTTTCTCGGCACCAGGAGCAATGGGTCTAGCGGCAGCTTCTCCGGAGTGGCTCAGTGCCCGTGCTGGGGAACTGGAGGGCTGGGTTAGGAGGCACACGACGCTCTCCCACCTTCCCTCCTCACATTGTACCCTGTGGGCAAGCCCCAGCCAGTTCAGGGCACTCAGCAGACCCCCAGTGTCAAGAAGTCAGGCTAGAGCTGCCTTCTGAGAGGATCAGGGACCCTGGCGAGACCCAGAGCCGGCTGGTGCCGAGAGGGAGCAAAGGGGCTCGTTTAAAATAAAAAACTACCAAGAGGGCTTTCTGCTAATTAAGAAGTTTGCCACCTGAGCTGCAAGTAACAAACCCCATCAAGCCCCAGGGATTTTGCCCCGTGCCTAGTTACAATGTCCGCCCCCTGGAGAGGTACAGCTCACGCCTGAGGCGATCCCAGACTCTCGGGACCAATCCATCTCCTGGGTCTCTCTCTCCACACTTCCATCTGACCCATGGAACCAACCCGGTACCCCAACTCACTGGCAAACCTGCCCCCTGCCCACCCTGTTCCCACGTGGGGTAACTTTATGGACTGGGACTCTGCCCCGGACACTCCCTGGGAACAGTGCAGGGTGTAGGCTGTGAAATGGGCCGGCCCAAGGCCAAGATTTGCAAGAGTGACTGGAGATGTTGGGAGCCCTCAAAGGGGCCTGATTACTTGGGGAGGGCTGGGAAGAAATGAGATTTCATGAAAATCAGCCTCCTTCAAGGGGTCTCAAGCTGGGCAGCCAGAATCACTGGCCACGTTTGACAGAGTTGGCCTGAGGCGCTGAGTCTCATTCCCCTGTGGCATCAATGGGGATTAATTCCAGTGCAATCGGTGGCCCTGCGCCAGGCTCCCACCAGTGGGCACGAGGGCAGGATCGGGCCCCACATCTGCAGTCTGGCGAGTGTGTTTAATTCAGAGCGAGCCCTCCCTCTAGAATAACCAGCGTAGCCGCGCCGGGAAAAGGGACTCCCTTTCTCTCCTCACTTTCTTCCCACTGCTGCTCATGAGTTATAGATCTTCCACACTCATAAAAGATAATCACCCTTCATGGGTGAAGTGGCCTCTCGCTATACCACAGCCGCAGAAGGATTGATGAACTATGTAATTAAAAGCACAGGACCTGCAGCTCAAGGGCCGGACAGAATTTATATTAAAGGGAAAATACCACGTTTAAATTCTGTTACTCTTTGGTCAGAAGCTGTGAAATCCAGGACTTTAGCCCAGTGCCAACCCCAGGGCTTGGCCTCCTCCCTGAGTTTATGGCAGGACAGGGCTAGCTGGCTGTGGGGTTATGAGGCCGTTATTAACACACACAGTTTAGGGCTCGTTATTCTTGTCTTACCTGCATGTGGCCATGGACTTGCTCAGCCTCTGTAATAATGTCCAGCCGGCATGCCTGGTTCCCACCGGCTGCTCCTCTGCCCTGGCCACCCCGGGAGCCGGATTCCACAGGCTGAGTGAACGCGGCCCACAGCAGGTCTGGAGCCAGCAGAGCCAAGGAGCTGGGCAGAGCTGGGAACTCGCCCATCCTCAAGGTACAGGCTGCTCCTGGGCATAACGGAGCCCGTCTAGCGTGTCGTGGAGTTTGCTCTGGTGCTGGTCCCGCCAGACCACCCGGTCCTTGCGTTCTCTGGCTGTTAAGCTGGGCTGCCTGGCCGGATCCCGGCAGGTGTAGCGGCGATGACCCAATCCACCTGGAGCCCCAGGATAAAGGCTGGCTCCTCTGGGTGCAGCTCAGCACGGAGCCGCCTTTGGGGGGCAATAGACTGTCATGCGTCACCCAGGGACAGGCTCCTCGCACTCGTTCTGCCTCCCATGCTACCCGGCACCAGGCGCTGCAGAGGCTCTTGGAGAAGAGCCAGGGCAGAAAAGTTCCCTGGACTCTTCCAAGCCTCAGGAAAGTCTGAGGCTGCTGGGTGTCAGGGCAGCTGGTTCTCCCGGCCCGGCCCATTAGCCCCGGTGACCCAGGCTCAGGATTAAGGCCGTGACACTGGGTGGGGCTCGGAGTTGCTTGTGCTGAGAAGCAGGGATATCATCAGAGCCAAGCTGGGGAATGCAGGAGATGGAGGAGAGCAGGTGTCTCCTGGGGAAAGGAGCTCTCCATGGGAAGGGCAGCTGGGTGCAGGGGTGATAGAGTGACCGGCCATTCGTATCTGCGTGGGGCCCTCCCAGATTCATGGCCAGGAAAAACGCGTCACGGACCGTGACATCTGGTCTTGTGTGTGCTTTTACCCTACACTATACAGACTTCATGGGGGGAAACCAGCATTTCTCAAACTGGGGATCCCGACTCAAAAGAGAGTGGCAGGCGGGGGGGGGGTCACAAGGTTATTTTAGGGGGGGGTCACGGTATTGCCACCCTGACTTCTGCACTGCCTGGAGCTGAGCGGCTGGAGAGCGACGGCAGCAGCACCGAAGTACGGATGGCAACACCGTCCCATGCCACCCTTACTCTGCGCTGCTGGCGGGGCGCTGCCTTCAGAGCTGGGCTCCCGGCCAGCAGCCGCCGCTCTCCAGCTGCCCAGCTCTGAAGGCAGCGCCGCCGCCAGCACCAGCGCAGAAGTAAGGGTAGCAGTACCGCAACCCCCCTACAATAACCTTGTGACCCCCCAACTCCTTTTTGGGTCAGGACCCTACAATTACAACACCCTGGCATTTCGGATTTAAACAGCTGAAATCATGACATGTATTATTTTTAAAATCCTATGACCGTGAAATTGACCAAAATGAACCGTGAATTTGGTAGGGCCCTGTATATAAAAGTGAAGAAATAGACACCGGTCCAAGTGCATTGCTCAGGGGAGGTGAAGCGCGAGGACCAGGCATCGTGCAGTCATGGAAACCCAGGAAAACTGGAGAGCTTTGCTGGCGGGCAGTGAGCGCTACAATTAACAGCGTTGATTTCAATCAGACCAAGCGGGCCAAACTCCAGGGTGTATCTCCAATGGCTTCCATGGGGTTTTTCACTGGGACAGGACTGTAGGGCTGGGCCTCCTGAAGGAAGGGGAACTGTGCTCAGCACAGCTTCCTACCTGTACACCTGCAAAGCCCAACCAGCAGCAGAGTATCTGGGATGCTTTGGGTAGCGCCACGTTGCTCTGGAGGCGTGTTCTGGGGAGCGCCAGCCCATGTCTGGGGTGGCTGCTCCCCCGGCATTGTGACCCTGGATTTCGGTGTGCGCAGGAAGCAGGTGGAGCGTGGCAGGTAATAAATACAGCGAGCAGCAGTGAGGCGCAGCAGCCATCTCACTGTCACCCGGCTGCAGTCAGCAGCAAAGCCGGGAGTTTGGAAATCATTGTCTGGCGCCTGCTCCCCAACGGCCACCGCTGCTTCCCAGCCAAAACTTTTGCTGTATGTTGCTACACTGGTGCATTATTTACCTAGTTAATTTCTGAGGGAGGCATTTTAATTGCTTTAAATTACTGCTGGAAAAACTAGAGTGGTCAACAATCAATCAGCCTGATTTACCACCCCTTGCCCACCCGCTGTGAGTGAGCAATCAGCTGCCACCACAAGATCTATTATTGATGAACTTTGCAGGACCCACTAATTAACTGCAAACATACATCCTAAGCATTGTTCTGCTGCTGGTGAAATAAGGTAATGGGAGTAATCAGTGGAAATGTCACCACTACTTTTTTCTCGCTCTTTAAAGATCCTGCTGCACGAGGCAGAGTGCTTGGCTATTAAAACTATAATAGTCACCCTTTTGCCTTAGCTACATTAACACTGATGCATTTCTAAACAATGGCCAATAATAAAATGAAGCCACCTCTCTCACTCTGCATCTATTATACCTTTCGTATTTCTATCAGATCATTTGGCAAGTTGTGCCGCAGAAGGGGTGTTTTATAAGAGCGAATTGCTATCAATTAACTGAATCAATGAAAAATAGGAAGTCAGACAACGATATAATAATAATTATTCCATGCCAAGGATCTTGGGGAAATGTCTCCAGTTCCCCTTAGCTCCCTGTCCTATTTACAGCCGATTCTATTCTGAAGAACAAGTAAGCTGCACTGGGTTAATTCCAATACAGAATGAACTCTTGGAATTTGTCCCAATGCGATTAACTTGCCAATTGATTTTTTGTCTATCCATTCAGTTCTCTTTCTAGGTCTCCAATTGATCTGTGAGCTGCTGCTGACCTGAGCCATAGAGACCGCTCAGGACTAGCACTGGAAATTAACTTGCTCAAATGCCCATCGGTGTGGGCAAGGCGAGTGGTAGGGCCGCCACACAATAGGGTGTCAATGTGGTCAAGCAAAACAAGTCACCGCACTGGCCAAACCTGTGGCGCTGAAAGGGTGATTCATTCTGGTTGGTTAAAGCTCAATAGCATTTCTCATTGGTTCCTCCACTGGGGACGGAGCATGTAGCGAACTGCGTGGGCTCCACAGGTAATTCTGTACCCGTGCAGAGGGGGGTTCTGCTGCATGGGCAACAGCTGTTCCTCCATATCACCCTGCCCTGGCTTGCGCCCTGGAGAGGACACTCATTCCCCATGGGCACATATCCATCGTCTCTCGAGACTAACGGACGCTGCTGCGGGAAGGCGCGTGGTTACACTGATTGGCATTCCGCCCTGTCTCCAGAACAGTCATAAGAGCCACTTGATAACGCTAAATGCTTTTTTCCTGGGAGCACTATTCTAATAAAGTCACTTGTTTTTCAGCTCAGTGCACAGCTGTGTTAGCGCTCTAATTAATATACACATTAGGATTATTGGATATTCCCTTTTAACCACCCTCCAATGTGTCTTTGCAGAGAAACAGCAGCACAATTCATAAGCGTCAGTCCAGAATCTCCGAGCCGCACATTGCAGCTCCAGCAGTTTCTTTAAGGCTGCAAAGCAATGCCTAGTAAACAATATTTATCACTGCCATTATTAGATTACTTAAAAGAAATCTTCTTTTGAATTGGGCTGTGAAGCAAGAAACTCCCTTTGTGTATTAGGCGTTTATCTCGTATACCATTAAGTGGAACAGCATTAGTGTTATAATGTCGCTTTAATTAGTGTTAGTGGAACGAACTCCCGCAGGAAGGCCCACCATAAACCTCACCACTAGTGCTCCAAGTGCCAGGCACATCACTTCAACCCTGCCTAGCCTGAACAGCCGAACAAAACACAGACCCTACCAAAACAAACCACCCTCCCTTCTACACAACCCTCCTATGGGGAAAGGGCAAGAGAGAAGGAACCACGCTCGACCAATGGGAACGCACCACTGCAAAGCCTCCAGGTACGTGGAGACGAAGTGGGATAAGGAACACCATGGAAAAGAGGCCAGTTGGTTTCCTGTCCCAGTCCCGGCGTGGGGAAGCACTCAGACCGGCTGGATTGCATCAGGCCACAGACGACATCTCAGTCGGGAGGAAAGGGAATCAGGCTCCCCTTCGGGGGAGTGAGGCAAGAGATTTGCATACGGATTGCAGGGGAAGACTCTGCTGTGCCTTTACCCCCACCCACCCGACTGTCCCCTGGAGATGGCGTCAGAGGAAAGACGAGGCTCTGGGTGGCTCCTGCATCCTCTCAAGGCTGCTGATGAAGAATATCTGTATATCTATTATGGCAGGCCCCAGGGGCCTGTGCCGCTTGGCACACTTGAATCACCAGCTGCCTCTGCAAAGGGGATCCAAGGCACAGGAAAATGAAAAGCAAAACCATCTTGAACAAATACGGTCGTCAAGACTTTAATTTTTCTCGCTGAGCATGATGGGAAGTGGTTGTTTCCTGCAGTGCCCAGTGAAGGGGGCTAGCAAAACAACGGGGTAAATGCAGTGTCATTGTAGACATGTCAGTCGCAAGATATAAGAGAGACAAGGTGGGTGAGGTCCTAGTGAAAGCTTGTCTCTCTCACCAGCAGAAGTTGGTGCAATAAAAGATCTGACCTCACCCAGCTTGTCTGGACTAATGTCTCTGTACGGCAAAGCAGCCATCTAAGATTCCTCTACCGTACTTTATCCAGCTAGAACGTCTTCAACGGACCTTGGCTGCAAGTCACAGTCTCATGCCACCTAGTAGGCTAGCAAGAAATCACAATGTCACTTTTACTGAGAAAGCCCATGTCCATGAAACGAGGTGACGTTTGTTGGGAGCGGTTCCTTGGTACGGTCTGAGACCCAGTCTTCTAGAGCCCAGACAGGAACTTGTGCTGAAACCAAAGAAGCTGCAGTGCAGGCGTGGGGGGAGGGAGAGCGATGTGGCATTGCAATTCTGAGCAGCGAAATGCGCTTTCTCTCCGTCCACGGCCAGCAGCACGGCAGCTGTCTGGGCCCTGGCATGCCACTCATCCATCACGCTGCTGAGCTCACCTGTGATTTCCATGGACATCTTTGATTTCTCACCATAAATTCCCCTTGTTCCTTATTGGAATCTCACACGGATTTTCAGCACAGAATGAAATGGAGAATATTCAAGTGGCTGCTTTTCTCTTGTGCCCATCAGCTGTATCGCTTTCAATTCTGTCTTTGCTAATGACAACAAGACCACGCCCTGAGATCCTCAGCAAAGTTCTTCCAGGACAACAGCGAAATGCTGCACACCCCGGGAGGGCAATCACCGTTGTTTTTAACTATCCCCGTTTTATAGCTGGGGAAATAGTGACTCATTCTCTCCTCTTGGGCAAGACATTTAACCTCCTGGTGCCTCTAACAGAGTTCTCGGAAGGGGCTCCCGGAGTTCAGAGCCCTGCATGTCCACCTGGGAAAGCTGAGAAGGACGTCAGCCTTGTAAGCCAGATTCCTCGCAGCGTTCTCCCTCCGGGCCCAGGGCTGCAGGCGGGGAGAGCTCTGAGGCCAGGTGTGGGCTTGTGAGATGAGCGGGCAGCAATGCCCAGAGCCACCGCAGAAGGAGCTCTTTCATGGGCACAGGCAGGGTTTAAAGGGTGCCTATGCCATGCATTGCACTGTACAAGCGGCTGCACATGGCTTTGGCAATGTCCTGCCATTCAGCCCCCTGCTTCTCCGGAGGGAACGCCGGTTGTGCCACCCTGTAACAATTAGCAAAGCAGGTGAGTGTTCACTGGGGGTCACACTAGATGGCATAGCTTGACCCCAGGTTCCTGGAGGAAGAGGCCCATGCACTAAGCCAGTGTGTCACCTTTTGCCTGGTCTCTCTCATGCTGGGGCTTTGCACGGAGCTGGCATGAGCAGCTATTGCTCTGTATGGGACGGAGAGTTTGGACACACCTCGATTCTCTGCTGTTACCTGCACTAACTTCCATTTGGAAGCCATGAAGCTGCCGCTTGAGTGCACAATTGCAAGGCCAGAAGCCCTGGGGCAACTTCCAATCACGAGTTAATAATCGTGGAATCACAGACATGTAGAACTGAAGAGCCCTTGGTAGGTCATCTAGGCCAGTCGTCTGCACTGAGGCAGGGCTAAGTATTATCTAGACCATCCCTGACAGGTGTTTGTCTGACCTGCTCTTAAAAACCTCCAATGAAAGAGACTCTGCTGTGATTGCCCAGGATGGCCCCAGATTCCAACCC
Source organism: Chelydra serpentina (assembly GCA_037349315.1). Classification (NCBI taxonomy): domain Eukaryota; kingdom Metazoa; phylum Chordata; order Testudines; family Chelydridae; genus Chelydra; species Chelydra serpentina. Next base: position 20,203,512 of record JBAIAC010000040.1, read on the forward strand.
TTCCCCAGGTCTCCATGTTTTAGACTTACCTGTGGGCTTTGTCTCATGCCCCCATCGAACCTCGTTTAAAGCCCTCCTCACTAGGTTAGCGAGGCTGCATCTGAAGATGCTCCTCCCCTTCCTCGATAGGAGGGCCCTGTCTCCACTTAGCAGTCCTTCTTCCTGGAACAGCAGCCCCTGGTCAAGGAAGCCGAAACCCTCCTGGCGACACCATCCTCGCAGCCAGTCACCCACCTCCAGGGGTGTCTGTCTCTGCCAGGGCCCCTACCCTTGCCTGACAGGATAGAAGGGAACATCCCCTGGGCCCCCAGCTCCTTCAGCCTCACTCCCGGAGCCCTGTCGTCACTGCTGATCTGCTCAGGGTCATACCTGGCAGCATAGGCGCCAACTTTCTAATGTGCTGGCGGGGGGGTGCTCCCCACAGCCCCGCCCCAGGCCCCGCCCCCACTCCATCCCTTCCCCCAAAGCCCCACCCTCTCCCGCCCCTGCTCTGCTCCCTCCCCTGAGCATGCCCCACCCTCGCTCCTCCCCCCACAGCGGGGCGGGCTGGGAGGCGATGGGGGGAACGGGAGGCGCTGATGGGGAGCTGCTGGGGGGTGCTGAGCACCCACCATTTTCTTTCCATGGGTGCTCCAGCCCTGGACACCCACGGAGTTGGGGCCTGTGCCTCGCAGTATCCTTCATGCCCACACGGATGAGCAGCATGGGGTAGTAGTGAGAGCGCCGGATGATTCTCAACAATCCCTCCGTAACGTCTCGGATACGGGCCCCCGGCAGGCGGCATCCCCCCGGGATGCCATGTCAGGCTGAAGATGGATGCCTCTGTCCCCCTTACCAGGGAGTCACCAGCCCTCACCACCCTTCGATTCCTCTTGGGCATGGTGGCTGCAATCCTCCAGCCGTGGGGGTACACGGCTTCTCCTCCTCCACCTTCGGGGGGTGATTCCTACCCCTCGTTGCCAGGACAACACACGGGGTTGTTATCTCTCTGGACGGGGCTGGGAGCGGGAGGGAGCACTGCGGCAGCCAGCTGCCTGCCCTGGTGGCTCTCCAGCCAGATTGCTTCCTCCGCCTTGGAGTCTCCATCTGCATGTTTGCAATGAATTCCTCGTGGGCATGCGCCTCAGCCGAGCCACCCTCTCCTGCAGCTCTGCCCCCGCTGCGTGGGAGATTCCAGCAGTAGGCACCGCTCACGCTGGATGCTCTTCCCAGCCGGGCTGCCTAGGACAGGGAAACACGGGCCAGAGTCTCTACAGATCCACTCCAGGGCCTGGGCAGAGGCACCGGGTTCTCTGGCTGGTGTTGGCGACGTGGCCTTTCCAAACCGCGCTGATTTCATTCCCTCCCGCTCAGACTCCCCCGTTCACCAGCCCCCGGGATGGCTCAGCGCCTGGCTTTCAAGCCCCTCTCTCCCCAGCCCCCCACTCAGCACAGCAGCAGCACTGGCTTTCCCGGGAGCTTTGGCTACAGCCAGAGAGTAAGTGAACTGCAGGGTTGTGGGGCTTGCTTTGCCCAGCTTGTCTGGCACGTAGTTCAGCGCCTCGGGCGAGACCTGGCACTGCAGCCCCAGACAGAGGAGCCGGTGCTCTTCAGACCACGCTGCATTTCCACCGGGCCTCCTTCGGCCCCGGTCGGGAAGGGGCAGACAGCCAAAGGGCTGCCCCAAAGCCTGTGACCAACCACTGATGGCCACCCTGGCCAGGCTCCCAGCGTGGAGTGGCTGGGGCCCACCTCACATGGCGTTCGTGTTCCCACGGCGTGGCTGGACAGGCCACGGTAACGCTGCGTGTGTGTGGCAGAGAGAGACCGTGTCGGGAGCTCTGCCGGGCTCTCTGGCCTTGCCGTGTCAGGGTCTCTTCAGACCCCTCCGCCTGCCCCAGCTTCTCTCCAGCCCCCTCCACGCTCCCAAGGAAGGCCCAGGACGCCTGCAGGCTGCGTGCGTGAGCAGCGCAGACACTGGCAGGTGGGAATTCGCCCTCCCTGCCATGCGGCCTGCGGGCCGTGCAATGCACAGACAGTGCAATTCTGTGGGGAGGCGCAGACACCGCTGAGGGCTGAGGCAGGAGCCCCAGCTGCGGCGTTTCCCTGTGCTTCAGGGTGGCTCTGAGCCAGACTTCCAGCAGCTGCGTTGCCTGGGAATGGCGGCGGCACAACAAACCAGGAATCCAGTCAGCATGTTTGGGAGGAGGAATCAGCAGGTATGAAACTGATGCTGGGCTAATTATTGCTAAGCTGCGAGGCGGGCGAGGAGCGAGAATGGCGCCATTCACGAAGGGAACGCGGAGGCCAGGCCGGGCCTTTGTCGTGCTCCTGTCGTGCTCTCTACACCCAGGTAGCGCTGCCCTGCGCATTCCTCCCGCTCTGCAAGCGCCCGTCCTCGCTCAGGCAGCACTCCCCCGGGGCCCAGTCCTGAGCGGCGCCAGGTTCCCTGGGGCAGCAGTGGGACTGACGTCGGGGGCAGGGGCGGTTCTCAGTGACTCCCCGGATTCGGCCCATCACACGTCAGTGAGAATTCGGAGTGAGGCCCGAGTGAAGGCCAGGTACGGCCCTCCGGGTTTGCCCTCGAGTGCCCAACGCACCGGGGCAGCCCCTGAGCCCTGCCCCAGCCCCCCAGGAACGCTGCCCCGCTGGCTGCAGCTTTGTAAACACAGGCTCCCGGCTCAGCAGGAGCAGGAGACCGTGTGTGACACAGGCCCAGCCTCCGCCCTCATGCCTCGAGCTGCAGAGCGGCGGGAAGGAGCTTCCATCTGGCCCCTCCCGCGGCAGGGTCATTTAATGGTGTTTGTGTGTCACTGGGGCCACTTTCTACCATCTGCGAATGTCCTCGAGGATCAAGGAAGCAACTTCCCCTAAGGCCGCCCCCCTCGAGTTCAGCTACTCTGCCAGAGTGCCTGGGGCAGGCCTGCTGCCCTCAGCCTGCCCCCTCGCTAGCCAGACGCTACAAGAGACTCCTGGGTTATAGTGAGATACGGCATGGTACAGGTTTACAATGGGGCCATCTGGCTGCAAGATCGGGGCCAACTCTGAACTGCAAAGCAAGCCTGCATCACGGGCCCCCCTCCCTGGGTCCAAACCCACCACCCAGCAGTGCCAATTATACCCCACCCTGGATGCATGGGCTGCACGCCTCCCTTCAGGAGCTGAGCGAGGCCTGGCTGTGCTGAAGCCCCGGTGCCCAGGGGGTGGGGAAAGGCAGAAGATAGGGAGGTTCTTGATGGGGAGAGAATGGCCCAGACCCAGGCCGCTGGCAAGGTTGGAAGAGCTCAGTTCCCCTTCCACTCCAAGAAGAAAGCTCTTTTATCTTTCTCTCCTTGTCATAATCCTATCAAAGCTCTCCAGCCTGATCGCTGCCTCGCCCAGGGTACTGCTCCATGACGCTCTCGCAGCCGCTCACGCACCAAACACCTGTGCAAACCACTTCTCCCTGGCAGAGCCAGCAGGAATGTTTTATCTCCAGACGTAAAGCAGCGGTGCCCTGCAGCTCCGCCACTCACAGGTGATTAAAAGTGCATACAGATTTCCTCGCCTCCCCTTCCTGGTGTCAGTAAACAACATGAAAAATAAATATTCCAAGGGCTTAAACATTTACACGCCGGTGCTGCAGACGGAGCCGACGAAGCCAGGCCCCGACGGGGAGGTGTCCAGCCAGCCATGGCGAGAGGGCAGTTCACTAATTCGGCTTTGCAACCACTGGCTTTGTGCTCGCTTGGCACCGTCTCCACGCCCTGGCACTGGGGAATCTCTGTGGTGATCACCAGGGAGCTCTCCTAAACCAGGGCAGGGAGGGGACTTGCCCTGTGCTCCCCACACGACTCTTACAGCAGAGCAGGGCTGCGTCACCCCCCTCGGGCGGTCAGGAGGTGGTGGGAGAGCCACACAGAGCCTCTCCCTGCATGGCTGGCACACCCACCGCCCGTGAGGAAGCAACATGCTCCCAACCCCTCGGCTGAGCTCACCACTTCCTTGCATTCCCCACCTGGACAGCATGATGCAGCGGGAGTCGGGGGGGGGGGGGGGCGGTCGATCCAGGCTGAAAAGTTACCCTGTGTATTTTCTGTGGCACTGAGCTACCACATGTACCAACTACCCACACGGCACATACCAGCTGCTCGATCCCCTGCCCTAGCTGCGTTGTTATAACACAGCTCCCATGTCTGAGATTGTCCACGCCCTGGTCACTCACGGGTCATTGGCAGGGTAGGGGAAAGCAGTGCAGCAGAAGCCAGAATCGCCCTGTGCGGTGGCACCAAGGGACACAAACATTTGTGATAGTCAGAAGTTTGCAGAACTTTCCCTCCATTTTTTCTTTTTTGTGCCTTTCTGCATAGCTGGGGCCAGAAGCAGGAAATAGCAGAAATCCCGGAGGCCAGCCTGGAGGCTGAGTTCGCGTTGGATTTGTACCTGAACGTTCAGATGTTTATCCAAAGCCTGTGCGAGCCTCGTAGCCCTGGAAGCAGAACTGAAAGCCTTACACCAGGTCTGTCACCAGATTTCCACTGTGTCTCACATGCATTTGAGCCAGAAACACCCTGAGAGCAGCCCCTCTCACAGGACTGTGGTGCCTTCACACTTCAGTCCAGAGCCAGGAAGGGCAGAGAAGCACAAAACTGACATAAAGCCATGAAAATTGTGAGTTGAACGTTTCCCAGTGGCCAGGAGAGGGTGGTTTGCGTTGTGGGTAAAGCAGGGGTAGCATTTCTGTGTCTGAACAGGTGTCCCCGTGTGGAGCCGCTGGAGATGTGGGACAACCGCTGCATCGCTGTGCAGACGTAAGTGACTCCCAGGCCTTGCACTGGCTGTCTGCGCGGGGATGACTTTCACTCAAAGAGAATAAATAACAGGAATTTCAGACTGTAACAGTCACAGCAGTTTATGGTGACCCGTGTTCTCCATGTTCCCTCTCTGACCTGCTGGGGACTCACTGCCTCTTCATTACCAACTACTGAAGATGCATATTGCAGCATGGAATGCCATTTGAGGTCATTGTTATTTATGTGATTAGTGTGGCTCAGGAACAGAAAGGAGATGCTGCTATTCCATTTTCTCTGTACAGCCCTCCTCAATGCTGCAAAGGGAGCTGCCATTGTGTGTTTCTGTTCGAGACAGTTGCTGGTACATACGAGTCACACATACTGTGGCCACTCATACAGACTTTACATTTGTTCTTTCTTATTTTCCTTAATCTAAAACAAGTCACTCAGCCTGAAGGGACAGCGTATGATTTCTGAAGACACATAACATTTTGTCTTATTCTTCTGCAACAGCTGAAACCAATGGGGCAGAGTATTACTAACCTCCTCTTACACAATCGTAACAAGGAGCGGAAAGCTCAGAATGGACAGCGTCATCTGTGTGATGCTCCGTAGTGACTTGCTCCCTTTCACACAATGCTGGGAAGCAGTCGCACTGGATGCTGTCCTGCAACGCGTACATAGTATTATGTGTTGCACAGAATATTTGGATTTGACCTTAGTTGTTCTTTATTAACTGTGCAGAGATGTCGATGGTATAAGCAGCAACTGCAGTAATCCCTGACAGGTTATCAGCGCAGTTATATTAACCCCCATGAAAATTACATTTTGATTTGTCTATTGATTTTTAAATTTTCAAATCAGCAAGGGCTCACGTCTCGGCTGCTTCCTCCTTATCACTCCTTACCTGTCTATGAACACTGCTCCAAAGCCACTCGTGGGGCTTTCATCTCCCTGGGATTTACTGTTTCCCTTCGCCAGCTTACACTTTATAAAAACGCACCATTGAAAGCAACATTGCATCATTTAGCACATTAGGGCTTCCTACTCGAGTAAGAAACCATTGGTTCCAAGGCACAGCTGCTGCCAATTACCACTACTTAACTGGCACATTAAACACATAGTAAGGAATTAGGAGTTTCGGTCTGCTCTCTACTTAACAATAACAAAGTCACTTGACCTTTTTTCAGCCACCACAATGGCTGTGTAAGTGACTGTTTGACAAATGCACTTTGTAATGGTCTCTGTTCTTTCTCATGCGACTGGTGGAACAGTTAATATCTTGAGTCACAGCACTGAGGCGAGTGCTCGTGATTAATTTAAGATGTCAATTAATCACCCCAGATGGACTGGTTTGTCATCACTTCCTAATGGGAAGATGTTGATTTGTCCCACCGAATTTGTAATGGGAACTAATGCTGAAGTCCTGGCTCGGGGGCTGCTCTGGGGAAGGAATTTCTGCGTGTGCAGTATTAGTGCTTTCATTCAGACCTGGCTAATGGGGCTTTTCCAGCACTACCGCGACAGAACACAAACCAGTTTTAAATCATTAAGAAAATACACCATCCCATGAACAAATGTTCAGCTTTATTCCACTTGAAACATAACACGGACCTGGGGAGAGCTCTCCAAAGTGCCACTATTGATTTTGATTTCCTACCTTTTAACAGGCATCCTCACTTTATTCACTCCCCGCTCACACCTCATCCATCAGACTGCAGCCGCTCACTGAACTCAGGGAACACACAGCTACAGTGGGTGCCGTGAAGATCCTGTCTTCTCCCGCTTGCCGCAGTCCCTGTTACTGCAGTAGCTGTGTGCACCCAGGGCTTCCCTGTCGTCACTATTCTGGATATGCTAGCGCCCAGGATGTGCAAGGCACCTTCCTGACTTACGGGAAGAACTCAGCCTGTGGGATCCGGGGGGCAAAGGACAGACAGACAAACACAGCAGTTTGTATCAGTTAGATCAGTCTCTCTGTCTCCCCAAGAGTCTGGAGCTAGTCTGGAGCAGGAGAAGAGGATCCAGAGATCTGTCTACCTGTGGGTTTTCTCTAGTGCCCATCACTGTATGATCTACCCAGCAATGTGCACCACCAAGGAAAGATGGTGGAAGGCTCCTCGCTGGGGTTTGCAGAATTCGGTGGCTCTGGCGTTGGGGGCTGTGGCTGGCTGGCTGAGGGTAGCCCCGTGTGCAGACACTTTGGGGGTGTATACATTTTGGGAGAAAGGTCTCGCTGAGCCTTACGTACATGACAGAATGTTTTATACAGCCGAGAAATGCCAATGCCGGTGGCTGCCAGTATTCCCCGCGGGCCTGGCTGGGGGCGTGGCGCCCCTTTCCAGTGTCATTATTAGTATTTCTTATTTAATTGTGCCCCAACGAGTGCTCAATGCTACGCCACCAGCGCGGAGCAGCCGGGCCCCGCTCGCCAAGTGCTCACAATGCACATTAGCAATGGAGACCGGTCCCGGGGTAGGGCGAGGGGCAGGGCTGCGTCCGTACTGTTACAATAGGGCTGTGCACAGCATGGGGAACTGCGCAAGGCAGTGAGTGTAACAGGCTCAGTGAGCCTGGGCAGCTCTTCTCAAAGCCAACCCCCCCTCTGCTGGGGCAGTGTAGGCCTCACAGGCAGACCCCTCGGCTGTCCCGGGCCCTGTGCACCGGGTACAGCCACCAGTGTTGTGTCAGGTGCCACAACTGCCACCTCCAGCCACTGTCGTGCTCAGTGAGCAAACCCTTGTTCGCTGTTCTTCAAATTCCAGGGAGAATGGCCTGCACTGTCCCAGTCCTAGGGAAACCGCAGCAATGGGGCCTCTCCTTAGCCCCACACAGTAGGCAAGGGCCGTTGTTTTGCAAGAGAAAGAAGCACACTGACTAAGTGACTTGGCTGGGATTATTTTCTGGGACACTGAGGCTCCAGACTTTTCGCAAGGTTTCTATGGGAAACCCTAGAATGCTGCACACCCAGAACGCAAGTTCTTCCAGGCAGGGCCTGTCCTGGAACTCCATGTGGGTGCTGAGCCCTGACGGGGGCGCCAGGCTCTGCTGGCATGCAGATCATAGACTGACACGTCTACTTCCCCTGCCTTTGGCCTCTGCCCTTACTAACCCGAGTCTCTTCTTGCTCTTTTCCAGTTGTCTCACTGCTGCTATCTGAGCTCAAATGCAAACGCCCCTATTCCCATCTCTTACAATGAATGAGATCCTGCTTCTAGTGACCTGCGTTTGCCCTGTAGACCAGGCCTTTGTCAGACGCTCCCATTAGAGCCCGGAGATGCCTTTCCTCTTTTATGTAAAACAATGTTCTAAGAAAGGTTGAAGGTGAGATTTTTCCAATGTGTCTAAGTGAGCAAGGGGCAGGATCTCCTGGCAGCTGATGGGACCTGGGCTGCCAGCTCCCAGGCTTTGCAAAGTTCCACTTTTGTTTTTCATTTGCCTTCCACGGGATCAGATTCAATAGGTTCCACGGTGTAGTAACCAGACCACATGCACGGTTGGAAGAACCCAGGCTGGAGGAATGGGATGTATGTGTTAGTTCGCCATTTACCCCTCTGCACAGTGGGGAAGGAACAAGCCATTCCGGTCTTACCGCCACACTGTACTCACACAACTAATGCCTGCACAGGTGAGAGGCACCTTGTGGACTATGCCCCAGTTTGACACTGAATCCTTTGGTGATATAAAACCAGGTCCAGTATTTAGGAATCCCAACCTGTACATTTTCTCTGGGCTGAGCCATACGGTATGTGATCTCAGAGGCTGCAAATCTTTGGAAATTCTTTGTTTTCCAGCGGGGTAAGAAAGACGTTCAAAGTTTCAGATCTGTCCTTGTTTCTTTTGATAGAAACAAGCCGTGCGCAGTGGTGGTTCAGGAATGGAGCTGAAAAGATTGCAAGTTCTGCCTTTTGCCAGCTCCTCTGAGTTTAACAGCAATTGTTGGCAACCTCAGTCCCTAACGTAGCGCCGCCTGCCATGGAAGGTTTACAGCAGATGAGCAGGAATGCTGGAACGTCAGGGTCCTGGCCGCGTCTGGAAGAGGATGAACTGACGTTTTGCAGGCGTCCAAGAGCCCACCCCTTGTAGCTATCACTCAGTACCCTACATTCAGAGGCAGGACCCCACACCTTACACCAGAGTTACTGCTTCTGCTGTGCTTTGGACCAGTCCTGCAGAACACGGTAGCATTTCCAGTTCTTTTTATAAAGGATGGCCCAGTCCACCACCTTGTTCTCCCCAGCTGTTCCCTGGTCAGATTCCAGCTGGGTAAGCACATTCTGCCTCTCAATATTCTCTTGCTCTTCCTAGATTTGTGTAAGGTCATCTGAGAGCCAAAAATATCCCTCTCTGCCAGCCCTGCCAGCAGGAACAAGCTTCGAGTTCTCGTTGTTTTATTTAAATAAGTATATAATGTCTGAGCACGCCAGCCGCTTTGAGATGGTGGGGAAAGTAAGCAGAATCCTCCTGGATTTGAACTGGAGACGTTCTTCTTCGCCTGCACCTCAACTTTCTCCTGCGTGGTGCGGACGGTGCAAAACGAGTGCTGTGCTCAGCCCAATACTTGGCTGCACTACAAGGGCTGGTGCGAGATCCATCGAGAGAGGGAGACCGATGTGTGTGTGTTTGTGTATATACCATGTGTGTGCACATGTGTAGTGTATACACAACGATGTTAGGCTCGTTCTGGCTAAGAAGAGCTTTTTAAATACCCAATTGTTACAATACTACAGAGCTGGGCAAAGAGTGCATGACCCGTCCCACCGAAATTCACTGGAGATTTGGACTTTTCCTATTTCAGCCATGTTCATGCCCCTCTCCATGCGAGATTTCTGAGAACATTCATGTGGGTGACACGTGTGCCCAGGACTTTAAATAACAGATTTAACCCGATTCCCAACACCTGAGAATTCATGCCAGAAGTGCTGGCACCCTCAGCCTTCAGGGAACGGAAATCCGAGCGTGTGCCCAGCTGACCAATCCCAACCAATCAGCACAAGTCAGACAGGGCCCACTAGGGCTGAGTGGGATTTAAGCGGGGCCCGGGGCCCTGCAGATCCTTGCAGGGAACAGCTCCCGATTAAACCGCAGGGTTACAGCAAAGCACCAGAACGCTGTTATTTAAAACGATTCCACAGATACTTAGAGGGAATCACAATCTGCTGATGGATTATCTGGACGAGGCCAGACTCACCAGACAGCTGATCCGCAGCAAATTATTTGCATCTCCTTGATAGTGCGCAGTAATCTCAGCCTGGTCCCCCACCCAAAGGGTAAGAACTGCAAGAGCGACTGCCTTGCCTGGCGCATGCAGTAAAGAAGTGCTGCTACTTACTGTGGTTACAAGCCTGGACCTGACCGCTGGCTCTGCGCTTCCCAGCCCTCCAATCTATAAACAAACCCACTGGCTTGTGGAGCCGCTCAGCTGGTGCCGGTCGAAAGGCTAGAGATGGAATTGTGCATACCCAGTTGTAACAGAGAAAACAGGTTCCTTACAAAGCACCAGCCTGGGGCCTGCCCATGGTGTCTGTTTGCCTTCTCTAACCGACTCTACTTTTAACCTCTGTCCAAGAGCCGGGAGCTTTCCCGAACCAGAGCGAAATGCCCTCTCCATGCATGTTACAAGCAGTGGGGAGATTGCTGGCCAAGTGTTGAGGTAGACTGATATGTTGACAAAGAAAAACTTCCTTTTACCAACCACTAGTGGTTAATATAACGTAAACCCAGGACTACTGATGGGCTATGAAATATAGGGAATGATTTTCACGAACAGCTAATTGCCAAGTTCACAACAAAAAAAGCCACCCTGATGAAAATAAGAAGTGAAAGCAGAGTACAGTATCTGGAGTTCCCACCTGTGTTAGAGGTGTTGGAGTCAGAAACCCTGAAGACAGCAGTGTGTGTTTGCAGATATCTCCTGCTCTTGAATTGGCTCCTTGTCTACGATCTACTGCACACTGCGAGGATGTGTATTAAAGTGAGTGTTATCCCAGTGGTGGAGCTTAATGAGCTCAGTGGGCTTGAAGCCAGCACACTGGATTGCAGATGTGAACAGAAAATCGTAGCTACACTGAGGTGCCGCTCAATCTCCTCTGGCATCAGTATTTTACTTTTATTGACAATTAATACCACAGGAAGGAAAGTTGCCATTGAGGCAAAAATTGTCACATTGTTTTATAGTGTCATCAATTAGCTGTTCTTGAAACAACTAAACAAAAATGCAGCCCTCTTCCAGAAATAAAAAGGTTTCAGACTTTTCACCAGATCTGCATGTAAACATCCCCACCAGATCTCCGCGTCAAAGACAGGGCTTTAAACCAATGCCTGGGAAAGCCTCTTTCCAGAGCACTGCAGACACTTTGACTCAAACAACTGCGAACATCCTGCTTTACTCCAAATGGCTCTTTCCTCTTCTGCATGTTTCCAGGCTGTTTCTAGGGGCATTGCCTGGGCTGATGTGACCTGTGTCACCCCTGGTCAGTCTCACTCCGTGGCAATAAACAGAGCCAAAGTGCAGGTTTTGTTAGAACCTGAAGTTTGCAAGAGGGACTGTCGAAGTGGGAGATAAAACACGCCCTGCTTCTGGCATCGCCCAGCACCCAGCTACTCATAAAAGCCCGGGATGTACATTCACCACTCGGATTAATCACCCAACAAAGGTGACACCTGGTCTGCTAGAAAATAAAAGGAAGAAAGGAAAAATAAACAGCGAGTGGGGCACTGGAAAACCACAGAAATCACATGGAATTTGGCTACTTCACATCACAGTAAAGCTGCCTCAACAGCCTGGTGGCGCAAGCTACCCTGAAGCCTGGCCGGTTCCACTTCACAGACGTGTCCTGCCCTTCCCGGTGAGCAGGCTGTGGAAGTCACTGCCACGGGCCTCCAGGCCACGAACTCAGCAAGGGGCTGGCCCCAGCAGTATAATCGCGCATGCTACGGAGATGGGGCCGGCCTATCAAACCGCATGCTTCAGCGCTCAAGGGGCTCTCTAGCTCGTCGGGATGAGGCCAAGACCTTCATGGGTCAGATTGTCCCATAGTTGCCTGCTGCAGCGTTCTTGCCCCTTCCTTGGTGCTGGCCTCTGCTGCAGATCGGCTGTTGGACTTGACGAGCCTCGAGTGTGAGCCCGTCTGGCAATTCCTATGTTCCGAGGCGTGTGCTCAGTGCTGCGCAGAGGGGCTCCGTGTCTCCCCCAGATTGAGCAGCATCTGGGGCCCAGCTGACTCTAGACTTGCCCTTGCTCATGATGCTGGCTATATCTCCCATGGGAGAGGTCCCTGCAGCCCCTCCCAGCAGCTCTGTCGCCTCACCTAGAGGGATCAGGCTGGTCCCTCTGCAGAGGCGGTGCTGGCACTGCCGCTTCGGTACCACCCAGCAGGGACTTGCTGCTGAAAACCAGCGGGCAGCAAGAGCCGCTGCCAAAAGGAGAGAGTCGGGTGCAGAGAACAGTGGCAAGAACCCACATCAGAGCCGCCTGGCGTTCCTGCCCCCTGGGCACGTGGGGCAAAGCGACTACGATCGGTGTGTCCATCGCACTCCGGCAGGAGAACCCAGCTTGGGGGAGCTGATGAGAGCGAGTCTGAGAACAGCACAGCGTGGGCAAGGGGAGGAGACGCGGGCTCTGAGCGAGACAGTTGATTCCAAAGGGACCTTAGCTACAGCGGAGACTCCAGGAGGCAAACACCTCATCCTCCCTATTGAACTAACCTCGTTATCTCTAGCCTGACTCTTATTTATACCTGCCTCTGGACATTTCCACTGCTTGCATCCGACGAAGTGGGTATTCACCCACGAAAGCTTATGCTCCAATACCTCTGTTAGTCTATAAGGTGCCACAGGACCCTTTGTCGCTTCTGCATGAAGTTCACCATTCAGAACCGCAGACTATGAGCTTAGATTGCAATATAAAGACTGTGTAGTGTAAAGAGGGGCACAAAGTCTCTAATATCAACTGATCATTTTCTTCCTTTAACATCAGTCTTCTAATGGAGTTATAAAAAAGGAAGCAGTAATTATTCACCCAAGTTTCCTTTTTGTTAGCTGGCTTTCAAAGAAGTTTAATTATACTTAGCCAACAGCTGGAGAATGTATAGCAAGATGTAGCACCTCGTAGGATACAAGATGAGATCAAGGTGAGCTAAGTAACAGCCTTTCAAAAATTCTATTTTATAAAGACTTTGAAGTGGTAAAAGCTGCTTCTATTTGTTGTTTTCAATCTCAAAATGCACCAAAATCCTTAAGAATTACTTATGAGCTAGACCTGTATTTACTTATTTCCCAGCCACTAGCTCTAATATTGCACAGGAGGAAAAGGACCAGGGCTCCCATGCAGGTGGCAAAGAATTCGGGCTACAAATTTGGCACCCAAAACCCACTGTGGTATGTGATTGTCCTGCTTCATGGGCTATTCTAATTGGCGCTGATGTAAAATCCTCTATGTAACCCATGGCCCTGGAAGTCAATGACGAATCTCCCATTTGCTACAAGGGACTGGGATCTGCCCTGTACACTCACTCTAGGGATGCATTTTTCTACCCAACTTAAGAAAACAATGCCTTCGGACCCTCCTGGGAGAGGCCGAGACTCCGGGAAGCCACCAGTGCTGCCGCTTGGCTCTGCAATAGGACAATGCTGAGAGCACCTTGTCATGTAACCGATTAGGCAAAACCACTAAAAACACGTTCCAAGCATCGGGGCGCTCTACTCTCACCTGTTTCAGAGCAGCTGAGCTTTTTCATTTACTATTTTCCCTAAGAAAGAGACTTGAGCTTAACATGTCATCTTCAGCAGTGTCCCCAGAAACCGGCGGACAGTGTCCCCCTGGGGCAGAGGCAGTGCTGATAACGTTTAACTCCTCGTGACACACAAGCTGTGGGTGTGTTCCGGGGGGTGGGGGGAGGCGGGTTCCTGCTCTAAGCCTGGTTTGTTTGGATGCTTTCGTCACATAACAGCAACAAGGAAAAAGGGTGATAGACTAAACCTTGGCTAAACTAATGGGGCAGGAAAGAGACCCCGCTGTCACAGGACGCAGAGGGGGAGCAGCAAGCCCCAAGACGGTTTCCTTATTCTGACTGGGGATCAATTGACCACTTGCTCCCATTTGCTCTCTCCTGGGACTGGCTTCCTTCAGCTTGAAGGCAAACCACTGTCATTCCTTATTTCCCAATGCAAATGAATTCTGTGAAAGGCCTTGCTTTGAAACCGGCATTATTCCCCAGGGGCTCGCCCCTCGCCCCACCCTCTATCTCCGAGGCTGCTCACTACCTTCCCAGAGCACCGAAGGTTACGGGGAAATAACTCCTGCTTGAGGAGTCCCAGATGGTAATCGAGGCACAGACAGCTGGCTGCAGAGGCCTCCGTCACCCCAACTGCATTCCTCAGCCAACGCCGGCCGCCGAGCACCTGGGGAATTACGTCAATAACAGTCCAAGAGTCACTCGCTGAAACAAAACAAACCCCGAAGGCGAGTTGATGGGCGCAGGCTGAGCTAGGGCAGCCAAACCTGTGTTCCAAAAAGTAGGGGCCATTTTCTTAGCTCCCCCCACTCCCCGCCTCCTGTTATTATTTGAGTATCGTTGTTATTGTTAATAATACTACGCAGGACTCCCCTGCATTGGCCGGGGTATTCCTTGCTGGTTCTTGCAGACCCACCTTGCCGTACAGAGGTGAAGAGCTAAGGGCAGTCCCGGTAACTATGGGGCTGTTGGCTGCCCTAGGCTGAGCAGCAGCGGCCCAAGAGCCAGGCCTTGAATCTGCTCACTAGCTGGAGACACATCTGTGCGTGGCCAGGCAAAGCATTTCATCGCCGCCGAGCTCATCTGCAGGCAGCTGGGTGAGACCTGAGCACAGGAGCGGTTTGCTCAGATCCTGGCTCACCTCTTGGCAGGGTGGCTCTGATTTCAGGCCCACGATTCTGCTGCCCCTGTGCTGTCGCTTTCTCCCAAGCGCCTCACCCAGCTCGGGGCAGAGCAGATGCTGGGTATTTGCAGTTCCGGAGCTTTGCGGGTCGCTCTGGTGTTTGCAGGGGTTCCTGGAAACTGGTGCCGTCTGCTCCCCGAAGGCCTGGTGCACCCAGCTCGGCGGAGCAGCTCCCACACTCTGCTTGCAGGCGGCAGGAGGGAACTGCATGAGCGGGACGACCTTACGCCTTGTTATTCATTATCCAAACTCTGGTGGTGTCGGCCCTGCCCAGAGCGCTCACCACCTGAGAGGCCTTGTGCCTCTGGTGATGCTCCTCCAGGGGACATGGGGCTCCAGAGACCCACAGGGCGGGATCGCCCCAGGAGCCGGACCCTCACCCCCGCTCACGTTCCCCTCTGTCACGGAGTATAGGGGAGTCTGGCCCTGCACCCCTCTTCCCCGGATTCACTGGGAGTCTCAGCCAGTCAGTAGAACAGAAGGTTTATTAGAGATGCCAGGAACACAGCCCAACCAGAGCTTGTCAGTACATCCAGGACCCCTCAGTCGGGTCCTTCCGGGGGGCAGGGAGCTTAGACCCCAGCCTGGGGCTCCCTGCATTTCGCCCCACAGCTCCAACCGGGGCAGGGAGGCCAGACCCTGTCTGCCTCGCTCGCCTCTCCTCCAGCCAGTTCACAAACTCCCAGCCAAAGGGGTCACCTCCCAACCCCCGTCCTGGCTCATGTTACAGCCTCAGGTAAAGTCTCACATTTCCAATGCAGCCTTTCCCTCAGGTCAGATCCATCTCGCTCTCTACTCCGTCACATCTCTCCCCCCTTCGAGACTGAACTGAGCGGGGTCACTTTAGCCAGTGACCCGGGGAAGTTCGAACCCGGTCACACCAGGCCGTTACAGTTCGACGAGCTCCCTTAGGTCGGGTGGGCTGGATGGCACCCGCAGGCCGCATGTGGGAAGGGTTATGCGGCCCATGCCCTTTTCCCATCCCAAAACCCCTGGGGTTCAAGCTGAGATAAGCTCTTTTCCCAGCGCTCCAGTCTGGAGGGCTGTAGTTCGGGCTCTCTTGGTTAAGAGCCTCCCTCTTGATCTGGTTCCCTCTCTGACCACGTGTCTGTGTCACCAGCCGCTCGGCATCGGCCCCTTTTCCTGGATGCAGCCACGTCGGGGCGAAGTGGTGAACATACCCCGTAAAGCGCCACCCAAATAGATCCGGCTGCTGCTTCTTAAGGGCCTGCCCCATGGCCAGGCATTCCTTCTCTATGGCCTGACCGTTCTGCCTCCAGGGCAGCCGCTCCTTGCTCAGATACCCGATGGGGTATCTCTCCCCCTTCGCATAGGCCTGCATCAGCACCGCGCCCAGCCCTGTGTCTGAGGCTTCGGTGAACACTGTACAGGGCTTGGCCCGGTCTGGGTTTACTCGATCTATTGGGCCCTGGATTAGAGCCTCCTTCAGCGCACAGAGAGCCCTCTGGCCCTGCTCGGTCCAGACTGCCTCGTCTGGCTTCCCCTTCTTACCTAGCTCTGTGATGGGGGCAGCTAGGGAGCTAAAGGGGGGTACAAACCTCTGGTAGTATCCCACCATCCCGCTAAAGGCCTGGACCTGTTTCTTGGTCTGGGGAACAGGCCAAACTCTGATCGCCTCCACCTTGGCCAGCCCTGGGCTGTTGAATGACTGGTTCACCTCTAAAGCCAGCCTGTCCTTGGCCTCTCTCTCCAGGTTCTGGGCTCTTTTCCCAGTTACTCTGAATGGGGGACACCTGAGGGAAGGATGGGCTCCCATCTCAGGGGAGAGATCCATCAGGGGATCTTCCCCATTCTCCTCCCAATTGTCCCTTACCGGTTCTAGGGATCCCCTTACTCTCCTCCCATACCACAGCTTGAAAGGGAAGCCCCCTGGTGATTCCTGGGGCACTTCCTTGTGCCATCGGTGGGGCAGGTACTTGTCCCAGTCCTGTGGATGCTGATTGATGCAAGTCTTCAGCATCAGCCTCATGGTCCCCTGAACTCTCTCCACCAGCCCATTGCACTGGGGATGATATGCTGAGGCCCAACTGTGCCGGACCCCACATTTCTCCCACAAGCACCGGAGCAGGGCCGACATGAAGTTGGACCCTTGGTCTGTCAGGACTTCCTTGGGGAACCCCACTCGGCTGAAAATGGTCAGCAGCGCATCCGCCACGGTGTCTGCTTCAATGGAGGATAAGGGTACCGCCTTGGGGTAGCGGGTGGCAAAATCTACCACCACCCGAATGTACTTCTTCCCCGACTGGGCTGCCCTGCTGAGGGGGCCCACCCCATTCATAGCCACCTTCTGGAAAGGTTCCTCCCTGATGGGCAGGGACCTCCAGGGATCTTCTCCCTTACCCTGGACCAGGTATAATAGCCGGTGATGATACTTCGGGTGCCCCACCGGCTGCCTCCTGATTCCCCGCAGTTCTACTTCCCCTTGGGAAGCCCATTCCCGGCACAGGAATCCCTTCTCCCACAGGGATCTGTCGCTGCAGTCTTCCCCAAGGGGGTTTGCAGCGCTGTGGCCAGCAAGTTCCCTTAGCTTCTCCAAAGTGGGATCCCTCTGCAGCTCACTGGCCAGGCCTGGGGTCACGGCCCCACTGAGCCCTGTCCCTGGTGGCTCCCTCCCTGCCGTGGAATCACTTCCCGGCAGCACCTCTGGACCAGGCAAGCCTGGTTGGCAGCCGTCCTGCCCTGCCTGTGTGTTCCCCCACTCAGCTGGGGTCTCTGCTCCCCCCGGGCTCAGCGCTGCCCTGGCTGTCCCTGTGGGGCCAGGCAGCGAGCTCGCTGCTTTGGTAACAGCATCAGAGCCAGCGTGAGCCACCTCTCCAGTGTGCAGGGGGGTGGGGAGCATCTCTCCGACCCACCCCGCCCTAGGGGTCTGGTTACAGGCAGGCAGGTAACCGGGGCCTGGCAGCTCCTCCCCCCTGCCAGCCAGGTCATTTGCATTTTCACTGACCATTTCCCTCTTAGCCAATTGGTTTCCTGAGTTCAAATTCAAATCCTCGGCCGTTACAGGGCCTGGATCCTGTCCCAAAGATACACAGTCACCCCCCAACAGCACCTCACCGCTGATATCCTGGAGACCCCCAACCACCAGCCAGCCCGACCCCTCCTGGGTCTGCACAGGGATCTGGGCCATAGGCAGGGCGAATGGGTCCGTCCCGGGGACCCTCACCCAGGTCACACAGCCCCCCAGCAGCTGGTGGGGGTGCACCACCCGGGGCCTGACCACAACTCTCTCTGTCCCAGGGTCTTGCCACCCCCCGAATGTCTCTCCATTGACCATCAGCTTCCGTTTCCACTGGGGGTCCATAGGGCTTGAGTCCAGGGCCAGGAGTGGAAATCCGTCCACCATCCCACCCTTCTGGCTGGTGGAGTTTATGGCCTTGGGACCCAGCACGGGGGTTAGATCCCGGGGCTTTTCCGCAGGGTCTCCCTGGTTCCAATCACCAGTCTGCTCCAAGGCAGTGAGGTGGGCCTCCACATCCCCACCCTCCTTAACCAGGGGCAGCAATTTAGGATCGAGGTTCCCTGCGGAGCTGGCACCCCGGGATCTGTCCCCACTTACCCCTGGCCAGTCCCCTATGCCTCTCCATTCCACCACTGCAAGTTCACGCTGCTGCTTCTTCTGTAGGTCTTTCTCGGGCTCTTGCTGTCTCTCACCGTCCTCTTGCTCTCTCGGACTCAGCTCCAGTCCCATCTGTCTCCGATCCCCTGCTGGGG
The DNA here is from genome assembly GCA_037349315.1 of Chelydra serpentina. Lineage (NCBI taxonomy): Eukaryota > Metazoa > Chordata > Testudines > Chelydridae > Chelydra > Chelydra serpentina. The sequence goes on from JBAIAC010000040.1 coordinate 20,221,913, forward strand.
AACCCGATCGTGAAGACCTCCGTCTGGTTGGGGACCAGACTCTTGGGGATGCCAGGCTATCACTCCAGCTGCTCCCAGATCCTGCTGTAGCCCCATTGGGGTCCGGAATCTGCTCCCTGGAATGGTCATCTTCCTCCAGCCGCGTGATTAACTGGGCTTTAGTGAGCTTTCCAATGGGTATCCCTCTCTTTTTGCACAGGGTTACAATGCTCTTCTTAAGGAGAAGGCGATACGCCATCACTTCACTGCTCCCAAGTTTGCTGTGGACTCGCAGGCCTGTGTGCTCTTAGCTCCCCACGGTTTCCAGGAAGAACCCCAAGTGTGCCAGCCCTTCTCCAGGTCACCGCCTCTTTGCCAGGGTCGAGCTGCAGCTCCTGCGCCCCTGGGTCCACTCACGGCACCCCCAGGGGAACCCTGTCACTGCAAAATTCCTTCTCTCTCCCAGGGCCAAGCCGCAGGCTCCTCTGCCCCTGGGACTGCTCACTGTAGCCCCCAGGGGGACCCCCTCATTGCACAGTCCTTCTCGCTGGACACACACTCCCAGGAGTTAAGCGTAGCTCCTCCGCTCCCCGAAACCGCTCCTCCGTGAGCCTTCAGCACGCCTGGTCCTCGTTAGCACCCCTTCGTTCTACTGCTCCCCAGTTACTTACTGCAGGAAGCGCCGTTCACGGGGTGCAGAACATCCCACCGCTGCCACCAGTTGTCACGGAGTATAGGGGAGTCTGGCCCTGCACCCCTCTTCCCCGGATTCACTGGGAGTCTCAGCCAGTCAGTAGAACAGAAGGTTTATTAGAGATGCCAGGAACACAGCCCAACCAGAGCTTGTCAGTACATCCAGGACCCCTCAGTCGGGTCCTTCCGGGGGGCAGGGAGCTTAGACCCCAGCCTGGGGCTCCCTGCATTTCGCCCCACAGCTCCAACCGGGGCAGGGAGGCCAGACCCTGTCTGCCTCGCTCGCCTCTCCTCCAGCCAGTTCACAAACTCCCAGCCAAAGGGGTCACCTCCCAACCCCCGTCCTGGCTCATGTTACAGCCTCAGGTAAAGTCTCACATTTCCAATGCAGCCTTTCCCTCAGGTCAGATCCATCTCGCTCTCTACTCCGTCACACCCTCTTCATCCTTTAGTGCCAGCAGGCCACACTGGTCACTTCTCGCATAGCCAGGGGGCCTCAGCCGGCCCTGCAGCCCCATCCTGGCCCCACCTCTCGGCCTTCCCCCAGCTCAGGCCTGGCTCTTCAGCCCGCCAGCCACAGGAGCTCTGCTTGTGTCAGCTGCCCGCACACCACTTCCACCCGGCTCCCTTTGCGCTCGCTGCCCCGCACGCGCCTGCCAGCCTCACTGCCCTGCCAGGACGGCATCCCCAGAACGGCTGCACCTGGTACCCAAGCCCCTTGGGCCTGCTGGTTAACACGGCCCTGAAGAGCCAGGCTGCTGGGCGCACCCGCAGACCAGCCCGTCAGCCCCCCAGCCTCTGTCAGCCTCCACGTCGAATGGGGGGCAGGCAGGGGCGGGAAATCCCCTTCAGTGAATGAGGCCGTTGAGCGACGTAGAATTGGAGAACCGCAGTCCTGACCTGCAGCCAGCCCGGCAAACTTCTTGTGGCAGTGTCTCCAGTGCCCTGAACACCGAGTGCTCAGAGTTTTCTGCATTTCATTTCCTTTCTCTAATTCCACGTCTGCCACTGGAGTCCAGAGTCTGTCTGACTCGTGCTCCCCTGCAGACATAGCGGATGGGCGGGAACAAGAGAGGACAGAAGTCTCCTAAATCCTGCTCCATGAGGTGACAGCAGAGAGAGCAACATCTGCCAGACGGAAGGAAAAGTGGCCAAGACAGCCCTGCTTGAGCAGTCGGGAACCAGGGAGGCTAAGCAGTTGCAAAGGCCACTGTGACTTGTATTTCCTAGTGCTTTGAAATGCAGGCGCAAGCCCGTTGTGCGTGGGAAGCCTGGCAAGGCTGCCCGGTTTGGATTTGGGTGAAGCACGTGTTCAGATTAGCAGCCAAAGCCCAGGTCTGAGGGGAAGCTGCGAGCAAGGGAAGCACAGAGAACACTAGCCGCAGAACGTGTTTGTGTTTCCTCTCTCATCTCGGCTTCCAACTGGTGAAATGTCCCACATGGTTAAGGAAGCCTGTAAGGATAAGCTGCTGAATTGTTTTACCATTACCCTAGCAGGCGGCGAGGCATGAGCACTCTCTCTTCCCCGGGAGAGCCTGGCTCCTTCTCCTGCAGACACACACAGCTGCCTGGAATCGCGCGCCAGGCACCACCAACACAAGGGGGTCACCTCAATGTGCACCCATTGATTAATGCTTCAGTACTTCCCCTTGCTTCCGCCCACACGTCCAGACGAGACTGGCTCTTCCTTCCCATCTGGGGCGAGAGCAGCCCCCACTGGTCGGACCGGGACTCTGGCCAGTGACACTTTGCTGCTGTCTAGGCCAAGGAGCCAGAAACTGCCCAGCAGTTAAATCTCAGCCGTTAAAACATGCCAGCGCCACTGTGGAGCCAACGCCAGCCAGGCTGCAGCGCCAGCGAAAGGAGGCTCTGTGTCCCGCAGTGATATAAATAACCCCTGGCCTGCGCCGTCTAATCCTGCCAGTTTGCTAACACAGCCAGCTCCCTGGAAGGCCCTTAGCAAACCCACAGACCAGGGCTTCCCCAGTCAGTTCATCCCCTAGGGGTCAGGTGGGAACAATTCTTGCAATGGGTGACTGCTGGATTCTCCTCTTTGGCGGGACCCCACAGTGGAGATGGGCTCTGTCTGTGACCAGAGGGGGACTCACATACCCAAGGGCAGAGTTTTGTGCATTTTACAACTCTGAGTACAATGTCGGCACCACACGCGTACATAGGGTGACCAGATGTCCCGATTTTATAGGGACAGTCCTGATTTTTGGGTCTTTTTCTTATATAGGCTCCTATTACCCCCCACCCCCTGTCCCGATTTTTCACACTTGCTGTCTGGTCACCCTACACGTACATGGTAAGGCAGCCTCTCTGCATAACTCTGGGAACCTGCAGCAGGAGGCCCAGGGCTCTGCTTTCAGAGTGAGCCCAGCCCAGTGCAAGATCCCTCCAGCCTCTCCAGGAAGGAGGCTGCATTGGAGATCTGAGTCCTTGGCAGTAAGGAAGTGAATTTGCTCTTCATTTACTTTCTCGGCTCCTCTCCCTTGATGTCCCTTTTGCAGGCAGCTGTTTCATTGAATGGTGTGGCTGGGTCCTTCAGCTCATCAATCAATTACTTGTCTGTCCATTTCAGTGCCTGCACACACACAAAAAGTCCCTTTAAATCTCTTGTCACTCTGTTTTGGTGGAGACAGGCCCTTCGTCCCTAGGTTTCAGGCTGCAGCCCCGTCTTCAAGAGCTTTCTGCTGGTTAATTGCTGGCACACTCTCACTGAAAACATGAAACACCCCCTGACAAGCCGTGTGATTTATTGCTGCCCACTGCAAAACGGAACAAAATCAATTGGCTATTACCTCACTTAGCGAGGGCTTGTCACCGCCTGGGAGCAGGGTGTTACAAATAAAAGCCAGGCGCAGCCCCGGCAGCCAGCCCCTGCACTGGGCTGCTCCAGCTGCTACGGGGCAGATAACAGTAGGGCCGCACTGGAGATGGGGTTTTAGGTTTTCCTAATCATTGCACTGTTGATGCAACACCAGCTTATTCCTGCGTTGCTGTTATTCATTATACAGATGTCGTCGCAGTACATTCCACCGGAGATGCACGGCGGTGACAGAATATTTCTTTATGACAGGAATGCATCCCGTAATTAATCGCATGCGTTTAACCCTTTAGTCAAACCCGCGGCAATCTCCGCTCCACGTGCTGGACACCAGGCACAGCCTGCAATTACACAGTCCGTTTGGGAGCCACACAAGCTGCGCACCGCAAGGCTTTATTCGCTGGCCGGTAGAAAGCGGCTGGCGTTAGCTACCGAAAAAGGAGTTTTTGCCAAGCGTTGGAGCAGTTACAGTTCTGCTCAGTTTTACGCAGCCATTAGCCCGCCTCAGGGAAAGCAGCATGAAAACGTGGGCAGGGCGTTCCCCACCAATGGAGATTGCTGGTGCCCCCAAAATGGGCTGGTCATGTCCATGCACCCAGGGAGACCCAGCCGCTGCCCAAAGAGCCTGTTGGATTGAAAAGCAGTTTAATAAAAATCTCTTGGTTTATTTTCCCGCTGCCAGGTCCTTTCCCTGTCTAGGGAAAGAAGAAAAACGGACTCGTATCGCCGTACGCAGAGGGGCGTTTAAGGAGCGCATGGGCAGCAGAGACAGAGAGCGCGAAATGGTACAGTCCGGGGAACACTGCTGCTCGCTGGGTAATTGAACCTGATGTTCACAGCAATGGGCTGGACCCAGCCAGCTTTAGTTTGTTTGTAAATACACGTGAGAAATAAAGCGATCGAGGGGGAGCCCGGGGCCCTGCTACCGCCGGAATCTGCGTTGATTAAATCTCGGATACGTTTTAAGGGCCAGATTCTGGTGCAAGTTGGCAGAGCCCCGTGAGCTCCAGGGCTGATTTACATCTGCTGAGGACCTGTCCATGAACATCCGAAGCATGCTCTCGGGTCATTCCGAAAGTGAACAATTTCCCCTGCTGTATTTCATCTTCTTTGTTTCATTCCCAACTCACTGGCAGACTCTTCCAGTCGTAGCAGGGAGCTGCCCCTCCCGGGGAGCTCGGCACTGTGCACAGCATAAAAAGGCTGCATTATTTATAGACTCCAGATAGATATTTCACGGGCAGCCCGGCCCATTCCCAGCATTCCCTCCATTCACAGATCATTAAGTAGCACTCGCTGACATATAAGGCAATGCGAGTGCAGTGGTTAACTTTGAACACTGCCATCCATCCCAGTGCTAAATGAGATTCAGAAAGTAATTGTCCAAAGAGGTGGGATGGCATTTGTCCTGCCAAATAAAGCTTAGTGCAGAGCAGCCATGAAAACCTCACGAAATGCTGTCATCGTCTGGGAAACCCGGGCTCTTTACCCCAGGCTGCTCTCGCGGGCCCATGCAGTGCCCCAGACCAGTGACTGGGGCGTACAGGTGTCCCTCGGGGCAGAACTTGGGCCTGATCTGCATTGAGAATCTGCACTTCGAGGAGTTTTCCTCCTGTCTGTTGTCTCCTGTTTGCTTATCTGGCAGCAGCCGCTCTAGCACCTGATGCGCTTCGTCCAGCTCCCTTTATTTCCTCTGGTGTTTTCACTCAGCAGGATCGTGTGCTACAGAGACGGTCGCTGAGGCCAGTAACTGCTACCCTGGGGCAGGCAGAACCTGCCACTGGTGCTCTCAGGCGGCCCTACCCCACTCAGAACTAGGGAGGGACACGCCTGTGTCTCTGGCTGCTCAGTGCTGAGGTGGAGACAATAGCAGGACGTGGCCACGGGGACACTTGTCAGTGAGCCAGGCAATGTTCCTGGCTTCCAAGTAAAGCCGTGGATCTGGCATTCAAAAGAACAACCTACGTCTTGTTCAGATGCACCAGCAGGAAGCAAAAAAAAGGGACGACCCTGAGCCCAGAGCCTCTCGGGCAGCTGGACGTCTTGGCTGTTTAGTTAGGAATTGTTGTGAGATCCTGACAGGCGCTGGAGCAGGTGCCCCCGTCACCAAAACCCGAGCCTGGTAAGGCATCAAAGAAACCAGGCCTGGCCCTGCTCTCTCCCATACAATACACGGATGACTGTTTAGTAACGCACCTGTCGTGCCAAGTGACACTCAACTACATATAATGGGGTTGTATCCTCCAGTAATGCAATGCAGCCACCTCTGGGGGGGCACGACACAGCAGCTGTTTATAACTAGCCAATGCTTTGGGACAGGAAGGGAAGAGCATTGAGATTTTGTCCCTCCAACGAGCTGAGAGCAGGTGGATCCTGCCGTGGGCATACTTGCTAAGCTCCTCCAAGAGACAGCCCCTCACACTGCACGAGGTCCCCTGTCACCACACCAGGCCTGACGTGGAAGAGGGGCCCTAGTGCCATTTCCTGCTGTGCCTTGGGACTCCCCCATCCGCGGCGTGTCCCAGCCCAGCGCTGCGCGACCCAAGGTGGGCTTGTGTTGTCTATTCATGTTGCAGCGTTTGACTCCCTGGCACTCTGGCTGCAGTGAGACATTCAGCAAGCTCTTACCACCATTCTCCTCCCCCTGCCCCGCGGTTGCCATGGCTCTCTCTCGGGATCATTCCTTTCACCGTGCAGGGCAGAGTTGTTCCCCACTTTTTCTTTATTTCCTGCGGCTGAAAGTTTCCCAAGAAGCAAAACAGAAGAGAGTTTGTGGGTGTGCTCGGAACGACACGCCTTCCCCAGAGTCTAAGGCAGCCAACAATAACAGCATGCTGGGTGTCACTATACAAAGGGGGGCTGTGTGCATTTCAATGTAGCTACGTTAAAAGGCCACACAGGCCCCTCGCCGCTCTGAGCAGGCCTCTCTGCCTTTGTTCCTCCACTGGAGCCTTTTATAGCATTTATCCCACCCTTTACATGACGACTTTAGGTTTGGGGCCCAAACCTTTGCCCCATAACTTGACGGCTCCCAGGGGATCAGGTTACCTGTACAAAGGGGGCTTTGTGGTAAGAACAGGTGTCCGGGTTCCTGCTAACCAGCAAAACTGTTTTATTTTTGCGGGAGTCTCTTGAGTGCAAAGGTTTGCGGGCTCCTCCGGCTGCATTTAAAGTTTGCAAAGGTGAGGTGGCTTCTCCGGCTAGCCCAGACGTGGCTCCTGCCTAATTCTTGTGTCTCCGCTGAATGGCACCTTGCACTGAGACAGCTTCCACGACACTGCTCAGTCCTGTGCATTATGCTGCCAGGAACAGTGAGCCTCGTGGAAAATACCCATTCCCTAGTCTGGGGCTCTGAACTCACACAGCTTATTTTAGCTCCCTAGCCCCTCTGGAAGCTATCTCAGGCATGTTTGGGGAATACAGCAGGTATTTTTATGAGTGGGATTTGCAGGAGTATTTTCATCTTAGACTTGGAGCCAGCTGGGACCGCTGCCAGGTTTACGAAGCACAGAAACATAACACTAGTGAGGAGCAGTCTTTCTACTGGGGCTTAAATTTAGCTGTGGAGCAGCAGAGTCATTTTAAAATGTCGTCCTTCTGTTTCCTCGGCCACCCCGTCCCCTCAGGACCTGCACAGAGATGCAGCCTTGACCTAAGCCATCAAATCAGAAAGAGCACATGTCCTGGTCCGGTGCAGCTTGCTCTTCCAGCCTCTGCTTCCACAGCAAACACTCACACCACCAGCCAACGTAGCCCTTCCCAGGACGCGCTGCCCTTTAGATCAATGCTGTGGTAATTGGACTGAACATTAGGGTGATTTGGCACGGTTTGTTTTTGACAAGTCCAAGTTAATTTCCTTCTTTGACAAGGTTGCTGCCCTAGTGCATGGGGGAACCAGTAGACATGATGTATCTTGATTTCAGTAAAGTTTTTGACAGTCCCACGTGACATTCTCACGAGCAAACTTGGGACATGTGATCTAGATGAAATTACTATCTGGTGGGTGCACAAGTGGCTGAAAGCGTAGTTATCAATGGTTCACTGTCACTTTGGGAGGGTGTATCTAGGGGGGTCCCACTGGGATCAGTCCGTGTCTGGTACTAGTCAATATTTCATCCATGACTTGGATAATGGAATGGAGAGGAAGCTTATAACATTTGCAAATGACACCACGCTGGGAGGGGTTGCAAGCACTTTGGAGGACAGGCTTAGAATTCAAAACAACCTTGACAAATTGGAGAATTGGTCTGAAATCAACAAGATGAAATTCAATAAAGAGAAGTGCAAAGTACTTCACTTGATCAGGAAACACGTAATGCACAACTACAAAATGGGGAATAACTGAGCGGGAGCGGTGCTGCGGAACAGGAGCTGAGGGTTATAGTGGAGCACAAATGGAATATGAGTCATGCAGTGGTGGAAAGGGTTAATTCCATTCTGGGCTGTATTAACAGGCGTGTTGGTTGTAAGGGATGGGAGGTCATTGACCCGCTCTACTCGGCACTGGCGAGGCCTCAGCTGGAGTACTGTGTCCAGTTCTGGGCGCCACACTTCAGGGAAGACGTGGTCAAATTGGAGAGTGTCCAGAGGACAGCAACAAAAGTGATCACATGTTTAGAACACCTGACTTGTGAGGAAAGAAAACTGGACGAAGACTGAGCGGGGACCTGATATCAGTCTTCAACTAAGTTAAGGGCCGTTATGAAAAGGACAGGGAACAATTGTTCTCCATGCGCACTGAAGGCAGGGCAAGACGTAGTGGCTTGACTCTGCAGCAAGGGAGATTTGGATTAGATATTAGGAAAACTTGCTAATTTTAATGGTAGTTACACGCCGGAACAGGTTTCCAAGGGAGGCTGTGAATTCCCATCATTGAAAGTTTTTAGGAACAGGTTGGGCAAACCCCTGTCAGGCAGGGGCGCCGACTCCGTGGGTGCTCCGGTGCTGGGGCACCCACGGAGAAAAATTGGTGGGTGCTCCGCACCCACCGGCAACTCCCCGCCCGCCCCGGACCCGCGGCAAACTTACCAGGCACCGGGAGATGTTGCGGGGCCCCGCCCCCGACGCTGGGCAACGCTGCGTCGGCGTCAGGGGCGGGGCCCCGCAACGTCGCCCGGCGTCGGGTGACAGCACCCACGGGCGGGGCCGGAAGTCAGCCCCTGTGCTGTCAGGGATGATCTAGGTTTACTTGGTCCTGCCTCAGCCCAGGGGCGGGACTTATGACCTCTCGGGGGCCCTTCCTGCCCCACCTTTCTATGATCCTATGAAAAAGCCCCTGTCCATGACAAGCGAGAATCAGAGCTGCAATGAGGAAAGTGCCCCTTGGTTTTCAGCGTATTTACTGCAGAGTGTACAAAAAACACAATGGTCTCCAGACACCAGTTCAGCTGAAATAACAAAATGCAACTATCCCTTGTGCCTTTACACTGACCATAATGAGGATGCTGACTGTGGACCACAGGACTGCGCTTGGAACACAGCTTTCATACGCTGGGTGTCCTCTTTCACCGGCAATTCAGAGCAAGGCTGGCTCTCCATTCTATGGTGCTAGGCACGGCAGTGCGTGACAAAGACTCAATCATAACAATTAATGAGTACCCCAAAGTGCTTTGCAGAGCTGCACAGTGAGTGTAGAGCACTGTGTTCTCAGAAACAGCGCCTCACACCCGGACTTGGGGAGGAAATGTTGGCTACTGGCACAGGGTATCCCTAACTCTTTTGGAGAAGCGTCTTTAGCTTCCAGAAGGGCTGCCCCAGAGACAGGACTGAAATGATCTTAGTGGTATGGTCTATTTAAAACTAACAAGGGAGCACAGGCCTCCCCAGGCTCTGCACTGGGCAGGACTCCAAGTCCTGGTTTGCAGCATTATTGTTCTCGCTTGGCCTTCCGGCCCAGAGGTGAGAGTGCTGCAGGTGAGCGACAGGGACAGCGAGGACCATTTGTTTAAGTAAAAGACAAAGATTTGTATTCTTATCCAGGAGTTTAGCTGAGCCCCTTGGATGTTCATGTAGTGCCCCGCCATTCCTGACCTTGGGGCCTTGCAACCAGCTCTAAAATGCCTTCCCTGGGCTACAGCAATAGCTCAGCTTCCAGACCTGACAGGAAACAGGAGCAGGGACTCCTCTAGGAAATGCTGAGTTGCCTGAGCTTTTGTGAGCCCCTCCCTGTCTCCCAGTGGTGTTAGGAGAATAAAATTCATTAATGAGGGCAAGGCACTTGGAGTCCCTGATAATGAGGGGCAAATAAACAAATAGATAAATGCACACTAGATGAACCTACTATTGTCTTTACTTGTTTATATTTAAATGTTTTGACATTATCAAAACAAGAGTTAGATATTATTGAAATGAAACATTTGCTCTTGTTCACACAGCGCCAATGGTTCAAGGGATCAAAATCGAAATATCCTGGAATTTTCGTTCTGTGGGAAATTTCAAAATGTTGTCTTTTCATTCTGAGTCAGAACTTAGCAGGTTTTGAAATGTCAGACCTCTCCATGGAATGGGCATTCCATTTTCTGACCAGGTCTACACACACACACGCGCACGTACACTCAGCCATCTACACACACACATACACTCAGCCATCTACACACGCGCGTGCACGTACACTCAGCCATCTACACACACACACACACACACACACACACATATACACTCAGCCATCTACACACACGCGCACATACACTCAGCCATCTATACACACACACATGTGCATGCATACACTCAGCCATCTACACACACACACGCATACACTCAGCCATCTACACACACACACGCGCACATACACTCAGCCATCTACACACACACACACACACACACACACACACACACATATACACTCAGCCATCTACACACACGCGCACATACACTCAGCCATCTATACACACACACATGTGCGTGCATACACTCAGCCATCTACACACACACACGCATACGCTCAGCCAGCTACACACACACACAATAATTTAGCATTAGGTGACACCATGCAGACAGGCTCGAGTAAGAGTGTCTCTGTATGCACACGTGCAAAGCCCTGGTCCCAGCGGTGACGAGATTAGGCTCCAAGTAGACAAGTGGGGGACTCAGAGTGGTGGGGGGGGAGGGTTACAATTGGTATTGATGGACACACACAGAACCTGTCTTCTTGTTTCTCATAACTACAGTACCAAGTAGCCCCATAGGGCCCGCACGTGCTGTTGACTGGCTGGCGTCTCCCAGGCCTCCCGCAGAGGCAGGGCTGAGGCAAGGACATGGCCTTGGGGCGCAGTGCTGGGGCAGTGTGACGAAGGCATGGCTGGGAAGAGGCTGACAAAAGGATGAGCCGGGCTGGACTCACGGGCAGCGCAAAGGACGTGAGGTGAGGCACAGCCACAGACATGACGGAACAAGCCAGGAGAGGCAGAGCTGTGAGGGGCTGGGACATGAGTAAACGCGCGTGCCCTCGATGCCGTGCGAGAGGGAGAGCCGGGGAGGGATACAGCGGGGCGGAGAGGTGATGTGGCCGCAGTGACGGGGAAGGAAACTGATCTGAGCAGCTGCACTTGGTATGGCCCGGATGTGTATAACAGAGCTGGCCCGGACTAGTCCACTGAAAAACTTTCCCAATAACGATTCCGGTTACAGCAAAAACAAAATGTTCCATGGGGAAAACATTTGAAAAAAAAAATTTCCATTGGAAATTTCTAAATGAAATATACATTTTTAGCTGAAATTTAAACAAAAATTACTTTTTTTTTTAAAGCAAAAAATTCAATTTCAGATTTTGGTTTTTTCCCCTTCCCTCCCCTCCCCCCCGTTTTGTCCGACACTGACTGCACTAGCCTGAGTATTTTGTTTGAGTGGAGTGAGGGGAAATGGAGGAAGACACCATTCCTTTTTCTGCTCTGACTTTGCAACATTTCAAAACTTTCTCCACTTTGGAAACGTGAAAGAAGAAAAAGTCAAAGACAAGCCCTGGACTTGATTCATTTTATGCACTTAGTGGCAAAGAGGGGGAAGGGAGAAAAATTAAAATTCGACCATTAGCCATTTTAAAAATCCTAAATTTTTATAACAAATCTTTTGTGATTTTTTTTTTAAATAGCTGAACTCTTCAACATGGCCTTTAAAGCTGCTGTAGTCCGTTCCCCCGTCTGACTCGGGTTCAATGGCTCCCAGGGCACAGAGCCGTGGCATCAGGAGAGGAAGGTGGGGAGTACTTTGCTTCTGGCACCTTGCTAGCTCCTAACGCAAACCCTTCACAAACTGATCACTGAGTAGATCCATCATTTCTGTCTCCATCACATTCTGTATTTTAAGGATTTCACAGTGAGAGCAGGTCGCAGCCGTCTCCACAATAGCATTGTCCTTGCCCGGTGCTTCCTGTAGCTCGCTTCATTCGCATGACTAGGGGGTCATAGGCCCCTATTATTAACGCTTTCGTGCTTCTATCCACAGCACTTGCCTAATCCAGATTGATTCACTATATGTCATAGCAGCTGGCAGTTCCACTTGCTTGGCCTTTACATTTCCCTTGTATCGCCTATATCTGTCTGTCAGTCAAGCTACAGCGTCTTCTTTTGCTTTATTTTCTTCAGGCGCATCCTGGAGCTATTGCTATTACTGTCTCAGGTGAGACGCCTACTGCCACAGGTGGAAGCATCGCCCTTAGATTTCAGCACAGGCCCTTTGTATTAGGTTTCCTTCTTCCACTCCTGTATCAATTTTAGTTCACATGTTTATGGACACGAGTCCATCCACAAGACTGAGTTTAATTCTGATATTGGTTATGGCTAGGGAATCTCAGCAGTATTGTGGCAAAGATATATAATGCTCTACTACAATTGGCTAGGCTTTAAGAACGATTGCTTTGCTGTGGAATAACGTACTGCTCCCAGATTAACTACTCATGAGTAGCTGAATGCGCCCAGTTGTAAAGGTGACTGATCTGGGGCAGTTGGTCCAAAGAGGCCAGGCTAAAAGCTGTAGGATCTTTGCTATCTGGAAAGGAACGTTCCTCCGGTGCAGTGAGTGGAAGAAGAAAGTTATTGATGGGACAGAGAGCAACAGTTTGCGTCTTTGGGTCAGAGCTGAAATTGCAGTCCCGGGAAATAGCCTGGGTTGTGCTGCTTGACGCCGGCCTGGGCTCAGGCGCCATCGCCAGGTCCCGAGCGTCTCTTTGCCAGTCCGGCCAGGGCACTGAAACAGTCCGGGGACCTCCATGCCTGGTTCCATGAACACGCGCACTAGAGTGGCCAAGTCCTGTTCTCCGTTGCATGCCCCCCGTTTAAGGTGTGTATGGCTGAGCAGAATTTGGTCCTTTCTCCTCTGCACACTAATGTGTAGCATTCCGCCATTTTGGTGACCATCCTGCGAATACAAAATGGCAGCAGGCACAGCTGCACCAGGCAGGGGCTGCCATCATGTGCCAATCTGCTGATTACGTCCCCGTTGTCACGCCACTCAGTGAGAAGTGATGCTAAATTAGAACAGCTAATTGCACCGCTCTTTGAAACCGTCAGGATGACACCTCAGTGATAATCTCTTCAATGCTCGATGATAGCTCTCGCGGCCTGCTCTGACTGGGATTAATCAGCCTTTCAGCAGTGTGATGATGCCGCTGCCACCCTGGGAAAGAATCCTGGGGCCTCTGTCACTTGGCTCAGGCCCCTGTAGACGACAGGGCTGGCAAGGCCTTTGCTCAAAGCACAGGGATTCTACCCCAGTTTTCTAGCCTTGTGCCACGTTGGGGAAAATGCCGGCTCAGGCTCCCCGTTTGTCTTTCACTGAGTGGGCCAATGCGTGGTGCGATCAGGCCCCTAAATTGTGCCACTGGCTACTCCAAGCCAAGCCTGGAGATTATAATATGCGCTGGGGGCTGCTCTAAGCCAGCGGCGGAGTTGTCGTGATCCCAACCCAATCAAATCGCAGTGGGCTCGGTGCAGAGGGCGAGGTTCTCTGGCCCATGTCCCACACGAGGTCAGACTGAGCGTAATGGCCCAAGCGATCACTGCATTTGTGTAATGAGTGCGCCATGTCCCCATCCCTACAGCTCCACTCACTGAAATCCACGGACGTAAGGTTGGGCCCTAAGGTCAAGCTCCAGCTCCCACTCGGGGCAATGAACACACACACACACACACACACACACACACACACACACACACACACACACACACACACACACACACACACACACACACACACACACACACTCACTCACTCACTCACTCACTCACTCACTCTCTCTCTCTCTCTCTCTCTCTCTCTCTCTCTCTCTGCACTGAGCAGTCTGGCGTAAGTGCTGCAGATTCAGCCAAAACCTGCACACTCGGGCCTTTCCTCTGGGAAGTTCCCCATCTCCATAGCCCCCAAGTCCCTCCTCCAATCACAGTGCTTCCCTGGACAGTTTGTAATGGTTTCCTTTCCTTTGAAGGAAAAAAAGCCGCTTCTGACTGAGTGTTTCCCGCAGAAAGGGAGGGGCTGATGGCTCTGCATTGCCCATTAACACGCCCGAGGTTGGGAGATGGGTGAGTGCTGCCCATACACAACAGCGTCTCTCAGCGCAGAGCCCACCAGCAACACACCGGGAAAGGGGCGTTTGCATAGCTCCCCATGCGGCTCTTGGTGAAAGTTCCCCTGTGCCCAGGCCAGTCCCTCTCTCCGGGACAGAACGAGGCGATTGGTTTTGGAGTCTAATGCCCCCAGTGGAAGCTAGTTCTGAGCGCCCCAGGGCCAGCCTTAGTCCCGAGTCTTATTTAACTGCTCCCCACTATACTGGAACCCAATCTTTGGCAATCAATAGGCAATCGGGCAGCTGCCTTTCCTACGAGTCCAACCCCCACGGTGATGGCTGAAAGGTTGTGGTTTCATGGAGCTGCACTGAGCAGGGTGCCAGACGGAGTGCGGATAGGTGGCAAGATCAGGCCCTAAAACACATGAGCAGAACAAACAGTGTTTGCAGCAAACGTAAGAGGGGTCACCCCACGGTCTCCCATCAGCTGGCAGGAAAGTACCCACTCCCCTTCAGTAGCGTTGTCTGGGCCTGCTGGCCTTGCTGCGTGGCTGGCTGTGTTCAGGGGCCTGCTGGACAGATTCACCCATCGCAGAATCACTGGCTACTCTGCGCTCTGGGAAGGAAGCTGAGGGCACCTTCTGGGGCTAGGTCAGATGCTCAGGCTTTGGGCCAAGGTGCCTCACACGTGCCCTGAACCCTTCACTTCTTGGTAGCGCATTTGTCCTTTGGTGCGAACATCTGCCATGGGAGCAGTTTCACACGGCACCAGGCGGCTTTCTATCCCTGTTACATACACCCTGACACTCCCTGGGGTGGTCTTCCTGCCCCTGCCCTTTTGACTCCCACCAGTATCCATGAACTCCATGGCTTCCTTTCAGCTGCTGCTGGGTCTTTTCCTATTTATTAGCACAGGAGTGTCACCAGATGTCATCTACCGCATGCGAGGGGACATGTGGTGCCGTTCCTGCAGCAGGGACAGCACCCTCAGACCTGGCCGAACCCAGAATTGCTCAGCAGTGTCTGACCGCCTGGAGCAGGCAGGCCCATTTGCAAGCTGGCCTAACTCCCCCAGCCAGCGTGTGTGAGTATTGGCACCTCATGGGACAGCCGTGCTTGCTGGGACCAGGACTCCTGACCAGCAGCGACCACATGGCCCTCCGCCCTCAGGTTAGAGGAGAAACGTGCCAACTCTAGTCCAGTGCAGGCAGGCCTGACTTGCAGAAATGAAAAAGCACCTCCCTGAGCCTCCTGGAGAGCCGTCCCTGGCTGGGGACAGCCGAAAAGCATTCCCAGCGACAGCTCACTCTCCCCATCTCTGGAGGCCCATGAATGGAGCATTAGCACAAGACAGGCCAGATCGTGGGCGTAGCACAGTCTGTATTCCATGGTGGGACAGTGCCCTGCTTCTGCACACAGGAGCCTGCCTCACTAGCGCAGCACAAGCCAGGCCCACTGGAACCAAGGGGCTGTCACTGAGTCCATGTTAAAGCTTAGTGTCAGGAGCTGCAGCCCTGCCAGGACGAAGCCTGCATGGCTAGAGCTCTGCCTGGGAAGAAATCACGTCTCCCTTGGCCCAGGAGAGCCTGGCTCGTCTCAGGCTCCTCCCCTCCTTTCTCCATGCCCACGGCTGTGCGGCTCCAAGCACCTCAACCTCCCTTCTTGTCCCCATCTGCCCTGCCTCCAGCCTCTGTCCCGCACGTTCCTCCCAGCAGGCGCCTCTCAGCCAAAAAGGCACCTCAGAACGCCCTGCTGTTCCTCATGACGTGAGCATTACGCTCCTAGGCGGCCTTCATCTGTGTCCTCTCCCTCCCCAGCCCCGACCACCGCCTGGGCCCTGTCTGCACGTAGGCCCATATTGGGGCCATGCGGCTAGATCCGCGTGGAGCCTCATTGGCGCTGTGTGCAGTTGCACGGGGTCAGGGCCATAGACTGTAAATTCCTCAGGGCAGACAACCCCCCTCGGTGTGGTCTGTGTGTATGTTCATAGACGTTCCTGCCACATGGGGGAGGGCAGGGCAAAAGCCTCAAGCAGCTGAGTCCAATCACCCAGTCCCCGCAGAGGCTGGGTGTGGGAGGGCTCTGAGACAGAGCCAGCTTCCAGGAGGAGAGGAAACTGAGGCAGGAGCCTGGCAGGCTGGCAGAGAGCCCAGGGGAATTCAGCTCCGGAATGGGGCTAATGCGAGGCAAACACCGCCGGAAAAAGGCCCTACGTGTGGGGCACCAGCTGGGGCCTACCTCCCCAGAGAACTGTGGCCGTGCCTGAGAGGGAAGAGAACGTATGGGGAAATGGGGGTAAAGCCTCTGGGTGCAGATGATGATCATTTAAATACTGCGCCACTCTTTTATCAGGACGATTGCATTCTCTTGGCTGTTGTTTTTGTTTTCTTCATCCCCGTGTGTCTGCGGTGGTTAGATCATCCTGGCCCACAGGTGATGGTGACAGACATAAATATATTAAATTACTACCACAACTAAGGAATAACTGGGCTTTGGCAGGCAACCATTTTGTTTCCCAAAGCGTAGGCCGCCTTTGCTGTCGATAAATGAGTGAATGGAAAGCCAAGGGATCGAGGACTTGGAATCAATGCAGCCCACAGCACCATTGTTCAAAAGGAGTTTTTTAATTATGCAAATCCATGTTACATCATCACCATTGCACATGACTGCAGCCAGTGGGGATTCGTTATGAGGCATGTCCCCAGTGTCTGCAGATGCCACTCCAGCGCTGCAGTGTAGGTCGAGCCCATGAGGCAGAGGAAACACAAGAGCACAGGCTGCCCTGCAGAGATTGGCGGGCTGCCGTTGTTTTACAATCCCATTAGACAGGCGCCTTGCACCGATGCTTTGAAACCCTTGCTCTTGGTCTGTCAGTCAGGTACCGGACAGTCCGAGAATCCACACTGGAGACCCGGAGAGCTAAACCGAGTGCACGCAGTATCAATGCACATCTTAGTGTGCTCCTACCGGCGGGCGCTGGGACAGGCGAAGGCATTGTTCCAGGTGACGAGAGAGGGTCCCGGGTTCACAGCACAGAGCCAGCTAGCAGAAGCCAAGCTGGTTCTCCTCCCAGTTCTGCCCCTGACTCACTGCGTGATCCTCCCTGGGCAAGTCACTTCTCTGCTCCATGCTTCGGTTCCCCATCTGCCACATGGGAGGATGCTCTACCTCTCGGGGGCTGATTCACTGACCTGGGCATGTCCACTCAGCTCTCTGGGGGCTGGGACAGTTTGCGTGTTAGTCTTCTTACTGGGACAGTCAGCAGAGAGCTGGGCCCTACAACCCCTGACTGCTGTGCTGCGCCAAGCTATGGGGGCCCCTGGCCGAGCCCCACGAGTCAGGAATTCCTGGGTGGAGGGGTTAATCAATGCAATGTCTCCACATACAGAAACAATCCATTTGCTTTTAACAGCTTCATTTTCTTACCATCCCAGGAGTTCCAATCCCCTGAGCACAAACATCATGGTGGGTCACTAGCTGCCCCAAGGGCCTAGGCACAGAGAGAGAGAGAGAGAGAGAGAGAGTAGGTGTGTGTGTGTGTGTGTGTGTAGGTGTAGGCAGGTGGGGGGCAGGTGGGGCGACACAGACATGCCTGGACGTGGCGAGGTGAATTTCAGCCTTTGCCTGTTTCATGTGGCTAGACCTTTAGTAGCATGAGCTCGGGGGCGCGGAGACCACTGACTTGTCCAGCACGGGTGCTCTGTCCTCCATGCGCACCGCAGAGCGAGGGCCAGCTCCCGGGCTCTCATTCCCACCAACCCCAGGGGAAGGGAGGGCAGGACTGATGCTTGCAATGACTCACCAGTGGATTATGGCACAGGGCTCACCAGCTCGGGGGGGCCACCTCATCAGGCCTCCCAGGGGCAGGGTGTCCCCAGGCAGCACCAGGGGTGTTCAGCCTGGGGGAATCGGACTGGGCTCAGCCTCTTGCAGGGTTAAACACTGTGATGACTGAGAGTCGCCTGAGCGCCCCCCAGCCAGAGGGGGAAGCAGCGGATGGGACAGTGGTCTGATCACCGAACAGGGAGCCAGGACTCCTGATCCTAACGCCGGCTCTCACAGTCTCCCTCTCTGGCTCTGGGCCGGTCACCGAATGAGGCTCCTGATGACTCCCTCTCTCCCCAACCCACAGGGGTGCTGGAAGGAGCGAGTCTTGTAAAGTGCTTTGAAGATGCAAAGTGCCAAGCATGATACGGAACGACAGGGCACCCCTCCAGCTAGGACTCACTTCCATTGCTCCAGGGGAGGCAAATCGCTGGAGCCCACCGCTGTTTGTAAAGGAGTGAAGCCGGGTCGGAGAAGTTACTATGCTAAGAGCCCAGCGGGGCACTAACCCAGGGCTCCCCTTGCAATAATGGAGCCCGGTCAGCGTGGGACATACTGGACTGCCTCTGGGGGCGTCTCGGCCCACGCCAGAGCCCTCAGCCCCAGGAACGCTGGCAGCTGCACGGAGACGCGGGGAACACTAGAGTGTGAGCCTCACGGCAGAGCACATGGGCAGCGTCTGCTTCTGCTGCCCAGGCTGACCCAGGATAAGCAGAGGCCCTTGGTCCTCGGGGCTGCTGCCCTGCCCGTCCTGCCAGCACCGATTGACACCCAGACTGTTTAAACAGTCCCTAGAGACAGGGGTGTCAGCACATAAAACATCACCTGTGGTTACATTACATGCTGCACAGTCAGGGGGAAGGGGGGAAGTGGAAGACGTGTGGCGTACAGCCCTATGAAAAGTCGGGGGGGGGGGGCAAACCAAGATCTGGAGGGGCATCTGCCCCCTTTCCCCCCACAGCAAACCATGTCCCGCCTGTAGATAACACACCCGGGAATCAGCCTCTTTCTGAGAGAAACTAGCTGGCAATTCTGTATGTCAGAGTAACCCCCAACAATGGCTACAGCTCCCCAATTCATACCGTACAAATCCATCGACACGCGGCCCATCCCTCCCCACCAGCATGCACACAGCGCTTCTGCCGCTCAGTAGAGAACGGCTGAGGTCTCTGCCCACGGCTCCTCCTGCCGGGAGCCTGATACAGCCACCCAGGGCTTGGGAATCCCGCTCTCCCTTATGTACAGGTCAGGGCAGCTGCCAATGCCCCGGCCCGATACAGCATCTCCGAGCGGGTTGCCCCACAGCCATGAACTGTGCTATGCTCCTTGGAGTCGCCGAGACGGTCAGCAGCGAAGCTGGGGTGGTGCTGCTGGGGGGTGCTGCCCGGGAGCAGAGCCGCTTGAGGCTGGGATGAATCACAACCTGAAAGGAATGGGAGAGCAGACTGGATCAGTAAAATACAACCCAGGGTGAGAAGCACAGGCGCAGCACCGACGGCCAGACCCAGTGCCTACTGGAGTCAATGGGACGACTCCCTGGCTTCAAGGGGTGCTGGATTAGGCCCCTGGTGCCACAGCAGCCAATCACCAGTTTTGCATGCAATTACTTCACACACTGTGTCGGCTTAAAGGGCCAGGAAGCTGCACCTGTATCTTAATTTGTCAGTGTCGGTGCGTGTGCGCTCAGAGCAGTGCTGCACTGGATCTCCCGACAGGATCTCCCGATGTGCTTGTGTACAATAGCCCAGTGTCAGCTCAGCTAAGTCACAGCATTTAGATACCGCCATAAAAATGCAAGGATGCCCTTGTGTTACATACAAATCCAGGTCTTTGCTGAGGAAGGGCACCTGGCGTTTCCCTAGGGCAGCTCGTTTGGGTCCGTTCTGAATGCTAATGCCACGAATAGAAAGTACACAGGAAAGCAAGAGAGCTGGGCACTGGGGCCCTCATCAAAACTTAAAGAGAAGCCGCAGCTCATCAAAATGTTGAAGAGAAAGGAACTAGAGAAGGCAGCCCTCATGTAACTGGAGATACCTGAACATGCTCTGGACACACACGGTAACAGATCTATAGTTACTGATATACATTGACATAGGTACACACCTTGATGTTCATAACGTATATGTACATTATTACACGGCCATACACATTAGACATCTACATATGTACACAGAGAGCACACAAGCAGCTCCTTTCTCCTAGTGAAATGGAAACACAATTGTACATGGAGATGTTGTCCGAAAACTCTTTGCCTTTTCTCCTCTTCAGAATCATTCCCAGAATGATTGAATCTGAATACCGATTCTTCCTGTGAATTACAAACTCGCTCCTATCGTTGTATTTGTTTACAGGATTTTTATCCCCTGCCGAGGTGACTTTCAGGCACATGACTTACACTGTAACACATTCAAGTAAACTGCCCACAAAAGACAGACCAATAAAGAAGTAAGTTACAAACTGGAGTATCTGTTCTGTTCCTAATGGCCTCTACAGATCCTCAGTTTGCATCTGTACTCAGGCCAAGATAATCAGAAATGTCTGAAAGACAAGCCATTGGGTTTCTAGTATAATCTCTGGGACTCTCTCAGTGTATTATTCGCTCCACTTCTGTAATCAGGGCTCATAAGCACAATCATCCCCTCGTGTGCTGCTGCCGTCCCCCATAACAAAGACATTTCAGATCAAAGGAAAGGGTTAATCCCAATGCAGTCATTGCACTAAGTCTTGGAGGTCTGAACGCTGCCAACTCCTGAAAAATGGCCACCAGGCAAGCTGCTGAGAATAATCAGAATAAGATTGGAAGGTGTCCACATCAATCAATCACTTGTTGACAGATGACTGGAAGCCCCCACTGTGACCGTGGACAGCTGACCAACTCTCAGCTTAAGCTGAAGTCTAACATTAGACTGTTTGTTTCGTGTGGGTGGCTTCTGCGTTATGACCTTACCAGTCAATCAATCTTGCAATGAGTAGTCTGCCTGACAGAGACGTTAATTATCCATACTCCTCATGCACTGAAAAGCTTTATCTTCAAAAACTCACTGTCACTTAGGTAGGAATAACAGAACCGGGAAGAGAAAAATAAATCCAGCCTCAATATCTCAGTGGCGCGGAGGGCAGACAGGAGGCTATGCCAGGACCTGCGCAGACCGGCTGCTGGGGCTCGGTACACAGAGATCCTGGGGGGTGTTGGGAGCTTTACCTTAGATTAACCTTTATTTATTGTACTCATATCATTAGCCGAGTAGCTGCTGCTCACACCAATAACTGCCTGAGCCTGAGCCAACAGGAAGGAAAGGGAGACAGATATAAAAGGACAACAAACACGCATCAATTAAACCTTGCAAGCTGTTAGTCACACTAGTTAATAAGTTCTTTCTATCTGTAAAGTGCTCTCAGTGACAAATCCCTTAACTGGCACTCAGCATTATTATGGCTTTCGAGATGCCTCTGCCTTTCATGTGAAGCTCCTTGTACACATGTGCGTGCCCCCCGCTGCGCAGTCTGCTCACAGGGGCTGGGAGAACACGGAAAGCAACACCACATGTCGGAGAAACACCAAATTCACTGAGCGCTGCCTGCTCGGAAGCCGCCTTTCGGCGTGTTTCGAGGCAGCTGTCGTTGCAAACCCCGCTGGCAGCACAGAGGAGCTGGAGTACAGTAGCTGCACACCCAGTATATGGCCTCTCCATTCCACACTCCCTTCAGAGAGCCAGGCCACCGCCCGAAAGCCGAGCCTGGAGCCCGTTCCAAGGAGGAGGGCACTTAAAGCCGTCCGTGTCCGACGGGTAGAGAGCTGGCAGCCCTGCGTTTTATGCAGCCCGGTGTGGAGCAGCCCAGTAATAAACAGGCAGCGCGCAGGGACACGGATGGGCCTTGCAGAGACCTACCCCACGCGCTGAGCTCTCTGGCCCAGGCCTGCAATGAGCTCTGTGCAGGGAACGCCTGTGATCCAGCCCCTTCCGAACAGCTAGTGGCGGAGACTGGAGGAGCAAAGCAGTTGGGTCACCCAGGCAGTTCCTGCAAGGCTCCTTCTCCTCCCTGCCTGTTTCGGCTGGCCAGCTCTCAGACCTGTGCAGAAATGGAGCTGGCCCCCCATCGGCTATTCCATGGCCTCTGCTCCTAACGGTTTCCTTCTCCGGCGTCTAGCCTGCCCCACGCTCCGCTTCCAGCCCACTCGCTAGTCCTTCTGCTGTGACTAGCCATCCCCGCACTGTGCGCACACCCGACTGCCCCTGCACACACCCATGCGCAGAGCGCCCTGTGCTGATGGACACACGGGAAGATGCAGGCCCTGCCCTGAAGAGCTTAAAGCTAAACGGACAGTAGAGAGACCAAGGTGGGGCGGGGGGGAACAATGTGAGAGAAGGCAAAAGGTGGAGGCAGTGACTGGCAGAAACCTTCTTATCCGAGCCCCAGCGGCTCACCTACCTAGCCAGTGCTGGCCTGGAAGGGAGCTGAAGGGAAAGGACGTTACTGACTCACCTATTTTAGGCATCAGGAAAATGGGGCTTTCAAGGAGAGATGTAAATGAGGGGCACATGTCAGCCTGTGGCATAGCTCCGGGAGAGAGCATGCACCTTCCCCACCAGCCCGTTCCTTCAGATGTTCGGTGAAAGGACACAGCTGTGTGCTCCCCAGCAACAGGCAATGGGCAAGACCCAGGCTGGTCTCCATTCTGAGCAAGGCTCTCGAATGCTCTGAGTGCGTGGGGGATCCCATTCCCCATTGCTGGCGACATGCCTCGCCCTGGATGGAATAGGTGTGTTGGTGCCTGGAGAAACTCCACCGAGCTGTGTTCTGTACATCTGAGATTGTTTATAGTGCGTGTAGTCCGCTTGGTCAACCCCAGGGTGCAACTCCCCCTCCGAACAAAGCCAGCCTTGTCCAGTACATTCAGCAGAATTTACCTACAGGAAAGGGCTGCATTGTAAATCTACCCTAAGCACGATAACCCCGAGGTCTGCCAGAGTCGTACCTCTCAGGGCAGTGAGACGTATAGTACGGCTACAAGAAATTATCTTTGCCTTCTCTAGCGCAGGACTGCTTCTGTAGGAACTCTTGTCTAAGCTCTCTCCAAGAGCTCTCTCCCCTCCAGAACAAAGGCCGTGGCATTAGGCGTGATGTTCCTTTGAGGAGATTCTTTAAAGGGCCCCATCTGCCTCTTTCTGGGTCCAGGGGAAGTGGCACTTTTTGACAGGATCAGGCCACATGCCTGGAGTTTTCTCGGGGATACTTTTCTACAAACTCTGCTCTAGGCCGTCCTATGGCCTGTACTACACGCGGGGGGGGTGGGGGGGGGGGGCGGCAGATGAGATGATCACAGTGATCCCGTCTGGCCTTGGAATCTGTGACCCGATGAATTCAGTGGAGTGACTCCGGTGAGTGCGGCTCGGTGTGAGCACAGAAAGGCTGCAGAGCAGGGCCCTTGGGAAGCGGGTTATGTGCGAGCTGCGGCTGGACACTCTCTGGCTGTTGCACTTACCTAGACAGTCCGTCCATGGCTGGTACCTGTGCTCTGGACCCTGCTGTTGGGTGCCCAGAGCAGGAACGGAGCCGAGTTCTATTCAATATCACGCAGGACAAAATCATAGAATCATAGAATATCAGGGTTGGAAGGGACCTTAGGAGGTCATCTAGTCCAACCCGCTGCTCAAAGCAGGCCCAATCCCCAATTTCTGCCCCAGATCCCTAAATGGCCCCCTCAAGGATTGAACTCACAACCCTGGGTTTAGCAGGCCAATGCTCAAACCCCTGAGCTATCCCTCCCCCCCACGGAGCCCATCTCTGCTTGAGGCAGTGGAGAGGCTACTTGGGCTCTGCTCCAGAATCTCCTGCCAGGCTACCCGGGGGCTGTGAGGGTGGAGGGGGCGTGCTTTGCTTTTATGAAGCCAGCCGGAGGTGCTGCTGACAAACTGGAGCCGTGCCTGCGTGCAGATCGGTGTCAGAGCACACGAGAGTGCGTAGGAAAGAGCAGGCACGATTCCCCTCCCCCCCCCCACCGACACCTGTCCCTTGGAGACCCCGCCCCAGAGCAGCAGGGACGGAGCAGGGCCTCCAGCGGGTCTCGGGTCAGAAACAAGCCCCAGTGCTTAACTCGCTCATTTCAGGCAAGCACCCCTCCCTGTGTGGCGTTCTCCTCCCGCTCCCGGAGCTCCGTTCACCAGACTCCAGGGGGAACAGAATGGAGACGTCGAGAGAGATACGGCTGGGTCCCAACCAGATGAGACACAGCCATGGGGCTGGCATGGCCACGGCGGACTCAGAACAAGCAGCCCCTCAGGGCACCAATGTTAGGTCTCTCGTGGGGCCACGATGTGTCAGACACGGTCAGTCTCGTCTGCTGTCCCCTGCCTCCTGCAGCAGTCACTGCCTGTGGCCCTGGCATGGTGCCTCCCAGCACCACGCAGCAAGAGCAACCGGATCGGAGGAGGAGCAGTTTGGACCGGCACCGTCTCTCCAAAGAGAGATGCTATCCACAAGCCCCTTCCTGCAGGCTTACGCACACGAGGTGCCAGCCCGGCGTGCACGGCCAAACGTTCCAACACCAACGCAACGGCTGAAGGTCCGCTAAGAATTCACCCTCCCCACCCAGAAATACTGACACAGAGACACTAGTGTGCACATGTGCACACACACACACACACACAAGTGGGCACATACACACACCCAGCATACACTCGCATCCCCAGACACTAGCGTGCATACACACACACACAGATACTAGTGTGTATATATACACACCTAGCATACACATGTACGCACTAAAGTACAGAAAAACATGAGCAAATGTGCAGAGACATATACTAAAAAGTGCACACGCTAAGTGAGATTGCACAGGCATACCCAGAGTATGTGCACAGTTACACAGAAGCATGCATACACGTGTGATTGCATAGCCCACACACACACACACACACCACAAGGGCACCTGCGCGCACACAACTTCCTGCCCACGCACACACACCCAGGTTCACACACATTCGTGTGCACATGCGCAGTCACACTCACGCAGCCGTAGTGCTCAGAGCGCAGTGCCAGGAGCTCACGTTCCCAATGCATTTTGTACAGGCCTGGCCTGCAGCTCATCCCCTAGTGCCGGCCGATCCCACAGGGGTTCGTGGGGAGAGACCACGCTCACCTCCACCTTCTCACCGCAGACAGGTACTGAAGATCAGCCGCCCCCACTCGGATGCCTGGACGCAGCCTAATAGAGGTGGGAGCCCCTTTACCCATTGCCAGCAAGCCATGGCTGCCTGCGCTGTGCGCTGTCCCTGAAGGAGTGATGCTGGGCAGGCACACCAGTCCCTCCATGCGCTGCAGAAACACAAACCCCTCTTGGCTCTTCCTGGTGGTGTGTAAGACGTGAAGCAGCAAATCAAGGCAGCGTGTTAACAAGCTTGCCACGGCCTGGCCAGAGACTGCAGCCATGAGACGCAGAGAGCAACCAGGAGACAGATCCAGGGAGAGCGAGAAACTAACCTGCCGGGATGTGACACCAGAAAAGGGTCCCGGCCGCAGAGGTTTAATACAAGGATTTAGCGCAGAACCAAGGCATGTCCTTCCAGAGGTGCTGGGAAAGCCGTGGCTGGTTGCTCCAGCACTAGACGGCAGCTCGTGAGGGCCGGGACTGTGTACACGCGGCAGCTGGCCCAATGAGCCCTGATCCTAACACGGGTTCTGCATTTTGCACAGTCCCCGAGAAGCCTGGGCTGCCTTCCCCAGGGCTGTACCGAGCCCAGACGCTCCAAGCTCTCCATAGGCTGGGAGATTCTGGGGATGCCTCTGGCACCGGTGGCTGTGTCTGTTCTTTAAGGGAGAGCGATAGAGACCCGAGCCGGCGAGTGAAGGAGCTGACCCGGCCCCCAGCTCTGCAGCCCCCATATGCTGATTAAAGCTGGGCAGGTCCTTGAGGTTTGTCTGCATAATGGCACTGATAGGTCCCCAATGAGTGCAGTGCTGGGGCTGCAGGCTGCCCTCCCACGCTGTCAGTGGGCTGTCATGCTAAGCCATCTCCTTGGCATGGCCAGGGCAGTGCCGGAGGATGGAGCTGATGGCCCTGCCATCTCATCAGGGTCAGACAGACAAGTGGCTGGTGATAAATATTGCAGCAGTAAACTCGGGCTGTAAGTGCACACCCCAGATGAGCGCATGGGGCTGCAGCCTGATCTGCTGCTGCTGCTGCAGTGGAGCTGCGGCTGATGGCCAGGCATGAGCTGCATGGAGAAACCAGCACTTTGTAATGCTCTGGTTATGCCTAGGGCAGCACCACGCCCTGCCCCCTTCCTGGCTGGGCAGCCGGCTGCAGACAACTGCCCACTTCTCCATCCTGTTCCCTGCCCCGGCCGGAGCAAGCCCCACCTCCCATGCTCTCGGAATTCTGCAGATTCCTCCAACACCTCGGCACTCTGACACTCACACCGGGACGGGGACGTGGCAATGCTCCCTCTGCACACCTCTGCGGGCAGGTCACCCCGGGACACAGGCCTTGGCCTACCCCACACCCGGGAGTGCAGGCTGTGTGACCAGTCAATGTGTGTCAAGAAGCTCCATCTGGGGCGAGGGGAGGATCTAGCCGGAAGCTCTGCCATGAAGCAGAGACCGAGTTACGTTAGGGATGGTACCTTTTCCTGGGGCTAGTAAATCTGCATGTTCAGTGCTGGAGGAGAGTGACTGTCTGTGATTCTTTAATGTCACATGACAAGCTGCCCCATCCTAAAGTACAGCGCGGCCAGTGCCCATCCCTGCACACCTGTCTGTCTAGGGAGAGCCTGTGTCTCTGGGCGCTCCCCGTAGAACAGCCCCGCTGTACATCTTCCCCAGCTAGGCCAGGGCCTACATGGCATCGAACAGGCCACAATATTCGGTAGAGTTGGGCTGAACCTTTTTCTTCTTTCTTGCAAAAAAATTGAAAACGCGAATTTGTCATTCACAGCTTTGCATTTTGATTCAGGTTTGAAAACCATGAAACCATTCAACAGTTCAGAGTTTTGTCCCGCCTTCCCCCCTTTTTTGCCACTGATCCCCACAGCATGGATTGTGATACAGCAGGGTTGCAGGTTTTTGTTTGGTTTGCCCTTCTTCCAATCTGTATTTTTGCTGGCGTTGGCGATGTTTTGAACAAGAATGACAAAAGCAGAAATGAAAAACAAAAAGAAGGAAAACGTAAAAAACACAAACCAGAAACCCAGCCATCGTTCATTCCAGTGTGAAAAAGGGGATGGTGCAAACATCAACATTTCGAAAAATGCTCAGTTTTCAAAACCCAGAACAAACTGAAAAGCTCAATTTGGAATGAAACAAAAATTGTCATTGAAAAAGCCCAACACGCTGAATTGAAAATCACACTTTTTCAGGGTGGGTGGGGAATCATTTTAAACAAAAATCCCATTTTTTGGTGGGAAATTTGTTTTGCAGATGAAAATTTTCCCCAGTTTGACACACTGTGTGTTGCTGTGTCTGATTCTGCACAGGACTGTAAACTCCTTGGGGAAGGAACCAGAGTACATTTGTACAGTGCCAAGCCACCAAGGTGGTCCCCCTTTGTTCCCCTCCCAGCCCCCCATGGGGCTGGAGTGACAGCACCCAAGCCAGCCGCATTCCAGGGCAGCACAAGGCACAATTTCATAGGGCGCCATTAGGGAAACCACCGTCTGTTTAGTTAACAGTCCAAGCAATTAGAGCTCTGCAAAGTTAGATTAAAAAAGAGACAGCTCTATCGGAGACAGTCCATAATCCGTCACACCCGGCCTGCCAAGCCAGGCCACAATTCAGCAGGCCTTGTCTGGACTGATTATATTTCCTGAAAAATGAACAGTAACTCTTGTGGAGACGCAAGTTATGTTTCTGCAAACGCTCTTCCACACAAATTAAAGTATTAATCACCCTAACAAATATTACCACGAATGGTCATTTATTACGTTCAAGAAAATATACACCCTCAGAGCAGTCATTTCACACGCTGGGTCCCCCTCACACACACACACACACACACACACACACACACACACACTCCAAAACCTAGTGGACACAGGCCTTTTGTTCTGCATTCACTGGTCAACAAGTGGTGTAAATGTACTCAGGAAGGTGGCTGCACCACATACCCCATTCATTCACCACCCAGGCAGCTAAGGCTTTGTTGCTGGCTTTGCTTCTTCCAAGCTGTTTGTTTGACAGCCCTGCCCCTCCCCTGCCAGCACAGCAAGCACTGTAAGTTAAGGAGGTAGAAAAAGGGGAGGAAAATCAGCAGAAATCATTTTAAACCTCATCTCCTTTTTGCATGAAGCCGACAGCTTCCAACTCAGCTGGTGACTGTGTTTGACAGAGCCCAGGAGATGCTCCTCCAACCAGGCCCCGTTTCAGTCCCTTCTCAGACGGCAAGCACCATGTGCACATCTTGCAGACATTTCCTTTGGGGAAGGAGCGAGCGCAGCACGGCGAGGCCGGGCGGGTTGTCTCTAACATTCTGTCTGTTAGGGACAGCGCTTCATGTGCAAAGCGCCGCTGACGATTCCGCGTTCAGAACAGCTTTGCCATGGAATCTTCTGATGTGGCTCGGGACTCACTGCGGGACACAAAGAAAGAAGGTGATGGATAGTGCTCTCGCTGTACCCCCAGATTTCTACAAGACAGGGCGGCAAAAAGCCCTCCAGCCTCAGCCATTGCTTTGTGGTAGATTTTCCGTATCACCACTAACAGAATTCCCCTCTCTCTCCCTCGCTGCAGAGCATGTGTGAACTCAGCTGCATATCCAGCAGCCGCTCCCTGAGCAGTGTTTCCACCAATGCTCGTGTCCAGAACGAGTGGGCATTATTCACCAGCGATCTGTGGAGTGGGTCAGGAATTCATGGTCAGATCCAACAGGAGAATTCTGCCTTTACAACGGCTCGCGCCCAGGAGCCAGGCTCTAATCCCCACTCGGCCACGGACTCAGTGCATGGCTCTGGGCAAGTCATTTAGGTTAAAATGTTTAAACTTGGGTGCCTGAAGTGACACCTCTAAATCTATGCACAGGGCATGAATCCAGGGCCTGATTCTGAGAGATGCTGAGCCCCTGAGCCTCCCGGCGACGCCAATGACATTACACCAAAGGGAACTTGACCCAACATCTCTTGAAGTACAAAATTTGTAATGCAAGTTTTGCCTCTCCCCACCATATCTCTGCTAAGCTCTGCCGTACGTCAGCCTGCACAAAGCTTACGGGGATGACTCACGTATGCTTCACTGTCTATGGCATTTCGTTATATGCTGCTTCTCATGCAACCCACTCAGAGGGCTTTGCAGTGTGCCTCTTCCAAATCCATGACAGTAAACAAGGCTTCCTGGACTCCGCCGACCCCGCTGCCCAGTGGTCTGCTGGCACAGGGGCCCAGCAGGGAGTGAAAGAAGGAGAAAGAGAAGATTTGAAGGAAACAGACGATGCCTCAGCCCAGCCTGGCACTGTTGGGGTAACAACCCCGGGCTGCTGCCCAGGGGAATGTGTCCCTGGCATTGCCTCTAGCAGACTGGCTTCTCTGACGCGGTCTGTCTGTCAGCACTAATGGGGATGCACCACAAGAACAATACCGATGGGCCAAAGAGTGGCAAGTTACTGCAAAGCCCGTTCCTCCCGAACAGGAAAAAGCCCTTTTCTCACTGCAGAAATCACTAAGGAATAAATCAAGAGCTGCTGTAGTAAACAAGCAGAATTACAATGCGCTCATTTGGGGAAGGCTCTGGGTTATCGGCTCTGTGTGATAATGTTAGACCTCCTGCTCCAGAAGACCTCTGATGCAACCTTGTCTCCGCAAGCTGGGTCAATACTTCACTGCTGGTGTCAAGTGGCAACTTTCTGGGGTTTGACCTTGCTGGAATTTACTCTTGGGAGGGGGAACCAGTCCATAAAGTTCCTATTAGTATAAAAGCAGATGTAAGCACTTTGTTGTCAGAGTTCAGCAGCAGGGAAGTCTGCAGTTGATCAGTTCTGCCTCACCAGTCACTGCAGTCAACAGGAATTACTACAGAGGATTTTTGTATTCCTTCCCCAAAATCCCCCCAAAAAGAAGATTTAAAGAAATCAGCCGAGCTCTGGAAAAGCTCCAGTATAATGCAATAAATCTGTGCGATTCGTGCAGAGGGGAGCTGAACCCGTCTGGCCACGGAATGGCCAGCAGGAGAGGAGTGTGAATTTGTGCTGTGTGAAGATGCTTTAGCGCAAGAAACAATCTGACTGTGGGGGCCTTACTGGTGTTTAGTGGACTAGGAGGCAGGCAGGAGGCTGCAGGGAGTATTTCCAGTGAGGGCATCCAAGTACCACCCATGTCCGTGGGAGTGTAAGCTCGGCTGTGTTTGGCACTGACCTTCCTGCTCTGTCTGACATGAGGAAAGCGGAAAACTGACAGTGCTGGATGCTCTGAATGGCGCTAATGGCGTTCTCCAAGTGCCAAGAGTAGCTAGGACACTGGGTAGGACACTGGGTAGGACAGTACAGTGACGGTAGGTGTAAGCTTCTCTGTGTCGCATTATCACCGCAACTCAGTCCTGACTTGCAGCACTTCTGCAGCTCCGTCCTGCCACCCCACCGGCTGCTTCACTAGGTGTATATTGCCATAGGTACGTACATCTACACAGATCTGAAAGCAGGGAGAGCGCATCTGACGCTGTGCCCTGTGAAGATCATGTGTTTCATTGGCATATGCTTGGGAGGGGAGAGGTGAGGCCATGAGTTATGCAGCCCGTCCCATACCCATGCTGAGACACCCTACACCATCCTGTATCTGTATGTGCCAACTAGCTACTGCTGCAATGTAGCCGAAAGAAATATTCGACCCCTCATTACACGACTTCATTTGATGCACACAGCCAGTCCGGCTGGAGCCTGTTTCGGGTGCTCTAACTTCATTGTTACATTACATGCTACTGAAATAAAACGGTATCACCTTCTCCCTCCATATTTAGTTGAAACCAGGTCACTTGGTGCAGGTTTTCAATATGTTTTCCTTTATGATTAACACTCTTGGGACCCCTGCTTGCTCTGTTATTCTCACCAAATGAAAGAGCAGCCCCAGATCCTGGCTAGATTTGCTCGCATTTGAGCAGTGTCATGTGGTCAGTAGCCCATGGCAATACACTAAATTAAAGGCCTAATGCGGAATCCTCCTACAAGCCTGACAACTAATGAATTGAAGGCTTAAGGCCCCAGAGGACCTGCACTGGGATGAAGCCACTTCACACCGCACTCCAGCACAAGTATGGTCCCTGGGCTGTCATTCAGAAATAAAGAGTTGTTTAATTTTATTCACCGCAGGAAACAGAAACAACAGTATCTCCTTTAACTAACAGCTAGTTTGCTGGAAAGCCATGCAGAGAAGATCCATCTTTACAATGATCCCCCAAATGCCCCTGGAGCATGACGATTCTATTTAGTGCACTGTAGGTACAGACAAATAAACTCCCTGCTTGCTTTCAATTAACTGGCATTGAGGCCCTGGTACAGAAAAACAAACTCTCTTGTTTACGATCAAAACGAAGCCACCTCCCCCAAAATACAAACGTTCTGCTTTTCATTCGGCCAGGCCATTACCTAGTTAGAACTCTCCCCCTTTGACTCCGGTCAGCGGCTGTGAGCGGGCCACAGCCTACAACCAGGGGACTTCCCCAAATTCTGCAGCAATTCTTCACTTAGAAGGAGCCGGTTGACTTGATTTTCTTGTCTCGATGTTCCCAGGACATCAACATACTCACGTATCTAGGGGACAAATCACCAGCACAAAAGGACCAGGAGGCCTCCTGCAATAGGGGGAGTTTGGGCAGCCCGTTGCTGCTAGCCTTGTGATTGCCCCGGAGAGGAATGGCGCGCGTCTCTCCTGTTCTTTCCATGGGTTTCCACGGCTCTCTCTCTCCATGATGGAAATGGCAGCGAGAGTCCTGTCAACTGTTCAGATTCCCAACGCATACTGGTAACGGCCTGGCTGAGCCAGCTGCTGCCGCCGCTCTCCTGCAGACCGACGGGTGGCCTGCACCCCGGCGTTGCTTCCTTTGCCCCTGGATGAGCCTTGTACAGTGTTTCAGTCCAATGAGCCTGGGCCGCATGTTGCCTGCGCAGTACAAATGAACATGGACAGTTCGTGGTTGAGCACCTTAATCCCTGTGCTAATCTGCGCTAATCCCAACTACACCTCAAGAAAGCCAGAGACCGCCAGGACCATCCTCCATCTCCAGCTTTAATACTCAGCCCCACAAATCCCTTCTTTCCACCATTACAGCAGAAACACAGATAGGAGCTGAGGGTAAACACCAGGGCTAATGCACTGCCCTGAAACAGGTCACCCTGGCAAGGTTCAGCCTGCTGTGTCAGACAGATCTGGCCCTGCAAGCATCAGGCGGGTCGCGAGGACATGTTCCCCAAGACCCCTCTCCTTCCCCAGCTCCCTCCTCTCCCCTCTCCCCACTTCCTCCCACACAGACAAGAACTAAACAATTCTTCTCCAGTCTAAAGAAATGCAAGAACTGCAGATAGCCAGTGTTAGCACTTCACAACAAAACACAAACAGCTCCGTTGTTACTTTTGCTTTAAAGCCATTGGACTGTCATCTGAACACAAACACACACACACACAGAGTTAGCTTGGGAGTTTCTGAATACAGTATTTACAACACACAATTGGAATTTGCAACGTCCCTTTCCCACGAGAGATCCGAGTGAGCGCTATAACTGTATAAACTCAATGATTAAGAACAATTAGCTGCATACATGTAGCTGTTCAATCTGCTTTTAAGCTCTAGTACTGACTGGGAATTACTGTTAGTAGCAGGAAGGCAGCATATTCCACGGCTGAGAGGCATATGTGGAAACATTCAAGCCCAACAGCCAGCAAATTCTCTTCAGCACAAACTAGGACAGAGAATGGCTGGGAATATTTGGCCAGCGAAGATCGTTCATGTATAATGGAGCTGTTTCCTTAAGGGCCTTCCATGCTCTAGCGTCTACATGTTCTTCAGGGAAGCCCCAAAGCTGGAAGGCTTCCAGAGAAAAGGAGCTCTCTGTTCCCCCCTAGGAGAAGGCGAGAGCTAGCTCTGGCAGGCTTCGCTTACGTGTTGGCATGTTGCCCAATGCAGTTTTAGTCACAGTTTGGGGCTGTATCATTTGGTGTTTGCTCTGGTTTGGGACGGGATACGAAACGGTGGTCAGAGGGGTACTTAGGAAAGGAGTGGGAATTGTGAAAGGTACCGTGTCAGGACAGTGCGTCAGCCTGAGCTGGACTCGGCTGGGGGAGCGAACTCAATGTGCACAAGAGGCTCAGAGACCCCTGGGTGGGGCTGGCATTGTGCGACTAGCTGGGGAACCAGGACCTGGCGGTGGTAGGCCAGGAGGAGCAGACTTTGCAGAACCAGACTTTAGAGCAAGGCCTGGTGGTGCTGACTTCACTGGCCTGCAGCAGATCGACTCAGAGCGGGCTCCTCGTGCCTCGTTCGCTGAGTCCATTTATAATGTCTTAGGAACACCCAGAGCATGGGGTTGTATCCCTGACCATCGTGGCTAATAGCCATTGATGGACCTATCCTCAATGAACGTATCTAATTCTTTTTTGAACCCTGTTATAGTTTTGGCCTTCACAACATCCTCTGGCAAGGAGTTCCACAGGTTGACTGTACGATGTGTGAAGAAATACTTCCTTTTGTTTGTTTTAAACTACTGCCTATTAATTTCATTTGGTGACCCCTGGTTCTTGTGTTATGAGAAGGAGGAAATAACACTTCCTTATTTACTTTCTCCACACCAGTCATGATTTTATAGACCTCTATCATAGCCCCCCTTAGTCGTCTCTTTTCCAAGCTGAACAGTCCCAGTCTTTTTAATCTCTCCTCATATGGAAGCTGTTCCATACCGCTAATAATTTTTGTTGCCCTTCTCTGTACCTTTTCCAATTCTAATATATCTTTTTTGAGATGCGGCAATCAGAATGCATGGTATATTCAAGGTGTGGGCGTACCATGGATTTATATTGTGGCATTATGATATTTTCTTATCATAAGATTGTCTTATTATCTATCCTTTTCCTAATGGTTCCTAACATTCTGCTAGCTTTTTTGACAGCTACTGCACATGGAGTCGTTCTCTGAAAACATTTGCTCAAAGTTCTTTTCCTTGAGTATTTGGAATTAGCTCCCATCATTTTGTATGAATAGATGGGATTATGTTTCTAATTTACATAATTTTGCATTTATCAACAGTTAATTTCATCTGCCATTTTGTCACCCAGTCTTGTGGGATCCCTTTGTAACTCTCTGCAGTCTACTTTGGACTTAACTATCTTGAGTAATTTTGTAATATCTGCAAACTTTGCCACCTCACCTCAATGTTCACCCCCTTTTCCAGATAATTTATGACTATGTTGAACAGCCCTGGGCCGAGGACAGTGCCTCGAGGAACCCTGCTATTTATCTCTGTCCATTGTGAAAATTGGCTATTTATTTCTCACTTTGTTTCCTCTCTTTTAACCAGTTACTGGTACATGAGAGGACCTTCCTGCTTATTTCAGGGCTGTGTACTTTGACAAGGTCCTTCATCAAAGGCTCTTAAATAAAGGCTTTCTGAAAGTCCAAGTACGCTATATCCACTGGATCACCCTTGTCCACATGTTTCTTCAGAGTCCTCAAAGAATTCTAATAGATTGGTGAGGCATGATTTTCCTTTACAAAAGCAATGGTGACACTTCCCCAACGTATCTTGTTCATCTATCTGTCTGATACTTCTGTTCTTTACTATAGTTTCAACTAATTTGCCCGGTACTGAAGTTAGCCTTACTGGCCTGTAATTGCCAGGTTCACCTCTGGAGACTTTTTTTTTTAAATTGGCATTACATTAGCTGTCCTCCAGCCATCTGGTACAGAGGCTGATTTAAGCAATATAGGTTACATAGCACAGTTAGTAGTTCTGCGAGTTCATATTTGAGTTCCTTCAGAACTCTTGGGTGAATACCATCTGGTCCTGGTAACTTATTTATTAATTTGTTCCAAAACCTCCTCTAATGACACCTCAATCTGGGACAGTTCCTCAGATTTTTCATCTAAAAAGAATGGTTCAGTTATCAGAATCTCCCTCACACCCTCTGCAGTGAAGACCAATGCAAAAAATTCATTTAGCTTCTCCGCAATGGCCTTGTCTTGCTTGCATGCTCCTTTAGCACCTCAATCATCCCCAGTGGCCTCACTGACTGCTTGGCGGGCTTCCTGCTTCTGATATACTTAAAATAAACTGTTGCTGTTAGTTTTTGTGTCTTTTGCGAGTCACTCTTCAAATTCTTCTTTGGCCTGCCTACTTTTATTTTTACACTTGACTTGGCAGGGTTTATGTTCCTTTCTATTTTCCTCACTGGGATTTGACTTCCAATATTTAAATGGTGTCTTTTTGTCTCTAGCCGCCTCCTGTACTTTGTTGTTTAGCCATAGTGACGTTTTTTGGCCTTCTTGTTTGTTTTTTTATTATTATTATTTGAGTCATACAAATAGTTTGCCTCCATTTGGTATTTTTTAAAAGGTTCCATGCATCTTGCAGGCATTTCACTCTTTCGACTGTTCCTTTTAATTTCTGTTTAACTAGCCTCATTTTGTGTAGTTCCCCTTTTTTTAATTTAAATGTTACTGTGGTGGGTTTCTTTGCTATTTTCTGCCCTACAAGGATGTTAAATTTCATTACATTATGGTCGATATTACCGAAAGCTTCAGCTATATGCACCTCTTGGACCAGCTCCGGGGCGCCACTTCGGACTAAATCAAGAATGGCCTCTCCCTCTGTGGGGTCCAGGACTAGCTGCTCCAAGCCGCCGCCATTAATGGTGTCTAGAATTTTTCTCTGCATCCTGTCCTGAGGTGACATGTTCCCAAGTCAATATGGGGATAGTTGAAACCACACTTCTTATTGGGTTTTCTGCTTTTGTAGCCTCTCTAGTCTCCCTGAGTATTTCACAATCACAGTCACCATCCTGGTCAGGTGGGAAGTAGTAAATTCCAACTGCTATACTCTTATTATTCAGGCATGGAATTTCTATCCATACAGCTTTTGTGGTGCTGTTTGATTCAAGATTGTATACTATATGTGACTCTACGCTTTCTTTCACTTACAGTGCCAGACCCCCACCAGCACCACCTACTCTGTCCTTCCTGTGTATTTTGTACCCTGGTATTGTGTGTCCTCTTGATTCTACCAAGTTTCTGTGATGCCTCATTGAATACAAGGCACTCATGTTCACCTGTCTTAGGCCAGGTCTACACTAGGGGCGGAGGTTGATGTAAGGTACACAATTTCAGCTACGTGAATAACGACGTACCTCGCTCGACTGCCGCAATGTCGACTGCCGTCACTTCCCCCGTCAACTCCGCTTCCGCCTCTTGCCGGGGTGGATTACCAGAGTCGACAGCAGAGCGATTGGGGATCGATTTATCGCGTCTACACTAGACGCGAAAAATCAATCCCCGAAAGATCAATTGCTACCCGCCGAATCAGCGGGTAGTGTAGACCAGCCCTTAGTATTTATCCCCTTTCTTTGGGAGAGGTGCATGAGGACTGGAAATGGGAATGGCAATATCGGCTAATAGCCAGCACTGGGAATAATCATTGTCCTAATGGCCAATCAGGCCCTTACGTCCAGAAATGCAAATCCAGTTTACAGCACATAGCGCTGTGTAAAATTTCTCAGTGACAAACGTAGCTATTTATGTGACAGAAATGAGTGCACGCAATGGGGTCACGAAAGCTTTGTGCTTAACTAATGTTAACATTATTTATCTGACAACATTTTTATTATACTAGTAAATAATATGTTTTGTTGCTGTTTAATTTGGAATCAATATGGTGCCTCTGTTTAATTACACTCCCCACTTCAGCAGGCAGCTGGGGGAATTGGTTTGTCCTCCCTTTGCCACACTGAATCCTCAGTACAAGCTGCCTCCCCTCTGCAGAGAGCCCAGGAGCGCTGAATACCAGTAGAAAAGAGTGGCCCCATTAGACAAATAGATGTACTTAGTGGGGTCATTATTAACTAAACAAGCTGTGTGAAGAAAGGCCAAAGACACAGTTACCCTTTACTGCCTGTAAATAACTAATTAGTCAGCTCATCTAACAAAATAATGTGTGTGTACATGTGTGTGCGTGAGCATGGGAGGGAGCATGTTAGATGTTCTGAAACAAGTCTTGGGAGA
Organism: Chelydra serpentina; assembly: GCA_037349315.1. Lineage (NCBI taxonomy): Eukaryota > Metazoa > Chordata > Testudines > Chelydridae > Chelydra > Chelydra serpentina. Next base: position 20,258,913 of record JBAIAC010000040.1, read on the forward strand.
GATTTTTGAGTCATATTTGAAAACAAAAACTACTCGATGTCTGACTGATACAAGGAATTAGTATCCTCTTCTCTAATGTACAGAACTCCCGCTTACAAAGAATACAGCTGGCCAACTAGGGTTATTACAGTAGTTGCCATAAAAAAGTCAACATTTGCTATCAGCAAATAGATTGCCGTTTCCTGTTTGGGGCAGGGACTTGCATATGAATAGATTCTAGCACACGGTGGGTGCACTGGAAATAAATACTAATAAACGGTGCTAGCTCACATATACCTGTGAAGTAACTGCTTGCAACTGCTGCCTTGTAAATGGCAACCATTGTATGTGCTTAACTGGTGGCAGTTTTACACGTGCTTTTCCATTTCTTGGGACCGTCCAGTGAGCAGAAATGAGAAACTCCGCGTCCACCATTACTGAGGTCAGGGTTCAACCAATACAGGAAACTTTTCTGTAGGTGGCAGAGGAGACAGTCCTTAATGTCCTGTTGCAGAGGTGATCATTTCACATCCACACTTTGGGCAGAAAGGCATGTCTGACCTTTCCCTTCCCTCTGCAAAGCATGTCTACCTGCTCAGACCACATACACTCAGCACTGCACAGACCAAATCCCATGGACAGCAATTCTTCTGGCTATGAACTGAGGGCTCATGAAGCCACCTGAACAGAAAGGCATGACTCCTTTTAGCATTTACCACAGCGTCAGCACGTGAAGATTGGGCCTTGACTGTTGAATGGAATTCCTGATGCTTTGCTTTGATCCCTGAGATGGCCTCTGCTTTAACTGGGAGTGGGGAAGAAGAAAGGTATGGGGTGGGTGTTTACTGACCGCTGTGGAATGGGGTGTACAAGACCTGCTTATGTGCCTATATTAGTTCCCTCCAGGGCTCAAATGAGCATGTGAGCACACTTCTGTCCTCCTTTGTTGGTTTAAAGCGTCCCTTAATATCTTCGTGAAGAAGGGACGTTCAAAACCAGGGCTTGCTCACAGAAGGGTGACCCTGTGGACCCCACAGAGCTAAGACTTATCACACTCTGGGTATATGGGGATGTCACATACTGGGCAGCCCAAATAGTGTAACATTAGAGGGAAGTACAGCTATTTGACCCATTCAGTCAAAAAGCAGGTGTCAAAATATGGGTCTCAATGCTGAGGGTCAGCCACTCGAGGCTGACAGAGAGTGTGACGTATTAAATCACAGCCATTTCTCCTGCCTATGAATAAGTGAGAAGACAGATTGTAAGTTTCACTCTCCTCTCCATTTATAATGACAAATCATTCATTTCCATCGTGTGAAAGGGGCAGGATTAGGAGGAACACTTGAGGCTGAAATGCATTTATTTACTTGATACACTGTACAAAGTATGAACAATTTCAGAGCAGGCTCTCTGAACACCAGCTCAGCTCTTCTTCACCTGGACCAGCGTGATCACCCTCCCTGGTTTTGTTTTAATGTCCTTATCGCTACTGCTGGCATTTTAGCATTAATTTTGTTCCTAGACAGACTTCAATCTTGCTCATTTTAATACACTCTGAGCATTTCTTAGCTGAATCTACCATAATTCCCCTAATTTAAGATACATTAGACAGATACAATTATGAGTAGTATTGGCTATTTCTGTGAACAGCAGTCCAAATACATTTCCCCTGATTTAATGTTCTGTTTGTAGTCTATCAATAAATGAAGTTCTCAGAACCACACTTAAACAGAAGCAGCACTATACTCTGATAGACAAACCCATTCAAAAAAAAAAACCCGCACCTCATCTCGAGACCAAAATGTCTTGTAGTATAGAATTCCTTGACTTATTGTTCTCTCCTCTTGGCTGCACTTGAATATTAAATGTTGTATTAATAGCTCACTCTTAATTATCCATGAGTAATGTACTACAACCAGGAAATTAATGAAGGGAAGCACCAGAAAAATGAAAAAATCTCTCACTATCACAGATCCATTTTCAAACAGTCTGTGGCAGAGGCAGACATTTGAATACAACTGGGTCTAGGTCTCTGGAGTATGGCAGGGATCTACAGCTGCACCCCAGTTGAAAAGGCACCCCATTTTGATTCAGAATTGTTTACTTTAGGAAAGGAATTAGAAGAGGGGACATGACAAAAGTATATAAAATAATAAATGGTCTAGAGAAGGTAGATCAGGAGCCTCTGTTCTTGTCTCACAGCTTAAGAACAAGAGAACACTCAATAAACTGAAAGGTGGGAAATTCAAAACGGATAAAAGGAACTAATTTTTCACAAAACATACAATTAAGCTGTGGAACTCATTGCCACAGGAAGTCACTGAGACCAAGCATTTACCCAAGAGTCAAACAAGGACTGAACATTTACATAGATAACAAGACTGTCCAGAGTTATAACAGTTAGTATGAACATACATTTTGGAAGAGATACTAAAGCCCTCATGCTTCAAGGAATAAGAGGAGGCCTGGAGCGGGTGGGGGGCCAGATTACCCCACATCTGCCTAATGTAAGGTTTCTTGCACCCTCCTCTGACGCCCCTGGTGCTGGTCTCTGTCGGAGACAGGACGCTGGAGCAGGTGGAGCTCCGAGCTGATCCACTCGGGCAAGCCCTCTGTTCCACAAGGCTCTGTAGGCAGTTACATGTTGTGGGGAGGTGGGACATGGTCAGAGAGAAGGGAGGACAGGTTATAATCTTCAGGAATGAGATGTTTTAGTTGCCAGGGGCAATGTGCAGGTGAGAAGAACACATCCTTCCTTCCTCCTCTGGGCACGTCTACCACTCCATCACTGGGGAATGTAAAATGAAAAGCCACTGGAAAGAGAGCCCATCACAGTGATCAGGCAGCACAAGGTGAATGATGCTGTGTAGATGGGAACGTCAGAACATCACAAATTCAGACTCCCTCAACCAATGAGGAACATTGTTTTAATAGCTGAGAGGTATGGGCCCCTGTTTTGAGAAACCTGATCAAGTGCCCACCCAGAGAAGCAGAACACATATATGATTATGCAGATCTATCACCTCCTACGGTCAATGCAAAAGCTGAACTGCCATGAGATTCCTCTGGGTAAAGTGCCAGCACAGGAGATCTGACTAACAATGCAGTGTGAATAACATTAGTGTGCTCTCTAAAGCAGCATCTACTGGACATGTTTGCAGACAGCTCGTGTATCTTTGACTGCAGTACTGGGGGAACCATTCAGAAATGTGGGTGCCTTAATAGGACAGTCACATTCTGTATCTGTATCTGGAGCAGCACTTAACCACATCAATACCTATTTTAGGTGTCCAAGTACTCATATGAGCATCCTATTAATTCACTCATGTTTGAAAATTGAGCCCGGTAAGAGATGTCACCAATGAAATATACATATACCATATACTGTATATATTATCACTCCTAATGTATTGACCTACTTTAAGTATATTCCTCCCCACAGGACAAAATATACCTGTCAAATTACTGTACATCACACAAGAGGTAGCACACCTGTTCCTCTTCACATGATCTCATTTCACAGGGGCATTTCAGGGTCGATAGCAGCAACACAAAACCCTTCTAAATGATGTACTTTGTAATACCAATGTGAAAGGGCGCAGATACTATGGGATGGCAGCAACGTTAACAGCTAGCTAGATAAATCTATATTTTAAATAAGACACTCTCTCCAGTGAAATAAACACGGTCTGTTTTCTGGAGCACTGTCTGCATTTCTGGTTCTTGGTATAGACTCTAATGAGGGCTTGAGATAATCAGCATTGTGGGAGAAGTACAGAATAGTATGACTTTGATTCATCTATTTGGGCATTAGGGCGTAACCTCAGCAACGTCTCCCTCCCTAGGGCGAGATCTGAAGTGACAGAATTAAAGTCCTGTAACTCTGATCTGGTTGTGATTTGTTTAGAGTCTAATTGATGGAACTGTTCACCACAGGGAAGAGCAGGGCTAGCTGTACTCTGTATGTGTCTTACTAGTTAAAAGCAGTAAGAAAATTAACATGGCATCACTGATTTTTGTGAGCTTTTTCTGGCAACATGTATGGGGCCGTATGATGCCATTTAATGATGTACGCCTACGTGCCCAATTCTGATCCCCTCACTTGGAGCCCCATCTTGCAACTGGCAACTTGGAATGCCCAGTGGAATTGTCACTGGGCATTCCAAGGGTGGGGAAGGGACTCAGCTTGCAAGGGAAAAATCTCACTTCTTTCCATGCTGACTGACTGTGCCTGAGCAAGGCGTTCAGGAGAGGGCCCTACCTGAGAGGAAGTTCCAGAGGTGTTGTTATCCAGACTAAGAGCGAGCTAACACTCACGCGGGATCCAAGATCCCAACAGATACTAGCTAACGCTCACGCATAGTCTCTGTGGATGAAATAGCATTCATCATGGTGACATACTCGCTATGGCAGCAAAGTGGTTGGCCAACAGTGTCAAGGGTGGTATGTTCCAGTATTGTATTGCTCGCTAAATGGGTATTGTGCAATCTAAGGTCAACAGTGTCAGGGGTGGTATGTTCCAGTATTGCATTGCTCGCTAAATGGGTACTGTGCAATCTAAGGCCAACAGTGTCAAGGGTGGTATGTTCCAGTATTGTATTGCTCGCTAAATGGTTACTGTGCAATCTAAGGTCAGAATATTCCCACTTCAAGCATGAGCTGAGGTCACTCTGATGCTAACAGAAGGAGTGTAATGGGAGCATACAAGGTCATGTCAAGGGCAACGTAACCTGGGGCGTTCTCTGCTCTGCCAGGCACATTTTATTTTACAATAAATATATTGGAATTGTGGTTTAATACTTGAAAATAATCATTTAAAATACAGTCCTCTAGTGGACTGTAATGCCCTATCACCAGTACTACAGACGCCTTAGAGAGAGAACTCCAGACAGTTAAGTCCAAAGCAGACTGCAAAGAGTTAGAAAGGGATCTCACAAAACCGAGTGACTGGACAACAAAATGGCAGATGAAATTCAACGTTGATAAATGCAAAGTAATGGACACTGGAAAACATCATCCAACCATACATACAAATGATAGGGTCTAAATTGGCTGTTATCCCTCAAGAAAGAGATCTTGGAATCATTGTGGAAAGTTCTCTGAACACATCCACTCAGTGTGAAGTGGCAGTCAAAAAAGCGAACAGAACGCTAGGAACCATTAGGAAGAGATAGATAATAAAGACTGAAGATATCCTAACGCCACTATATAAATCCCTGGTACGCCCACATCTCGAATACTGCGTGCAGTTCTGGTTGCCCCATCTCAAAAAAGAGGCATTAGAACTGGAAAAGGTACAGAGAAGGGCAAGAAAAATGTTTAAGGATATGGAACAGTTTCCATATGGGGAGAGATTAAAAAGACTGGGACTGTTCAGACTGGAAAAGAGATGACTAAGGGGGATGTGCTAGAGGCTTATAAAATCATGACTGGCGGAGAAAGTAAATAAGGAAGTGTTATCTCTCCTTCTCATAACACAAGAACCAATTAAATTAATAGGCAACAGGTTTAAAACAAAGTACTTCACACAACGCACAGTCAACCTGTGGGCTTGCCAGGCATGTTGGGTATAGTGTGCCGAACTATAACTGGGTTTAAAATAAAGAAATAGCCATTGACGGATGTATCCTGCAGGAACTTTTATATTGGCCAAGATGGTCAGGGACGCAACCCCATGCTCTGGGCATCCCTAAACCTCCAACTGCCTGAAGCTGGGAGTAGACAACAGAATGAATCACTCAATAATCGCCCTGTTCTGTTCATTCCCTCTGAAGCATCTAGCACTGGCCACTGTGAGAAGACAGGACAGACCATTGGTCTGACCCAGTGTGACCTCTGTTGTGGTCATATGTTCTAGAATATAGCATAGACGCATGCCAGGAAATCAATGTGCCGAAAAACTATAACTTACGAATTCTCCCATAAAGAGCTGGAGCACAGTGAGCAAACACCAGGCCAATTCTGCCAGCATCCTCCGGCCATTCCTGGTGCAGGAACTGCAGCGTTCACTTTAACAGGTGCAGTTCAGGAGTTTCTCCAAAGGAGTGAAAGTGCTAAGTGTCTAATTAAATATGTGCCTCCCATCGCTGGAACTCTGCAGCAGCCATGAATTATGCAGTGGCTCACCTACATGTCAGCAGGATCACAATATTGATGGGTTATCCTGTGTGTAATCTGATAAAAACCAAGATAAACTCAGCAAAAATAGAGTGTAATATGATCCTTTCCTTTCAATAAACAATTTCCAGCACTGTGTTCTGATTGTCTCTTCTGTAGTCGTCTCTTCCTGTGCTCTCTTGTCACCTTAGGCAGCCTAATGTAACGGCTCTTCAATATGGCCTAATACCGGAATGAATAAACAGCCAAGCTGGCTGCATTAACCTACAAGCTGTGAGACAGTGCTGGGTGTCTGTTAAATACTACCTGGGGGATATTTTCATGCCATATGGAATTAGAAGCCAGAGCTTTCAATAATGCCGGTGCATTCCACACGGTCTGCTTTTTGGCATTTAGATTAATGCTGGAGACAGGGAGGAAGAAGTTGCCATGCCTCACACTGACTCCCTCTTCTCAGTCTGAACAAATGACGGATGGCAGAGTGCAACTCCCACTTGGAAATGCTTTCCAACCCTCCTTCAGACCCTGCATCCTGACTCCTGCTGCCAGTGCAACCCGCCTGCTTTATAACTCCAGTCCAGATGCTCTTAAAACCCTGGGGAAAGAGGGTCACTTGGGCTCCCTCATTTTTATCTAAGTGCATCTTTGCTTGAGAGCGTGGGGAAAAGATTTGACCTTCTAGGTGATCATTGGGGTAGAGTAGTTAGAACAGAACAGGCTGGGAGTCAGGAGAGGTGGCTTCTAATCCAGGCTCTGGCACTTCCCTCCGCTATGATTGTTTCCACAGCTGCGAAGTGGGGATAGTAACACTTACTATGGCTGACTCATCTGGCTTTGAGATCTTCCCGGGGCAGGCACTCTATGCAGGTGCTAAGTTGTATCACTCTTTGATCAGTCTTGGAAAAGCTACACTAGTCTGTTTGTAAAAAGAAAAGAAAAACTTTGCCACACTGTTTAAGGAGCACTTGTGACTTTCCTTCCCAATGCCCTCTTCACGCCAACCACAGAGAACTGATATTTTGCTGGAATGAAGGGACCAGCATAGTTTTCTTGGTAGAAACTGAAATAATGGCTGAAACATGGAGATAAAGGGCTCCCCAGTTAGTTGGCCATCGGTTTTTGTAATCTTTAGGAGAAAGGAAATAATTAAATCTCAAAGTTGAATTGTAAGGAGCAGAACACGGTGACTTTCCTTTTCCTTCAGCAATTTTCCAGAGTCTAGTTGCCTTCAGAGAACAAATCTCTGATTCCCTTTTTATTTGTATTTTATTTTATTTATTCCATACGTTGAAGCTGCAGCTTCACTGGAATACATTCTATTAGCAACTTGTCTTATTCTAGCCAAGAAGTCAGGGTGCCGGATTCTGGTCTCACTTGTGCCACTGTAAATCAGAGTTACTCCGCGGGAGACAGAATTAGGCCTGAAAAACTTAGTACAGTCTGAAAACCAACGACACTGGGTTGGCTTGGACACTGACTTATGACAAGAGGTCAGGTATAAACATGGGTGACAAGCCAACAAAAACCAGGGGATGGAGGGGGAAAATGACCGTCTGACCCCGGCTGTGTGTCCTTGTGAGAAAAGCCCCTGAGTGAGGGTAAGACGCACAACTTCAGGGGCCTTAGCAACCTTCTGCAAATGTCCCAGGAAATAAAATGTGGCTACAACAATAGCTGCAAGTGGAATCCAGAGCCTCAAGGTCCCCCAGGAGGGAGCTGAATGGATGGAGGAGCCTTTGGGACCACAGCAGGGAAGGTCATTGTTATGGCCATGGATGCTGCATGTTTACGGTGTACCGCACCCTTCAGATGAACAGGGAACACAGAGCACCTGCAGGTAGGGTGACCAGATGTCCCGATTTTATAGGGACAGTCCCGATTTTTGGGTCTTTTACTAATATAGGCTCCTATTACCCCCCACCCCCTGTCCCGATTTTTCACATTTGCTGTCTGGTCACCCTACCTGCAGGTCACAGGCACGAGGCCTGGAGCTCTCCTGTGGCTTCCCAAGCAAAGCCTCCTCCACAAGTGAGGACATGCACTTTGTGAGTCCGTGGGCTTAGGCCGAGGCACTTTCTTGTTCTCTTTCCCTCTCTCGTTTGGAACATGACCCACTCCGTGTTGTTTTAAGAGAACGTGTCCATCCCAGGAGCACACTGGGCCTAGTTCGCTGCCATCACGGTAGCTCCATGGACTTCGATGAAGTCGCTTCTGTTGCAGGGCTGTCTGCAACAGCACCTCCCCCTTGCAAACATCGCTGCGCCCTGGGGCTGGGCTTCTGCCCTGGGTATGGCGCTGGGGCACACTGGTGGATGATTGCTTCGACTCATGGGTTGGGCAAATACCCGTGCCAGTACTGGTGGAACTGTCAGCAGCCTGGGTGAGGAGTCGCTGCAAACTTGCTGGCGTCTCAGTGAGGTGGGGCTGGTTGTCCCTCTCAGACAAAGCCCAGAGACTCCAAACGGCGGCTGCTCTTCCCCCTTGGACTCGGCTGTGAAGCCATGTGCACAGCCCTCTCCGCTCACCCACCGGAGACATGAAACGCCTTGGGAAGGTCCTGCCGTGCTGCGGGCTCCTGGGGCAGCAGCTGACACATGGCACGTCGCTCTGCCTCTCTTCCACGTCAGCCCAGGCAGCGCTTCATCCAGCCGCCCAGCAGCTGATGGAAGGAGCCCGAGGGGAAGGAAGGAGCTGGCCGAACTAAGCCCTGCCAAGGCAGCAGTGATGCTGCAGTGAAGTAGGACAGGGCCTGACGGAAGGTGTGTGCCCTCACGTTGCCAGGGGGGCTCACAGGCTTTGCAGCGCCTGACTCCACCGCTTTCCTGGCCCCGGTGACCAATCAGCTGCCAAAGCCAGGCTTGAGAGCCACCACATGCTCTGCCCGGGAAGGAACTCCAGAGGGTGCAAAACCTGGCAGCCTTTCCTCTGAGTAACACGGGAGCTGCAACCACAGTCTCCCAGAGCACCTCACAGCTCCCTGCCCAACTACAAGGGCCTGATCCTACTCCCGTCTGTCTCATTTCCTGCCCCTGGCCTGCCAGGCCAGCTATAGTGCTCAGGGGTGGCCGAGTTAACAGCACTGAGGTGCCCAGGGCTTGGCCTGCAGTAAAAACACACACAGAAGTTCCCAACTGGCCAACGGTGCACACAGCCAGCCGTCCCCGTGCGCCTTTATCCACCTGCACAGCCGCCGGAGCCACGAGGCAACTGTCACTCTATGCAGACATGCGATTTCACTAATAAATCACTTCAATGTGTGTGTGTGACACCAGCATGATGTCACTGTATTGCAAATACCGCCATACAGCCATTTCGGTTCACATTTGAAAAAAATTGATATTACCGTGCGCTAAACACACACTAGCAAATGTCTGTCTGGTGACACGAATGGCCAGGATAGAGGGAACAGAGCACAGTCTGACTCCTAATCGGCATGCACATCCCAAGCAGACTGCATGTTCTCACACGTTGGCTTATTAGAATGGCTCTCACATATGGAGTGCATTAAAAACCTGGATTCACCGTACAGTCAAATAAGAAAATGTTTCGCTTATGATGCCCCAAAAGACCAAAAAGGTCATTGATTCCCAGACACCTGTGGACAGAGTCTGATTCCACCTGCATTGGTGTAAGCCCAGGGAAACACCACTGAAGCTAATGGAGTTATGTTGGAGCCATGGTGGGGTGAGATCGGGATCTGGCTCCTAAGCTTTAATACAAGCAAGCAACCAAAAGGAAATACCTCATTTCCCACAGACCAGTACATATAAGCTCAGACACACTAGGGCCAAGCGTGTGCTGTCTGCAATGCTCCCCTGTCAGAGCTCTGGCTAGCATTTGAGTTTCTTTGCCATGACCGTTCATATCTGAAAAAGTCATCAGTCTGCCTGTTCCTTCACTTAGAAAAAAAAGGTCACTTCGGGGCTTGTGGGGGTTTTAAACAGAGGAACACTCTTGATTTTTGACATTGTGCTCTAAGATTATAAAATGCTGTTCAAAACCAAGACCAGTTGTCACTGCTAATAAAACCAGAACTCATGTGGCGTGGATGTTATTTACCTCTGTTAGTTTATTATTGGACCTGGCTATGCCTGCATATAGTGCCTTATGATACTGCTTTTCTCCCTGAATAGATGTTCATATACTGATATCTCCCAATGCTGAAGAGTCTCTCCAGTAGCATCTTAAACCCTGCCCCTCTGCCTTTGTGTGTATTTATTTCATTGATGATGTTTCCAGGTGACATAGTTCCTTTTTCATCATTTTTTACCTACAAGTTATTCTGCATTGGTGAATTTTGAAATTAAATTAATGACAAAAGAATACAATGGCATTCTCCAATTTCCACACTCCTGTCTACTCTGTTTGACATCTTCCTACAGACATCAGTTTATACAGTTGTCTCGGTTTTAAAAAATAAAGGCAAAGTTGTTTGATTCTGAACAGATTTTCAAATCAAGAGAGGGTTTTGCAAGGCTTCAAGAGAAACATTCTGCTCTAGTTTCATGCTGGTTCCCTCCCAAACACGACCTTTGACTCGTCTTCTTACAAAGTCAGGGAATTGTTTATTATTCAGGTTGAACAAACAGGCACACTGCTAAAAGCCTTCAGACAGGCTGTCCTAAAACTCCCCAGTCCTTGGGACAAGACAGTAACAATGAGTAGGTGATGGGAAAACAAAATCTATGTTAACATGTTAACCAGCTCTCCATGCACACAAACCACATGAGAGCTGAAAACAAGCTGGGAAACTTTCAGCCCAATGGGTCCCTTTTTTTTCAGAGCTAGCTGCAGAGCTTAAAAAACCTTCTCCCCTGATGATTATGGTATTCCTGCTGTGAAACTATAGCATTGCGCTTCTGAGGAGAAGAAACCAACTAGAAAACAAAAATAATATTTTACTCAATACAGCCCACTTGATATTTTTAATTGTATAACCACCGACAGAGCTCTGGCGTGTCAGCCTTTGCTGAATGAGGTTGCTTCCTTCATGCTCTATGAAATATGGTGTAGTTGCTGTCATTTCCACTGCTTTTCCAAGTGAAAAAAAGAGCAGACTGCACTGAGAAGCACCTCATGGAAATCTTTGAGACTGTGTATTTCTTTTTTCCTTATTCTCCTTACTTACTGGTCAGTTTTCAGAATGGAGAGAGGTAAATAGCGGTGTCCCCCAGGGGTCTGTATTGGGACCAGTCCTATTCAACATATTCATAAATGATCTGGAAAAAGGGGTAAACAGTGAGGTGACAAAATCTGCAGATGATACAAAACTACTCAAGATAGTTAAGTCCCAGACAGACAGCGAAGAGCTACAAAAGGATCTCTCCAAACTGGGTGACTGGGCAACAAAATGGCAGATGAAATTCAATCTTGATAAATGCAAAGTAATGAACATTGGAAAACATAATCCCAACTATACATATAAAATGATGGGGTCTAAATTAGCTTTCAACACTCAAGAAAGAGATCTGGGAGTCGTTGTGGATAGTTCTCTGAAAACATCCACTCCATGTGCAGCGGCAGTCAAAAAAAGGGAACAGAATGTTGGGAATCATTAAGAAAGGTATAGATAATAAGACAGAAAATATCATAATGCCTCTATATAAATCCATTGTTCGCCCACACCTTGTGGGTCACCAAATGAAATTAATAGGCAGCAGGTTTAAAACAAACAAAAGGAAGTATTTTTTCACACAACGCACAGTCAACCTGTAGAACTCCTTGCCAGAGGATGTTGTGAAGGCCAAGACTAGAACAGGGTTAAAAAAAGAACTACATAAATTAATGGAAGCTAGGTCCATCAATAGCTATTAGCCAGGATGGGCAGGGATGGTGTCCCTAGCCTTTTTGCCAGAAGTTGGAACTGGGTGATGGGATGGATCACTTGATGATTCCCTGTTCTGTTCATTGCCTCTGGGGCACCTGGCATTGGCCACTGTCAGAAGACAGGATACTGGGCTAGATGGACCTTTGGTTTGACCCAGTATGGCCATTCTTATGCTCTCACAAAAACCAAGAAAAACTGACCTGTCAGTCTATGTAGAAAGAAGATTTATGGACAGAAACGTCTTCAAATGACCAGCACCACCATTGAAGTTAACATAGTTACCTGATTCACAATTTGTACATGTCTTGATCATATAATTTGGGTTTCAAAGCCTTAGCTGTGAGGTTTAATCACCATGTCTAATTGCTATGGAAAACGTTTTGAAACAGTGAGGGAAAGGTCTGAGAGATGCATCAGGTGAGCGGAGACCTCGCTTACAATGCTCTGTTTATTCTGAAGTCACCCGCACATGACAGCGAGATAAAATTGCACAGTAAATACTACCCGCGCAGGCTCCCCATCATAACCAGAACGGAAACCACCTGGCTTCTTCCTCATGCATCCATGCAGACATCATGAGGGAGACAGTAAACCCAGAAGTAGTTGGATGAACCTGTAGATTCTGATGCTATGGGAGACACCTCACTGCAAGGACATATGGACAATATAAATTGTGCAAATACAGTGAAGGAGACAGGGACTAGAAAAAAACTCCCTGGGTTCCACGGGTGGAACCTTTAATATATGAGAACCCTGCAGGCAACGCCGTTTGCTATCAAACAACTTCTCCAGCATTTGTCTGGGGTTTTTTTCATTTACCTCTTCACTGATCAAGAATAACAAGCCTCATTTCCACACCTAATGGCAACCAGTTTCTGAAAGGAGCCCTGTTATCAAAGCTTGGTGCTTAGCGGCAGGGCTCTGGAATGGTTTCCTTTGGGAAAACACTGACTGGTACCAAAGTTTAGATTTCCGAGTTCCCCGCGGAAGCTGCTGTGAAGAGATTCGATAAAATGTAAGACAGGCCCACTCAGCTCCATCCTGTAAACGACGTGGCTGATGACATCATTAATCAATGACACTCCCTTTCTCAGAGAGTCACTCACGGCCTGTGCAGGGGCAGGAGAGGAGAAGATTTGAAGAGCATGGCAGAGCCGCTGATGATTATGTCAGGAGGCAAGTCGTTTGCTAGTCTCCTTAGCTGCCAGGAAAAACACATCTGGTCTGAAGGAGCAGAGAGTTCCATGTTCAATGTCTCCTTGCTCCTCTGGGGCCAGGCCGTGCGCGGAACCACGACAGGGCAGCTCATATAGGGAGCTCTGAAGGAATGGCAGCGCAGGCTTGGCGTGCACCTTCCCCTCTGCTGGAGACACTTGAACTGACTCTCTCCACGGGGAATCTGCCAAATCTTTCAGCCCTCCGGGACCCGAAGGTGTGAGGTAGGCAGCGCCAGCGGGAACAGCAAGAGCTGGATTTGTGCTCTCCACTGGGACCAATAATTGACAGGCTTCTTCCCAGCTTTCCCCTCTCCCATACTGAACTGAAGCCCGAGTCGTCGTCTTCTCCTCCCCCCTATTCCACCCGGCCGACAGCTCCTTGCTGCGGCACCACAGATGTGTCTCCTTCACAGACCATGCTGATACAGGCTGGGGCCCTGTCAGAGCTCTGTCATCCACGCGAGGGCTGGGCGGCCTGCTGAGGGTCAGTCCTAAACCCACCCATTCTCTGCACAGCCCCTCTTCTTTTCTTACATTGCTCTCTTGTGAGCAAGGGAGCTACCAGGACAGAGGCTTACAGAGGCTGTGCCCAGGGCATAGCTTTCCTGGCACCCGGGCACAGACTCTGTGTGGTGTCCGGCTGGGTGCGCAGCTCATAGGAAACAAACTCCTTGCACTATGAGCGCAGGACTCTGCACTTGCACTGAGCTGCATCAAGTGCCACGGCACGCTGAGCTGCCCCTTGGATTGGAGAGCAAGGGTGCAGGAAAGGACCGCATGGCCGCCTGACCTGACCAGCGGCCATGTCAAATCCTCCTGGGCGAGCCAGAGTCTGCAATTAAATTCCACCTTCATTGGTGGGTCAGTCTTTGCCAGATCACTACAGATAACGGAAACAGCACCAGACTTTACATGCAATGGTCACTTTATGCAGTACTGTGCCGCTTGGTAGCAGAGACCGGGGCCCTCTTGGACAGGGTTACAGGGCAAAGCAATATGGTCTGGTACCAAGGGACACGTTCATTTCCAAGGAGATTCTTTAGCGTCTCTTTCCCTCTCTATATGCACCAGCTGTGCCTTGACTGGATGAGAGATTTTGTATAAGCACATAGGGAGGCCAGACCCACAAAGGCAGAAATGAGCCAGGAATCTAGAACTGCCTCCCCAGATGTTCTCAAAACACTGTGCTTTTGCTGAATTCACCGTCAGACTTTGCTGCTGGAAGATGAAGTGAAATCTGAGAAGATTATAGACAACTAAACTCTGCTTGAGACATTCCAACCTGGATTGACAGCATGCTGGAAAATACACATCAGGGGGCAATCCTGCACTGGCTGTGGCCGAATGGTCTTGCCCATCCCTGACCCTGCATTACCTAATTCTGGGGATAGATTGGACGTGGAACTATTTTTCAAACAAACAACGAACCCGAGACCCACTTTTCAGCTTTCCCACAAAAAGCACTCTGTCATCCTGTGCCCATTCACCTACGCAAAGACGAGATGACATCTCTGGCTAAAGGCCGACAGCGCCGCACCTCCTTGTCACTTTTAACAAGAAAATAATCCTGCGGAAACACTCAAAAAACAAATCTGTGTTGACACTCCTCATCTGCTAGGTACGTTTTATGAAAGGGAAGAAATACTGCATTAGCGCTTGACCTCCTCACCTTTACGACACTGGAGGAAAATAAAGGGAGATGCTCAAAAAGCTGATGCAGGAATAATGAAATAATGAGACCAGGCGGCATGCGGAATGCAACAACCAGCTTGCTCTCAATGAAGACTCCCAACGAGTCAAGACAGTCAGTGGCTGTGAGAGCCAGTAACTTCCAGAGGGAGACTGTGAGCTAAGCAAACTGTTGGCAGGTGAGGCACCTGACAGACAGCAGAGCTGAATAGCGCATTATGTTACTATACAAAAATGAGATCAGTGAAGGCAGAACCATCCTTGCCTACGGCCTACCTGCAGTTGCCAGCCATTTGGTTTTGTGCGTCTGCAGACCTTAGGGTTCACCAGGATGGTTTGTGGTGGCTTGCCACGAATGGCCTGCGGTGCTGGTGCCACTGCAGCGTTTCAGGTCGGGTGTCAGAGCAGAGATGGGAAGCAGAGAGCAAGGAAGGAAGACACAAGCTGGCGCTGCTGCAGCCTGCATCAGACCCTGCAAAGGACAGCATGGCTCACCACATGCAGGAGTTGGCGTTGAAGGGGCAGATAATCCGCATCACCCCCAGCCCAACCTGCCATGTCTCCCTCCTGGGGAAGGGGGCGCCCTCAAGCCGCAATTCAAGTCTCTCCCATAGTATTGTACAGGGCACTTCCACGACACATTTCCAACCTGCGAGGCTGGCCGCTCGGCCCTGTGCGTGAGGCTGTTCCATGCTGCAGTCTGCTCACACTGCTGCCGACGCCCTCTCGCTGCCTTTGTCTTGTCGTTTCACCGCAGTGACGGCTCCTCTTGCTGCCATCCGCAGTGCAGCTCTGGGGCAATGCACTCGCGGAGAGGACACCTGTGTGCTGACCCACACGTCACTGCTCAGGAGCTGCCCCGTGGTACTTTCACCGTCTCTCGTCTGTTGCTTGCAGACAGAGCCTCCTTCCCCAGCATTGTCAGCTGCTGCTTTCAGTCCAGGCACGCCGGGTTCCAGGGAACAAACCCAGCTCTGTTCTCGTGCTCTGCGCACAGGTTACCAGCAGACATAAACTGAGCTAATCCCTCAGCCACCTGCACACGGGGCGGGGCGCTTCCCTTGGAGTGCAGGATTCCGATGCTTTTCAGTGTACACAGCACCCGCTGGGCCTCCTGCTTCCCCCGTAGGGCAGTGTGGCCTTGCTACTGCCGGGACAGGCACAAGTCACTCACGGTAGGAGATGGAGACACGCTGAGAAACTCCCAGAAATATTTTCCCATCGGTAGCCAGCTGCACGTGCTATTGCGTCGTGACAAACATCCCTCTGTGTACGCCGTGTAGACATGCAAAGCCCTTTGCCACGTGCCAAGCCGTGCCCATTGTCACTCCTGGCTGGTTACATCCCCCCCAAGTCCATTTCAAACAGTCACCCGAGAAGCTGGTGCTGAGGAAGCCCTCCACTGCCTCGGCCAGACCCCTCCTGGAAGGTAGCGTGGCCTGTCAGTTGAAGAGAGGAGGCCAAAGAGCACGGCAGATGCTGAGTGCACAAGGAGACTGGCATAGAACCTCAGTCTGATTACCACATGGGGACATCAGCTGCTTTCATCTTGCAAGGAAACCTGAGGCCCCTCGCACCAGATTCACCCAGTGATTCTTGTAACAGGAACCAACAGTTTGTGCTACATCATCCCCGGCCTAGAGACCCTTCCAAGCTGATAACACTCAGGAAAAACAGCCTGAGTAGTTAACACTTCCTCCAAGCCTCAGGCCCCAGAGCCCTGTGTATTCACTTCATCGCTGAGTTACTCATGTCCCATTTGCTGGTCACAAGGTATGGGTTGTTTGGGCTTTTTTGAAGAGTTCGGACTTGCTCAAATCACTCTCAGCTAAGGGGGAAGGCAGTCTGGGGAGCAGAGTGCATTAAAGCTTGCTATTTAGCCATGTAAACTTTGTTAGCAGGAACAAGGAGGAGTACTTGTTAGCATGCTGGCTTTCCGGCCCCAGAGAAGGCCCCGCAGCTGCAGGGGAACACACATTGCTCCAGCCAGATGTCAGTAATGTAACAAGGAAAGGGGCGGGAAAGGCTCCTAGTGTGGCCCCAGGCCCCCTGCATTCTCAGGGACACTATCACGTAGGGTACCCCCGCCTGATACTAGTAGGCAATTGCTGCTTGTTGCCCCAGAGGGCAAGAAAACACCAAGAGCGCTGTGGAGAAATTCCTTCTCACGCCCAGTCACTGTGAGTCGGAATTACCACCATTTAGACACCCAGATCCACTGGTGTCATGACAGATGGTTCCGTTGGTGTGTACCAGGGGTAGGCAACCTATGGCATGCGTGCCAAAGGCGGCCCGCGAGCTGATTTTCAGTGCCACTCACACTTGCCGGGTCCTGGCCATCGGTCTGGGGGGCTCTGCATTTTAATTTAATTTTAAATGAAGCTTCTTAAACATTTTACAAACCTTATTTACTTTACATACAACAATAGCTTAGTTCTATATTATAGACTTATAGAAAGAGACCCTCTAAAAACATTAAAATGTATTACTGGTGTCATAAATATGAAGGGAGTGGGTCTGATGCAGTATTATAAAATCCTCTTCCCAGTAAAGGGTTAAGAAATGCAGGTAACCAGACTGACACCTGACCTGGCTGGCATCTGACCAATAAGGGGACAAGATACTTTCAAATCTTAGGAGGGGGGAAGGCTTTGTGAGTGTCTCTTTGTCTGGATCAGAGTGATCTTGGAAGACAGAAGGAACCTACAGAAAATCAAACCTCCCTTTTCTGAAGTAAGTTTAGATAGCATAGCGTATAGATTTCTGTTTAATTTTGCTTGGTGTATTCCCTGTGTTAGAAGGGGCAAGGGGGGGGCGTTATTCATGGTTTTCTGTAACTTAAAGGTTTTGTCCAGAGGGGGAAATCTCTCTGAGTTTGGAAATTGAGTGCCCTGTAAAATAGTTACCATCCTGATTTTACAGAGATGATTTTACCTTCTTTATTTTTAATAAAATCCTTCTTTTAAGAAGTTGACTGTTTTCTATGGTGTTAAAACCCAGGGGGTGGGTTTTTACATCACTGTGTAACCAATTGGTTGGGAGATTGTTCTCAAGCTTCCCCAGGAAAGGGGGTGTACGGCTTGAGGGGGTATTTTGTGGGGGAGGGAAGTTCAAGTGATTCCTTTCCTGGATTCCTGTTAGATACTTGATGGTGGCAGTGGAAGAAGCATTTCTCAGGGTGCAGGGAATTTTGTACCTTGGGGGATTTAACTTAAGCTGGTAAAAATAAGCTTAGGGGCTCTGAATGCGGGTCTTTACCCTAGAGTTTAGAGTGGGGAGGGAACCCTGACAACTGGCATGCGAAACCTTAAATTAGAGTGAATAAATGAAGACTCGGCACACCACTTCTGAAAGGTTGCCAACCCCTGGTGTGTACATAGCGGTCCGTTTTCTTTCTCTCGACCCTCGGGATTCCAGCCAGCCATCACGCCCTTTCCCAAACTACTCCCTCCCAGCACAACTAGCTGCACCAGGCACCCTCTGCTGTTGGGAGCAATGTGACCGGCATGCACAGAACAGTGACAGGGCGCCGAGTTGAGTGGCAGTGCATGGCCCGTGGGGAACGGTAGTTATGGTAACAGTAAAGGTGTGCGCCTGTGGGTGGAGGAGTAGTGGGTGTCTACTGTTCGGTGGCTTCACTTTTCATTCTCTTGCTTTTGTGGGTCTGTGTCGAGTGCATTGTAGGCAGTGACCCTCGCTGCTTTTGTGACCGATGAAAGGGCGTGCTGCTGGGCAGGGCTGGGGCGTCTGGGAATACAAGATGTGCATGTGCAGGTCTCAGGATGGTCACTTTATTCGTGCAGTTTCATTACAAAGACCTGCTGGAATAATGGTGAGGTGTATAAAAGCATTCAGCCCAGTCCTGTACCCAACGGGTCGGTGGTGTCAGGGAACTGGCATCAGAGAGGCAGCGGGTGAAAGAAGGTGCGATCCAAGGAAGAACAGCCTTGAGGAAAGTGAAAATTACGGACTCTGGGAAATATTTGGTCATGGTTAACGAATTGCTGCTATACCTTCTCTTAGAGCTGATTTCAATGTTTAACATTTCTTTGGGGGCATACAGACAATGAAGAGCAAGCCAAGAGAACTCTGTCACAGTTGGGTGCTGAGTCTGGGGGGTTCCTGCTTGCAGTAGCAGGTTATTGCAAAGCAAACCCCCATGCATCTTCTACAGCTCCTTGGACTTCCCTCCCTGGAGCCAGGGTGTGATGCAGTACATGGGAAATAGGTTCTCGGCCTCAATGCAGCTAAGTGGATTCATAGAAAAGAGAAAAAGATTCCTCCATTCCAACTGACTCCCTCTTCTCTCTGGCTTGGTGCAAGCTGTGAGCTTTGGAAGATGGCAAAGAAGAATATGGAACTAATGGGCAGGAGGGAAACTTAATATTTCTAAGAGGGCACAAAAGAACAGGACTGGGGGGAGGGGATTGGTGATGGGCCAGAGGTACGTTAGTACTGTATAGCACAATATAGCCTCTCTTTAATGATCCTTTTTCAAAGTCCAGTCCCTGCCTTTCAACACAAAACCCACTGGAACTCTGCCCCTCGGCTCCCACCAAAGCCAGGTCAGACTGGCAGTTATTAGAAAAGCAGACAGTGAAAAAAAATCCAGCTTATGTCCTCAAGCCCTGCTGAGAATAAGGGTCTGAGGAAAACCCACCGGGGACTCTTTAGCACCAACTCTCTCTCAGTCAGAGGTTACCTGTATGTAACCACCACCTGTAGAGAGATACATCGCATCATCGGGTTCCGTGCAGATTGCAGCATCAATGCTCTTCACAAACACCATTTTAGCAGCTTACATAACAATGGGATGGGCACACCTCGAAACACCGGTCACTGCGTGTTGGAACGACGAATCGGCTCGCCCATCATTCTCAACTATGTTCTCTCACTTGGCTGTCTCCTGATTGAACCTTTCGGTCCTTTCCCTGGGGAAGGGAACAAAAAGCCAGGGAGCACCTGTGCGCTAGCAGGCAAGAGAGAGAGACTTTTTTTTTAATCAAGTGGTGGAGCCTGCGCAGAAGAGGCTGCCCTGTAGTCCAACTAAGCTCGAAGACACACATGTTGCATCTCCTAAAACCTTTACATTTAGCTCTACATTTTAGCTGTGCTTATAACTAGCAACGGGCCTGAACCATCATCCTAGATCCAATACCCCTGATCTTTGGGGAAATCCAGTTACAGGCATCCTGGTTTGTCATTATCTCTATATACTGAATGCAGAGGACCTAGTGAGGGCTCTTCCAGTCCTACACCTCTATGATTCTATGAATCAAATCAAGACTCTGGACACAGAACCCACACATTGTAAGAGACTAAGAGTGAGCAAGGAGGGCGCTGGTCATGGCCCAGCACGAGCAGGGGCTCTGTGTGGCTGTCGTTCAGAGGTCTGCGTTCTGATGGGTACTGAGTGTATCTGAAAATGGGCCCAGCTGTGAAGACCAGCAGGATGAAAACTCATGGCTTTGTTTCTCACTGTTAACCCATAATGGTAAATATGGGTTTGCTCTGCTTTTTTACTGGTTTGTCCCTGGTAAATATTAATTTTAAACCAAAGACTTTACCCTGTGTAGTATCCTGATGACACAATGTTGATGTCCAAGTAAGGAATCCAAATGGTCCCATTACTTGCTGGGTAAAAATTACTATAAATCCTGGAGACTACATCACTTGTTCATAGAATAGCTAGCTTGGGAGGCAATGTTTTGGAGCAATTTGTAAATTTCAGTCTCCGTTACAGAAGGTGGCAGTGTGTGCAACAGCAACTAGTAATTTCTGTTCTGAGTTACACAAAATGAAAGAAAAAGAAAGCACTGAAAGGTTCGGCTCTACAGCAGGTTGGAAATTCTAGTCTCTATTTCAACAAAGCCAATTCAATACATCCCAATGTGTCAAACAGCAAGTCTCTGACACACGCCGAGGCATGAGAGCCAGCGTGCAGAGAAACGGCTTAGATGCTGTGAAAACTGAAGTTTCTGCACAACTGCAAAAGTTTGGGATTTTTTGTACTGCAGCGAGAAATCTGCAATCCTAGCAAGATTATTCCCCATAGTGACAGGACTCCTTCCTCAGTGTGAATCAGGAGGCTAAATTCTCTTCTCGGCATAAAAGGAACAAAGGGCCAGTTTCATTAGCGCACCCTCGGCTGTCAATGGACCCGGCTGTTTCAGATGAGGCCAGGTAAGAAGATTGCTCAGCTGACTGTTAGCATTCTGTGGATAGGTGGGACATTATCACTGTTGTTTATGGAGCGGTAGAGCAAGGAGCTGGGGTCCTGCACACGCGTATCTGGCTGTTTTGATAAATGTGTAAGCAGACAGATGCTACACAAGTATGTTAGGTAACTTTGGTTCCTTGGTAAGCACTAAGTGAAACATCAGGCAACTATCCTAAGACTTATGTCCAAACCTCTCCCTTTCTTCAGAAATACAGGGCATGTACCAGCACATAACAGAGTGATTCACTGTGGACTATGCATTGTTCAAGGAATGCCACTGTCTGTTGACTGGGTGGATACAAAAGAAACTGAACACCTGAAGTTGCATCAATACTAAAGAGAGGTTACCTGGCTTCAGCACAAGAGAGCTACCTGCATCCCCTTCACACCAAATGAAACACACTGAGTTCATCTCTGGGGGGAGAGTCCCAGGCAGCAGTGGGATTTCCCCTTTCAGGGGCGGTTGTCAGACTGTAGTGGAAGAGGTGAGGTTCCTGTCTCAGGGTAGGTTGTCAGGGCAAAGGCTCCCCTCTTGGGGTAGGGTGTCACATCTTACAGAGGTCACAGCAGCCTATCTGTTCTCTAGAGATTAAGGTGGCGAAGTCCACCCTTTCATAGTTCAAACACAAAATGCATATTTATCGGGGAAGTAAACGTGGCTGAGAGTAATGACATCCAACAGATGGGGGCGGTTACATAGGCCACTTATTTGCCTCAGGCCTAATTTAGGCCAGATATCAAAACAATACACAGTATCACCACCTGTCTCCTCTCTGCCAGGACATCTGCGTTAACTCGTTCCTAGGAGTGCCTGGTTTACCAACCTGGGGGGAAAGCGTTTCGTCCTACCCTCATAGCAGCACACAACACTGAGAAGCAGCAAATCCTGGTGGAGCAGATGCTGCTCCCTGGGGAAAGGAGGCGCTTTGGAACTGGAACACCATCTTCGGCCAGCTGTGAGGTAAGGATGGGCTGGTGAGTGAGGCGCTGAATCGGGACTCAGTAGCCCTGGGTTCAGAGCTCAGCTCTCCCGTGTGTGACCTTAGGACCAGCTTCTCCAAGGAACGGAGGTGCCAGACGCCCATTGAAATCCATGCCTGTCTCTGCTCCCCTGTGTGAAAGGAGGATAGCCAGGCTGTAGCTCACAGCGACGTGGTCAAAGTAAGCTCGTTGCAGCGTGGCCATGAACAGCAGCGAGACACCAGAACATGAGTAACGCCGGCCGTGGGATGGGATTTCAGGCTGTTGAAGCAAACAGACACCTGGGCAGGAGGAGGCAGGGCTGGGATACCAATGGAAAGGAAGGACACCGTGTTTGGATGGGCACGTTCTTTCTTGAAATAGTCTGACATTTAATATTCCCCTTTCTAAGGGCTTTTGGTGAAACTGTCCCAAATTCAGGAGCTCCAGGAACCAAACAGGCCCAGCTCGCTGTGGCCCAGTGAGGAGCCAGTACTTCTTCCTGGTGGCTGCCCTCTTGTGCGCCAGAATCAAAGCTCTCATTTCAGACCTTAGCCCTTATGTATGCAAGGAAACCTTCAAATGCAAACCGAGTATAAAGTTTCCTACAGTCTGACACCAGTGCTGGGAACTGTTCCTATCCACCTCAATGAAGTGTTAACTCTGACATCTAATCGGGACCATTTAAATGTTAACGCTGTGAACTGGTTCACTGATCATCCGTGCAGGAGGAAAGGAGCGAGACAGCCAGGTTATGGAAATATGCACAGTCCGCTCTAAGTGGTGTCTCATTTGGTGACCTCTTGGCAGGACCTTTGGTTGTGGGCAATCCCCTTTTTCCTTCCAGTCTGACCCCTTGTGTAAGCTTTGGTGCTTGAGATGGCAATTGTAGAACATTGCCGCTGATTGTTTCGTGAAGTGCCTTTAAGGACTTCGTGGTTTACCTGGGAAAGTTCATGAGCCAGGCGCAGAGCTACTGCTACAAGTGGCTATTAGATCAGTTATTTCCTGGACTGTGCAAGTCCTGAGTGGAATGCAATGCAATACTCCTCCGTGTAACAGATAGTATGTAAAGGGGGCGGAAACAGCCAAATTACAATCAGGCAAGCGCCACAGTTATGAGCAACTACACTTGGGTACTAATAAAAGGCACCATTTATTACTCTACCAACAATGAACTTCCACACATGGGCCAGTAAGCAGTGAAGAATCTATATGCCCTTATCTTCCGTAGGCAGCGGTCACCGGCTTGCTTCTAATATCCTGCACTAACTTGGTCTCAACAGAGCTCATCCAAGATCGACTACTGGAAGTGTAGACAGCAAGACATCGGCATGGGAGAAATGGTTTAACATTCCCATCATATTATTATGGCCCAGAGGAAACGGGAGGGTTCTGAAACCAAAGCAGGATTGTAGAGGGGCCTGGGGCCCCTGAGGAAGGAAGCCCTGCTTGAGTTGTGGGTGTGAGAGGCTCCAGGAACACACAGGGCAGGGCAGAGCTCTGAGCAGAACAGCGACTGCTGACTGCTATCCATTGATGATGGTGGTGATGTGCCTTTCTGACTGAAGCAGCTAATCAAATGTCAGGGCCCTGGGGATGCTCCGGCTGGGAGCAGAAGTCGGGTATTTCTTTGTACATTCTTTGTAAATAAACAAAACCGCATCAAAGTTCTGGGTCTGCGAACAGAGCCAGAGCCAGTAAGAAAAGGAGCAGTTTCTTACCTAGCAGCCCCCCAGCCTCTTTAGCCAACAGCCCTGAAAGCTCTCTAGCTTGTCCCAGGGTCACACTGGGCTTACAGGCTACTGCCGGGCTTTCTTGCCTTTTGGCTCTGCCTCTCTCTCTCTCTGGCCTTGCCTGTTCTCACTTTCTGTGCGTTCTTTCTTCCCAACCCCTACCCAAAACATGGAACAGGTCCTCAAGGAATCAATTCTGAACCACTTAAAGGAGGGGAAAGTGATCAGGAACAGTCAGCATGGATTCACCAAGGGCAAGTCATGCCTGACTAACCTAATTGCCTTCTATGATGAGATAACTGGCTCTGTGGATGAGGGGAAAGCAGTGGATGTGCTATTTCTTGACTTTAGCAAAGCTTTTGATACAGTCTCGCACAGCGTTCTTGCCAGCAAGTTAAAGAAGTATGGGCTGGATGAATGGACGGTAAGGTGGATAGAAAACTGGCTGGATGGTCGTGCTCAACGGGTAGTGATCAATGGCTCCATGTCTAGTTGGCAGCCGGTATCAAGTGGAGTGCCCCAAGGGTCGGTGCTGGGGCCGGTTTTGTTCAATATCTTCATCAACGACCTGGAGGATGGTGTGGACTGCACCCTTAGCAAGTTTGCAGATGACACTAAACTGGGAGGAGTGGTTGATACGCTGGAGGGTAGGGATAGGATACAGAGGGACCTAGACAAATTAGAGGATTGGGCCAAAAGAAATCTGATGAGGTTCAACAAGGACAAGTGCAGAGTCCTGCACTTAGGACGGAAGAATCCCATGCACTGCTACAGACTAGGGACCGAATGGCTGGGCAGCAGTTCTGCAGAAAAGGACCTAGGGGTTACAGTGGACGAAAAGCTGAATATGAGTCAACAGTGTGCCCTTGTTGCCAAGAAGGCTAACGGCATTTTGGGTTGTATAAGTAGGGGCATTTCCAGCAGATCGAGGGATGTGATTATTCCCCTCTATTCGGCACTGGTGAGGCCTCATTTGGAGTACTGTGTCCAGTTTTGGGCCCCACACTACAAGAAGGATGTGGATAAATTGGAAAGAGTCCAACGGAGGGCAACAAAAATGATTAGGGGGCTGGAGCACATGACTTATGAGGAGAGGCTGAGGGAACTGAGATTGTTTAGCCTGCAGAAGAGAAGAGTGAGGGGGGATTTGATAGCTGCTTTCAACTACCTAAAAGGGGGTTCCAAAGAGGATGGATCTAGACTGTTCTCAGTGGTAGAAGATGACAGAACAAGGAGTAATGGTCTCAAGTTGCAGAGGGGGAGGTTTAGGTTGGATATTAGGAAAAACTTTTTCACTAGTAGGGTGGTGAAGCACTGGAATGGGTTACCTAGGGAGGTGGTGGAATCTCCTTCCTTAGAGGTTTTTAAGGTCAGGCTTGACAAAGCCCTGGCTGGGATGATCTAGTTGGGGTTGGTCCTGCTTTGAGCAGGGGGTTGGACTAGATGACCTCCTGAGGTCCCTTCCAACCCTGAGATTCTATGATTCTATGATTCTATGAAAACAATAGGCAGCCAAAAGCTCTTGGGTGGGTTCATATATACACCTTATGCTTATAGTTATGTTAACTAAAGGGTGAGTTCACACCTCTCAATTGCAATGGGAATTTAACCCAACCCATAACCAGGTTTCACCCAGCTCATAACAGTGGGTTTCAGTAAGGGCTTGTCTACACCACACAGTTTTTAGCAAGAAGGCTGGGGCCTTGTCACTAAACGTCAGCGTGTGTAAACGCCCTTTGTCAGCACTTTTGCAGACGAAATACTTCCAGCCCCGCGAGCGGCGTTAGCATTGTTGGCAGGAGAGCGCTCCTGCCAACAAAGCCGCGTTCACACTGCCACTTGCATCGGCAAAACTGTCTTTCGCGGGGGCGGGGAGGCTTTTTAAAGTACCCGCGAAAGACAAAAGTTTTGTTGACAACGTCGCAGTGTAGACATACCCTAAGGCTTAAGGGGTGCATCTACACAGCAAGCAGTAGCCTGTGGCAGTGAGGCTTAGGCCTGGTCTACACTAGGAAATTAGGCCGGTGTAACTATATTGCTCAGCGGAGTGGAAAATCCACCCCCCTTCAGCGATGCACTTACACCGCTCTAACCCCCGCTGCAGACAGTGCCAGGCTGATCGGAGAATTCTCTCGGGCGGTGGGGTATCTACGCCAGCGGCAGAACCCCGCAGCGCCACAGGGAGCATCTCACTGAAGCTCTACAGCTGCACTGCTGCAGCATTTTAAGTGTAGACGAGCCCATGAGTTTGCTAAAAGCAGCTGTGTAAATGCTCAGGCTGGAGCTCGTGGCCTGAAGCCCACCCCCCTCCGTAGGCTTTGTCTACACAGCTATTTTTAGCCCCATAGCGCAAGCCCAGGTCTGTTGATCCGGGCTCTGAGATTCGCTGCTGCAGGCTCCTGCTTGCTGTGCAGACATACCCAAATAGTGCACGGCGCTCGTGTCAGCTCTCTGCACGGGGGTGACACACCCTCAGTACAGAGACACTGCAATGGTGAGCACACTTCAGGCAGGCAGACAGCAAACTGGGAACAGAAAAGCAAATATGGTCCTAAAGCCTGTAGGACATCGGCTGTGTTTTAAAACCACGGGAGCTGTTACCTCTCATTTTTGACCAATGGTTGTGCTGAACGATGACAGCGCCGTCTTTTCAAAATCCTCCAAATCATTTTCTGAGCCCAAGAAATCCTGCTAGGGACTGCATTGATTGCCATCTCATAATTGCACTTTTTGGGCGGCTGAGCTCACTAGACACACAAGGCAAGCGATGATGACTCATCAATGCAGACCCTGCCTTGTTGCTCAAATAAGCTGGTGTGTTCATAATTAACTACAGAGCACTTGTTACATCTCCAGGCAGCCCTGGGTGTATGTTACAGCATTTCCTTAGCCAGTGAAACAACAAACAAAGGATTAGTTGGGGCCTGATTCTAAGCGCACTTACAGTGGGGACCTATGCTGGTCTCAGTCGCATTACTCCTGATGTATTTTAAAAACTCAAAAACATTTTAAAGTAGTCAAAATTAAAATGAAAATCTGCATGAAACATTTCCATTTTCGCAAAACTAAATGTTTTGTTCACCTCAAAACACAAATTCTTTAAACTTTTTGATTTGTCTGGCCCAAAATTATTTTTTTTAATCTTTTGAACTTGCCAATGAACCCAACAATCTGTTATTTGCCAAGCTCTAATCCCCGCCACGAATGTGCACAGCTTGATGACTATGACTGCTAGATAGCCACATACCTAGATACAATGCAAAGCGATGTAAGATTGCACACTGAAAGTTAAAGTTGAATGTGCAGCCTTGAACTCTTTGTCTTTATGCCTTTACTGATAAAATATGATTTACCATAGAAATCAATCTAATGCACTTTTCCCCCTGTAACCTTAAATATAAATGTGTGTCTCAGTTTAATTATGTGCTCTCAAATTATGTATTTTAATGAATATGCACAAGGGGGCAGAGTTAGAGCTCTACAGTGAAGCTTAATTTTTGCATTTCTCAACTTTTGAATGCTAAACGTGCATTTTTGCATTTAATTTCCTAGGTGGTTTTTAAAGGGAAGAAGTTACAGAAACTGAGATTTGTCTTGTATTAACAGGCTCCAGCAAGGATGCCTGTTAACAGGCACCTGGCTGGGATGAGTTAGTGGAGATTGGTCCTGCTTTGAGCAAGGGGTGGGACTAGATGACCTCTTGAGGTCCCTTCCAACCCTAATCTTCTATTCTGTGTTTCTATGATTCTAAGGAAAGGCCAGCTGGAGCTACCAGTGCCCAAACCTAGTGACTTACACATTTGTAGACTTAACAGACACTAGTCAGCTCAAGTGTGACAGGTCCCTGGCAGTATTGCATGCTGTGCTCACATTTCCAGCTCTGCAGATACTCCGACTCACCGCACGGTTGGTGAGTCCGCCAAGTACTAGGGCTGTCCAACACTTCCCCGTGTAAGACACAGGTGGCTGAGGTCTGTGCAGTGGATCTCAAGGTTTCAACCCTGCCAATGACCCAGATGGGTGTCAGAATTTCCAGCATGTGGCATTATATTGTTTTTCCAGTTTGCCCTTTTTGCCTGTGGAACCCCAGTTCGGCTCCCTTGTGCACATGCATTATGAGAAGGACTTTAACTATATGAACACAAACGGTTTTTCCCACAGGACCCCCAGACTCCTTCAGTGCACAGGCTGGACCTGCTCTGGGGATGAATCAGGGTTTGCAGTAAAGGAGGCTGTCACAGGAACTCTGGTGTGTAGTGAATGGGGCCGGGGACTGCAGAGAGAGAAAAGACGGTCTCACGATTAAGGCAGAATGTTGCCACAAAGAACTGGATTCTGTCCCTGCCTCTGTCAAAGCGCTCCTATGTGATACTAGGCAAGTCACTAGCAACCAAACTTTTCACAGGTGGTTGCTAATTTTGTGTCCCTCATTTTCTGAGTGCCTGACTTGAGACCCAGGGGTCTGATTTGCAGAAGTGCTGAGCGCTCCTTGAAGTCAAGGGGAGCTGTGTGCTTTGAACATACATAATGCTATAGAATGCTAAGTTCTCCTCAAAATCAGGTACTAGACATCTTAAATTGGGCATCCAAAATGAGTGGATATTTTTTACCTTAATCTCTCTCTGTCCCAGTTTACCGCCTGTCCTCTGGGGATAACACCACCACCTCGCCTCACCGGGGTGCTGTGAAGATAAATATTTGAAAGGCACTCAGCTACTTGATGAGCCCCTTAGAAAAACCCACGAGAAAATTAATAATCCTGACTTCAGAGCAGGATTTGAACTGGGCACAGTAAATAAGGCCGGAATACCAAGGCTAAAACAAAATATTGAATAGTTGCTCATGAAGTGAGCACCGTCCACCCTGTGCACTCACTGAGGCGGGGTCTGTGCAAAAATAATGTGATCACGTCATTAAAGACTGTATTTAAGGCACATGCACAAGGAGGCCGAATTAAGGCTACCTTATCGCTGGCACTTCCCAACGTTTGATTATTTGACTTTATAACCTTACTAATGTTCTTTTAATGTCGTTTTTTGTGTGCAGTAAATTTTAAAAGTCCATAGGAGTTCAAATGGCCCCCTTGCTGAGCTTAAACATTCACAGCATTAAACTGATGAACTGCTATTCCTCAACTCTGGCTTGACTGTGAAACTACTGAACCTGTTTTCTTCAAGCTTGGCTAGCTCTGTAGCTTTTATGGAGACCTTAAAGTTATGAGCCTTTAAAGTTGGCAAGTTCTGAAGTGTGCAAACATGTAACTAGCTACATATGCATGCAGAGTGCAGGTCTCTTTAAGAACGCAGCTCTAAACTGAACCACATAATCTGCTGCACGTGCTCAGTGCACAGTTGTCAAAGAGCTGTGTCTTTGGTAAATCAAACCTCATTTTTCAAGCTAAGCAAAGGCCAAGCCTGCATGTCTCATTTCCCGCTGCAGTCACCTCTGCGGCAGTCCTGCCCCAAACAACATGGCTAGAAGTCATTTAGCTGAGAAGTGTCATTTGCTTCTCCATTCTGAAGTCACAAATAGCTGAATAGATTTTTCTCAAACTTCCATTCTCTCACGCCCCACAACCGCCAATGTATTGTTGAGTAGAGTCCACACATAGAGCATTTCAGCCCCAGAGATGATTGATCCCTTTAGGATCTCTTGCAAAGAGGGTGGGTCCAACCCAGGGAGAACAGAGCTTTAAAAAGCCAGCTCCTAAACGACCAGAGGAGCTAGTGAACAGGACCAACCAATGGGAGTTTAGAGGGGAAGCGTGAGAGCCAGATACACCTAACAAACATTCTCTAAACTTGGGCCAATAAACGCTCCTCCCCCCCTCCCACCCGCCAAAAAGCAACAACAAAACATCCAACCAAACAAAAACCCCTGCGAGAGGAAAGAGAATGAAGGCAGAAGTCCAGCTGCACACTTGGGGCTATTCAGTGTATTACACTGACCGCAGCAGGGATGATTACCTGCCTTGTGGCCTGGTGGTGTATGTGTACATTCGGTGGAAGCAACTCATGGCCCGCAGAGACTGAGTACAGGCTCTTGAGACCAGAGTGAACAAGCCAGAGGAGCCTCGGGTGACAGAAAGGTACACAGAGGAGAGCGGCCTCACCCCCAGTCTGGCAGCCTTTGTGGTGTTGAGGAGGACGAATGTTTTGGGGAAGGAGAGCATCAACCTGGAGGGGAGAGAAACGATCCCATAGTTGGGACCCTCCTTCCAGATGATGCCATGGTATCCTCTAGCCCTGAGGATACTCCCCTGGGGGAGAGAACCCCAGTTACCATGAAGAGACAATGGGGGAGTAATGGGGGATTCAAGTATTAGAAGTATAGAGAGCTGGGTCTGTGATGACCAGGAGACCCCGCATGGTGAACTGCCCGCCTGGTGTGAAAAGTTGCAGACGTCTCGAGACATCTAGATAAACGTATGTGCAATGCTGGGGAGGAGCCAGTGGTCGTGGTACATGTAGGTACCAGTGACATGCGGAAAGGTAGGAGAGAGGTCCTGGAGGCCAATTATAGGGTGCTAGGTAAGAGATTAAAGGCCAGAACCTCCATGGTAGCATTCTCTGAAATGCTTCCGGTTCCATGCGCAGGGCCAGTTAGACAGGCAGAACCGCAGGATCTCAGTGCACGGATGAGACAACGGTGTAGGGAGGAGGGATTTAGGTTTATTAGGACCTGGGAAACATTTTGGGACAGGAGGAGTATATACAAGAAGGATGGGCTCCACCTAAGCCAAAACGGAACCAGATTGCTGGCATGTCAAATTAAAAGGGTTGTAGAGGAGTTTCTAAACTTAGGGCTGGAGGAAAGCCGACAGGTGTGGAAGAGCACACAGTTCAGACAGACACATCCCTAAGGGGAGGATTTATTAAAGGGGATGCTCTGTATCCTACAAAAGAGGAGAGGGGAGAAGTTGATAAAGTGCAGCTAAGGACTGAAGAGAAAAAGTCAAACAAACAAGAGTCCAGTTCAATTACATTACATGAAGGCAGACAACTAAATATTGACAAATGTTATAAGTGCTTGTATACAAATGCTAGAAGTTCAAATACTAAGGGAGAGAAACTTGAGTCCGTGGTATTAAATGAGGATACTGATGTAACAGGCATCACAGAAACCTGGTGGAATGATGACAATCAATAGGACATGGTAATACCAGGGTACAAAATATATCAGAATGACAGACAAGGTCGTGCTGTATATGAAAGAAAGCAGAGTCAAATATAGTAAAAATCTTAAATGAATGAAAGAGTACCATATAATCCCTGTGGATAGAAATTCAGTGCTTGAATAATAAGAGTATAGCAGTCAGAATATACTACTGACCACCTGACCAGGATGGTGACGGTGATTGTGAAATGCTCGAGGAGATCAGAGGCTACAAAAACAGGAAACCCAATAATAACAGGGGATTTCAACTAGCCCTTTATAAGGCGAATGTGTCACCTTAGGATGGGATGCAGAGATAACATTGCTAGACCCCATGAATGACTTCCTCTTGGAGTAGCTAGTTCTGGAACCCATAAGGGGAGAGACAATTCTTCATTTAGTCCAAAGTGACACCCAGGATCTGGTTGAAAATAATATCAGCCATAAGGTAATTAAATTTAACATCCTTGTAGTTGGGGAAAATACCAGCAAAATCCACCACACTAGTACTTAACTTCAAAAGGGGAAATATGCAAAAGCGAGTAGGCCAATTAAACAGAGAATAAAAGGAACGGTCACAAGAGTGAAATGCCTGCAAGCTGCATGGAAACTGTTTAAAAACATCACAATAGAGGCTCAAAGGATATCAATATAGTCGTAAATCATCTAGAAAAAAGGATAAGCAGTGAGGTGACAAAGTTGCAGACCACAAGAAATGACTCGAGAGTTAAGCCCAAAGCTGACTAGAAAGAGTTACAAAGGGCTCTCACAAGTACAAGAAAATGGCAGAAGAAATTCAATGTTGATAAATACAAAGTAATGTACACTGGAAAACATAATCCCAACTATACATACAAAATGATGGGGTCTAAATTACAGAAAGAGATCCTGGAGCCATTGTGGATAGTTCTCTGAAAACATCTGCTCAATGCGCAGCAGCAGTCAAAAAAGCAAACAGAATGTTAGGAACCATGAAATTAATGGGAAGCAGGTTGAAAACCAACATAAGGAAGCACTTCTTCACACAACGCACAGTCAACCTATGAAACTTGTTGCCAGGGCATGGTGTGAAGGCCAAAATTACAACTGGGTCCAAAAAAAGAATAAGAAGAGTTCATGGAGGATATGGCCATCAATGCTATTAGCTAAGTTGGAGAGGGTGCAGCCCCATGCTCTGGGTGTCCCTAAACCTCTGACTGCCAGAAGCTGGGACTGGACAACGGGGGATGGATCACTCAATAAATTGCCCTGTTCTGTTCATTCCCTCTGAAGCACCTGGCACCAGCCATGGTCAGAAGACAGGACACTGGGCTAGATGGACCATTGGTCTGACCCAGTGTGGCCGTTCTTATGAAAACTATCAGCACATGAATGCAGGTCATTAGAATGGCGAATGTTCTGAAACTTAACCATAGCAAACTGCCTCAGATATATGTACACTTTGGCTATAGGCGCTGGGTCACTGTTCATGGACCATTTCATTACTATTCCACAAAAACAATGTAGTGAGAAGAAAGGAGAAGGAATAAAATATAAAAACGTAGACCCAGCAGTTATTTTATCACACGGTGGCATCTGTGGGCCTCAGCTCCCTCCGGAGGACAGTGCAAACTGCTCTTTGTATGTGGAGATATGTGGCGGGCAGTGGGGGACAAGGGGATGCTGTTTGCAGAGCTGAGTGAGGAAGGGGAGAGCAGTATTCAGAGATTAAGAAA
This sequence comes from Chelydra serpentina, assembly GCA_037349315.1. Lineage (NCBI taxonomy): Eukaryota > Metazoa > Chordata > Testudines > Chelydridae > Chelydra > Chelydra serpentina. The sequence continues at coordinate 20,291,528 of JBAIAC010000040.1, forward strand.
GCGACAGAACTTGCATGGTTTAGTTGCACTATGCTCTCCCCGGGCCTCAATTCCAGATGCATTTGTGCAAGTGCCCTATAGAGCTTCTCACCCTCTCTGAAGGCTGAGACCAGGGGGAGTTAGAGGCACCCAGCCCCGTTCCGGACAACAGGGACCAGCACCTGGGAGGCTGGAGTGAAAGGTCACATCCATGCTGGAGAGGGGTACCTGCTCCTAAGGTACAGCTCTCAGCATATTGTGGCAGCAGCTAAGAAACAAAGCCACTGACATGGTGACTGAAGGCCCAGTGCTTGAATTGCCCAGTATCCCCACAGCTAGGAAGGCGATGGGGGATGGGCCCCAGGTGACATAAACCCCAATGTGCCTCTTCCCTAGCTGGCTTTGCAATGACACACGTCCCGGAAATGCCTCCAAACCAAAGATTTAGGAAGCAGGCCTACTGGTGTTGCTTAGCAACTGTGTACACTGAAGCAGCCCAGCAGCAGTAGCAGCAGTTGGCTGCATTTGTGCTCTGATGAATTGCACACTTAACTGGATACTGAACAAGGGCGACCTGTCAGCATGTCAACACTGGGGCTCCTAATCTGTGTCTGTGTTGGGGACAGCCAACAGCCTAAATATCATTGCAGGGAGGCGCACGCCCGCGTTCTGAGAGTACAGATACTGCTGCTGATCTGGGGCCGCACTACGGGAGCCAGGAAAGCACTGGAGCGTCTAACCAGCGGCTGTGGCACAGCCATGGTGCCCCACCACCGGCACGGGAAGGAGAGGGCAGGAATCGCAGAGGATGAAGATGCCCCTTTCCTTCCTCTACTCCAGGCTGGTTGGCTGCACGTGCACGCTGTTATTAGAGAAGGTGCCAGTGGTGAAGGTCTGGTCACCCAGGAAGAGAGCAGGAGGTTTTTATACATTTAACACCAACTTTCAGACAGCAAGGACCCCAGTGACGCCACAGAGAAGGGATTGCCTCGCCCTGCGGTCAGCCAAGGACTATTTACATTGCTGGGTTATTCCCACTTTAGAAGCGTGTGTGTGTGTATAATATCTGGTGTAGCACAGCAAACTGGCAGTCTGCCATGTGGAGATGCCATGTCCAGAGCGAAGGTATGTTCCAAAGCCTCCCTGCAGCCAGATAAATAATGATAATACCTGGGGGCCTGGGATGAAAGGGGCAAAGCGCTGCACAGACCTTAGACAGTTCAGATTCACAAAGCAACTGACATAGGTCTGGGATATGGAGTACAGGAATCACCCCTTTAACCACCAGTGAAATGCAGCCCCCTTTGAGGCATCGTACGGCAACTGTTTAACAGCACACAGCTGACTTATCCTGTGTATGAGAGTTTGCAGTCGTGTTGTACGTGTGCTGCTCCCAGGATATTAGAGAGACGAGGTGGGGGAGATTCTCTCTGTTATTGGACCAGCGTCTGCTGGTGGAAGAGAGAAGCTTTCGAGCTACACAGAGCTATGGCTGGAGCTCGTCTCTTTCACAAACAGAAGTTGGTCTAATAAAAGATATGACCTCCCCCGCTTGTCTCCCCAACACGAGGCCAGGAAGTGAAGGTAAATACTGTACCCAAGTGAAAGTGAAGGGGGAGTTTAAAAAGACTGGGCCTGCTCAGCTTAGACAAAAGACGAAGGGGGGGTGTAGGATCGAGGTCTGTAAGACCGTGCCTGGTGTGGGGAACGTGACTAGGGAAGTGTTATTTACCCCTTCACATAACGCAAGAACCAGTGGGTCACTCAGTGAAATTAACAGGCAGCAGGTTTAAAACAAGCAAAGGGAACACAAAACACAGTCACACAATCAACCTGTGGAACTTGCCAGGGGTTGTCGTGAAGTTCAGCAAAGAATCAAATAAGGTCCATCAATGGCTACTAAACACGATGATCAGGAACACAACGCCATGCTCCAGGTGTCCCTAAACCTCCAACTTCCAGAAACATCTGGCACTGGCCACTGTAGGCAGACAGGAGACTGGGCTAGATGGACCATTGGGCTGACCCAGTCTGACCACTCTTACGTTCGTATCTAGGGTGACCAGACAGCAAATGTGAAAAATCGGGACGGGGGTGGGGGGTAATAGGAGCCTATATAAGAAAAAGACCCAAAAATCGGGACTGTCCCTAGAAAATCAGCACATCTAGTCACCCTATTCGTAACAGCTGTGATGTCAGCCGGACAGGACTGAGGGGCAGGAGAGACCTGGCTAAGAGAGCGGAAGCTCCTCTCCCAACACACGCAGCTGCACATGCAGTAAAAGCAGCCACCACCTGGGTTCGTGCTGTTTGTGTGTAGCTTGGTCCTGAGCGAAAATCTTCCTTCACTGACCCCGGCCTGAGCTCTGCTGCTCTCCTGCTCCAGGGCCGAGCAGTCTCTCCTCTGCGAGCAGACAGAGAGAGGTAACAAACTATTTCATTTTTACTATTTGTATTTGACCTTTTTATATTGTTTGCTTTTTCCAGCATAATCTCTTAAGAACATGACTGATGATTTATAGCAAAAGAAGATCTGTACAGTGGGCGCCGTGCTAGCCCTCTCTCCTGCTGCTTTAGAGTGATTTACTTTGGGATTAGCCTCTGATAGAGAAGGGCTCGGCTGACGATTCTTCCTCGTATATCAAAAGGGAAATCCTTAAGACATCACTATAAAACAGCAGGAAAGAGCACCTGCCTGACTCATAAACTTATATGATGTGGTTTAGTCAGATAGGCCATCTGCTTCCCTTACATACCCATATGTCCTTTGCTGTCCCCTACTATCTAACAGTTACCTTCAGTGATTTTCTTCTTTACGTCTGGGAAGCTAAAATAAAGAGAATGAATCAAATGATAAAGTTTCATGCAGATGCAGATGGGGACAAGTGAAGTGGCCGCTGCCTGTGCCTCCTAGTGAATGCAATAAATAGCCCGGGTGAAATCCAGGGAACACACCCCTTCTCTTACTTAGATCCATCTTAAAAAGTTAATGGGCCAAATCCTACCTTCACTTACATCTGTGCAACTCAACTGACTCAGGTGACAGGACAGAAGAATGCGTCTCCCCCTTGGGTTATTCATGCCAACGCCTCGACATTCAGGGGAGTGGGGCAGGCACAGTGACCCCAATCCGGCAGCACACAGGTCCCGATTGTAAAGGCTGGAAGAGAAACGTCGGCGTTTCTTATTGCTAGTTAACGTGCTATGGGTCTGACCGCACCAGCCAATGCCATAGCTGCATGTACAGTGACAGCAATCACGCGTGAAACTGTCGCTGCAAAGCAGCACAAACAAGTGGGTCTCTAGTACTTGAAATACAGGCACTTCAGGGACAAAACGTGAAAGTGGCGGAAGGAAGGGCCTTCCCGACACTCAAGGATTGACGTCCCGGTCCCTCATGCTGGTACTGCAAGCCCAGGCATCCCTGAGCAAACCACTGGCATCTCCTAAATCACACGAGAACGAGTAACGAACCCTCGACAGCACAGCTCTTGGGCCCGTCCCCTGGCACAGGGGCAGAGCCAGTTTCGCTCCTCCACTTTGCCACATCCCCAGCTCTCTGCAGCTTTCAGGTGCATCTGAAACCCCTTGGATGAGTGGCAGAGTGGTACAGACCGGGGAGATGGCGCATGTACGTGCTTGGGCCTGGAGGAGATGAAGACTGTCCCTGAAGGAACAGCCGTGGGAACATCCTTGGAACAAAATAAAGCAGCATCTCAGTGTGAACCAGAGCATCTGCAGCGACATGATCTCCTCACCCTTAGCGAGCACAGCTTTGGGGACTGGCGTGTGCTTGCACGTCCAGCGAAAGAGAACATAGTCCCTCATCTTCGCTGGATTGGCGGCCCGGTGATACCTGTGGCGATTCAGTGAGGAGCGTTTGCTGTGAGAAAGAGCAGAGCAGCATTTCAGCAGAGGATATGGAGGTGGTTGCAGCAGCTGCAGTGAAACTGCCTGGCCTTCCAACCAAAGCTCCTGTGGCTCCCATTCCAAGAGCAGTAGGAAGCAGAGAAATTGAGTCTGGCTTCAGCCCACAGAACAGCTGAACCGGAGTCTCTGCGGCGGCCCCTGGTTCAGGGGAGGAGGGGGACTCCCACTCTTTACAATGACACCCGCATAGTGACTCTCAATTTGGGACCCAGGAGGTTTATTCATCCCATCAGCCAAAGGGGTCAACCTACCTCCAAGGTGCCTGCCTACAGCTCTTGGCCTGAGCCCGGATTCCCAGCGACCGCATGTTCTGCTGGCTCTGGAGCCCCAGACCCTGGAGCCGACTGCATGTTCTGCTGGCGGCCTCCCTTCAGTCTAGGGTTTAGGGGGTAGCTGCTGCCTGGCCCACTGCCCACATCAGCTGCTCTCCGACACACCATGGAGGCGCTCCCCCCCTGCAAGGCACCTCAGCCGAAGGCATCACCTGTGACAAATACTGGCTCCCCCGGGGCCACACTCCACCCAGGAAGCCCCAAAGGTTTGAGCCAGACTCGCTCCAACTCCAGGGGTGGGGGAGATGCAGGATAGGCGCTTCGGTCGTCTCTGTGATCCCACCACCCCATGCTCTGAGTACAGCAGGGAGCGGCAGCAATAAGCCAATATGCAGCGTGACTTTGCTCGGTGTATTTACTGAAATGGATGCAGCTGTGGAAATGCAGCTGCAGAGGCTCCAGAAGGTGGTAAATGGTCCGTTAACTTTTAGTCACAACTCTTCATTACATGTAAGAATAATGGGTTCAGTTCTATGATGTCATTAATCAGCACACTTCCAAATAAATGCAACAGGAGATATTAAATACTACAATAAAACCAGGCCATCCCCAGCACCACCACCTCGCTCCTGAGGGGCCCTACCAATAAATCTCGGCTCAAGCTGCAATGCTGATGAAGATGTCCCAGCACTCGTTTTATAGCGGCTCCGGCTGCAAGCCGGGGTTGCTAGGTCTCTGCTGCGTCCTGTTTGGATGTGGAGGGGCAGGCTGATGAGGGGCTGCAACTGATGCTAGCCGCAGAGGTGGGGGGGACTGGCAAGGGACGCTCACCTGGGCTCTGTGAGTCGAATGCTAAAAAAAAAGTGTTTATTAAAACACAGTCCAAATCCTCCTTGGGCAGAGGAGCTGGGAGCTGACTTCTGGTTCCCCACGTTCCACGCAGTTCACACCCAGCACTAAACCCTTGCTGGCTTGGCATGACCAGCAGTCGCTGTTCAATGCATTGTAAGGTCTTTGGGGCAGGGACCATGTCTTCCCATGTGTCTGTGCAGTACCCAGCAGAACGGGGTGCTTCCTGTGGGGCCTCTGGCTGCTCCTGCAATACATAGGGGTCTCGTACTAGAGTGGGGAGAGGGGATGTGGTCCAGACTGAGGTGCATGGACAAATGGGGGAGGGGAACTGACTGGGTGGGGCCAATCAGTCTCCAGGTGCAACGGCAACAGTGCCTGGAGAAGCATGCACGGGCCATGCCCATGCTAGGGAGGGAGCACCCTGGGTTGTCGGAGGGAGAGACTGAGCGCACTCGCCAACATAATCCAAGTGTCCGAATTCATACCTGAATCTCACTGTATTTCCCCACCTCCAGCCAGGCCCCCCCGAAAGCTGGACACAAGGTGACAGACACTTACTTAGTACATTTCAGCATGGAAGGCTGCAATTGTAACCAAATGGATTCTGGTGACTAACTGGATCCCAGATGGAAACTTTCCCAGCGGGAGTGAGAGCTGCTTTGCGTGATGGGAGGCATCTGCTTCCTGCCTCAGAGCTCTGAACAATGCTGTGTTGCATGGAAGAGAGTTCGTGAGCATCCTCTGTACAAATTTCCTCAACGCCCCATGTGCAGTTAAGCAAACCAGGGTCTGACAAGACAGTGAGAGGAGAAGAGAGCAGCTAGAAAGGAGATCTGCAAAGGGACGAAGAGTAGCTGAGTGTCCCCTTCCCTTCCACAGGCAGTCAGGGTTTGCCATTGCTAGGAGCCAAAGGTCCATATTTGTGCACAGCTCCCCCCACTAACATGAGATGAGGTCTGTGGCAGGGAAACAATGCCAGTTTACCCAGGACCAGGGCGGAGAGGGAGCTCTTCGGAGAACACCTTGCCTGCAGACTCCTCCGTTTAAACCAGGGACTTGTTTGCTCAAGCATCCTGCTGAAGAGCAGTGATCTCTAGGATGGCTTGGTCCCAAACTAGTTAGGGCAACAGCAGATCAGATCAGATGACATATGAAGGCACAGAAGGGAGAGGCGCTTTGCTCCCAATCCCATGTGGTCAGAGAGTCTAATACCTCTGTGTCTGTGCTCTTTGAGGGGGGCCAGAGTTAATATTTTTTGAGGGGATGGAGGATTAAAGGCAACATGTTTGGCAAGTCTAGCAAAAATGCTGATTCCTCTCCTGCCTTCACCTACTCCAAACAAGATGCCTGATTGAGGTCTCCCAGGCGCACACCCCATTCTGCATTAACACGAATGAGTTCCAAGTGCTCTGTTAGTGTAGACAAACAAGGACCACATTGCCTACAGACAGAGGATCTCTCTGTTTGCAGGGCTAGTCCCTGTTGGTTTTACGGAATGTCCCAGGGAGATGGATTAGTGGGCAGGCGACAGGGGCCAGAGACCTGTGACACATTCCTCAGTTATGTGATACCTTTATCTATCCCATGGATACCATCTCTGCACACATGGCGTATACGACCTTGGTCACCCATTTGGCCACTTCCCCGCCTGAGTTGCCTGCATTCTTCGCTGCACGCTGCCCCTCACACCTGGAGCACCCCCTCACACTCACCTGCAAAGTCACCACCCTCTCCTCTTCCAGCTCCTTCCCTGGGACCCACCGCCGCCATAACGGAGCAATCAGCAGCCTACGCTGAGGGACTCTTGGGGAAAGCGTGCTCCTATTCTTTTACATATTTATACTTGTAAAAATACTTCCAATGGATTCCCAGCTGTGTGAGCTAAGCCCGCTTGCTCACCAGCCTGCCCAGGCTTTGGTACAGCACTGGCTGAACTCTCTCTTAGATCAGGACGACAGAGGCAGGGACCTGGTCACACACACTGTGCCTATTAAGGCTGAGTTTGGGTTTTCCTGCTGCCCTCTACAGCTAAGGGTGATTTCACACCAAGCCAAAGCACGGTCGGCAGTGCACCTTCCGGTCTCTCCTAGGCGTTAGTGGTGCCTGCAGCTGCTACAGGGGAAACACAGAGCCTCAGGCACTGGCGAGTAAAAGACATGCCATGTCCCTTTGCCGCAGAACACCAATAATCCTGTCCCTAAGCCTGCAGCCGATGATGTGATACAGCCATGACCAGTCCTCTCCTGTCTGCTTCTGCTTTTGTTCCTTCATCAGTGGCTCATCAGGACGAGCACCCACAAGCCAACTGACAGATTCTGACGGCCAGCACCCGCCATGCTGAACTCTTGGACAATCCAGCCCGGCAAGGCCAAAGACTGTCTGACCGCCAGGCAGCAGCAAGACCCAGAGCCCTGCCTGCCCCCTCAGTAAGCACTGGGCTGCTTCCCTCATCCTAAAAGCAGTGGGTGTCAGCAGGCGGCCCCTCCCATCACTCCTACTGTCACCTCGCACTCAGATCCTAAAGCATGGCCCACTGCCCCTGGTGCCCAGCCAGTTCCGTCAAGGGCTGGCGGAGAGCATCGCCGCAAGCCGTGCTTACCCGGGAAACCAGCTGGGAGACGTTCAGAAGCACGGCAAGGCAGCGGAGGGTATTGTGAGCCCCTGGAGCTGGAATTAGCCTATTTCTAGGGGAAGGGCTGGCTGAAAAGAATGTGCTTGAGTCCTTCGAAAACAAAGCGCCAGGTGCCGCATTCTCCTCCCCTGTGAGAAACCTGCAAAGCATACGCGTCACAGAGAGGGGATACGGCACAGCCCCCTCAGTGCGGTAGGGGTGCCACACAGAGGGCTCTGCAACACTCCCTGGATTTCCATGCCCGTGACCGTACAGCTGCCTTAGAAGCCCCATACTGCCAGCCGCACAGAGACTGGGGGGCAGGGACCGCTGGCCCAAGCAGCAGGAATGCTCAGGCAGGTTTCTCTCAGTCGTCCAGCTACTTTCACCGCACGCACACACACACACACACACACACACACACACACACACACACACACACACACACACAGTGCAGGAGTGCCGGGACTCCAAGGGTTCTCCTTGGAAAGGCACCTGGCCCAAGGAAAGCATGCCATGAAGAGAGCGGCTCCTTTCTGCCTACCGCCCACTTCTCACACCCACTCACAGACCCTCTCCTGAAAGAAGAGCGGCGCCAGCAAGCCTGCAGAACCGGGGGGAAGAATCACGGCTCCTTCCCCCCCTTTTCCCTCCCCTCACTACTCTGGAAACTAATTAGCCAGTTTGCTGTCTTCTACATACTCAGGGCTTTACTTCTCTGAGTCACAGGGGACGAGCTGAGAGACAGTAAGGGCAGATACATTTATAGTATAGACACAGTTTTGTGCAAACAAAAATTCTCTACTGATTTTCAGGCAATTTCACTACTCACCGCTCTTTCAAAACATTTCAGGACAATGGATGTTTTTCCATAATCACATGATGCACAAATCACAAACAATTTTCTGCACAACATTTCACACTCACAACTGTTGAGAAGCAGGACTGGGAGAGCAGCCGTCTTTGTAATTCCCTCCTGCTTCCTGCAGAAGATGTTCAGAGTGTGGGCATGAATTTGCATGTCACAGCTACCATTTTGGCCAACACCAAGAGCTATACCAGGGACCTCCACAACGAAAAAGCACAAGTCTCTACACCTTGCCCTAAAGAGCTTGGAGATGTCAGAAGGGGACTCACAGCTGATGCTGGGACGGTCTGTCACATCATTCACTGTTTAGGCTCACAGGGTCCTCTGGGGCGAAGGGAGCCGTAGGACATGCATGGGACGATGGGGTTGCACAAAGGTTCGTGGCAAATTTGGCCTTCTTCAAATCTCCGATTTCCTTCCTCCTTGCCACAGAAGTTTCACTGTTCCATTTAGGGAGCAGAATAAATGCCATGTGACTTAAATGACCAATTGATCACACACACTGCATAGGAAGAGTGAATAGCAAACGGTGAATCGCAGTGTAAGTGACTACAGGCTAGTCTATGCATACAGCTACACCAGCTAAGCCCTTCAGTGGAGACGCAGAGGTGTTGTTCTGCTGGTACAGTCAAACCACCTCCCCAGACAACCACACTGGGAACAGGAGTCTTGTGCTGGTATAAACTGTGTCTGTAGCAGGGATTTTGCTGGCATAGCTCTGTGAGTTAGGGAAGTGATTTTTTTCATACTCCATACCAACATTTTTCTATGCTGGCAAAACTTTGTAGGGTCTATCTGGCCAAAGTTTGCGAACAGCCCATGGGCTGAACTAGGTTCCCACTGAGTCTCAGGGAATACATTATCCATCATGGAAAGCGGTCTCTTCACTAGGTGGGACCCAACAAGCCTTTTCTACCTCTGAGACTCTGTTAATAGTGTAGTCAGTATTAGAAAGTGAAAGTCCTGTTCCCAGAGCCCTGCCCAGTAAAGATGGGTATGTGACCCTGTTAGCAGGCTCAGGCGACCTACAGTGGGAATTTTGCAGAGACAACAACATGCTTGCAGTCCAGTAGGTAGAAATCAAACCCCCAGCTCGGTGGGGATGAAAAATCCTCTCATTATTTAAACCCTCTTCATTTTCTTCCCTCTTTTTAATTTCATCTGGATGAGGCTCCGGGAGTTCATTTTTCTCTCTGCAGCAGGGTAGAGCAAGCAGAGGTTTTCCAACTCTCTGGAGACATGCCTGTAAGCCTACCACAGAGTGGATAAAAAGCTGCATAAAAAGACCACCCAAGGGACTGGGAACAAGTGGTCCCACAGGAAAGAAAGACAGAGAGAGGCATTTTGTTTGGAAAGGCTGAGGCACAGACAATTATCCAAAGCAGAAAAACAACAGCATAAAATGTCCTGCTCTGCTTTTCCCTCTGAGAGCTGATAACCAAGGGAGAGCTCACCAGACTCTGGGCACTCATTGTTTTGAAGTTGAGCAAACTGCCCTGGGTGGATAGGTGGGGGGGTCGTGAATTTGTGTCACTTGAGTATGAACATTTTCTTATGGACTGAGGAGCTCACAGACACTTTATGCTGCTTTTCCCCTAGGATGACCCTAAATAATTGCTCATTAATGCCCTACAGCAAATGACCTCAGTCAAGCAGCCGCCCTCTGAAAGCTGCAACAATCTGGTGTCTTCAACAACAGACAAACTAGCAGAATCATTTGCTCCACACCTACTATCAACAAACAACTGACAATGTTCTCGTGCAGTTACACAGAACAGCTAGGGCCCCAGCACTTAGTGTGGGGGTCACTGAGAAATGTATATTTCTACAGGTGACACATCTACAGTTAAATACACTGAAATTCTTTCCTCCCTGACTGAGGGGGTGAGAGCAGTGGGAAGCAGGGGGGCAAAGCAGGGCCTGTGAATGGACCTCACTAGCCAAGGCCCCCATACAAGTCCAAGGACATCCTGGAAAACACAAATAAAAAGTGGAAAAGGAGCCACATATTAACCTCCTTAATTTTTCATTTCTGACACTGATTGTTTTCCCCTCATTTCAAAGAATTTCAAGCTAATGTCTGGAGGGCAAAAAATCTATTTCCCAATACGCCCGCTGCAGCTTTTTCACCAATCGACTGCCCTTCCTGGTACAATCAGTGGGACATTGATTTTTTTTTGCTAGAGCATCATCCAAAAATCTATCAATACAAACAGCATCTTTGAAAAAAAAGAATACCAGCAATCTAAGATGAGCTGCTTTATCCCCCCTTTAATACTAGCAGTGCACAGCCAAGCACAGCCCCGGGGTGTCCAGCCCCTGAGAGACAACCAGCTTATGCCCATCCCTGGGGTATCCAGCCCACTGACGGGCCAGGCTCTCCTACAGGGTTACGAGCCCAGTGGGGCTAGATGAGGAAGACGCGTAACTGCACACCATTAGCATATTGCTGACATTGGGCCCGTTGCATGGCCTTCTATTGGTTTAAAGGAGCGGGACCATGCACCAGAAGGGCTGTGGCTGAGGCAGAGATGCCTCCCATCAGAACTTCGAGATGTGGCTGAGAGCAGCAAGGTGCCCTACCATCGGGATGTGCAGGTCACAGGCTCTCAGCTCCTCACAGGCCAGAACGGCAAGAAGACAACATTTGGGGCTGAAAAGAACCCACCCCCAAACAGAACCCAAAGATGCACCTGCGGTGAGTGAGATGCTCTTCTGCCTGCTGAGCAGCCTAAGCTGTGGGTGTGATGGGCTGCACACTACACGGCAGGGAGAGATTCACACCCAGGCACTGATTCCAGAGAACATGGAGTTGTCAGCCTGATGCTTTTGTTGTGTGGTTTACACGGGCAAGACAACGTGTCCTTGGTAACGCACCAATTGCAGGAGCACAAGCACAGTGAATGCACTGGTCTCTTCACAGCTGTCTCACTCTTCCCACTGCACCCGGCACCTAGTCAGCAGAAACGCTCAGTGCTTCTGGCTGCGTGGCTCCGAACCCATGGGCAGAGACTGGACAGAACTTTCTTGCCCTCCCCAGCTGCACCTCAGGACGTAATGGTGGGCTGGTGACTCACTCACATCCTGGGGCCGAACTCTGTGCTTATTACACTCCCCACAGACCCATGTGTTCGGCTGGCATTGTCCCCATACACCCTATGTGCAGCCTGGGTCCTGGGGGCATGCTGCGCCCTAGAAGCAGCATGTCACCCCAAGGACCATTACGTGAAGCTGAGTGGTCTGAGGTAGGGTTGTTTTATATTGGGAGCCCTGAATAGCAATGGATGCTAGAAATGAATGTTATGAGCTGGGTAAGAGCTTGTTATGGGTTGATTTAAAACCCCATTGAGATTAGTACGTGTGAACTCACCCGTCAGTTAATAGAACAGCAGCAAGCATAAGCCCCAGCTAAGACGAGGTGTGCGTGACCCCACTAGGAGCCTTTGGCTGAGCAGTGGAGGCAATGACTGAGGCAACGAGACAGCTTGGAGGCGTAGCTAAAAGGGGATGGCTGACCCTGGAAAAATCCTGGGATTGGTTTTGGGGCCGAGGTGCAGGCTGAAAAGATATTTGATTCCTTTGGCGTTTGGAGACAGCAGGCTTTGTACGTTCTTTGGAAATAAACAAAACTGCACCAAAGAACTACCGGACAACCACAGATTTCTACTCCCAGCTGAAACACCCACAGGGCCCCAAACTTTGACTAGCTGCTCCGGTCAAAAAGGGGCAACAATAACATAGATTCATCCATCTTCTCCGCCATTTTCCATCCCACCGAGCAGCCTCGATGACTAAGTCCTAACCCGTCCCTTTCCACAGGGACCAGCTGCCCTGCGGGCAGGAAGTAAGTGCTGCCAGTCCTGGCCCAGGAGTCAGAGTGTCTCTTTTGGGTGCACTCTGGTGCTCCACACACTCATAACGGGCCTGGGATGGCGCTGACACTTTGCACCAGAAGCCTGAGGAAAGCATTCTCCCCGTTCTACTGGGGCAAGGGCTGTGTTCAGAGCCTGTGCTTCCCTCTCCCCCCCAGCCTGGAACACAAGGTGTCGAGCTGCTGGGGCCCCTCCATCACAAACACAAAACACAAGGGGCTGCCACACCCATAGCTCCACCACTGGGCTTTTATGGCACAGCCCCTCCAACCCCCTTTGTCTGTATGGTATCAAATGTAGGTTTCAGATGTTCAGGCAGGTACCTTGTATTCTCGCCATCTGTAAAGCATTACGCACACTTAGGTGCTATATAAACAGGCCAGAGGGGCCAGTGGTCTAGCAGCACAGCGGGAGATAGGATAACCAATGAGACAGACCAATACTCCGGATCAGCACCGCGACTAGGAATCCAAATTCCACCCCCGGCCTTTGTATCAGAATTCGCTCGCACCTGTGACACGCCAGCTCCAGGGAGGTGCCAGGCTGAGGCTGGATGCTGGCAGGACGGTTAGCACTGCAGGGAGCGCTCCATTTCTCTGCACCCGGCGCAGAATCGATGCACTTGACTTGGGGAAGACGAGAACCAGAAATGAAGTTAGTGGCAGGGTGTCGTCTCTAGCAAGAAGACAGACGCTGGGAGCCTGTTCTGTCAGGGGAGGATGCAGCAATGCGGACTTGTGCTGAGACCGAGAAAGAGCTGCTCCCTCTGACAGCGCAGTGCCATTAACCGCGAAAGGCACGAGGCGGGTGAGCTCACATCGTATAATAGAGGGATGCGTTTAGGCAAGCTTGGCAATAACCAGCTCCTGCTACTGTACTAAATCAAACACTTCCTTGGACAGCCTTGGCACCTACCACCACCTATGAGGGAAACGGCTTTTGCCTCGTGTTGTCCAAAACACTCTGCATTGCTGCGTACTCAAGATGTTGTGCTCCCTCCTTTTTTCTAGAGGGGAAGCTATTTACATGCATTTTCTGCTGCAGTCAGATTACACATTCTTGGCAGTGCCTTGGAAAGGACCCATTGTCACAGCACACTGCATTAATCCAAACAGCCTTAGGTCTGCCCTTTCTCTAGGTCAGGAAAGGAAGCAGGAGGATTTCCTGGCACAATGAGAAACACTATCAAATGCTTCATTTATTTGTTGTTGATATGTGTATAACAGTTGAAGAATCACTAAATAGCCTGGTAATATTTTGGGTTTTGAGTTACTCTTCTCTAACTAATAACATATTGTAAGGACAGTCTGTATTCAAGACTGCTTTACACATCTCTACTGCTACAAGGGTGTTTGATTTCTGTTATTAAGCACCCAGAAATCCCAACCAGTACACGACTGAGCTCCAGCCCCGTTAGGATGAGATGTACACTCTAGGGTTCTTTGGATGGATACCGTTACAAAGCAGTGTGTGGGCATTAAGGCATAAATCCTTTTACCAACTCCTGGAGCAGGATTTTCTGTGTGAGCATCTCCTGTGCCCAGCTTTAAAACTGTACCTTGCCATTTGCATTTGTGTTTCCGGAGGCCAGAGCTCCAAGTGTTCTTCTGGAATTTAGAGGATGTTGAATTTTCCACAAAATGTACAGTATCTTCTTGCCCAGAATTCTCCAGCTTCTGATGTGTTTTCTGTTTTCTTTTGTGTGAATCTATGTGGCAGAGTCTCAATTCTCTCATGTTTCACAGCTGGATTTGCTTTCCTCGTCCCTATGATACAAGGGATTGGTTTGAATTGATTTCATTGGCAATCATAGATCACAGTGTTCAGATGGTTCAAGCAGAAATGACTTCGGTAGCAGCAGTGGGAGATGTCATGAAGGGGTCACCAGCCCACTTCCTCCAGAGCTACAAACACCTTAGTTCTGATTAACAAATTTATTTCAGCATTGCTGAAATAAATTTGTTAGTCTCTAAGGTGCTACAAGTTTTTCTTTCTTATTTTCGTTTTGCTGACATAGACTAACACGGCTACTACACTGAAACCTTAGTTCTGATTCTGCATCAAGCAGCTTTGAAGTGGGCTTGATATGTCCCGTGCTTTCTTCATCGCCGGTAGAAGTCTGTGGTTTGGATCCATGGGTATTGATCCACGGGGGAGGGACAGCTCAGTGGTTTGAGCATTGGCCTGCTAAACCCAGGGTTGTGAGTTCAATCCTTGAGGGGGCCATTTAGGGATCTGGGGCAAAAATTGGGGATTGGTCCTGCTTTGAGCAGGGGGTTGGACTAGATGACCTCCTAAGGTCCCTTCCAACCCTGATATTCTATGATTCTATGATTTGAAAGTGAAAGCATGAATGAAATGCAACATCTGTACTGAGTGAAATCCCCCACCCCCAAATAGGCTACTGGTTAAAACCATAGGGTTTTGTGTATGATGCACGAGGTTAGCCAAAATGAGTCATTTGTGGTGCTGAGTAAAGCTGCGATCTCAGGTGTCCCATCAATAGATGACTTTGTATTTTCTAATTGCTTCCACATTTCCTGCTAAGCCTCGACGCTCAGGGTAAACAGCCCAAGTTGCCTTTTTGAGGTTTTCAAAACTCTAAAAAAAAATAGACCATAATGAGGAAAATCAAATTAAAAAATACCAGATGCTGTTAAAATCACTGAAGGCAACGTGTTTCCATCTGCAATATCCTGCCGATAGGTGGTTATGCCTCATCCGCACCCTCACTGGGGTATCCTCTCATGCCTCTGGGTCGCACACACTACACAGTTTATAAAGACCTTTGGGATCCTTCTAGATGACGGCACTCTATAAAGGTAGGTTCTAATTAGCATCATTAAGAACTCAACCTTCATATCTCCTTCAATATCTGATCTCCTAAACTCCAGGCTCTATCCCGCCCTTACACAATGAAGCAGCACAGGGTAGTTGAGTTTCACACATCGTCCTTAAAGGGACAATATCAGCTTATAAATCACACTTCCCTCTACATTTTTTAATCTACCATTATTTTAAATTAAACTCATCACTAAAACAAAAAAAGAGAAAAATATTTGTCTCTGCTCCATCAGTCTGTATACAGGCAGTCATGCTGTTTCCCTGCTCAGTCAGTCAATTCCCCCTCTTGTTTATCGGGGTCTTTCACACAGCAAATGTGGAGGGGAAAACATTTTAAAAGTAGGAGAATGTGATTTTTAAAATCACAAGAACTGGCAGAGGAACTCAGCAGCAAGTGAAGCACCTAAAACTACTGGTAACTCTTAATTTATTTTAATGGCTAGATTCCAAGTTGCCTGCATCCCTTTACACTGTTTGTTCTGTTTCTGTTCAAATTAAGGTTTTAAGTTCCTTGAGGCAAGGAGTTGTATCTTTCTGTTTCTAAAGAACCATACACACCTATGGCACTATAGACAGTAAGTACAAAACATACAGTAAAAACAATAAGGCTGTGGACTAGTCTCCCACGAGAAGTAATGGAAACTGTCATGTGACAATGGTAAAGAATCACAAAGTCTCTTTCTTCGAACACTGAACAAGGAACTTTATTAGAATAAGGAAAACAATATACTCAATATACTCAGTCTGATTTTTTCAAATTCCTTGTCTATATAGGGATTTTATAACTGGTGGTAATAAACACACAATGGCAAAATAATATGGCAATAAACAAAGTAGTGGGAACAAAATATTTATAAATTATGTATATAAAATCTTCCACTGAAAACGACAGAGGGGTTTGTAGTATCCAGGCGATCACTGCTGCTTCAGTCAGAGAACAGACCCTGATCCTCTTTGGCTCCAAATACACACTCCCCCACACAGCCTGACTCCCACACCTCTCTGTCCACCTCCTCACAGAATACTGCAGACTAGCAGCTCACAATTCATTTGCCAAATTCTGCAGCCACTGAAGTGAAGTCAGTGGAGTTGCATGGGTGCCCCTGACAGCAGAATTTGACCCATAAGATATTTACTCAAGCCACAAAGTGTCCATAGCTATTACCTCTCACTTTAGTGCCAGCAAGTGAGCACACCAGTTCTTGACCCCCTTACTAAATGGATCTCTCGAGTGAGCACTTTCTGATCCTAGAGCTAGGAATATGTCCAAGAAAAACAGAGCTGCTGGAAAGGATGTTGTGAATTAAGGAATCCCTGGCCTGACACAGAGCGCTAACCCCGGGGCAGGATTAGCAGCGAGAGATGAAAAGCCAGAGCTGGTTTCCCCCTTTACTGTCTCTAAAGAAAACAGTGAGCTGATATGCGGAGCCTGGCGGCAGCAGCTAGCAACACATCTCAGCTAGAATTCTGACCCTTTCGTAGTAATGGGGGCTGAGATGGAAAGTCAAATAGCTGCTGCCATCACTGGATAAGGATCTTCCAAGGTGCACGAACCTATCACATGCCATAACTCACCAGACATGCTCTAAATATCATGTATATCGCTATGAACTCTGAGAAAATACAGTAACTGCCTCCTGCGAATGTGGTCCCCACATCGGTTCACCACAATGATGAATTTACCCTCTCACAGCAACAAGTCTGAAGAACAAAGTAACACACGCATGGGCATCAAGGGAGGGCCATCCACGTCAGACTACCCCAGGCTGAAACGCCTTATTCATGACAGGACAGTTCTATACCTAGCAATGGGCACTGCCCATTCATTGCAATGACAGAGAAGCCAACTTGAAAAACAAACTGCAATCTAAACCAGTGTTAACACCAAAGCAAGCAATACAACCTACTGAAAAACAACTTGGGTGGGGGGGGGGTTAAAATGCACTTTCCAGGGGAAGTGGAGCAGCGAAAACCAAAGACAATGGAAACACTTGTGTTATAGGCTGGGAGTGAGTGCCATGATCTCGACAAACTGCATGTATCCCATTCAGTCCTAGTGAACGGATTAAATTTCCTCCCTCAGGGGCCTCTTGTGAGGCTCACCACATTTCTGGTGCACAGCAACTTGTCATCAAATTGTCACCATTGGCAGAAACTGGGCCACACCTTTCCATGAATTGCCCCTCTGCTATTTCAACATCTTTCATGTGTCTTTAAGGAGGACGTTGCCTATCTGAAAAGATTCATCCCCGAACACTTTCTCCAAGGCTGTAAGAGCCAGTGACTAGAGGGGAAGTTGTGGCATCTCCATCATTGGGGATGTTTAAGAGCAGGTTAGACAAACACCTGTCAGGGATGATCTAGATAATACTTAGTCCTGCCTTGAGTGCAGGGGACTGGACTAGAAGATCTCTCGAGGTCCCTTCCGTCCCTACAATTCTATAAGGTCTGGTTACCTTCCCTCTGCAATAGCTTTTTGGCTTCTAACAACTGGGTGGATCTGTGTTGTTGACAGCAGCAAAACTTCAGCTGGAAACACACCCAGAGTGGTCTAGTGATCAACAGGAGACCAACCAGATGAAGGAAGTGACTGGAAAGATACCTAGAATATTTTCTCCGTGCTGGAACCATGGGCTGAGGAGCTAGAAATTAACATCCACAAGAATGTCAGCATTGCAGAAAGAGCAAACAGAGACCATGAGAGATGGAAGACATTTTAGGATAGTATATAACTAGCTATCTCCCAGTTCCCATAGACTAATGCAGAACCAATAATGTTTTGCTGTAAGCTATCTGCTGGTCTCCAGCAATGAAAGCAAAACTCAAACGGAGATCTTCTTCTCTCGGTCACTGGCTCAGATCTGGACCAAGATGCCATCTGATACCTGTTCAGTGGCCTACCTGAAGCCAGCGAGCGGTCCCACCTGGGTTCTAGCACACAGGTGTCTGTAGCAGTTGCTAACATGCTGGCTGCAGTCTCAGCAGCTCTCTCACCCTGAGTGGAGGGAGGTCTGTCAGAGCTGTGGTGTGTTGGCCAGGCTTTCGGTTTAGCAACAGGAGCAATAATAGCAGGACCAGGAGCAGCGGGCAGCAATTGTACATTCTCTAACCGGCTCCTTGGCAGCATAAATTCCTGAGCAAAAAACCCTGTTTTCACTGGCAAGTTCTGGTTTCATGTTTCTGATCTTTTAAACAGCAGGCGCTCAGCAGAATCCGGCCAGCAGCTCCCCGAAGTGGCTTTAGTTACTCTGCTGCCAGGCAGATGAGCTGCGTGGCGAGGTTTCCTCACATTAGCAGTTCCAAGCAAGGAGCTGGGGAACAATCCCCGCTCCCCGTCAATCACCAGTGTCACTTAGGAGGGAGGGAGGCTTGGCTCCCTGGAGGAAAAAGCATTTTCTCTCTCCCCCATCCTGGGGGGAAGCCCCTAATGGAGAGTGCGGCTCCTTCCAGCACATCTCTGGGAATGGGGATCGCTGGAGCAGTTCAGGCCCCGGGGTGCTGACACACTCCCGGCTTTAACAGAATCACGATAGATAGATACTCTGCTCTGCCCGCCCGCCCCACTGTGACCTAGGGCAGCCCCCACCTGCCTGATCCCTGGGGGGGAGAAAGCAGCAAGAGGGCTTGTGGTTCTGTACAAACGACAAGAGGCTATGTGGGCAGGCGAAGGGTTAACAGGTGAAAGTCAATGCCCCCCTCTGCCCGTCAGCCAATATTTCTATCAATAAATTATGCAGCAGCATCTAGTAATAATGACACAGCAGCCAGAGCTATTTAAAACAAACCAATCAATTGTATGAATGTAATCCCCAGGAGAAAACAAGACACCACACATAGAGCTGGTCCTGGGGCAGGGGCAGGGACAGGCCAAGGAGAGAGGGACCGTTAGCTGGCAGAGCGCACTGGGCACAGACAAGGGAGACCAGTGGGAAGGGCCCCCTTGTTACAAGGATCACTCCTCCTGCTGCCGGGCCTCAGCTCGCGTAGAGCGCGACTTGCCTTCCACCGTCCCAACGCCCCAGCTCAACCAGCCACTGCTCCCAAGGCTCCCCAGGAGCAGGACCCAGACTACAGAGACTTCGCCTGATCCTATATGGCAACTCCTCTCTCTCATCTAAACAGTCACTCTGCCAGGGTGGAGCAGGCACCTGTGGAGGCAGGACCCCAAACCCAGGACTCTGTGCAAAGAGCCTAGCACAGAGATGGGACACCCGGTGCTGCTGGGAGTCACTCTGCTTCCAGAAAGCTCTTGCTGTTATTGTAACCGCAACGGTTCAACCATAAGCTTCATGATAGGGCACTCGACTGTCCTGGGCACCAAGATTATGTCCCACAGCTTCTCAACCCCTCTGTCTTGGTGAAAGCAGCATCAGGTGGGCAGCGGTGGCTAGTGTGGCTGTAAAAAGGGAAGATTTTTAAAGCTGGAACCATTTCCTATCCCCGTGCTGAAAGAGTTGTTAAAGTTCATGGCTCTGCTTATTGCACTCCTTACAAATACTGTTCGAATAACCACAACCTCCTGCAAAGGCACCCTCTCCATCCAGGGAGTTTATCAGATGCCAGTGTTATCAAAATAGAAATGAACTCTGTGGAGTCTTGGGGGGCTTTGAGATCGGGAGTCTGACAGCTGCAGAAAAAAAATGAATGACTTGGTTTAAATGAAGTCGACACCCGGGGTATCGAGGAGGAAAGCAGAGCAGTAACTCTCCTGCTGCAGAAAATCAGCAGCATTTGTATCCAAGGTCACGTTAAAGAGACGGCCTGGCAGATATGTTTAAACAGGATGAATCTCTCCATCGCATGCTTGGTGCTATGGGAAACACATTACAACACCAAGGGGCAGAGGTCTAGCTTCATTTCAAAACGGATTTTAAATATTTCCATTATTTCAAGAGAGGAGAGCGGCATCCTTGGGGTCCCTGTCAGTGAGGAGACGCAGCAGCTTTCACAGCCATAAATAAAATCCACCTGTGTCTTCCGGGCTCTAGATACATCCAGACTGATGCACAGAACACCAATGAGCTGGAGAACCCTTCTGTACCCTATTTTACAGAGGCACAGAAAGAGCATGTGACTTGAAGGGCCCATAGAAAGCATGTGGCAGAGACAGAACCAGAACCCACATTGCTGGGGAGGGCAGGTTCAAGGCACTGACAATGTCTTTTTAGAAGTTAGACGACAGAGATTGGGAGATTCATCATCACTCTGACTGGCACGGGCATCCCTAACATTTCCTTGCAGTTAAACACTGGACATTGTATTTTCCTCACATTCACTGTCTAAGTCGGGGTGGGCAAACTATGGCCCAGGGGCTGCAGCCGGCCCTCCAGATGTTTTAATCCGGCCCTCGAGCTCCTGCTGGGGAGCGGGATCCGGGACTTGCCTCGCTCCAGTGCTCCAGCCGAGGAGCGGGGTCGGGGGCTTGCCCTGCTCTGTGTGGCTCCTGGAAGCAGCGGCATGTCTCCACTCTGGCTCCTACATGTAGGGGCAGCCATGGGGCTCCACACGCTGCCCCTGCCCCAAGTGCCGCCCCCGCAGCTCCCATTGGCCGGAAACCACAGCCAATGGGAGCTGCAGGGGCGGCACCTGCGGACGGGGCAGCGCGCAGAGCTGCCTGGCCCGGCCTCTGCGTAGAAGCCGGAGGGGGAACATGCTGATGCTTCTGGGAGATGCTTGATGTAAGTACCACCCAGAGCCTGCCCCCCTGACTCCCTCCTGCACCCCAACCTCCATCCCCAGCCCTGATCACCCTCCCACCCTCTGAACCCCTCAGTCCCAGCCCAGAGCACCCTCCTCTACCCCGAACCCCTCATCCCCAGCCCCAGCCCCACACCCCCAGCCGGAGCCCTCACCCCCTCCCGCACACCAACCCCCAATTTCATGAGCATTCATGGCCCGACATACAATTTCCATACCCAGATGTGGCCCTCGGGTAAAAAGTTTGCCCATCCCTGGTCTAAGTAAAGATGAATAATAGCTTGGAACTTGCTATCCTTTACAGCAACTGGTCCAGTTCTTTTACCCCATTTGATCACAGATAAGTGACGCTGGGGATTCCTTTAAATATCTGAGAGGAAGAGAGAGAGAAATCCATAGATAAGACCAACACGCATGAGCGCTTCCTATTTCATTACATTATCACTCTACTCTACGTACGGAGAGCAAGGCCCACACAGGGATTCGAAGTCACGCTGAGGCAGTGAAGAGAGGACAGGAAGCTCTGCTGTCCTGCAGCTAACACCGAGGTTATGCTGCTTGGTCATGCTGACAAGGGAAGGAGTTGAACTTGTAAACACTGAGGAGAAGGTATCTGGAAACCGATATTCCAAAGATCCAGATCTACAGCTCGAAAGGTGAAATAATTGGTGAAACGATGGTAGTTTGCACTCTTTTCTTTACTCTTGAAGGGGGCCAAGCATCTTGTCCTAACTGCACTCAGGAACAGGATAGGCCTGGGCACTGAATTGGTTTACAGAGTCCCATCCATAATGAGCATCTTTATAAAGCAATCTGAAGTCAGGGCCGGTTCTAGGTACCAGCTAAAGAAGCAGGTGCTTAGGGCAGCCAATACCAAGGGGCGGCACTCCGTCTGCTATTGGGGCGGCACGTCCGGGTCTTCAGCAGCAATTCGGCAGCAGATCCCTCAGTCCCTCTCGGAGCGAAGGACCTGCCGCCGAGTTGCTGCCAAAGAGTGGAGCGGCGCGATCGCGCTGCCGCGGCTTCCCCCCCCCTCCCCTGCTTGGGGTGGCAGAAAACCTGGAGCCGGCCCTGTCTGAAGCAAAGGGTTTAGTTTTGCTGCTATAGTCACATTGAATATCACCTCGTCCGATGAACATAGGAGAACATCCTTCAGAATTTATCAACAGCATTGAGCCAAACAAAATGACAATCAGCCCAACCCAAGAAAGAAATGGCATGCAGAGCAGGCTGATATGCTGGAAGCTGTGCCCGGGGAGGCAAACCCCATAGGTCAAGAGCAAAGGTGTGGTACTGCCAGGATGCAGCCCTAATTAAAAGGGGCACTGTGGGCTCAAGAGCGCAGGTCTCCGACCTACAGCACCTTGTTTGGGTTTTTTTAACTAATATCTGGGTGCAAAGTCCAGGCAGCTCGTGAGCCTCACTTTGAACAATCAATCCAATGCCTTTTATTTTCAAAAGAACAGAACTAAAAAAGCTTCTGCGCAACCCTACGATAACAAAGCAATGCACACACATGTTCAGTCCTCGAACAACAAACCAGTGTGTCCAGCCAGGCATTCATGAGTAACCATGGAACAAGCTGTTCATAACCCAGTTCTCACAGCAATCTTGTGACAAGTGGTGTTTATAAATAGCGTGTTTAAAAGGAGCTTTGCTATCATGAGCAACGTCTCCAACGTCTCATAGGAAGCAACCTGCAGGGACCTCATCAGAGCCAGGAGAAGCGGAGCAGAGACCCAAACTTCACATTCAGATGCTTTAATATGCAGCTTATTCTCCTCCTTCCTGCAGGGACACACCCCTCCCTTTTCCTGTCCCCGACGGGTGATTTCAGCTTTCTGCCCCTTTCAGGTCTCCCAGGCCGATGGACCAAATGCCTTGTCGAACCCTGCAGGACCATCACTTAGGGAGCGCCTCTGGACCACAGGCCCCCTCTGCCTCCAGACCCCCTCCGCTGTGGGCCGGTCTGCTCTGACCAGAGATTCTTGGCAGGAAAAGCCTCTCCTGCCCCAGCGGGATGGCAGATTCAAGGCCTGGGGACATGGTCTCTCCTAGCACATTCGCAGCACAGCCTTTGGGGCAGGGCCCCTTCACCACGTAGTGACCTGAATTCCCAACCCCCAGCCCCAACTGCCAGGGAGCCTTTGGGCCCCAACGTTCCAGTCAACACCCCAAAGCCCCCTGCCAGACACATCAAGGGGCAGTAAGCTGGCCCCAGTAGCGGAAAGGGTGGTCTCTGAGGGAGAGCCATGGTGCCCCTTGCCAGGGGATTTTCACAGGGGAAACACTGAATCCTGTGCTCAGGGCTTGCCAGGGAAATCTGTGTGAAATGACCATCCAGGTGTTTGCGGGCTGTGGGTCTGCACCCAGTTGTGAACGGCCGGCCCCACTGCAGTCACTGGCAAAACTCCCCCGATGTGGGTGGGGCCAGGATTTCACCCCAAAGCTGAAGGGGTGTTATTTATTTAATTCCCACATCTCTTTAAGATTGTCGGCCATGTAAAGACAGGACCTGGTGGTGGACAAAGGAGAAGCATGGGAATCCCACCAACATTGGTAGAAGTGGTAGAAGATGGCAGAACAAGTAGTAATGGTCTCAAGTTGCAGAGGGGGAGGTTTAGGTTGGATATTAGGAAAAACTTTTTCACTAGTAGGGTGGTGAAGCACTGGAATGGGTTACCTAGGGAGGTGGGGTGGAATCTCCTTCCTTAGAGGTTTTTAAGGTCAGGCTTGACAAAGCCCTGGCTGGGATGATCTAGTTGGGGTTGGTCCTGCTTTGAGCAGGGGGTTGGACTAGATGACCTCCTGAGGTCCCTTCCAACCCTGAGATTCTATGATTGGGCGCTCATCCTCCCCCTCCCGCTGCTGGGCGGAAGGAGTCGTGGCCCCTGTACAGACGCGTAGTGGCCCACAAGCCCATATATAACAGACTTCCTGCGCATTCTCCATATTAATAAATGGGGAAAGAAGGAACCATAAATCTATAAACTGCCAATTTGCACAGGACTAGCTCTTTTACTGGCTACGCACTAGCACCTTTTACAGCCCATTAATTACTTTCTCTAATAAAGTTTGACAAAATGATAACTTGCCCATGAAAAGTGTTGTAATAAATACATTTTCTCTAACTTTCAACCATTCTTGCATGTCTGGCTCATAAACCCCTGCCATGGTTCAGTAACTTATTGTCTGTCTATATTTATCAGTCGAGGAAGGAACCCAGAAGTGAATCAGCCAAACAGGACAGCCATACAAACAGTGACCTGCGAGGTTGGCCTCTCTGTGGACACACAATAAGGAACTGGCCCCACTACTGACGCTGAATCTCCAGACCAGCACTGAACAGTGGTAGGTATTTCCGTCTCGTCATGCTGCAGCTTTACCAGGTATTGAGACAATTTCCCACTCGGCAGCCCCCCCGGCCGAGGTCCCACCTACCGAGGCTGCGGTTTGGGAGTGCTGACCTCACATCACACTGGTGGGGAGTTTATCAGCTGAGGTTCGACAAGCTCAAACACCCCGCAGTCCGAGAGGGTGAGTTAGCTAAGTGGGAGCATCAATGTAATAACAGCAAAAGGGAAAAGAAAATCTCCACTTTTGGAGCATCAGGCCATTTCCTCCCAGAACGCTAGTAAGAGGCTTCCTGGGAGTGATGCAGGAGATCTCCACGCCTCTCAGGGTGCGGGGTGCATTTTAAATTGATATGCTCTAGATGGAAGTCAGAGACTACGACAGTTTCCTGTGTAACTAACAATGCCTCTGACAGATCACACTGAAATATTGTTAACAATCAAATGCACTTGCTATCAGCTGTGCTGTTTCTTCCTTGCACTCAGCTTCGACAAGGAAATGAGATGTGTCACTTGCCTTTTCTGGTTCTCATGCGTCTTGTTGTTCTAACTATTTATCGTATTTTTTCATTTGTATAATGCCATAGGCCAGCCCGATGCACATTTTATGCAGTTGCCAAAGCTGCTGTTTTCTAACAGAGGTGAAGAGTGTTCTCATTCTCTTTTGTTTTAATTCCCAACTATCCCCTGCTTGGTCAAACAGTTTTCTACATCCACAGGTGTGGCACCGCAGGCGCTGAGCCACGGTCCAGAGCACAGAAGCTCACAGCTTACTCGACATCAGGCCAGACCTAAAAATCCCAACAGTTAGCACTGCATTTCCCAGCCGTACAAACACCCAGAGCCATCGTGCAGGGGATCAGAAATGACACCAATTCCATGTGTGCCATTTCCGGTCACCCCTCTGCCCCCTCAGTTCCTCCCTTCCACTCTCTCTGTCCCTTGCATCTCCGGAGGCTGATTCAGCTGTCAGTGTTTCTTGCTTTTCCTGCCATATTATTTCCTGTGACTCTTGCCCCAGCTGAGCCAGTGCTGTTCCAGATCAGACACTAAATAAGGGAGCTCAGAGCTCATCATCTGATCAGTAGCTCTTCTGGAGTGAAGGTCTGGGTGTCAAGTGCAGCAGTTTCTGACAATGCTGGCTTGTGACCTGTGCCAGGCAAGCACACCCTACCAGGCACCCATGCTGTGTGCCAACCACAGACACACTAAGCAGGCCGGCTGCACTCGATGTCAGCGGCAGAATTCTTACACTGTTTAATTAGTTGAGTGACTGTGCTTTGCCCAGGAAAATCATCACCCCCCACCTCCAGAAGCGCCATGCAGTGGAAATTTATGATCATAATTTAGAGGCTGAATTACCACTGTCAGTACCTGTTCCATGTGAATTACTCAGTCATATTAAATTCAACTGTTGATTTTGCTGGGTTCTATGAAGCGGGAACACTTAGAGCCAATGAAATAATGGATGAGAAAGAATTATAGTCACAAAAGCCACATTAGCTGTTTAAAATGTTCTGTGCAGCACATTTGTGGGCTGGCAGTGTAGGATATCGGCACCCACCTACTCCTACCGGCCAAAGTTTCCTTTATTGCCACATCTGCCCAAGAGTGGCACATTTTGGTCTAATAAACATGCCATGCTGAGCCCAGCAAGGAGCATTTGTGCAGTTAAATACAATCAGTAAATACCCTTCCTCGCCTTATTTTCTGCTGGATTTCATTGTCGCAGTCATTACAGCAGTACATGCTATAGGCAGGGCTTCCTGCTGTCTGCTATTCCATGGTCACAAACCTGGAAGCAGAATCCACCACCTTGCTGCAGAATTTAACTCCAGTATGAATATTTTCTTTTAAAAGTATTATGTTTCTAGGCCTTATGTTTGCAAAGAAAACCTCCCAAATGCAATTGCGTAAACAGTTACAGGAGTGTTCTATACCTGTAGATATGTAAATCGTTAATAAATAAGGTGCCTGGAGCTGTTGCTCCAGAATTGTGCATAGTTCCAAGGGTTTGAACATACAAGATGCAGTACTCACCCTGGCTCAGAGCTGTGACCTATCCCCATTCATGTAAATGGCGTGTTAACTCTGAACCCCAGTGGTGGCTATTAAAAGATCAACATCACTCACTTTTTACTGATGGTCACTTTAGCAAAACCTTTCATCTATTGCTCGTACCTCAACCGGCCATGCTGCAATATCGAAGTACTCAGTAATAACACAGCATAACTCCATCCTTAATTTCAGCTAATGCCCCACGCTGTGAAAATGTAGCTTGAATTATTTACAAAAACCTGGGCAGTTCGGAGCCTGAATTATTACAAATTAACACCAAAATTGTCAAACTTCTGGGGGCGTGGCGTTAGGTACCTAAATATAGATTCATAGCTTATAAAGCCAGCAGGGACCACTCTGACACCGCCCCCATAACGCAGGCCATAGGACTTCCTGAATTAATTCCTGTTTGAACTAGAGAATATCTTCTTAAGAAAAATAATAGAGCTAAGACACCCTGATTTGAAAATGAGGGTCTTAGTCCTCAGATGATGATATGTTCCGTTTCAGAGGGGGTCCGGATGCTGGGATTTCTAATCTGTGGTTAAAAAGAATGAGACAAATGTGGGTTTGGGGGCAGAAGGAGTGTTCAGAACCAGCAGTGGGAAGAAGTTGGGACCAAGAAGGTTCTTGCTTATTTTCACAGTCACAGACCTGGTGGTATCTGCAGCACTGAATTAAAATGAGGGGGAAAGAGGACCAGGAGACTCCTTTATTTATAAGTGACTTTATTTTAATCTACCATCTATACTGGGAAGCTTTGTGAGGAAAAGTAAATAATCCAATTACCATTGTGAAATGTACCATCAAACTTAGTGCTAATAAACATTTTGGCATTTAATTGGTGTCTTGCTCATCTCCAGGATATTTCCTGATTCATTAGTGGGGTTCTCACCAGCACTGGCTGCTAGAATCACGCTTCACTTCTGTCTCACTTTGGGAGCAAGGTTCTCTTATTCTCCCTTCAAAATCCCCTACCAGGAGAATTCCAGAAACTCTTTGCAAAGCGGACTACGTCTGTGAGCAGCTCTGTGTTGGGAACCTTTCGAATACTCACAATGCTTCACTCCTGTCCCTGGCCCTTCAGCTTCTGCAAGGAGGAAGTGGGCTTTTTGCAAATCCTCTTTATATCTTCAGATTAAAACCTGTTTTTCTCTCTCTCCCCCCTTCATTTCTCCTCTCCTGTTTTTACCCAGAAGTTCCCATCCTCTCTATAAACAGACAGGAGACCTTCTCCCACCACACCCACAGCCCCTCACCCGGAATTCTCCTTATAGTTAAAATTCTGAGGATACTAGCTATGGTAAAATCACCTCCTTAGAGGGCAAATGCACCCGATCTGCTGAGATTTTGAAATAGGGGTAAAAACATATTGGAGTCTCTCTCCCAAGATTGCAGATGATGTTTTTACAAAGTATCATTTCATACAGATCCGCTAATACCCATCCCCAGACTGTGTAATCATGGAAAACCAGCATACATAAAAATTCACACACACATTTTCGATCAAGTGCATTTATCTGTATAGATGGCCCTTTTTTGCCAAGATAACATCAGAAAGTCTACACAAATCACCACAATTTGCTTTATACTAAAGCGGAGTAGACTGTAGACTCTGCCAAATCAAGGGCTAATAGATCACATTATTTCTAGTAACTCCAGGGCTGCCTCCTGCCACACGCTTTATGAAATACCTGTCTCGGATTCATTTTATTTCTGCCTCACCTTGCGGGTAGAAAAGCTGTTCTCCCCTCCTGTAAGACCTTTAGCTTTATTAACACACACACGATGTTTGCCAGACTCAGTCCCGGTTGCTTTGCAAACTGGGGTTTTACCCCTGCTGACATAGCATCACTGAAAGGATTTAAACAACAAAACCAAACCAAAAGAGTCATGAAAGTAACATGTTTGCCACCATTACATCGTTCACTCTGCTTGAATGTCACCTTCCTTCCCGCACCCTGCGTCTGTCTGGTCTATAGACTGTAAGGTCTTCAAGGAAGGGACTGCCTCTGATTCTATGTACAGCGCCTAGCACTATGAGGCTTTGTTCTCAGCTGCCCCTTAGGCACTACTGTAATAATGATTAATAATATTAGTAACTCTCTTTTGTTAGCCCATGCATATGTAGTGGGCACAGCTGCCTCCAGGAAAACAAAGAGAAGCATGTTGCAAGAAGTAACTTTCAGAGATTCAGCTGGAAAAATGTAATGCTGTAAATCTGCAACCTGGAAACCATGGAAACCACTCCAAAATTCCAAGGCACTGAAAAGCAGGACATTGTCAGAGAACACTGACACAATGACTGTGCCTTAGCATTACAGTGTCCCTGCTAAAGAGGTGCTCTTGATAGACCCAGCCAGCAGTCACTTTGCACAGCAAGGCAGATAGTTTTGCTGGAGTTGGAAGTCCCGAGCACAGTCTCTTTTCTTGACCACTACCTTTCCAAAGGAGACTCAAAGCCAATGGGAAGCTAGCTCTTTAAAGACAATCTATTGCTGTCGGTTTTTATATCCACAGCTTTCACCATGCCAGGAAGAAAGGGACAAACACTTCCATGAACACCCATTGCCTCTGGAGAAATAGACCCTCCCTGGGTAGGACCCACAGAACTCTGCAACCATGGCCAAGTGTGCTCTAGAGTCATATACAGGCAGATTCGTAAGTTGAACATCGTCAAGTCGAAGACTGACCTGTATTCCAAGGCCAGAAGGGACCATGACTACCATCTATCTTGACCTGCCAAGTAACGCAGGCCGTAGAACTTCCCCAAAATCATTCCTATAGACTATCTTGAGTTAAACATGGTCAGTGATGGAGAATCCACCACGACCCTTGGTAAACTGTTCCAATGGTTAATTACTCTCCAGAAGCTGGGAATGAGCGACAGGGGATGGATCACTTGATGATTACCTGTTCTGTTCATTCCCTCTGGGGCACCTGGCACTAGCCACTGTGGGAAGACAGGACACTGGGCTAGATGGACCTTTGGTCTGACCCAGTCTGGCCATTCTTATGTTCTACTCTCACTGTTAAATTCATGCCCTATTTCCAGTCTGAATTTGTCTAGCTTCAACTTCCAGCCATTGGGTCACGTTAGACCTTTCCCTGGTAGATTGAAGAGCCCATTATTAAATATTTGTTCCGCAGGTAGATATTTATAGATTGTAATCAAGTCACCCTTTAGCCTTCTCTTTGTAAAGCTAAATAGATTGAGCTCTTTGAGTCTGCTGTCACTATAAGACAGTTTCTAATCCCTTAATTATTTTCATGGCTCGTAGACTTATAGACTTTAAGGTCAGAAGGGACCATCGTGATCATCTAGTCTGACTTCCTGCTCATTGCAGGCCACAGAACCTCACCCAGCCACTCCTGTGACAGACCCCTCACCTCTGGCTGAGTTACTGACATCCTGAAATCTTGATTTAAAGACTTCACCTTACAGAGAATCCACCATTTACACTAGTTTAAACCTGCAAGTGATCCATGCCCCATGCCGCAGAGGAAGGTGAAAAACCCCCAGGGTCTCTGCCAATCATTCCCAACGCCGAATACAACGATCAGTTAGATCAGCAAGACCCACCTGGCAGATACCCAGGAAAGAATTATCTGTAGCAACTCAGAGCCTGCCCCATCTAGTGTTCTGTATCCGGCTGTTGCGGATTTTTGCTACTGGCAGTCGCCGATGGGCCACATGCCATTGTAGGCAGCCCCATCGTACCATCCCCTCCATAAACTTACCAAGCTTAGTCCTGAAGCCAATTAGGTTTTTTGCCCCCATTGCTCCCTTTGGAAGGCTCTTCTTGGAACCCTCTCCAATGTATCAACATCCTTCTTGAATTGCACCAGAACTGGACACAGCATTCCAGCCACGGTCACACCAGGGCCAAATGGAGAGGTAAAATAACCTCTCTACTCCTGTTTGAGATTCCCCTGTTTCTGCATCACAGGATTGCATTAGCTCTTTTTGCCACAGTGTCACACTGGGAGCTTATATTCAGCTCATTATCAACCACAACATCCAAATCTTTTTCAGAGTCCCTGCTTCTCAAGATAGAATCTCCCATCCTGTAAGTATGGCCAATATTCCTTGTTCCCAGATGTATAATTTTACATTTAGCTGTATTAAAATGAATATTGTTTGCTTGCACCCAGTTTATCAAATGATCTAGATCGCTCTTCATTATTTACCACTTCCCCAATTTTTGCATCATCTGCAAACTTCATCAGTGCTGATTTTATATTTTCTTCCACATTATTGATAAAGATGTTAAATAGCAGCGGGCCAAGAACCAGTCCCTGCAGAGCCCACTGGAAACACACCCGCTCAATGACGATTCCCCATTTATGGTTAATTTTGAGACCTATCAGTTAGCCAGTTTTTAATCCATTTAATGTGTGCCATGTTAATTTTATATCATTCTGGTTTTTTAATCAAAATATTGGGCAGCACCAAGTCAAACACCTTAAAGATCCTAAGTATAGTAAGTCAACGCTCTTACCTTTAATCAACCACATTTGTAATCACATCAAAAAAAGATATCCAATTAGTTTGACAGGATCTATTTTTCATAAACCCATGTTGATTGGCAATTACTACAATACCCTCCTTTAGCTTGTTATTAATCAAGTATCATATTAGCCACTCCATTATCTTGCCTGGGATCAATGTCAGCTCACAGGACTATAATAACTGGGTCATCCCATTTATCCTTTTTTTAAATTGTCACATTAGCTTTTTTCCAGTCTTCTGGAACTTCCCCAGTGCTTCAAAAATTATTGAAAATCAACATTAATGACTCAGTGAGCTCTTCAGCCAGCTCTTTTAAAACTCTTGGCTGCACATTATCTGGACCTGCCTAGTTAAAAATCTCTAACTTTAATAGCATCTGTTTAACATCCTCCAGAAATACTAGTGGCATGGAAAGAGTGTTAGCACCATATTATAAGACTGTATCATCTGTTTTTCCCCCAAATGCAGAACAGAAATATTATTGAATACCTCTGCCTTTTCTGCATTATAATTGATAATTCTAACATTTTCATCTAGCAATGGACCAATGCCATTGTCAGGATTCTTTTTGTTCCTAATATATTTTTTTTTAAATCTTTTTATAGTTCTTAACTCTGCAGGCCATAGATTTCTCCTTGTGTCCCTGTGCTTCCCTTATACATTTTCTACAATTCCTAACTTCTGATTTATATTCATTACTATCAACCTCCTCTTTCTTCCATTTGTGTTTTTAACCACCACAGCCTCTCTCCTCAGTTGTGGGGTTGTTTTGGGAATCTAGTAAGGTGTTCTTAAATGATTCCCAATCATCATTCATATTTTAAATGATTAAATTTTTCCTCCTAGCTGATTTGGCTCATAATTTTGTCCAGCTTTGTGAAATTGGTCCTATAAAGCACCAAGTATAGATATTACTGGTCTGAACTTTATTCTGCTTGCACATTATAAATGTGATCAAGCCATGATCACTTGTACCTACGCTACCATAAACTTTTAGTTCTGTGATCAGTTCCTCTTTAGCTGTTAGGACAAGAACTAATAACAGAATTCCCCTGTGTTGGCTGCAACACTTTTTGAGTTAGGAAATTATCACCTATAATGTTTAGAAATTTCAATGATATTTTAATACTGGCAGCATCAGACCTCCAGCACATCTCTCATTGTAGATAGCTGTATAAGGAGGTGGTCATCCTGCTCCCTAGTGTGATTTGGGGTCGGTAGCAGTCACCAACTAGTGCCCCCCTCGTGTTGTATCTGTTAGGACACTGATCCATAGGCATTCAAGAACATTTGCTTCTGAGTTATCTGTAACTTGGAAACAGGTAAGGCTATTTTGACATAGAATGCCACTCCCCCTTCCCTTTTGCCAACTCAGTCTTTCTTAAATAGTTTATAATCATTGATTTTAACATTCCAGTCCTGCAGATCATCCCACCAGCTTTCAGTAATACCAACTAGATGAAATTTATGCTCAAACTAGCAATTCCAATTCCTCTTGTTTGTTACCCAGGCTCCTAGCATTACTGTGGAAGCAATTAAACAATTTCTTCTTTTCATGTCCATTGGCTCCTCAATTAATTTTGTTCTCAACCTCTCAATGTTGCGCTAACTGAATGCTTATATCTTTGCTCTTTTGATCCTCCCCTTTGGCTGTTAACCACTCCCCTGACTACTCTAGCCAGCCTCTCCCTAAGGAGACTTGTCCCCCTTCTACTGCGATGGAGGCCATCCAAACTATACAGCCCTTTCTCCTCATAGAAGGTGGACCAATATTCCATAAAATCAAAGCCCTCCACCCTGCACAACTTACCTAGCCAGTGATTCACTTCCAGAAGCTACTGCCTTCCTTTGCTCATGGGACAGGAAGGATCTCTGACAAGACTGTTTGGCAGGAAAGAGAACCTGGCATATCCACTGCAGGTAACCACCACTGTTCCATCTCTGGCCATCTTGATACCGCATGTAGGGCTGAACCTGGAAGGAAAGCCTCTCGCTCCATTTCCAAACTCCCTTCAAAATGCCCGTTAGCTGCCTCTGGTCACCTAGCAAGTGACTTTTTATACCAAGTCTTTCCTGCTTAGCTCAGCTCAGCTCCGCGCCTCCGCCCCTCATCACCAGGGAACGATTAACAACTCGGACTTCAAACAGCTGGGCTGAGCAAAGGTCCAAGGGCTAGTGCTGCTATACTCAGCTGTGTCTAGTTAGGGAAATGGCTTAATATTTCAGTGCTACATTCTCATGTTATTAACTGTATCAAACGTGCATTTACACATGTCATACATTGGTGTGAGATTAAGTAGAGACGTTGGCAAAGAGGGCAAACATTGTACACGGTGACAAATGCATTTACTGCAAAATACAATTACTTTACAAAGCCTATCCTTCAGCAAGCCTTTTATCCTGCACAGTGACTGACTGACTCGACGAGGCAACGACAATCACTAACAGAGGCCTTAAATACCACTTCTCGACAGGGACAAAATCGGTTTAAAAACGGAAATAAAAGGGAGGGACTAAATCGCCTGAAACACTAGTCCTGGGACCTCCACCCCCCAGCACACAGCCCTGCCAATGCATCTCAGTTCTGACCTGCACCACTCTGCTATTCTGGAACCAGGCGCTTGCACAGCTCCACCAATGCAGCCTCCTCTTGACCTGCCACACCGTCCACCTCCCATTCCAGCCCCGGGCACCCCCGGCACCTTGTCACTCCTGCTGCCAGGGGGTGGAGCTGCACTGGTCATAGCCAGATGTGCAAGCAAGGCCTGTTAGTCCTCTGCACTGCCGTGCTGCAGATATGAGCTGCAGAGACTCTTTGCTCAGCTGAAACCCAAGGGGAGGGAGTGTCCCTCAACAGCAACCTGTTCAGGTCAGGCTCTGAAGGGAGCCTCCCATACAGACCTCATCCAGAGGACAGGGGACTCATAGGCAGACAGAGGTTTAGTGGGGGATATTTAGGCTCTGAGAAGAAGAATTCCCACAAGATTAAAATGCTGGCGGATCTAACTCAGCATCACACATAATGTGGGTGGAGATACTGAAGACAGTAAGAGCAATTTGGTCCAAAACAGAGTCTGTAGATGCCAAATAGCAAGAGTGTCCGAGTCTATGGCATGGGTAGCCCTCTCAAGCCTCCAGTACCAAGCTCCAGCCTAGAGCAAGTTCAAGTTTGTGTGACCATTTAATTCGGCCGGGCTCCCTAGTGTTGGTCCAGACTAGGAAGCACTGCAAGAGGGTGATACTGCCCAACCCAGGCATGCGCCCATCCTCTTCCAGAATGAGACTGAATCCAGCTCAACCCTTTCACGTGGTCCCTGCAATTCTGGCTGTGTTTAGATTTCAAAAACTACATTAATTGAAAAGCAGATTTCAGCTTCCTCTCTGGCGAGTATAACCAGCTCTTGAGAAGGTTCATTATTTAAACCTCAGGGACCACAAAGCAACTCGTTATTTTCTGAACTAGCAACTCAAGCCTTGGGAGCTTCTCGCTCCTTTCAGACCCAACACACATCAGAGCAGAGGCTGCAATTCCTTTCAGGACTCTTATTTTTCCTATGATGAACCAGCGTAAGCCCAGGAAAGATCTGAGACAGAACGATCCTTGTAATTGACTCCAGTGAAGTCTGCTCTAAGCGGATCATGTTCTACCCCAGAAGGTGAGGCGCCCATAGGTTCCCCACAGGGCTTATCACTGACTCAGTTACTCCCATAGTGGTTTGAACACAGACGACTAACAGTTTTGCTCCAAGGTCCAGTTCAGACTGAGCCCTTATGCCCTGGCTTGGAGGAGACACTCCTGCGTGCTCGATCCATTCAGCCTCAGTCCCGTTACATATTCAGTTCTCCCCATCACTTCCACTTCACATAAGTAAGTGAAGTCCAATTATTCAAGTTTGAATATTGGTGACATCACAGCAGAATTTGCAGAGGCCTTCTCGATCCATTACTAACTTTGCACACTTGGCAGCTGACCTCCCAGTGATCTGCCGCACACAATCTATCCATCTCTGGCTGGTCATTCTGTGCTACAGTAACGCACCACCATTTCTCCATGCTAACGTTCTCAAGGCTACTTCCACCACTACACTTGATGTGACCAAAGCACGTAAGTTTCTGTCTGTTGATTTACGAGAGCAGAGTCCCCTTCTCTCCAATAAAGTTTCTAACAAGTATTCATCTTAATTTCCATACAGGAGATAACGCAACAGTCTTCCCCAGCACCACATCTCAAAGGCTTCAATTTTCTTCTTGTCAGCAGCATTAGTTTTTCAGGAGTCACATCCATAAGTCACTGTGGAAAAAATTAAGCTCTTCACCAGTCAATCCTTCATACATTTCAAGATAACAGGGTTTTTCCACACTTTCGTAAGGGAGCTCATGGGAGCGAGCCATTTCTAGTCTTCTTTCAATTTTTTAGGAGCAACCCCCTTGGTTGAATACATATGATCCCAGATAATCAAATTCATCTGCTGCTTCTGTAGTTTGACCATTAATCATGATGTGCACTTGCATCCTGTTATTATTGATCATGTCAACGTCCATGCATCTCGTTTTCATCACATACAAGAACAGTCCATATTCCTCACTGTTTCTACAGACTCCAGTTAGGGTGACCAGATAGCAAGTGTGAAAAATTGGGACAGGGAGTGGGGGGTAATAGGAGCCCATATTAAAACAAGCCCCAAATATCGGGACTGTCCCTATAAAATCGGGACATCAGGTCACCCTAACTCCAGTATTTGTTGCATTGCATAGATGGCTGCAGCAAAGAGCAGTGTATCATCAGCGTACCTTAAGCCCATTAAAAAGTGTCCACCAATGGAAATCCCAGCTCTTTCCACTTTATCAAAACCTCCCAGGGCTTGTCTCACTTCACAAAAAGCAGCACAAATTTCGTTCTTAAGGAAAATGTAAAAAAAAAAAACCAAATAAAAACCAGATCTAAGGCATGCTTCCAATGGAGCCAGTTTAACGCTCTGCCCAGCCACACGTGCATCCAAGAGACATTCCCTCATGTTCAGAATGACTCATTCCAGTGCTCTCTTAGTGCCACAATGAGACTGGCTCAAGGGCCAAACATCACCATTAGAACATATGCACACTGGATCTGTTACTAGTCCCTTCTCTGCACGGTCCAAGGGGTGAGGAGCACTAAGAGAAGGCATAGACCACCACTTGCAGTGTAGCTGAACCCAATTTCCCCAAAGACATATGGAGTGTATGGCTCCCATCGATCTGAAAAACCCCTAGAGGGGAGGAAGTTACAGGTCTCAAAGCCATGGACCCAAGTACATAGTGTATCATATACAGCTAGCAAAAGCTGGCTGAACGCATCCCTCGCTGGATGACATAGCAGGGCCTTTGTTAGCACACTCGGGGGTAGCTTTCAGTTAGGCATAGCTGTGATTTACAGGCTACTCTGCTGCCTCCTGGACTGTCTGCCTCAGTGGTTTGCAATGTGAGCTCTGGAGGGTCAGCACTAGAGCTGCTCAGGAATTGTTTGACTAAATGTTTTCTCTTCTAACCTGAATATTTTCAAGGGAAGGGTCAGTGTAGAAGTGCGTGGATGTCCCTCCCCATCAATCTCCGGGGGAGGCCACGCCCCCTAGCTACAGTCAGTTTCAGCAAATGTATAGACTTGAAACATTTTGAAAAAAGTTTCAGAATTGTCAAACTGTCCCATTTCAACATATTGAATGAAAAATTTCAGTTTTCTGGTTCAAAATTACTTTTCATTTCAAATTTGAGGCTACTTACAGTACAAACATTTTTAATTTTTTTTAAGATCAAAATTGAAACAAAATTTTTGAAATTATCAAAACTAAATGGTTCAATTGACCTGAATTTTCAGTTTATGAGCGAACATTTTACAAATTTGACCTTTCATCTTCACCTTGGGAAGAGAAAACCATTTCCCAGCTTTAGCCAGCCGTCCAGAGAAGGGGGGGTGAGTGGGACCTCCTCAACGACATTAGAAGAAGCTAAAAATACATTAAACATTTGCCTATGTTACTTTTCCATGTAAGTAATTGCTGCAGCTGTCACAGGAATGTTGTTTAATCATTCATGGGACGAGAACTAGGCTGTGCAACTGTGAATGGGAGGAGAGCGGTCCATGAGACAGTCTCTCCATTAAGACGGGTCCCATCCTAGGGAAAGTTTGACCGTCCCTGCCCTAGAAGAACAGAGTTTTAGCCACCCACTCAGTCAGTGGCCTGGTGGATCATTATGGGTATTTGTTTTCCACAGCCATTGATACAATGGCTCCTAAACATCTTCTACCCATATGTCAATACTCATGGGTCACCATGGTATTCAGATGTGCTGCAACGGATTAAACACATGAGATGGAAGTTAAGGGGATAGTCTACAGCCAACTGTGGCACTGAAAATAGGGAAGCAAAGGAGTCTCTTCTGCACTGTGACCTCATCTGTGAAATCCTGGCCAGTGAACTCTCCAGGCAGAGGACATACTGGTGAATCCAGGCTGGCACTGCCTGAAGATAGAGCTGACGAGGCTTGCGTTATAGGTGCTAGATTTTCACAGGGAAAATGGCTGGGATGCCCATGGGTGTCCAGAAGGGACAAAACAACATCAGCTCGGCTGAGTTTCACCGGTATTACGCATTGAGTTATCGTCAGCCCTGGGAAGCTTTAGGCGGAAAATAGAACCTAGCAGAGAGGCAGCGGGGCCCTGCTAAATGCAGATTGCTAATGCCTCACTAAGGGAGGACAGGGTGCCAGCTCCCCTGAAGTCAGCAGTTACTAGGTCCTTGCTCAAGAAATCATCTTTTTGACATGGAGATCTTGTTAACTACTGCCAGGCTCCTAGCCTGCCCTCCAGGGCACAGTTAATAAGGAGGCGGCAGCAAGGCTTTATCTGGATTCCTCGGATTTCCCCATCAGGCTGGTTTCAGCGTGGGCGTGTGGGTGCACTGTGGGGCTCTAACTGGCCCCAAGTGACGAGCACATGTCGGCTGTCCGTGTGTGTTTTACCAGAGCTATCTGCAGTCTTTGCTTCTGTAACTTCCGAGTTCTGTTGCCTGCACTGTCGGCCTGTTGCAGGTGCAGAGGTTGCTTTAGAGGGGTTCAGTCCCTGCCTCGTAGGGAGATCCAGGAGGCTGCGGCTGGGCAAGTGCTCCTTTAGCCAGAGACCTCTTTCAGGGGGGTCCCCAAGGCTTCTAGACATTGGAATTCAGGTCCCCCATTGGCCTGACACAGTCCAAGTCTGCTGGCCTTCAGCTCTCACCGCAAAGCACCTCTGTTTCCACAGGCACTGCCATACCGAGAGAGGGGGTGCATTTGTTACCGTCAGTGCTGGCCCTTACACAGCTACATCTTGAAACCACTGTCCTTTTAACATTTCTACAGCGCATGAGCCCTTACAAAGGGGCCATTCTGCATTGTCACGTCTGTATTGATTGACATGTAAACTACAGAAAAGCAGAGGGAGGGGGAGGGGACACAAGGGCAGAGCCGCATTCTGGGGGGACATGGGAGGCTGTGGCAGAAGCCTGGGAAGTTTGCTGAATGAGTCCTTCTCATCCGGAACTCTCATTTGTCTCAAGGCAGCATTGTGCTGCTCATGTAACAAAGGCAGCTTCCCCCAGAGACCACGCAAACAGCTTCAAGGCAAAAGGACTTCAGTGCAATCGACCTAGTGCCTGAAAGACTGGAGGTGCTTTCAATACTGAGCTGGTTAAAACGTACCTAGCTGTCAGGAGACTGGGACTCTTCAGGGAGCTGGTGATGAGATGCAGAGCCTTTCTCCCCAGGTCACCAATTCCAATCCAGCCGGGTCAGGAGGAGTGGAGGGCTCAGGGAAGTGGGAATGAGAGAAGGAGTCTTTCACCTCTGGGTCAGCATCTCCAATTCAGACCCGGGCAAAGGGTGACCCAGAGTCAGACGGCGGTTCAGTGCCCAGTGTGAAATGATCTCACTCCTCTTCCAAGTGTGATGGCAGCTTTGTGTTGTGGGTAAACAGCGACTCTCTTTGATGGATGTTAACTCAGGTGCAGTCAGGCCTTGGCCTCTATCTGTCCCAGGGGGCAAGAGCATGACCTGGAGCCCCCAGGACAGAGTGTCGCTGGGAGTAGCCAGGCGACCCATTGGACCCAGCACCCCAGGGGCCAGGGAGCAGCCAATAAGCTGGAACAAGATATGCAGCAGAGACAAACGAATCCAATATGGAAAGCCATTGTGGAGAATCCCCTGTGCATCTCTCCTCTTGGCTGGTGGATGCTGCCATTGGCCCATCTGGCCCTGGGTCACTGCCATGCTCCATGCATGTCCCAGGTATAACTGCAGTGTCCAGTCTCCTGGGCAGCACCCCTCCCTGGCACTGCAGGCATGTACCCAAATGTTCAGTATTCACACTCACAGGAAGCTCTAAACAGCCTTTCCTGGATACACACTGTCACTGTTGCTCTAATTGTGCTGCCTGTAGAGCGCTGCTGTACAGAGCTCACATAAACAGAACATCAGGGATTCCCATTACCAGGCACAGTTGGTCCTGATTATTCTCAGCCTCCTGTAGTCGGGAATTCAGATTCTCTTGGAACTGGACCATCTGAATCCACAGCCTCTCAGCAAAGCCCCAGGGGCTCTGGCACTCAGGGTAGCTGCAACTCCAGCGGGAATAATACTGCTCTGTGTTAGTGGTAACAACTGAGAAAGGGATGCTGCCTGGCGTGGCAGTCTCTGCCAGCCGGCCTGTCAGGGATCCTTTGACAGAGCATCTACCAGCCAGAACAGTCAGACCGGGAGGGAGACGAAGGAAGAGTCTTACAGGAGGAGGATTCCTCCCCATCCACTCCACTCTCCTGTCAGCTCCTCACCTGCGCCGCTTGGAACACCCTCCCACACCTGTTCACCGGCAGTCTCCTGCCCACTCTATGCTTCAGTTACTCTGGCCGACCGGCTCCTGCAACATCGCCTCCATAAGCACAAGGGAGTTTTCCTCATGTACACACACTGCCTTGGCTGAGTAACCATGTCAGCATAGCTCCCTGACGGATGCTTTCCTCGCCCCTCCCTTCCTGGCATCCATCAGAGCCAGGCTTCTCTGCCAAGTTCATGGCCAGGACCATGAGCTCTGCCGAGCAGATGCCCATCTGCCTTTCACCTGCTTTCCCTGACGTTCCCAGCTCTCCTGTGGGCACTGTGAAATACGGCACAGCAATGCTGTAAGAAGAACTAGCCCCTTCCCGCATGGTAATCCCAACATCTGAAATAACAGGAAGACATACAGCGAGAGGTCACTTAAGCAGAATGTGACGTACAGTGTCTCTTTGCTGGAGCTGCATTTGCACTGGACACAGAGCTGTTGACAGCCCTGCACATTCATTGCTGCAGGTTTACCCCTCCGCTTGATCCTCCCCCTAATCCTTTTATGGCCTCTCTCAGTTGCTCCCTCACCTCCTGAATTTCACAGCTAAAACACGGCATCTGCCCAGAGCCTGCTTCAAACAGTGCACTGCTGTCCCTCCTCCCAACACACTGTATTCCCTCTGGGTTATTCCCAGCTACAGGCAGGCAGGACCTGGTAACACAGGAGCTGATTGTGCTCTCACTTAAACGAATGCCAATCAGGAGTGACTCCACTGAAATCAGTGGAATTACAACAGTGTCAGAGCCGGAGTGTCGGCTGCCAAATCCATTTGTACCTCTTCTCAGCGCTGCTCAGCTCATGAGCTCTCCTGCCACTTGCTAAACATCTCCACAGGTTTTACAAGTCTTTAAACCATTCCCTGGTGCAGGATGCTGCTCTCTGCCCAGGGCTGTCCAGAGCGGGGGCCAGGGCTGCGTGACTGACTGCTCCGAGGTGCCTGCCTTTCCATCGTGTCTGCCTCTTAAGATCTTTGAAAGGTTCCTTTCAGATGAGGCCTTTTTACTGAGGTCCCTTCTAGAAGTCCCAACTCACTTTGCATAAGAGCTAGGGCTTTTCCTTGAGGTTTTGGCCAGAAATTTCCCTTCCCCCTCATAGCTGTGCAGCGTGCTAAGCACCAGAGGTGGCTGTGGGTGCCCTGTGACTCTGAGGGGCATTGAAAGAAGAGCTTGGTGCTTTTTGCAGTCTCTGTCAGGTGCACAATTTTACTCCCTTTTACAGACCAGAGAAAAGGGTTCTCTGTCACGGGAACTAAGTCTTGGGCTCTTTGCATTTCACATCCAGTAGCAGCTTCTTCGCTGTTAATTATATTCTTCTGTGTAACTTCTGCTCTGCAGCTCCTTTAATCACATCAGATATGGGAACAGAAAAATGTCATTGTTCCTTGGCCACGAACAATGCCATTCGTGGAGCCCTGAGAAAATGCAAGATGGGTATAAAAAAGGCGGGCTCTTGTTTCCTCATAATCTCTTCTGCAAACTGACAAAAGAGGGTTTTGTATAGAGAAAATTGCCACATACAGAAACAAAACAAAAATAGAGCATGCGAGCTGGGACCCACTTTTATTTGGAGAGGCACCACAGGGAGATATGCCAAATGTGATTCATTTTAACAAGTTTAGCCCTTGAAAGACAAGAGCAGAGCCCCTGTTAAGAATAAGGAGGCTACCAAGAAGGGGCTGTAGGAAGAAAGAAGACACAAGGCCTAACAGGGCGAATGAGAGCAAACGCGCCTCAAGGCAGTTTTTTCCATCCTAATGCTCCTGGCCAGAAAGTGGTTATTCGAAGACGGCCGCTCCTTTTATTATTTTTTAAATCTGCTTTTGCCTTGTTTATAGTGGGGTGATTAAAATGTGTAAAGAAGGAGGTTTTTGCTTCCTTAGCAAAAGATGGCAACAATTAACTCCAAACTCTTTTTTGAAGACTTCCTTCTCCCACACAGGAACTTAAGCAAACCCTGTGCTGCCAGGCAGCTGCCTGCAGAGCAGAGACGGCTTTAGAGAAATATCACATTTCCTTGCACGTGTTAGGGACTGGCCCTGTAATCCCCCTGGTGCTGCAAGGAGCAGAGAAAGACAGATCAATAGAACTGCGAGACTCTTTGGATGAAATCAATGCAGCTGTATAAGCGTTTAAATCCTGGTGTCATCACATTATTTATTCCCCCAAGTCCGTATCCCACCTCAGAAAAAAGTGTGAGTGTGTGTCTTCCCTTCCATCACCCTGCGCTGTGTAAACAAACCACAGGCTCCAGGGGCTGATCTCCTGGCTACTACAGGATCATGAACTGCAGGCAGCAGAAACATTGGGTGGGAAATGGGATCAATTAGACATGAAGACAGAGATAATGTTGAGTGTGGTGGTGTTGCTGTTCCTGGCCTGGGAGGACAACGGCCTTTCGGTGTGAGTCGCTGTGATACAGAGCTTCTCCTTTCACTCTGTACAAACGGTCTCCCTGAGGACCCACGATGGTCTCCTCTTCCTTTTAAGCCATTGCTAAATAGCGTGCCCTGGTTTTTCTGAAAGAGGATTTTGCGGCCCCAAGAGAGTGTCACCCAGACAGGAATCTAGACTCCTGGTGCTCTGGCAGCCTTAGCAGAGTTTTACATTCAGGCCCATGGGCACCATTAGAAGAGTCAATAGGGCCATGCCCCCTTCCTAGGTGCAGACGGAGAGGTCAGAACTAGGAAGAGCTCTGCCATTGTGCTTTGGCCTGGGGAAGCCAGGAACCGGCACAGCAGCATGGAGTGAGATGGGGGCATCGTCAGGCAAATGACCCATGGGGTTGAGATTTGCCAAATGCTGCAGATACCCCAAATAGGTGACCCCCACTGCCACTGGCTCCGTCTCCACAGCAGCATGCCCGGGCCTCCCTCAGTGGGACTCATATGGCACTGAGGTGAACATCCTGCTGCTCAGAGTGCCAGGAACCCATGACGCGTCCTGTATGAGCGGGGGGGAACATTCTTCCCCAGCACTTCCACCCATGAGCTCTGCAGACATGGGGAGAGCATTGACAGGCCGCAGGCTGCCCCATGCTGGAGGACATACCCTGTGGACAGTGCTCCCCTCGACCAGGCCCTCTTTGCTGTGCTTTGCATGGAATTAGCATAACTTTCCTCCACTCTCTCCCCTTCCACACAGATGGTGGGGAGGGGCCTGGGGCCACAACCCCCACACAACCTAACTACCATGTGTCCAGCCTCATGCAGTCCATTCTCCATGGAACCTCCCACGTACCCAGATCCAGCTCAGGCGTGGGGCAGCTCTTACACGACTGGCAGGCAAGGACCTTCCTGCTGCTCATTCCATGCTGCCTCTGTTTGTGACTTTACTGGTACATGATTTTCAGTGGCTGGAATAAAATTAAATAAAAAGTATTACCCACCCATTTTACATCCAGCAGCGATCACACACTGGTCACAGAGCCAAGGGACCCGCCAGTATGAAGGAAGACAGAACAAAGACACAGATACATCAGACTGACGTTGGAGCTTTGGCTGGACCAGACTGAGATAAGACGCAATGTAAGGAAGTGTAAAGGTAACAGACTTATCAGGGCAGGATTCTTCCTGAGGAAGAACAGCACATGCAGCACAGACAGGAACCAGGGTCCTGCTCAAGCCAGCACAGGAGAAGCGCAAAGCGTGGGACAATTAGTGGTGAACGGAGTATGTGCTCTCAGCTCAATCAGTGGTATAGCAATAAAAGGCTATTTGCATTGTGAGCTGCATGCACAGAGGGCTCTCTCCTGAAATTACATAGAGAAGAAATGCAAATACTTAAGCACTAAACCAAATTCTGCCCCTAGTATTTATGCATCATAATACAAGCCTATAATACTTAGCTCTTATGAGGGGCTTGTCATGCCTGGGTCTCAGAACACTTCACCAAGGCAGGACAAGGACATTCTCCCCATTTTACAGATTGGGAGACTGAGGCAAAGAGAGGGGAAATGACTTGCTCAAAGTCAGCCAGCAAGTCAGTGGCAGAGAAGGGAAAACAGCCAGGTCTCCTGACTCCCAATTCCCTGGAGCACGGCTCTTCTTCACTTCAGTGCAACTTGTGACAAGCCTGGCTGGCAGTTTGCCCCACATGAAAGGGGGATGGAAGAAGCAGTGTGTAAGATCCTTGGGGCAGGGACCACGTATTCATATGGGGTTTGTGAAGCACCTTGGGCTGGGAGGGAACCCACAACCAGGGGCACTGGAACAATTTTTGT
The DNA here is from genome assembly GCA_037349315.1 of Chelydra serpentina. Taxonomy (NCBI): domain Eukaryota; kingdom Metazoa; phylum Chordata; order Testudines; family Chelydridae; genus Chelydra; species Chelydra serpentina. Next base: position 20,335,485 of record JBAIAC010000040.1, read on the forward strand.
AGTGGGGGGTGCTGAAAGCCATTGAACAAAACTGTAAACCCTGTATGTGATGGAAGCCACTTCAAGCCAGGGGGTACTGCTGCACCCCCAGCACCTCTGCCCACACTGGAGCTGGAGGAGAGTAATTCAAAGCAGCACTACACCCAACGTCTCCTGCACATGGGAAATACGTGACACCTGACGTCTGTACAGAGCTGGGTGCCTGAACTGGAGGCTGCAGAGGACCCAGAACACCAGCATCCAGAGATAATCCCCAGGGCCTGCATGGAAAAAAACACCCAGTGCCCAGCCCCTGTGTAGGAGACAATGCCAGTTCCCAGCACAGGAGACAGCGCCCAATAAAACTTCCACACTGAAACCTAGTCACTAGGGTTTCACTCACTGCAAGTTAAGTCCAGCTAAGATCAACCGACTACATGCCACTGTGAGGAAACCCTTGGTTAGGGGCTCAGCAGAATATCCTCACATGTAAACAGACCATTTCTTCGTGTAAATTAGATTTCCAACACCATGTCTGTCTGTCTGCAAAGATCAGAGTAACCCAAGAAAAGAAAAAGAAGAGACTCAGGAGGGCTTCACCCAGAAGCAGGACAGAGCTCGGTCCATCCTTCCTATCCTAACGGTACCCTAGCAGCTGCCGTGCGATCGTACACATGAAGACTCCAATAAAAAGCTGGTACAGAAAAAACGCTCCCTGTCTCTTAGTGGAGAATCAGTTTTGCTTTCTCCCTCTGGGAAGGGATGCTATATGGTCTTTTGTAAATATACCATTGGAAAGGGACACAAGGCCTGATTCTTCTGGTCCCGACATTGGTTTCACGCTGATGTAATTCCACTGACTGCACTGGAATTACTTCTGATTTTCATCAACCTAAGTGAGTTCAAAGTCAGGCCCAAAATCTGTATGGATCTTCTTGGAAACAGGCCACTATTTATATGATGTCAAGTGGAACTGTGGCAGGAGAATTGATAAAATTGCTAATGGAGCATGACACTTTAGAAGCTCAGTAGCACCATGTCTGCTTGGGAGCTCAGGAGCGATACTTGTTCTGGAGTTTGGAGACATCTCAGAAATACCTTCCAGTGTCTTTTCATCTCTCTCGTTTTGCATGTTAAAATCAGCTTAGGTGACTTTTATTATATAATCATTAAACCAAACCACAATTTTCTTTAAATCAAAATATACTAGAAAGTTAATTTTCAACATATGTGGAATGTATGTCTAATTCATAAAAAACCTATATTGTATGAAACTCTGACCAGTAAGGAAATAGCCCATAGTTCACAGAAGACAGTTTTAAGTGAGTTATGTAAGCGCATCCCTGAGAGACTTATGCATACACGGAACCCTTTATATTCTCCATTTAAATGATAGCTCAGCTCGGCCAAGCACCTCTAAGGACAAGCGAAATGACCTCCCCCATGTTCACAACATACCCACACATGTCTGTACTTAGGCTGATGTTGGCTCCGGACATTCTTCATTTGTCCGCCTGATAACCTCATAGATTATTAACAGTTTGAAATCGGATATCGAGAGAAGGCCTTCTGGAGCTATCCGGTTGCTTACCAACGACAGTCAGCAACTCAAAGAACTGTTCACTGCCTGCATAATAACAGCTTTCTGTTTGTTTCCACACAGGATTTAAATATATTACCCAAAGGTTCCTAAAACAACACATCTTTAGATGCACTCAGGACTATTAGAACCACACACTTGTGTAGAATTGTTTATTGCTTCAGGTTATTCCATACTCCCTTCTACACATAAATGACAGCTGTCTAGTTTACTATCTTCATATGCTCAGTTAAGACAAAAATGCACTCAAAAGCACAGTCACAAATTAGGTTACTTAGAATTCTTAACCAGTGTCATTAACTAAATCACAAACACTGTTAATTATGTTTCCTATCACCAATTTACAAAGAGACCCTATTGATCCTGGCCCTGCACTGCCAATTACAAAGCAACGACCAGAATAAAAAACCAACAGCGTTTTCTCGCTGGTAATGAGAAGTCTGGCTGGGTCCCTCAGAGCACACATTGAGGTTTCCGCTTGCAGATAGGATCACAAACCATGAGAGTGTCTCCCTGCCCATCTGGAAGAATTACCAAGCTTAAAGCTGAGGGAGAGTAGGCTTGGAAACTGGTAGTTTTGGGCGAGACAATCATTTCAAGTAAAGGGACTGATTTGAAAAAACACAGTAACTATATTAGAGAGACAAGGTGGCTGAGGTCATATCTTTTACTGGACCAACTTCTGCTGGTGAGAGAGACCAGCTTTCAAGCTTACACAGAGCTGAAGAAGAGCTCTGGGTGGCTCAAAAGCTTGCCTCTCTCACCAACAGAAATTGGTCCAATAAAAGATATTACCTCACCCACCTTTTCTAATATCCTAGGACCAACATGGCTACAACAACACTGCATACAACAGTAACTATGTGTCAGTTCTCTTAAACCACAAATTACATTTGCACAGACTCTACCCAGTTCCTGAAACCCAGCTAAACATGCAGGCCTCTTGTCTCACTCAAGCACAGTAAACTCCTGCCATAAGTCTCTCTGTAAGAACGCCTGCTTGTTGCCATTTTTTATTTGGGCAATGAAGCGGAGGTGTGAGGAGCAATATATTTTTTAGTAATGGTTATAGCTTTGAATTAATGATCTTCCCACAAGCCCTGAGCTAACCTCAGTCAAGAGAGGTATTTTCCATTATCTTATTGAGAAAAATACTGAGGAAAACAGGCCAGCTTTAAATCCACCACACAGGACACGCAGCTTGGGAATGACAAGGAAATGCTCTCTAAACTGCTGTTTACGAAAGTGCAAAAATCTCATTTAAAACTCTGAGGGCAAAACTCTTCTCTCCCCTCCCCAAGGGGAGTCCCGACTCCAGCAGCCCCTTGCCCCTGCCAGGGGGATCTCTGCAGTGTCAATGTGAAGATCTACAGACAGCACGCAGAAGCAAAGTCTAGCCTGTGCTTGCTGCTGGGGGGACAGGGTGACCAGGTCCATTTCAGAACGTGGATTTCACAGAACAGGAATGTTAACGCCGCTTGATTTCAGTGATTGCTTCCCCAAGGAAGGCACTCACACAAGTGTCCCAGCAGGCCTGGTTCTCTGCTCTTTATAAGCTGCCGGGAGGAGTTGGAGGACAGCACTTGGATCTAACATTTGTTATTCAGAGAATGTTCTCTGGCTGGGAAAGGCACACTTTGTGATTAGCTCCATCAAACCCTCATGCACACCAATCTCATGAGAACCATGAATGCTCATTCAGACCTTGCACAACAAGGGGAAAAGAATGTCAATTCTGAGCAAAGTTCCCCAATAAATCAAGATTTCTTTCACTCTGAAGATAGTTTCTAACTTGGATTTAATTTAAATCCATCAGTTAATTTTAATTAATTCCCCTGCTCCAACATTCTGCTGTTCCAATTGGAATGGTCATATTCTTCTACCAGGAAGTGATAGCTGACAAGCATTGGGAAATAGCCAAGGATTCTTTGAAAATCATCACATTTGAGAATTTGTCAGTCAAAAGAAACCCAAGTTCCCCTTTAGTCCTGACCAAAGCGCGCCCCCTTCTTCACCTGCCTATTCCAAGGACTGTCTGCCCACTTCACTCGGTCAGGTCAGGTCAAAGTTCAGAAGATCAAAAGTGCTCCTCACCAAAAACAAACAGTGAAATGCATCTGAGAGCAACATCAATCACTTTGCCATTCCTTGCTGGAAAGTAGCACTGAGTGCAGAATTCACAAATAGGTCATTCAGCCAACGTCTCTCTTCCTGGTCACATAGTATCCAAATTATTTATGTATTTATTTATTTTTAAAGCAGAGATGTGACTGTACCTTGCTCTTCAGTCATACTTACAGGTGTGTCCCCCCAAGCAAGAGCCTCAGATAAGTGGAATAGCTCTTCCATGTTGTCCATTCCAGCAGGCCCCTTATCCAACCATGACAGCTCAGGGTTAGTCAGACAGCACTCCTACTCTCCTGAATGGCACTTCTAGGGACAAGAGACCTGGAAAATAATGGCCCAAACAGCAGCACTATCTGCCCTAGTCCAGGGCCTACAGACATGAGACCCAAAGACACCTGGCCCCTTTGGTTTCTGTGTATTTGCAAATGATGATGTTTGCACACTGCAGCGAGTTCGTACCAGCTTTAATTCCTTCTATTACAAATGTTTAAAACTTCTACTTCAAGCCTCAGTGGGGAGTTAACAAAAATGTGTTAATGGCAGTTTGTCTTTTAGAGTGTTTTCTAGTCAAGCTGTTATTTCTCTCCACTGAAGAAGCTCTGGGATGGGCAAGGTGCCAAGAACAATTAGACCAAAGCATGCTGTAATCCCCATAGAAAGAGCTCATCCTTTTTTGTCTAGTTTAGATATTTCTAGGCCTCACAACCACATCTACTCTAGACTGCGGTGCACAATGCCCAGTGCTGGGTAAATCCATGCCAGCGATGCACACTCTTGCTCAGTCTATCAGGACTGGGCTTCCATTGGATTTGGCAGTTTGAGGAAGTTCAAACTCACAAAAGCTCTTTCCCGGTTTGCTTACAGAACAGGTTTGCTGGCATTGGGGTGATCCCCATCCCACCCTGACGTGGAGTACTGAGTCAAAGGCTTCGCCATGGCAGAATCTACTGTACTAGCCTCCAGTTTAGCAAGGCTGCAACCGATAGAGAGCATCAGGCATTTCCGCCCTGAGAATAGACAAGAGCACAAAGTAGATTGAAGACTCCTGTTCTGATGACGGATTGAGGGCTGCTCTGGGCACTAGAGTGGGATGCCCTACAACATGCCTCTCAGATTCCTACATTATTTATTTGTATCTCTGTTGATTTTTTAAAATATTCCTATCTAATGCTCTGGCTGCAGATACATAGCTTATAAAACAGAAAAGGTGTCAAAAAATAATTTCAAATTATCTTAAATCCTCCCTTCTCCCTCCACCAGCTCACCCAGCCTCTCCTCAGCCCTCCCAGCTCCCAACCCACCAACCCCTCCCTTGCCCATCCACCAAGCTCAGCCAGCCCGATTGGCCCCATGGGGCCCAAGGCCAGGACAGCAGGATCTGGCTTGCAGTGTTTGCTATTCCTGTTTGTCCTGTTCAATACCATTCTTTGTGTTCTGAGATGCCCGTGGAAGGCACAGTGAGTCAATGCCCCGAGATGGAGCTGCCTTCGCCAGGGCAGCTGGAATGCTGGGGTCTCCTGCTCTTTGGGTGCCTGATTCTCAGCTTTAATGCTGCAGTAAGGCTATTTTTCCCCCTTCGCTTTTTACAAGTGCTGCAGTTCAGGTTCATCATCTCCCTTCTCAGATACAAACACACAGACATGGCCACACCCTCCCCGTGAGAGCCAATATACCAAAGGATGCATCGCCCCATTCAGGATGCCTCACCCAGTAGCACTACTGACAAAGGGCCAAAGTATTTGTGTTCAGGAGTAACTGCTTGTTCCCAAATTGCGCTGCTATTAAATGTGAAAAATAAAAAGGGTGGGGGAGGGAAGCCCCTGAGTCTTAATGTTTTCCACAAGTTAGGAGTTCTGAACAGTCTTCATACTCCTTGCCCCCATTCACGGCCTTATATCCCTGGCCCCACACGCTCCTGTCCCCAAACACCCGCAGCTCCACAATGGGCCCTGCAAAAGTTCTCAGGTTCTGCCAGCCCTGCACCTAAACTCATGCTGGGCCCCCGCTGACTTTTTGCCTGTCTGGGCCCTTTGATTCCCTCGCTAATGCCTGTTAATCCATCCCTGTCACTGCTCAAGAAAATCCTTCTGAGCAAGCATTAGAATTCGTTCAAGGAAAGGAATTTCTACTGAAAGGGTTACACACAGGGCTAAAGCCAAGTCACTGTGGCGGAGAGCAGGGGCCCTGCCCCGGGCGTGAAGAGCAGGTCCTGCCCCGAAGGTGGAGAGCAGGGCCCACCCCAGGCACAGAGAGCAGCATTCGGAAGTAGTCACACTGCCTACAGAACCGCCAAAAGCACAAGGATTTGAACCTAGCAAAGAAAAGCTCTTTTTGTCCTTGGTTTCATTCTCATGCCACCTCCTCTTCCACCTCTTCCCGTGTCATTACCTCCTCCCGCTGGTGCTCCTCATTTACAGCACGTCAACTTCCAAACCAAGGAACCCTTTGCCACGGGACAGGTGCAGAGAATGGCCGCTCCGACACTTGCAGAACTCTGTGCTGCCCCACTGGTGGCTGGGGAATGCTCCTACCCATTGCTGGCTGGGTAGCCATGCAGCCTGGCAGCCAGCATTCCTACGTGTCCACATTCCCGGCCAAGAGCAGCCCCTACACTGTTACTATGGTTTCCTTTCTCTTCTCCCATTATTATTCTCTACCTCTGGACTACTGGAAATGAGAACTCCAGTAAGCTGCTGACGTTCTCCAGTTTCTCTTTTTCAGGCTCTTGTCCCATGGGGCTGAGCTGGAGGACAGAATGTGTCAGAGTGCTTCTCCCAGTCTGTTCAAAACAGCATTATTCCTGGAAATACATTTGCGTCTGGTGCTGTAAGCGTAGCACAGGATTTGACGTCTCCTCCCACACACATGGAGCGGTACGGAGCTGCAGCTGCGATCACAAAGGGGAGGGGTCAGCCATGTCCATCCTCCTTGCAGTACTGCTGTTCTTCCACATCCAGGTAGGAAACTGACTTTTTGGGAAGTAGTGACTTGCTCTTTGTTTCTAACATAAGATCGGAGCATCCCTGGCTCAGAGCACTGAGCGAGAGACTGGGGCGAGGCATCAGCATGGGCTCCCTGAGCTAGGAGACTGGGAAGTGCAGTGTCACTGGGCATTGGTCACAACGCAGAGCTTTTCACCTGTAGACCACTGGTCCAGTGTGACGCAACTGAACAGTTGGAGGGTTTACCTAGCATGAGGCAGAGGGCTCACTCTTACACGGTGACTCCCCTATCGATAACCCTGGGGAGGGGTGATGCTGCCACAAGCATTCCTGGGACTGAGACTTCAGAGACCCTTTGAGTCACCAGCACATTCAGTCTGGTGTTTTTATGCTGGAAACAGACACTTCAGGATCCTGTTATGAAAACTGCCCTTAAACCAACCCTAATGCTGAGAATCAGGCGGCTTCACCATCACCCTGCATGCAGGGACCTGGCCCAGGGCAGGGTATTGCCAGGCAAATGGATTCAACAGAAACCTGACGTTCTCAAAAGCACGTTCTGACCTTTCATCACATCGTGTATTTCCTGGAAGTGCAAAGTCCAGGAGCCCGGTAGGCCGGAAAGGGGCAGAAAAGCTTGCTGCACTAGGAGGTGTGGTGGGACAGTGGGTCACAGTTCTGCTCCTTGCAGCTTTTAACTGGCTAACAAATCTGTCCATCGCCTCACACTCGGGTGAAAGGTTTTGTGAAGGTAAATAAATAAGAAAGCTGCTTGTCCCTGGATTCCTCTTCTCCTCTGGGCCCAGCAGAGATGATCTTCCAAGATGCAACCGTCATTTTTCATGACACACCTGAACCTTCCCCAAGTTAAAGAGCCAGCAGGAGCCATTTGATTGAAATTAGGCTACAGAAACCGTCACGTTTAAGTCAGACAAAGTGAGAGTGGAACATTCCGATTTTTCCAGTTAAGAGTTTCTTTTAAAGAATAAAGCATGGAATAAAAACCTCTGCAGTGCCAGTTTCTACAATGTGTTCCCAATTAGGAGTAGAAAGCTCTGAGGACGTATTTATATAATCAACTTTTAACCTGGATACTATCTGCTTTGGTCGTGGTGAGAACTATATTATAAGTAACTTAGCATCTATAAATTTATCTTTAAATCTACCCACCAAACACATACTCCAGGAGCAAGTGGAAAGAACCCAGAAGGTAGCGATAATATGTGCCTTCACTCTGACTTTCTGCGCACTCCATAGCTGAAAAGTTCCACTTGGAATACTTCTATAGTCAGTGGTCTCTATTAATTCCCACTGGAAAACACTAGGACCTGGGCCAGCGAGCTGGGCTCCTTGGCTCAGAGATAAACAACTTTGAGAATCTGACTGCCAAGGATTCTCGAACAGGCATATGGTGAAACTCAAAAGAGACTATATCGAGCGTTTCTAAGCTGAGCCTAACGAGGGACAGGAAATTATCCTTCAAACAAAACAAAACAAACAAACAAACAAACAAACAAACGAAAACAGCTGATTACATGGGGAGGCCTGGATGGGTCTGTCTACACTGCAGCGGGGAGTGAGTCTCCCAGCCCAGATAGACAGACTCATACTAGCAGGGCTCAAACCAGTGCACTAAAAGTAGCAGGGCGGACGTTGCAGTTCAGGCAGCAACTCGGGCTCTCAAGCCCACACGAACCCCTGGGCGGGAGTTTGGGTGGCTAGCCTGAGTCTCCACTGACGCTCCAGCATCACACTGGGCCCTGGTGTATTCAGTTGCACAGTACTTGTGCATGGGTATGGACAAGGAGCTGCATATCCACCTTGCAGATAGGCAACTTGAATCAGACCATGCAAATCGTCATGGAAACTTTAAAACAACACTTCTGCCCTGACTTTCTGTAATAGTAAACATCAGACCTCCAGCTATCCGTCGAGATAGAGCCACAGCACAAGAACTTAAATGCACCGAAGACAACCTAGAATTTCCCATCCAGCAAGTTATGGACAACATACCCCAACAACGCCTGAAATTGCAAAACCCACAATGGACCACATCTGACCAGCTAGTGTGTCTGGATCCTGCCAGGCAATGGCAAAGTGTCTGGCCCTCATCCACTGTTCCAAACAAGCACATCAGCACTAATCCTACAAGCCACCCTTCTGGTTTCGCCCTGCCACGCAGACTTTGGACCACACTGAACCGCATCCAAATAAACCTTGCAAGATGCAGCTACTTGATGCACAAGTGGAAAATCAAAGACTCCCCTTCGTTCAACTGCGGCGAGAACATCCAACCCATCGAACACGTCATAACGCAGTGCCCCAGCTATGGACTCAAAGGTGAAATGGGGATATCCACAGCGTCTCACAGCAAGCCTTGGAATGGCTTATGGACCTACAACTGCATCTATAGAATGTTGTGCTGCAGACGCCACGTGCACGAGAGAGAGAGAGAGAGAGAGAGAGAGAGAGAACGAACACAGGTTGGACAAACACCTTCTAGGGGAAGTCTAGGTTTACTTGGTCCTGCCTCAGCTCAGAGGGCTGGACTTGATGACTTCTCAAGGACCCTTTCAGCCCGACATTTCTATGATTCTAGGATGACTGCAGCAATCTCAGGATGGCATAGGTGACTGAGTGAGAAAATATTGACCTTTGATTGGCAATGGAATGGCCTGGAAGAGCAATTCAGCCACTTTTAGAAGTAATATTCCTGCTTTCAGGTAAATTTATCTTACTGACAAACCATCATAAATGGTACCTTAAGACAGCTTGGACGGACAGATAGATATACCCTGGTTTCACAAAGAAGAAGGCAGCGAGCCAGTACATCTATCTATGAAGGTATATAAGCTGTGCTCATCACCATGGTATCTGATTGCACACATTAATATCCCAAACTCAGAGCAGCTGAAAGGAACTGATCCCAGACCTTGTACCTGAGTGGTCTTTGTTTCACTGAAGATACTCTTTTTAGCAACAAAAAAATAAATTTTTCCTTAGTATCGAGAAACACTAAAGAGCCTCACAATCATAGCAGCTAGCATATTTGCAACACAAAATAAGTAACACAACCACTGTGTGTTACCATCTTACACATATCCTGAACCAGCTGGGTTTTCATTACTAATTCATCCAGCATCTCATCCTTGTTCACGAATAATGCGTCAGTAACTGCGACCAGATTCTCTTAAGCAGTGTGATCCCTGTGCTGTGCTTCTGAAAGAAACTTAGTTAATGGGAAAACCTTCTTAGAATGTCCTCAGAAAATGGAGGGAAATAGTAAACATTCTCTGACTGCTCCACAGCACATGAAGCAGAACCTCTAAACAGTGAACCAAGTTCAAATGCTCTCGAGTCTTGATAGGGCAGAGTCCTTGTGCAAAGCTACTCGTGACCTGCTTTCCTCTCCCAAAAGAGGCTGCACAGCATGTACTATCAGGGCCGGGGTAATTTTCCCTACACTGCCACAATTCCAGATGAATGGAAGATGGCTAGAAGAGCATGGTATCATGTCACACTCCTAGGGCTGAGTCACCAATGTCACATCGCCCATAAGAAGAGAGCTCAAAATAGAGATAGATCAGAGACAGAAACAGTTTTTGTTCCATTCTACATTATGCTTCTTTAAAAAGTATCGCAAGTCCACTTTACGTGAGCCCTGAATAAGGAATTCCCAACCTAAACTGAACTGCTAATGAGACAGTTAAATGTTAGCAGTTGTCCTCTTACCTCATTCGGTACCTTTTCGTAGTAGTGGGGGACACACACCAGAGTTAGAACAAAGGATTGGGAATCAGTCAGACTTCGGCAGGGATTACTGGTACTCTGTGGTGAGAGTACAGGCATCCACAGGATCTGACCCCCCCAGCCTTTTGCACTATCCTCTTGTATATTTGTAGGCTAGTTTGGCTTCACTGGAAGATATTAGAATCTTGTGGTTGGAGAATAAGGCTCCTGGGTTCTATTCTTGTCTCTGTCACTAAGGCACTGTGTGGTCGTAAGTAAACTAATCTCTCTCTACCTGCCTTTCCCCATCTGTAAAATGGGGGATACAATTATTTACCCATCTCACAGGGAGCTTGGGAGGGTCAATTAATTGGTGTTGTCAAGAACTTTGAGGCCATTAGATGAAAGCCCACTCTGGGCACCAAGTGTAATGTTCATTGATCTCTGCAATTTGAGGGGCTGGATTCAGCCTGTTTTCCTTTCCCATCGCTGTACCACAGGTGACAGTAAAATTCTGTCTTGTTCCATGTTTCCACCTGCATGGAAACCCTGCAGCTCTTGGCTCCTCCATGCAGTTCACAGCTATGGCTTAGGGACTGGGTATGAAATAAGACACGCGAAGCTGCGGGGAGGGGAGGACGGGACACTAGATTCCAGCTTCTCCCTGTGAGGCCACAGATTGTGAGGATGGATATTAAACAGACTGAGTTGCTTCTACAGCTTATACTATAATTTTCACTACACCTGCTATAAAGATAATAAGCAGAGAACGTAGCCCATTGGGAGTGCATTGGCTCCTCCAGGCTTGTTGATTTATGTCCCATTAAGCACAATAAACAATACAATTACTCAACTCTTGTGAACCAAACTCAGAGAAAAAACGTCATTCACACTATTAACAACAGCAATTTAATAGCTGCCATCATGCATTCCCCCGGCACAGGGACCCCTTGTCTACGGGATGAAGATATGAGCCAAAGCATCAGGCACAAGCTGGTGAATGTGTGCACAAACAGTGAACCCGTATGAATCCATGGCACATTTCAGCCAAGGTGGCCTTCTCTAGCTCTGGGGATGTGACTCCAAAAGCATAGGTCATTCATGCTCTTCAATCAAACGTCAGCCTCTAGTGAGAATTTCACCATCTGTGACCGGGCCGTGGCTCAGGCCCTTGCTTTAGCATATATAATGGAGACCTGACTGACTGACACTTCTTAGCCCACCTGTCGCTTGCTGGTTTCAGAACAAACTTGGGGGAGGTCTGAGGAAGTGGTGTGGCCGTGTTGATGCAGCCAGCCCCAAATGCACGAGGTTACACATCCCCAACGCAGACCTAATGAAGTGTGCATAGTGCATGTGTGAGTGAGTCCCAGGATGGAATTAAGATGGAACCTTGGGTACCGATCACCTGGTCGCACCACAGAAGCTCTGGCTGAGTTCCTCTCCACAGTGGCATTGGAGACCGCAGGACTGATTGTTGTGAGTGACTCCAACTACCACATGGGAAAGGAGATGAAAATAATGGGTGAGAAGAGTTTGTACCTTGCTGCTGGTTGACCTTGTTTTCAATGAACACTTGCCCAGCTTTTAGAAATAACTTGGGGGCACCCTCTTGTAGACGTGCTCCTCTAGGCCTGCAAGCAAGAGTCATTGCATGAGCAGCTGCCAAAAGATGCAGAGGAGAAACAAAGAGGCCTCATTGCTATTGGCTGCTGTGATGATGTCAAGTCCAGGGATGTCAGTCTCATTAGCATTAGTGGACTGTGTAGGATCTAGTGACATAGGGACTGATCCAAAGCCCATTGCAGACAATGGAAGCCTTCCCATTGACTCCAGTGTGCTTTGGATCAAGCCCCTCACATTCTTTATGGAAGGCAGAAGAAAGCACCCATGGCAGTGGGAAATTGCCCTATGTTTTTCAGGAGACGCCACTTGTATCACAGAATCTCTTCCCACTGTGAAGTTACTAGCCAACAAATCAACAGCCTGGTCCAATTCCGGTGGCAGACAGTGAATGCGGGGTTCTCAAGAACAGTCCAATGCTCCCTAAACTCATTTCAGCATAAGCCCCCCAATGTTAATGACTAAACTTACGCTTCTAAAACATGGGTCTTGGCTTCCACACCACTGAAATCTCAGCTTCAATTCCTGCAGAAGAAAGTGTCAAGCTGTCCGCACCTCTTTCATATCATTACAGAGTCCTGGAGATGCATCAAGCTGAGATTCCACTGCCAGCCTTCTACACCCACAAATGCACGTCAGCCACGCCTGCTCTGTGTGGCACTCTGTCCCCCCAAGCATGGCTTACGCACAGATAGTAAGTAAGGGAACCGATGCTAAGGTGTACTCCTCACTGAAACTTGCCCAAGCTTTCTCCAAAAGCCAGGTTAGGGAACGCAGAAGAATCTGCATCTTTAGGCTTGCTCACAGATTATCATGGTCTCCAAGAAAAGACATCATCATCAAACCAGGTCTCCCTCTTTGCCTTTCCCAAAATGAATGAATGATGCATACAGGACTCTGTAATCTCAATGGAGCATACAAGCAACAGCATCCTTTACAGAGAAAGAGCCAGGCATCAAAACAGCGACTGGCAGCCAGCCAGTCAAGAGCATACAGACAATGAGTGCGGCTCAGGGCACTCTGACGGTGAACCTCAGGGAGGATTCTCTTAGGCGATTTATTGCAGAGTTCTTCTCTCTTACACACATTTCCGGTGAATCTGGTTTAGAACGTTTGTTTCTGTGCTCTTGTATTTTGCCCCAGGCAGTTATTCCAGCTACATCTTCCAGGCTTTCCCGTCAGCCACTGGACTCCCCAGGCTTTATTGCAGGGTCTTCAGCTGGACTTCATCTTCGTGTTCCAGGAGAAGACCTAGCTCTGCTTAGGCCGCAATGAGTGGGGCTGCCCAGAGTGCTGGAAAGAGGAGTGGTCTGCTCTGAGTGCCGGTGCACAGAGCACTTTGCTGCTTCTGTTGGGTTTCCAGGTTGGCAGGGAGCCCAAGAGGGGACAGCACTGTGGGAGGGGGCCTGGCTCATTGTGGAGTGGGGGGCTCAGAAGCAATTCCTTCAGTGGGACAGCAGCCACCTCTTCTAGCAGTCACCGCAGGAAGGTCACAGGCCATCTGGCAGGGAGGCCAGCTCGGCAATGGAGACCTTCCCCGTGGACAGTTCCCCAGAGCAGTCGTTTCAAGCCTCTCAGGGGGTTATGCTACTGCTTTCCCCCCAGGAGACAAACTTTCAGCAGAGCCTGGCCTGTGAGGGCACAGGCAAGCAGACATTCTGAGGACATCCAGCCTCACCCACGCAGCTCCCGGAGCCACCTTTCCCGACAAGGGCTTGTAATTCAGATAAGTGAAGAGACTCCGTCAAAGGCATAATGCCTAATAAGGCCAGAGGAAGGTCAGCAGCCCTGTCTGAGCAGCACTTTAAAAGCTTCCATCAGATGTAAACCTTATCTTGGACATCAGCAGCCTTCAGTAAATAAAGAGACAAGTCCCACCTTCCAAAGCAAATTACACAAACGATGTTTGGCTTTGATGAGGATTCCTGTGAGGCAACTCTCTATTATTTCCCCTCCGTACACCTGGGCATTAACCAGGGAGCCAAGGTCATTTATTGCTTTCTCATTCAAAACAATCTGGATTGTGTCTCCCTGAAATCATTACCACATTGTGACAGCAGCTGGGAAGCCCTGTGAAAGCACTTCACTCTGCAGTCACACAGCTGCCAGATATGCTCACGTGATCCGAGTGTAAAATAGAGGCCCGGCCACAGCCCAGCGCAGTAGGCTCAGAACTGCTCACTAACTCAGGGGGTGCACTGGAAATGTCCTTGCGCCACAGCCATCAAGATGGAATCATACAACGATCAGCTTTAGCTTGGCCATGAATTACGGGACACAAACACGACAACATCGTCGGCAGCAGAAGTGGGAATGAAGCTCCCCTAAATACAAGAAGTGACAAAACCAAAGTGGGGCCCAACATCTAATGAGATCAAACAAATTCCTTGCTCTAGAAAAGAAAGGGGGTCCCATTGCCCAAACTGCAGGAGATCCCCACAGCATCAGCCTGGACAAAACACTGTCATTTTAGAAGAGGAAGCTCTTGTCCCCAGATGTTAACCTGTTCCTTGCCGAAGATCTGCAATGGATTTTGTAGTGTGAATCCCAGTGACGCTGATGCAAGTTGTGTGAATAAAACTCTTTGAATCACAGAATCATAGAACCAGGGGGTTAGAAGGGACAGAAAAGGTCATCAACTCTAACCTCCTGCCAAGATGCAGGATGTGTGTTAAATCATCCCAAACAGGGGGCTATCCAGGCCTCCTTTTGAAAACCTCCAGTGAAGGAGCTTCCACGACCTCCCGAGGCGTCTGTTCCATTGTCCTACTGTTCTTACAGTTAGGAAGTTTTCCCCTCAGATTTAATCTAAATCTGCTGTGTGTAGTTTACAACCATCGCCTCTTGTCCTGCCCTCTGTGGCAAGAGAGAACAACTTCTTTCCATCTTTTTCAGGGCAGCCTTTCAAGTATTTGAAGACCACTATCATGTCCCCTGCTTAATCTCCTCTTTTCCAAACTAAACATACCCAGTTCCTTCAGCCTTTGCTAATATGGTTTGCATTCCATTCCTTTGATCATCTTTGTCGCTTGCTTCTGGATCTTTTCCAATTTTTCTACATCCTTTCTATACATTGGTTACCAAATCCGGACACAGTACGCCAGCTGAGGCCTAACCAGTGCTGAGTAGAGCGGTACTATCACCTCCCGTGATTTGCATGCTGTGCCTCTGTCAATGCAACCTAAAATTGCATTTGCTTTTTTTTCAATAGAATCACATTGTTGACTCAGGTTGAGGTTGCAACTTAATGCAACTCTTCAGAAAATAAAACAGGATACATTTAGCACAAACACTGGGATGTAGCCACATGCATGGCACTTCCTGCTACACAGCGTGTGAGACATACATTATGCAGCCAGCCCCGCCTGTATGTGCATGTAGCAAAGCAGCACAGAATTATTTGGCAAACTGGGAATTGTCAGCAAGATCAACTGATCACAAAGTCATTCAATAACCTTTGGTTTCATTGAACGGAGCTAAAATGCACTACAGAATGAAAGCACAGAACTAGCTTATATTATTGGTCCTGCCAGTATTTCCACAATGGACAAATCTTTTAAATGGTCTTTTCACTTTTTTCAAGATGGTTCTCTCTATGCCTGTGTAAGTGAAGTGAATTAGAAACTGTAAAGTCCACCCAGAGGTGGGTGAGGAAGTGAAGGGAGACAAAGGGAGTGCTGGTGGATAGAGCATTTCTTAGGCTTAACTTCAGAGTTGATACCTCATTAGGGTGAATGGAACTATACTAGGAGGATGCTGGGGAGAAGGTTCATATTTGCCGCTGTCACTTTTTTGCATGCAGTTTTCTGTTGTGCAAGGCTAGAGCAATGAGGGAGGGCGGCACATGCAGCTGCAGCAGGGCTAAGGAGCTCTGCCTGGCAGCTGTCTCCTTCTGCAAGCTTTCCTTTGACCCACAAGTGCTGTGTGTCCTCTCTGCTGCTGGGTGCTCTTCACACCCTGGCTCTCCAGCTGGACACACTCTGGGGCACACCTTGAAAATGTAAGGGTAAGAAGAAAACCACCAGGGAGGTTCATATGTATTGAATGGCACTATCAGATGTAGTGCAGTGGCTCATCACCAGACGCCTGGCTGTCTGGAAATGTTTCCACAAGCCTTTAGGAATCATGCACAGGCTGGCAAGCCACAAGGCAGCTATGCTGGAGGAATTTGCAGTTTTCTGCAGTTTTCTTCTGGTAACGGCCATTTCAAAGGGGTGCAAATGAAGCTGGATGTCTTAGAACAGTGAACAAGTGGCAACCATTTTGCTTCCGTGAGTGTAGCAGAGATCAGTGGCAGGAAACATCTCTTATCACCTCTTCTCAATTCTGAAATCAGAGGAAGAGAAGAAATCTTTCCAAGCCCACCCTGCTTAGATTGCTCCAGTGCAGTGAGGCCATGAAGGGCCCTGCAGCGAAGGAGAGGAAGGGGCTCAAGGCAACATTTTAAATTGCAGTTCCCAGGCATGAAACATGAATGTTGCAGCTTGGAGAGGTCCCCGAACACAAAGGGTTTCCCAAAAGTTCTCCAGAACAGGGCCACGTATCTTACAGGCCACTGAATAGTGTCCATTCATGCTAGCACCCTCTTTGAGGCATTCACAAGCGACTCGACTTTCCAACACAATACCTAGTGTTGTACATTTACCTCCAGCATCAGGTTAAAGATCAAAACACGAGGGGAAAACGATGATTGAAGAGGACGGTCTCCTCTTCTCTGCATTTACCATTTGCTTGGCAGAACTGGACCCATGTAGCATTGTCCACCAGGAAGGTTTACTTTAATAGCATGAGAAGAGAGATTAGTCTCCTCAGCACCAAACTGAAGAGCTCACTGCCTCCACCCTCAGCCATGCAGATGTCCAGGGTTCTCCCCTCCTACACCACTCCCGTCTTCCACCTTCTCTTACTCCACTTCTAAGGGCTCATCAGAACCAGCAATCTGCACAAGTTATCACTGGTTGCAACAGACCCCACTGCGAGCACATTTACCGTAGGAAAATCAATCAGTGCGAACTATTCTCCAACCAAGCCACTACACTGGCTAATGCGGGGCGAGCCATTCCAGTACAATGACCAGATTCTCTCTCTCTCTCTCTGGCTTGGTTGTTGCTTCAGTTTTCAAAAGCACCAAGCGCTCGGAAGTCCTGATGTTGCTAATAATTGGAGTTTAAAGCTGGAGACTTAACAAGTTATAACTATTGCATTTTGGATGGACAGAGAGCTGGCCTTCTCTAATCAGACTGGGACATTCCTTCATCTGAGCCAGGTTTCTCCACAGGGAAATGTGTCCGCGGTTATTAAAATGTGTCATTTACCTGCTTCGTCAACTTTGTTTTTAACTGGGCATTTATCACTGGACTGACAGTCCTGGAGCCTGAAGGCGGCTCTCTCCATTCACAGAACAGACCTGGCACGGTAAGTGCCTGTACAAGTAAGGCCCATCACAGGACAAGGTTTGGTGCCCTCTGCACGGTCACCCAGCTGCGCACCACCCTGCTGTCAGGGACAGTGTTCTAAAGGCACAGTCTAAGCAGCAGCAGCAGCAGCACATGGCCTCTACGGATGCTGTGCCATGCCCCGCTGGAGCAAACAAGGAGTTAAGTTTTTCCTTAAGCCAGGAAGTAAAGATGTTGGTCTGTGCACTCACTTTGTGCGGCGCTCATCTTGGACGGCAGCATTCATCGGCCAAAACATTTTGCTGCATATTTTTGAAATTATTTGTCAGAAAAGAATGTCAGTGACAGAGAAAATGAGTTGCAGATGTAAACTTTTTAAGCATCAATAATGATTTAAGCCATTTGAAAATGAATCTTAGCTCACAAGTGGCCACATAACATGAGGTAGTTTCTGGAATGAGGGCCAGCATAGTGGATATGGAATCATAACAGATCCAGATGCCATGGCCCAGTTCAAAAACCCAGCACCTCACCACCACCACCACCCAACCCATCCCTCAAAGAGCAACTCCCTTCCTCTGCAGAAACGCTCATATTCACCAGTGCCACTGGCCTTTCTGAGCAGTGAAGGTTACAGCTAACTCCTCCTCCTCCTCCAGCCTATATCTCCAGGGCACCCTCAAGCCCTTCCTGCGCAGATTCACAGATTCCAAGGCCAGAAGGGACCATTATGATCATCTAGTCTGATCCCCTGGCCAGAAAACTGTTCCCAAATCATTCCTACAGCAGAGCTTTCAGAAAAATATCCAATCTTGATTTAAAAATGGTCAGTGATGGAGAATCCACCATGACCCTTGGTAAATAGTTTGAATAGTTAATTACCTTCACTCTTAAAAATGTATGCCTTATTTCCAGTCTGAATTTGTCTAGCTTCAACTTCCAGCTATTGGATCATGTTACACCTTTCTCACTAGACTGAAGAGCCCATTATTAAGTATTTGTTTCCCATGTATATACTCACAGACTGTAATCAAGTCAGCCCTTAGCCTTCTGTTTGTTAGGCTATATAAATTGAGCATTTGGGGTCTATCATAAGACCTGTTTTCTAATCCTTTATTCATTCTCGTGGCTCTTTCAACCCAATTGTGGACCCCAGAACTGGGCACATTAATGCAGCAGCAATCACACCAGTGCCAAATATACAAATAACGTCTCAACTTCTACTTGAGCCTCTCCTTTATGCATCCCAGGATTGGATTAGAAACTCATGTTCAGCTGATTATCCAGTAGGGCCCCTAAATCTTTTTCAGAATCACTGCTTTCTGGGACAGAATCCCCCATCATCTAAGTATTGCCTACATTCTTTGTTCCTGTATGTATACATTTACACTTAGCCATATTAAAACAAATATTGTTTGCTTGCACCCAGTTTACCAAGAGATCTAGATGGTTCTGTATCAGTGACCTGTCCTCTTCATTATTTACCACTCCCCCAGTTTGTGTGTTATCTGCAAGCTTTATCAGTCATGATTTTATCTTTTCTTTCAGGTCATTGATACATAAGTTAAATAGTGTAGGGCCAAGACCCCATTGGAAACACGCCCACTTCATGACAATGCCTTGTTAACAATTACATTTTGAGACCTATCAGTCAGTTAGCCAGCTTTTAATCCATTTGATGTGTCCCATGTTAATTTTATACATGCAGTGCAGTTGTAGCCGGGTCAGTCCCAGGATATTAGAGAGACAAGATGGCTAAGGTAATATCAGTTATTAAAATTCCTTCTTATTGTCCTTAACGCCACTGACTAGAGAGTTCTCCTTGTGTCCCTTTGCTTCCCTGATCAATTGTCTACACTTCCTAACTTCCGCTTTATATTCCTTACTCTCAACTTCCCCTTTCTTTCAGTTGTTGTATATTATTTTTTATAGTTGCCTTCACTGCTACTCTAAACCAGCTTGGTTTTTTAACCAGCACAGCCTTTTTTCTCATTTCTGGGACTGTGGGTTTTTTGGGCATCTAGTAAGCTGTTCTTAACTAATTCACAATTTAATCAGAAAAATGTGAATAATTCTTCCTCCCAGTTGATCTGGCTCAGAGAGAAACACCAAGAGCAAGATTGATAGATGGGTATTATCCACTGTCTGGTGGTAGCCCAGCCAAAGCCCTCTGTGGCCCAGGTTCAAAGTGTATACAGACATTTTTGCAAGAATACCCTGCCTTTTAATCCCTCCCATCCACAGATCTCTGTAGCACCTGTCCATCAGTTTGGAATATGCTCTAGTCTATACCCCAAACTCCTTGGGCTATATGTTTTGATTGGATGCTTGTGGCACACTCTCTCCTGGAGGGTTTCCTCAACTCAAGGGATTTCCCCAGAAGTCCTGCTCTGATCTGGGCTGTGCCAGAGGAGACAGAGACAGGTCAACGCTCTATTCCCAGGTCCACGCAGCAGATCTGGATTCTGAAGTTCTGCTCTCACTCTGTGTGCAGAGCTCCCAAGGACAGCAAAACATTGCAACAAGAAATCTCTACTGTGCCAAGGAGGGAGCAGAAATTTCCTCTTAACCTTAAAAAAAAGTGGTAGCCCAAAAATAAATATCTTATCGAATATATGATCCTAATCTTTGTGCTAAGGTGCTCAAATACACAGAGGAGGAGCACAATATAAATACCTAGCTAGACCACACATTCACACTGTCGCTCTGCAGTGCACACTGGACTATTTCTAAAGTTACAATGATTGCCTTTGATCTAGTGTATTACAGTATCAGTGACCTTGATGTATTTGCAGATTAAAGGAATGTATCTGCTATCTCTAAGTCCAGTGGAACCATTACTGTTATGGAGTCTCCTGAGATGATGGACTATCTGGCATTGTTGCTACACTGATATTTCTGTAATAAATATTGCCTCTGCATTCTGGGAGAGGCACATGCATAAGGAATTTAACTAGCTTTAATACAATAGGCTCAAATTGCCAAAGAATGTTTGTGCTTCAGTGTGAAATCAGAAATTCAGGGAGGGGGTGCTTTCTCTGTCAAAGGGCAACACCAGGGGGCTGACAGAGCAGACAGTGGGAAGCTGGATTGCATTTGATACGCATCAGCCAATCAAAGACAAACAGCCTTTAAAGTGCTGAAAGACTGAGCCAGCCCGTTATATACTGTGTAATAGGCCCACTGGGGTCTAACTGGGAACATTCCACGTAAGCTGTATTAGACCCTGGATAAGTCTCCTGGCCAGATTTTGAGGCCATAAATCACAGAAAAAGGGATACTTCTTAACAGCTCAAATTAAGATAAAATGCCTTAATTATCAGGCCAACAGCTACCTGTGCTGTCCCCAGGCCGTCTATTATTTCTAAAGGGATCAGGCCTCAGCCGTACCGTGCTCTGTGACCGTGTGGCACAGAGACAAGCTACTCTTTCTAAACCCTGAACAGGGAGGAAGGTGACTTTCACTCTGGCTGGGGACGAACAGTGAATGTTCACTGCTGGCCTGGTCAGGTCACCAGACTGGAGTGATTTCCTGCCCCAGTGCCCTGGCCCACTGCTTCAGAGCCAGGGACTAGGCCAATTATCATTAGTTAATGACTTTTCAATACCAGCCCATTCAAGACCGAGAACAAAACAAACCTTGGCCATGCCGCACAGCTGCCAGCTGTATTCGGTCCGTTTTCATTCAGGCGGCCAATCTGAAATGGAAATCTTGGCCTAAACAAGCAAACATTAGCCAAGTCCTGACAAAGTGCAGGACGGCTTAGGCAGTTGCTGCCACATGCAGCCCTCCAGACTGCTCTTCTCACCTTTAGATTTCCCCCTCCCATCTGGCTGGGCTGCATTTCCCCTCTGTCTGACCAGGCCTTTTACAATCCTGCCAGAGAGCGAGTTAAAAAAAACAACAACCTTCCCCCCTTCAATTTAATCCGAGAACCTCCTCTGAAAGGGCCTTTCTCCAGCCCCCCGCCCCCCACCGTGACTGGCCTCCGCACCTGGGCCCCATGCCTCCCGCACAAGGCTGGGCTTCAGGGCCCCTGCAAGGGGCTCAGCAGCTCTCTGTCAAGCATGGACACAGCTCAGGGGAATAAATAACAGTAGCCTCAACATGTAAAAAACAGGGTTTTCCTGCACAGCAAAAAGTCGAATAAAGAGGGAGCGGCCTATGCCTGACTGACCCTTCTTAACGAGTCCAGAGCGTTACAGAATTACCCATCAGCGGAGAGTGCGTGGCTAGTAATAACGGAGCTACAGTGACTCTTCCCCTCCCCCCTGGGAAAAAAAGTGCCACTGAATACAAGGGGAACAGATGGATTTTCCATGGGCAAGAGCTGTGACTGTTCCTTTCAGTCAAATGTGTCAGCTCCTCAGAGCCATGCTTGTAAAATATTAAATCCACTGCATTTGCTAGGAGAGTGACGCTTCAGTGGGGAAGTGATTTTGCATATTTTGGAGAGAAAAATACCCAGTCCAACAGGACAATATAAACATGCAACAATTTACAGGCAGAACGCGCCTTTATTGTTTCTAATTTCTCCAAAGGAAACATCCCATTTGCTCCCGTCAGGTGGCTCCCTGCCTGCAAGATGCAGCAATGGTAAAATATTAAATTGCATGAAGACAGCAGCAATCTCTCACCACAATGGATTGCCTTTACCGGGGATTGCAAGAAAGAAAGTTGATAAGAGTGTATCAAGTTTACAGGGCAAATATATCTAGGAGGTTATTCACACAAAGCAGTGCTAGCCTCTGGGGTTATTTAGGGCTGAAACACACTATGCATGGAAAGAACCGAGCACTGAGAGTATGGTGGTAGTTAATTAGGGAGCCTGGCATTTTAATTCCTAATCTCAGTACATCCAAAACAGAAACCATGTGGGTTCATCAATTAAAACTATTTGGTTTAATTATAAATACAACACATGCATCTTTATTAACCCTGAAATTCAACCTGTTTTAAATAGACTGGGAAGGACAACCTCTGCAGCTACTGCCCAAAGGCAGCTCTGCGAGGGAAGCCCACAGAGGACATCATCAGATGGGAAAAACCTTGAAAGCGTCAGTGGCTGAAGTCTTCCACTGTGCCCTCTCCAGAGAGCAGGGGAGTCCAGCCAACAAAGCAGAGCAAATAAGAAACTATGCAAAGCCCAAAGCAACCCCCCCCACACACACACACACACACTCCCCACCACCCTGCCAGAAGGATGATTGTAGAGAGGCCCCTCCTGGAGCCCTGCTGTGATCCAGACCCTCGATACTCACAACCCCAACCAGAGGATGTCCCCCAAGCAATCCTATCCCACCAGCACCACAATCCCATGTCACTCCTGTCTAGGACTGGGTTAGCTCCTGTGAAAGAAATAGCGTTGGTTCTCACAGGGCTGTGCAGTCACACAGCCTGGGGAGGGAGGGAGGGATTGGTGAAAGCAGAGAACAGGAGGCTGCGAGCTCACTTTACGGCCCCTCCCCTCAGAAGGCTCAACAAAATGTGCAGTATTTTCTTACTGCCAAAGTTGGCTGATCAAACACATGTAGGATCTATAGCCTGACAGGATCTTCATACCATTAGTATGAGCATTGCCAGCAGATTGAGGGAAGTGATTATTCCCCTCTATTCGGCACTGGTTAGGCCACACCTGGAGTATTGCGTCTAGTTTTGGTCCTCCCACTACAGAAAGGATGTGGACAAATTGGAGAGAGTCCGGCGGAGGGCAACGAAAATGATCAGGGGGTTGGGGCACATGACTTATGAGGAGAGGCTGAGGGAACTGGGGTTATTTAGTCTGCAGAAGAGAAAAGTGAGGGGGGATTTGATAGCAGCCTTCAACTACCCGAAGGGGGGCTCCAAAGAGGATGGATCTAGACTGTTCTCAGTGGTAGAAGATGACAGAACAAGGAGTAATGGTCTCAAGTTGCAGAGGGGGAGGTTTAGGTTGGATATTAGGAAAAACTTTTTCACTAGTAGGGTGGTGAAGCACTGGAATGGGTTACCTAGGGAGGTGGTGGAATTTCCATCCTTAGAGGTTTTTAAGGCCCGGCTTGACAAAGCCCTGGCTGGGATGATTTAGCTGGTGTTGGTCCTGCTTTGAGCAGGGGGTTGGATTAGATGACCTCCTGAGGTCTCTTCCAACCCTAATATTCTATGGTTCTAGCTTGAGCAGTCATGTATCCTCTTTTGAGTGGGAGATGGTTTTCTGCCACCCACCAAATAGTTAATGGAAATTTGAGAGATAATTAAGAATTATATATATGTAAATTATATTATATACCAAAAGATTATGTTAACAAAGGTTAAGGTTGGAAAGTCAAGCTCTGTAAAGTTAGGAAATACCATAATTAAGACTGCCCAGGCAACCTTAAACCTTCAACACTGCAGCACAAACCTCTACCATGTGAGCTAAAGAAATAATTACAACAGCTGGCAGCAGGAGAAGGCTGTTATCCTCAGTGCATTGCCACTAGTGAAGGACTTATGGTATACTGAAACAGTGGGTGGTATTTGCATGTGTCACCCCCGTTTACATATAACATGGCCAAATGCTAGGATTTGGTAGTTTTATTCTGGGGAACAGTGTGGCAAAGGCTAGGTTCTTCCCTACTAGAGATCTGGAGTCTATTCCCATTTATGTAAACTCTCAGTGATGTAAGAGATCTTGGACACCAATAAGGGACATGAAGGGCTCAGAATTATTAACATCAGGCAGTAGAAAAGGTGAGACTTGAACTCATGGTTTCCAACCCACTGCACATCCACTTAGGCCAAAGGGTATTTAGCGGCTATTTGACTGGCCATGATGATTACTATGTGTGTTACCATAGCACCTAGGAGGAGAAGGGGCATTCAGAGCACAAAGCCCAGTCAGAACTCCGTAGCATGAGGGTGACGCCATTTAGACGAAAGCTCTACAGCAGCACAATAGTTCGACAACAGCCTTTCTTCCGAGAACGGGGGAGTGGTGCGGAATAGCAGCCAACCAAAATAAGAAACAGCAAGAGTTCAAACCAGTAAAATGACGTCTCATCACAAAGTGATGCACTTTGTACATTAAATTCTATTCAATGCAAAGTGTAAATAGTTTCACCTCTTCCTCAGACGTATTTCTCTCACACACTAGAATTCCGATATCTCCAATTAGGGATAAAGGTTACATTACGAAATAATGTAACCCATCTTTGGAACAAAGGATCGCACGTATGGGCGCCTCTCCTAATGCCATCCTTGAGTTATCGGCAGAAGCTCCAAACTGTATCACTGCAAACCTTCCCAGTAAGCAGCACAGTAACCAATCGGAATATGTCCAGTCTTGGTGTCTTAGCCATACTTCACAGACTTCTATTTACTTGACAGTCATATGTTTTCTGCCCTGGCTCTTACTGTATTCAGAAACAGTTACTTAGCTTCAATAAGCCCCTTGTTAAAGCCTTTTCCCTTTTGTAATCTCATCAAACTAACCAAAAGGAGTTTGTTCTGAAATAGAGTGTCCCATTTTTTAACCTGGCTCCCTATATGAGATCTCTCCATGCACACTCAACCCTCTCAGCCACAAAAGGGCTCTGCTTGTCCTAGTGAACTAACAAAACACTGCAATGTGTTTGGGTTAGCCAGCAGGGGGTTAATGAAAAGCCCAACCCTGGGGACTCCCACCTTATCTGCAATCATGAATTTATTGAAGAATGTGTTAATGTGCTGGATTTTATTCATCAGGGGTCAGGGCTTTTCAAATTCTTCCCTGCCAGCTCCCCCTCTATCCATCCCTCCCCAGCAAACTCACAATGCTGTTTAAACAAAGGACTCTGGACACAAAGAACAAATTTACACAGTAAAGTTTTCTTGCAAGCCCAGTGCAGGGTCTGGAAGAATTCCAGCTTTATACTGAGAAAAGGGGAGTGTATGGGGGGCATTTTACAGGGGATAAAAGGAAATTGAGAAAAGTTCCCACCTCCCTGCCAGTTAGCGCCAATGTATTAAAAACCTCCAAGGACTTTTCCCCAGAAGATGGGGTCCCTCTTTCAGCAGAGCTACACTTCAGAACGGATTCTGCCCTTGCTCGGAAAGGAAAAAATGCAGGGGGGGGGTTTAATTGTTTGTAAACTTCACATCATGTTTAAACAGAATCTTTGTCTAAGGGTTAATAACAATACTTGCCAGGTAGAAAGTGCTTTGCAAACATTAACTAAGCCTCACAACATCCCTGCTATCCCAATTTTAGGTTGCACACTCTAAGACACACACAAGTTAAATGACTGGCTACAGGTCATGTAGCAAGTAAGTGTCAAAGGAGGGTTTATAACAGGAATTGCTGGCTCCCAATCCTACCTTCAGTTCACTAAAACACACTGGCTCCCAAGGCAAGGCTAGGGTTAGGGGATATTTTTCCCCCATTACATTTTTCTCCTGCCCTCAGGAAATGGAGGTGTCCCTTAGAGTTACTGAACAAGACCCCTTCAGATAGACAAACTAATGCTGTCTGAAATATGTATGTCACAATAAGAGTTAGGGGAAATGCTGCCTAACACAAGAGGATAATCTATACAGGATGCCCCAGGAAAGCCGATGAGAATATAAAACCTTTTCACATTCCGTACGTTTAAAAATTGTGCCCAACTGTACTTTTGCGACACAGCCTCCAGGGAGGGTGTGGAATCCTATTTGCTCAGATCAGTTTTAACTATGCTGGACAGAGTGATGGAGAACTAGACTACAGGAAAGAATCCTGCACTAATCACCAAGGGATGAACTAAATGATTTGCTTTAGGTCTTTTCCAGCTCTAATTTCTACAACATAATTAGTTAACTCTGGCACCATCTCGTCAACACAAGTAAGGCGCAGAATAGATAGATCAGCCACCTGAGAGCTGCGCTGCACCTGGAGGCACAGACGGACACATCCTATGGCTGCACAAATAGTTCTCACGTATTTCATAAACAAAATATATGCAATGTGCATTAGCCATAAAGCAATGATTGTTGGAGACCATGAACCATGTTCTCCCAGCAGGGAGCTGACTGCTTCCAAGCTACACACCTGAAGAATCTGAAACACCTGATGATTTTTTATTAAAATAACAGATTATAACCATGATTCCATCTTCTAACAAGTTTACAAGTTCTGCTGCCAAAATGAAGCCTTTGACTCAAATTTCCATTGCTGCGTTTATTTTCCTTAGTTTGCTAGTGACATGTGTCCTGTGTCCCATCCATGTGAACGCAGAGTCGGTGCTATTCTCAAATATCCACCACCACGCAGAGGAGCCTGGAAACACATGGTCTGAAAAGACCCTTTCAGAAATCACACATGCTGGGGTAATAAACGCAGTATTAGGATCACCTGTTCTTCCTTCTGCTATGCTGGGTAAGATGTGCATGTTTCAAAGGCCAAAGACTTTCAGAGATGAGGGTCCCCTGAGATATCAGCCCTAAACGCCCACTACCCCAAAATAACATGAACAATACTAAAAGTTTGTTTGCCACATTCACAATAGCCTCCTCTAAGCATGCATGTTGAGTGTGTGCCCCCACACGCACACACACGGGCGCACACACAGAGCTACACCTTTTTACAGGCTGTTAGAGTTCGTGTATCATCATGGGCCTGCTGCGGGCCCCGCAGACGCTCGGCAGTGGACCCAGCTGGGATATGGATGGATCTCTGAGTGTTATGCGTACAACACACATTTATAGAGGCCCTTTTCTGACAAGCATTCCAAAGCCTTGTCATTATGTCCTTTGAATTGTTTTCTGCACAAGATTTACATCAGTTAAATGGCTTGGGGAAACAGGCAAGTCCACAGCCAGCTTTCAAACCTCAGCACAGAATCAAAACAGTGGGAGCAATAAGCAGGAGGTGGGACTGACAAAAGCTCTAGAACCAGCTAGTGGTTTTTCCTACATAGGGATACGATTTCTTCATTAAATTCCAGTACAAATGGGAAACTAGTGCCCATGGGCTCCAAATCACAGTGCAGGATGGCAAGACAAATGTCCAGGGAGCTAGCTAAGCATAGCAACGACTGCCGAAATCTTGAATCTATCCAAAGCTGTCTGTACATCCATCATAAAGCCTCGCCAATCACAGAGATCCCGTCAGCTTATTTTCAACTGTTAACTTTGCCCCAGGATGAAAAGACCCAGAAACAGGAAGAAGACGCTCACCATTAACAACTACAGGCAGAGAAGCAGGTGTTGAGAGTTTACAGTTGGTACCAATAAAGAGAAGCCTTTGCACACAAGCAGTTCTAGCTGTCATGCAGCAGCCATTGCATGGGCCTGCGAGAGGAGTTACATGCATCTGGGTTACTTACCCTGAAACAAACAAAGCTAATAAAGAACATTTACCGGGAAAAGATCCATGCTGCGACAGAGCCCGTGACACCCTCACTCACTTCTCTTGGCAAAGTCCTCTTTGTAGTCACTGCCTAGCCAGACAAACCCACTGAGGGCCATGTAGAGACAGCACTAGATGGAGCTGTAAAGACGTCAACATTCTTCATATGAGCTCCAGGACCCCAGTAATAAAAGGAGCAAAGAGACCCAGGAAAAATCAAGAGATGCCCCTTTTTGGATGAAAGCCATTGCAAATCCCAATGACAGAGCTGGTAGGACGCAGACTGAGGTAGCCCATGTTAAAAGCCAGACCAATCTCTCTCAAATAGCCATATGACTGGCAAAGTAGGAACGAGCCAGGTGGCAATAAGGTGCCATCATGCAGACATCTTTCCCAGAAACAGAGGAGTGGAAAGGAGCTCGAAGCTACCGCTATGAAATGAGGAAAGCTGGAATCTTCCAGCTATGAAACAACCTGTTTATTTTCAATAGCCCATTGCCGCAGAATCACAGCCAGCCACAAACAGCTGTAGCAACCTAGAAAATAGCGACAAGAGAAAGAGTTTGATTCCAATACAGGTACAAATCAAAAATACAACTACTACATAGAGACCAGTTAAATTGGCCCCATTAAACAGCCCCAAAATGTATGCAAACCTAACTCGGTGACCAAAAAAAGAAAATAGTAAAGCTTACAGAGCTCTGCTATGGGGGATCCTTCTTGAATTGTTCTGGAGGGCATGTGGGCTACAATTTTGCTGTAATGTATTCACTCAGGAAACACACAGCGAGTGACCTAGGCTAGTGTTAACTGGGTCTTCTCTCCCTCCATGCAAAACTCGAGCAAATGGGCTTAAAAGCACTAACTCAGGAACCTTTAAGAAATCAGTGACCATTGCTTGGAGTTATGGATTTTTGGATGCGGTTGAAAAACAAGGATCTCTCAGAGAGATGCAGAAATGCTGCCACTCTAACAGATCTGATCTGCCCAATCTAAGGCAAAAGTGCCAGACGCCCCAAAACCCACTAGGGTCTCTACTGTTGCTGCTGATTTTACGTGGCAGGCGCTCAGATACGATGGTGATGGGCAGCAGTATAAAATCCTTGGGATTTGTCTACATAGTGGGAGGGGGTTAATCCGCAGCTTTTTGCTGTACATCAGGTAACGCGCATGACAGGTTGCAGTAATAGCGTGTATACCGGACGACATGCCCACGTGTACCACGGTGTACACACAGCAGCAGTTTGCTGCAAACTGAGGGCATGGCGTTCTCTGAGGATACCCCAGGCTTCTTTGCTTTGCTGCTAGGATGTTTCTTACTGTGCTTTGCAGATGCTGAAGCAAAGCTAGTTCAAAATCCCAGGCGACATCTGTCTCCACCTCATACTTCCTTTCTGGGCAAGCTAGCACCATTTTCTAGTTGCTGTCAGCCAGCATGGACTCCGTGCCACTCTGC
Source organism: Chelydra serpentina (assembly GCA_037349315.1). NCBI lineage: Eukaryota > Metazoa > Chordata > Testudines > Chelydridae > Chelydra > Chelydra serpentina. Next base: position 20,364,662 of record JBAIAC010000040.1, read on the forward strand.
TGGCAGCCTCAAATGCAGAGGGGCTGCTTGACCTGTATTTCAGCATTCAAAGCTGGATGAATTCAGCTTGGGACTTCGCCTGCTGCCCCACTAAGCAGGTGATGTGGTGGCAGCAGCAGGGTCTTCAGCAGCAGAACCAGGAGATGGAAGAAGCAGAAGACCCAGAGCAAGTTAAAGTAGAGGACCAGGTCCTGGAGCAGCTTCACAGCATGCAGAGGGACTGGTTTCTGGGCCCGGGGAACCAGCCCAGATACCTGGGACTGGATTGTTCTGCACACTGGGATGACCAGCAGTGGCAACACAATTTCAGCACACAGAAGGCAACCTTTCCGGAAATATGTGCTGAACCCCGGAACTACAGAGGCATGCAGTGCCCTATCCCCATGAGGTGCTGCATACCAGTGTGTGGTGCCCTAAACCCATAGACAAACAGGTTGCAATTGCCACCCCCAAATGCTACAGGTCCATAACGAATCAATTAAGTGTGGGGAGATTGACCACTAGGGCCATTGGCATGCAGAGGTGTGATGCCATGGGAAAAGGTATTGATGCACTGCGTTATAAAGCCTGGTAATGTTCAGGTTATTGGGGACACTGCACCCATAGGATTTACGAACAGTGCTGGGTCAATTGATGAGACCCATGGGCCGATTATTTGCCTCCCTCCTCCAATCAGGGCTCAGAATGAGGTATTTCTCCATGGTGCTCCAAGGGCTGGCTGACCACTGTGGCAGGATTACAGACCTACATGCTGGAACAGTAGCTGATGCTTGGATCTTTGGACACTCAACTGTATTTAAATTAATGAAGAAAGGGCTGTTTGCTCCCAGGAATACTATGGCCATTAATGGCATGGACATCAGTCCAGTTCGCCTGGGAGACCTGGGTGATCCTCTGCTTCCCTGGCTAATGAAGCCATTCACAGGCTGTTTGGATAGAAGAAAGGAACTGTAACCACCACCTCAGTAGTTGCAGTGACAGCAGAGTGTGTATTTGCCCATTTGAAAAGGGACAAGGGGCTGTTTATAGGCTAGCTTGGAAGTAGTAGGGGCGGAAAATCGCAGATTGTAGCAGCATGTTGTATTTTGCACAATATTTGTGAGTAAGGGAGAAAGCCTTAGTGATGGGTGGGAGGGTGCAGTGCAGAGCAGCCTGCAAGGCAACCAACACAAAATGCAAAGAATCGGGCAATACTGTCTAGGGTGCCTATTGCTCTTATTTTGAGTCTCAGGCCTGAAATTATGCAGCTGTACATCCAGTTGTTAGCCAGGGGTGTTGGAAGATTTTTGTGTAGTTCAGGCATTAATTGTGGTGAACGTGTAATGTTATGGCCACCCCTATTGCAGCAGGTCTTTGCCTACTTGTGTTTGTAAAACCTCATGAATTAGCACAAACAATTATTTTCTGTGTAAAATTAACTGTTGACTCCTTATGAATGAAATTTTAAAAGGTTTTTATTAAACACTATTATGTAACAACCAGAAATGGACCTTCAACTGAAACAAAGATGAAGAAATGGCTTTGAATTATGACACAATATATTAAACTATATGGAGGCTTAAATTAAACCAGCAGTGAAACAAAACAATGAAGTTCAATAGTGCCGTGAATGGCACAAAACCAGGGGAGAAAGACTTTTACAGGCACAGGTGAGAATGTGTCTTGGCTCCGCCTCTTCTGGTTCATGGGACTACTGGTGCCAAGGCTCAATGTTACAAGGGCAATAGCAGGCTCCAAAGAGCCGGGGTGCCAGCGCTCACTGTTCTCAGTTCCCTGAGCTGGGGTCTGGGGAGATGGCCACTCACTGGGCAGGACAGCTGAGGGTTGGGGAAAGGAACATAGGTATATGGGCACGTGCCTTCTGAGTAGGGTGGGCACTGACATCCCCAGAATACAGGACAACAGCCCCTCGGTTGTTCCTGTCCCCGCCTATGTGGCCCAACCGCCTGCAGGCATGACCCGTGCGTGTGAGATCGTGGTGCATGTAGGACACAATTCTGCGGCGCATTCATCCTGTCCCCGCCAGCCTGGCCTTGAGGTGACAGTGCCCAGAGAATGGTGCCCTCCATTTGTACCAGACAAAACCACATCCCATTTTGTCAGTATCAGACGGGATAAACTGTACAAAAATGGGACTGTCTGATAGCCCACCTACTTCTGCAGTTTGGTCTTGAAAACAACCAGTGGCCAGAAGGCTTTAGCATGAGATGGAGGCCATTTGCCCGACTGCAGTAGCCACAATTTGGAAAGATGTCCAGGGGAGGAGAGCGGCAAACAGATAGCATGGGCCGATGGATGGAGGCAGGGACCTCAGACTCAGAAATGCTTCTAGCTCACGTCCGACTACACTGGCTGTGGCCATAGGGCATCCAGAAGAGAAGCTAGCAGTGCAGTGCAGTGCAATAAGAAGTTAAGTTTAACTAGTAAATAAAAACATGCCAAGGTTCAAGCCATAGGATCAGCCTCCTAAGTCCTGGTTTGGGTTGCTGCCTGGGAGTCAGACTTGCTTCTGCCTGACTGGCATCGGGATCATATATCCCAAACAGAACCTGGCTTTCCTAGATCTCTTCACTAGCCTCTTGGCGCTCATCCCGAGGACTCTTGCTGCTCCTCCTTAGGCAGAGTGGGAAAAGCAGGCAGCAAGCTCTACAAGCTCTCTTGGGCAGGAAGGGGTGTTCAGAAGATCTGAACACTAGGATCTCCTAGATCTAGGATGCCCAGATTCTAGGACATCACTAGGAGATTTTCCTAGTGTTCAGCATCGTGAGCATGGCAGACATCTGCCTAGCACTATCCACAAAAAGCCCTTTATGTGGGTAACTGATCTCAAGAGCTTCCTACACGGACACTTCTTCCCAATGAGATCCAGGGTGTCCGCCAAGCACCAGCTGGCTGCGTCAGGCATGTTGTAGGGACTCTGGAATATTATTGCAGGTATTGCTAGAAAGTAGAATCTAGGGGCCAATGAACAAAACCCGGGCGTGCACCAGCTTATACATGGGGAGAGGCCATCCAGTCAACTTGACCCTGGAGCAGGGCAGGTCACCCCGGTAAACAGGCAGGTCCGTAACAGTCACCCGCAAAGCAGTGAGGGAGAGCTGTTGGAAGACTACTAAAGCAGTGTGCAGCAGCATGGAGGGCACACGAACAATAGACCAAACAAACTCATTTCACAGCAAAGTTAGCTCACCTTGAAAGAGGACTCCAGAATTCACAATATGCACAGAGTCAGAGCTACAAGGAACTGCCTCATGCGTACGCAAATGTTTTCAAAGCAGATTAACTTGAAAATCTGCTCATTAAACCCCACATACACAGACAAGCCCAGATAGTCTTAGAACCTATGACTATACAGAGCAAGGACTTCAGAGAAAAAAGAAGCAGACAGCTTGTAGGAGCAGCTCAGCAGATCCACCTTTTTAATCTGGCTCTGTGGAGAAAATGTAGGTAGTATAAGAAGATGCATTTCATCCTATGTTCATTTCATCCTAAGGAAAGAACTCCAGAAAATCCAGGAACTTTGCCTAGAGTTCTCTCTCAAGATTGCAAATGAACCAGAAAATTAAAGCCACGTTAACTAAAATCTTAATAAAACCATGGAAGTAAAAGGTGTGCTTTTGTCTCACCACTACATATTTTCCCCGGATCTTCAGTCTTTTGTACTCGACAGTGCTTTTCATGGCAAGAAGTATGAGTCCATAGAGTCATGAAGAATATTAAAATTCACACCTCAACAGGGTTTCAAAAAATAAAAACTAACAAGATTTTTAAGAGATCAGAGTTACAAACTATTTAAAGCATAATTACCGGATTTAACACAATGCAGTATTGTAAAGATAATGAGGTCTTCACAGATAAGATTTAAAAATTCCCCTCCCTGTTGATCCCTGGCTCTGACCAATTCAATGAGAGATGATCACATATCTTTGAAGGTAAATTACATGTATATGATTCACTTAATGGGTAAAGAACAGTGTCTCAAGGTAGTAAAGCATTCTCACTACACTGGCTTGAAGAGGGTCTCAAAACAATTTTTGATTTTTCTATTCTACTTGAGCTGAGGGTCGTGCATTTTCAACGGGACTTTGGTTTAAAGAAAACAACAGAGGTGATTATGAAAAATATAGAGGGCCTTCTATGGGACACACTATATTGGTAGTTTAGTTATACTGATACTCAGAAGCATTATGTAGGAGTTACTAGTTACCTAATGAAGCATAAAGAGATGCTGGTAAGACGTAGGCATAGTAGCTCATAGTAGCTGGTTCCTCCTGTCACACTTGCTCACCAAAAAGTGCAATTCTGATTTTTTAAGCTGCTAATTGGAGAAAATTGCAGAGTTGTCTCCAGCATTATACAAAGTTCATTCTTAAAGGTACTCCCAAACGGGGGGGAATTGGTTGCACTTTTTGTTGTTTTTGCTTTGCTATGAGTATAAAGATTTAAAAAGTTGTTCCTCACTCCAAATATATGTTTATGGGGGTTGCTTGGGTTTTTGCTTGTTCTCCACATTAGAAAATACCAGGTATTCACTTTTCTGTTTTTGCTGGAGAACTCTTTGGAAGACTAATAGGAATGTGGTAGCATAAAAGTGTTTGAAACCTGAACAACTGAGAGGAGAAGAGATTTTGATCATATGTTTAGAATTCTGGTCTGTCTTGCTTTTTGCTTCCACCAATTTCACTCAAAATCCTGACAAACACTTGGGAGAAAAAGCTCAGTTTGTGAAAAATTCAACACGCCTGCTCCTCTGACTGAGAGAACCTCAGTTCTCTGGTCCTCCGAGGAAGCCCTCGGAAAACAGGGAAGATAAGACTTGATCACCCTGATATTACTAACATTTATATTTTTTTCCTGTACAAGTCACCTTTACTGTGGCTTTAGTAGTCTATGCCATGCTTGTCGGTGTGCTCCAGCCAAAGAACTACTCCCTGGGCCTGAGACATCAGGAAAGATATTATAAAGGTTAAAAACACCACTTTCCCAAGATATAATTGTCCAATTTAGCCCTAACCTGTGCTAAATTGTATATCCAATATGACACAGGTCAGATATAAAAGAATCAAAGATCCTTAGAATTGCAATAGAAGAACAAGCTTTGGCTAAGGAACTGTAACAAGGATTTATTTGCACTGACATCTTGCTGAAGAATAAAAGAAGGCAACTTTAGTATGTGAACAGAAGGAAACTTGCTGTGCATTTTGTCAAGTGTAGCGAGACTCACCAAGGATGAAATTCACCCCTGTGCAGAGAGCAGCACATGCCCTCAGCACCATCTAGTCCTGCCTCCACACGGGAGCAAGTTTCACCCTAAAAAAACCAAACGAGTATCTGGCAGGCAGGGGCAAATCCTAGCTCCAATGAAGTCAATGGCAAAGCTACTACTGACTTCAACAGGGCAAAGATTTCCCTCACAATGTCTGAACTGCATCATTTCACTGTTCCCAAGAATCTCAGGAAAGACTCTATTCAAATAATTTTAAAACATGGCATGAAATATACAATAGCCACCATTAACATCATATTTATTGTTATTTAGTTGCTCAGTAAAACATATACAGATATATACAATATGCATGAATACAGAAGACTGCACTTTACATATTTAAAAAAAGAAAGAAAAACAACACTCAATTTCATGAGCTATTGTCACAGTCTTCCAACCAAGCATTTAAGAAATGAATTTAACAAGAGAGAAAAAAAAGATTACAGGATTGCCTAACACACAGCAGAGTCAAGTTTTCATATTTTACATGTGCAATAACATTTTTCAGAAGAGTTTGCTATGCAGTACGGATTACCAGTGTTATGATTTTTTTTCCTTATCCACGAACCAAATTTAGTACAAAGAAATAACATCCTTTTGCTTAAGGCTGTTTTAAAGCTGTAATATTCTTGGGTAGTGAATAGTGATAAAGTTATAACTGCCGGAATTCACAGCCTGCAGTTTCATCAGTCAAAATCTATGAACGGATGGACTCAAACCAACAATTTTAATAGAGAAATTCTAAGACAAAATTAGACTATTTCCTCCATTAGCCTTAAGCAATAAAGGAGAAACAATTCTATAACAATGGATTAAGCTCTTATACCCCATCCACTGAACAGCTGTGAATCTAGAATTCAAGAAAAGGGTACACTGCAGCTTTAAAAAAAATCAAATTTACCAATTCTATTTCTTCTTAGTGTTAGAGCAAACATGACTTGCTCTACAGAAGATAGACTTGTGGTCATATTACACAGCTCTTCATGAAGGAGTTAATGAACATTTAGCCTTAGTGTTGTGCCAGAAAGCCTTCAAACTGATTTCCTGGTTGGAAAGGTTAACTAGCCTTAGAACGACCACCTCTAAATACAGTATTCGAAGGAGTTCGCTAAATGAAACAGATGACAAAATTTTTATTTTTATTTCCCTTCCACCCACCATACCACATTAATCCTGAAATCATTACACATTTGCTGAAATTCACCTTAATTAAATGAAAATTAATCTAAACTCATGTCACTGATGAGTTAACAACTGAACTATAGTAACGGAGAAATATTAACCCTATGAGAACATGACCTGGGGGAAACTCCCAAAGAGCATTGAATAAATAAGGCCTATTCATTCTTTTTTTGACAAAAATGACTTATCACTCCCCGTAACTTAACAAAAAAAGATATTTTGCTCAATACGCTACTATGCTTAAACTTGAAGTGTAAGTATGAAATTTCTTTTAACACATATCAAAAAGGTCAGCAAACACTGTGCAGGGAGAAATTTACCCTCGAAGGGTAGGAACTAAAAGATTTAATTTCTAAAATGCTGCTTAGCCTGCTGCCTAGACTACGTGCCTGTGTACAGCAACTGAAAATGCCAGGCAGGTCAAAGTCGACTCTGCAGTACAAGTATGAAGCCATATTATTTTAAGCTGCTGTTTGAAACACAAAACGAAGCTTGTACACGTTAAATGCATATTTACCATAAAACTACTGGCTTTTTAGTGCCATGTTTTCACCACCATGAAGTCTTTTAAAATATGCAGATGCACTTTAAATGTGTTTTTGGCTTTATGCAGTCACTTTTGCAGCATTTCCAATTCATTGAATTTCATTATTTATTGGACTAGACGGTCATAGAATCATAGAATATCAGGGTTGGAAGGGACCTTAGGAGGTCATCTAGTCCAACCCCCTGCTCAAAGCAGGACCAATCCCCCAATGTTTGCTCCTGTCCTCAAAGGCAGGAGTTTTAAAATTATACTGAAGCAGCAGATAGGCCAATGGGTATGCCACTGGACTAGGAGTCAGGAGAACAGTGTTACAATCCCAGCTCCTGGACTCACCTCAAGTCACTTCCCTCCCTGTAGCTCCATTGCCTGACCTGTGAAATGGGGATATAGTGATACTTTAGCTCTCACACAGCATTTTTCATCGATGTCTTCATTTTTAGAATGTTTTTAGAGCTAAGTATCATTATTCCAGAAACTAAATCTTTTTTATAATCTAGTGCTTTGCTGATATTTCGTATATGTTTAAAAAAAATCAGTACACTTATCAGCAAATCAATGGAGAAGCTGGACAGGAAACTTATCACAGGTAACAAAAGCTTGGTAATAAACATTGACCTGGTCAGTAATTGCATACACCTTATTCCACCAGAATTTTGCAAAGAGACACCCTGAAATCCCACTGCAATGTGCTGGTATCACCTCAATAATTACTATTAGGCAGCTGGCATTCTGTCCCTCCGTTAAGGTGAGAATAAGCCATTTACAAGTCAGGGAGACATGGTGGATGGAACAAAGCTACCAAAAAGGTTAAACAGATCTGTAGTATGTCCAAACAGTTTTGATAAATAAACGGGAAGTTCCAGAGAAAGTAGGAGAGGGGAGGAAACTTGGTTCTAATTTTTTTTTTAAACTTGGTTTAAATTCCATTAAAGCCAACGAGAGAAACGTGTGCCTCAAGGAAAGCACATGCTGAAGTGCTTTGATGACTAGAGATGGAATTACTTACATTTAAAATTATGCACTTACGTAAGTACTCTGCTGAACTGGGACTTAAGAAACTGTGCTTTCTTGGGTTGGGGCGTGTTCTCCAACGTGAGGCTGGGTAACGATTGTTACATCAGGCCAATGTTCTCTCAGACAATGTTATTTAGAGTAGGTGAAGGGCAGAAGATTTGAGCCTTTCATCTGGATCCGGCCAAGTGTCGTGCCTTTTTGTTCTAGACCCAGGAATACAAGCTAACTCCATATTCCAGTCACCATTCCAGCGTTAATACAATCTTTTTTTTAAAAAAAAGATTAAAAGCGCCTCAAAATCAGGGATTTTTTTTTAATTCTGAAACAAAGACCAACTAAAACTCAATGATCCTTATTATAATTTCCTAGCTCAAAAAAAATTAACCCAAGCCAAGTCAGTGAGCAGTGATACAGCAGGAAAATAAATCCACATAAGGCCAATTGTTCCAAATAAGAGAGCAAGGAGAATGTGACAAGTTAAATACCATCTGTAACTTCATTTCAAATGTTGAGAGTTTTGAAACAGCATGATTAAAAGATTTCAGGACCACAATGTACCATGAGTTTTTAAGCACAATTCCCTCCCCGGTGGTCTCAGCACAGAATTCTGCTAAAAACCAATGGCCCAATGCGACCATCCTAGATAAATTCAAGACAGTCGTCTAAACACCAACTGTCAAAAAGGGGCACACTGTGAATCCATGAAACAACTGATAAAACCATGGTGTTTCAGTCCTTTATTTCACAGCTATGATCTAATCCTCCAATGCTTAGTAACCGCAAAGGAGTGGAGGAGACTGAGTCCTGGGTGCTGGAAGAAGGGGTGCTGCCTCACCTCCTGGCTTGAAATAATAACCACCACCCAAATACATGGTTTCCACCTTCAACACCCCCACTATACAAACTGTTCCAGCACCACTGGACTGAAAACGTCTGAATAAGGGTGGGACCGTTTAGTCTTACTGTAAGCAAAGGCTACACAAATTATAGATAGAGTTATGTAATACCACACCAGTGTCTGATCTTTTCATTTTGTTTTCAGCTCATTTGTTTCCAGCTTTCTGCCCTGATGAGTATTATCTGTGAAGGGCAGGAAAGAATGGTTTCCTTTTATTGTATGCATCTAATAATACTGTCCTTCAAACACGACACAAATGTCGAATAGAAACTGTCTTTACCAGAAGGAATTATGGGATCTACTTTAGGCCCCACCAGCACCCTGGCAGTTTCGAGAACGCTAATCTCTGACATACAGGTGCACAAATGTGGGGACTGGCTAGAATTAAAAGGATACCCACCAGTATGTACTGATATGTACCAAATTTCCCAGCTTCACGCTTGGTTCCACTCCTGAAAATGCCTGATCTCACATATTCAATGTTCTCAAGGGTGGCACTTCGAGTAATGGCACCAAAGCCCTGCTGTGGAAAAAAGGTACAAGCAGCTATACTAAAAACTTTACCAGCAATCTGAGGGACCTTTTTCTTTAGCCAAAAAATGCCTTTGCTTCAGTGCTGACTTGTGATGACTTTGGAAATGTTAAGGCTCTATCTACACTAGAGAGCTTACAGCGGCACAGCTGTACCGATACAACTGCGCTAGGGTTGTCACCCACCCAGGTCGTACCCAGGCAGTCCAGTTTTTGGTTTCTGTGTCTGGTTGCTAGGTGCCTGGTTTTCAACCGGAAAGTCTGGTTGAGAAAGGGACCTGGCAGCGTCCGGTCAGATGTACTGACCAGACACCAAAAGTCTGGTTACTGCGGAGGCGCCGAGTCATTAACCCACGCCAGCCCCTGCTCAGCCAGGGCCGACTCCTACCTGCAGGCAGGCTCCTTGTCAGGCTGTAGCAGCTCCCGTCCCAGCCCCAGGGCAGAGGGAGCCTAGCTGGTGGGTGGGGTGGGAGGGGAGGTGGAGACGAACCAGCAAGCAATGGGGGGGAGGTATCTTGTGGGGGAGAGAAGAGGCAGAGAAGGGGGCTGGGCCTCGAGGGTCCAGTTACCAGCAATTAGAAAGGTGGCAACCCTTATCTGTGCCGCTGTAAGATTTCCCACATAGTTACTCTATGCTGACGGTAGAGAGCTCTCCCGTCACAGAACTAAACCACCCCCAACGAGCAGCGGTAACGATGTCAGCAGGGGAAGCTCTCCCACCAACATAGCGCTGTTCACACTGTCCCTTATGCTAGCAAAACTCATGTCGTCTGGGGGGTGTTTTTTTCACACCTCTGAGCGACATAAGTGGTAGTGCAGATATGGCCTAAGTAATAGCTGGATGGCTGATTTCAATGTAGCCTAGCACAGGGGAATTCCTCATGTCAAGGACTCAGAGCTTTCTTACATTCACGTAACCAGGAAGTTGTTTCACAGGAAAAGCACAGTACAACGGGGATTTGGTACGTGATTCTCCTTAAAATAAGCCCCTGCTTCAACAGTTACAGAGATAATGTGGTATTTAAACTTCCCTTCTTCTGGGCGCAAAATTAAAGATGCGGGGACTTTAGATACACTCTGTGTCCTGGAGGTGATCTGCACTCCCCAGGGCCCCCCCCAGCGAGAGAGAGAAGGGTGTGAGGAATTCCACTCAAACCTTGGTCCTTGGTGGAGAAAGGACTGAAATGCTTTAATTGGCAGTTTCAATTTTTTTTAAACAGGTTTGGTCAACCAGGCTTCACCGCTACAGGTCCCATTGTTCAGAATATAACACTATATCTGGGCTTCACGTCAGCAAATAAACTGAATAGTTGTTTCCACTTAACAGCAAGAGATGAAGGCTGAATGTATTCTTGGTAACAAAAAATAAATTATCTCAGGAAAGACAAAAATCACAGGCTGAATACTTAATAGAGCATTAATTGTTTGGTTTGTATGTGACTGACGAGAGCTTGGTGTCAATATATAATATTATGATGACAATTTCACTTCAACCGGCATTTATTCCTGAACTGCTATTCTTCAGGATTTCCATTTTAATAAGCACCGAACAAAGCAAAAAAGAAAAAAGAAAAAATGAAAGAAGAAGAAGTATTTTTGCCTTATTATGACACACACTACTTGGACATACGTTGAGATGAAAAAGGAAAAGGCCTCATCTATAAATGTATGCCAAGATTACAGAATAATGGGGGAAATGATCTAGCAGAAAATCTTAAGCAAAAGTGTGCTAACTGCAGAAGGGTTAACACTGGTAACATACTGTGGCAGAAGATTAAAAAAATTGAGGTTTACTTTAAATTAACCCTTTCCAGTCCATATGCCACTAAGCAGGTACCAACCTAGAAAAATAGTCCACCTAGCAGTAGCGGCCCTTTAAAATTAAAAAGAGAAAAAAATAATTTCCTTTTGTTCAAGTCAGGGCAGCCACAAAAGTCCCAAATCTGTTGGAGATGTCTGAGTGCAGGGATCTCCATGTCGGCACCGCAGTCCGGCCCTTCGACTCGCCCATGTCATCCGTGCAGTGGACTGAGAGGCATTGCAAATGGCTGCCAGTCTGCGCCGCAGCTGAGGTCTTGTTCTGGGGAAGGTCGTGGGCTGGAAAGGGTTAATAGAGAGATTATTATAAGGTCTGTGCAACATAACCACTTACAAATTTAAAACAGCAGCAAAGAACAAGGAACACAGTTCACTGAATACGTCTGTGATCAAAGTACAGGAGACAGAGAGAACTGGAATCAAAACAAACCAGCTGCAGTTGACCACGAAGGAAGGGGACATGCCTGGCCTACAGAAGATGAAACTCTTGCTTCTTTCAGTAACTCAACAGAAGTTTCATCACTCAGTAGTGCTCTGTTTGTAGGGGTTTACAGCAGGGGTGCCAGAACAGAGGGGACCAGGGAGCTATGCTCTCCTACTTTTTAACAGCAGTAAGGGCGAGCAACAGGGGGAGGGCTAGAGAGGAGCGAGTGGGTGAAGAGGTGGCGTGGGAGTGGGGGGAGCCTCAGGGGAAGGGGCAGCATAGGCGCAGGGCCGTGGCTCAGGCGCTAGTGCCCCCCCCCCCCACTTTTAGGGACCTTCTGACACTCCTGGTTTACAGTAGGGCTCTGCATACATGAAGGTACATATTGCTAGTCCCATATACTGTCAGCAACAGTGGCCAGTTAGGAAGGAGCTAGAAACCCCATCATGGATACTTACGTAGTAAGCTGCCCATAAAGGAAGTTTCTCTTCCTAACCTTCATCATTAGACTTATGCCCTTCAGTCATGAGAGTTTACAGCCCTTGTATTTTTTTCCTGTCTGACTTAATACTATGTAATGTAATGTAGTGTAGTGTATTAATGGGAGCATCCTATGCAAGACACAGGAGGTAATTGTTCTGTTCTGCACAACACTAGTGAGGCCTCACCTGGAGTACTCTGTCGAGTTTTAGGTACCGTATTTTAAGAAAGCAGTCAAGAAACTGGAAAGAGTCCCAAGGAGAGCTACAAAAATGATCAAAGATTTAGAAAACCTGACCTTTGAGGAATGGTTGAAAGAATAGGCATGTTTAGACTAGAGAAAAGAAGAATGAAGGTGGCGATGATAACAGTCTTCAAAGTCGTTAAGGACTGGTATAATGAGGATAGTGATCAGCTGTCCTCTATATGAATAGAAGGTAGGGCAGAAGTAATCAGCTCAGTTTGCAGCAATGGAGATTTTAGTTAGATATCAGGAAAAACTTTCAAACTGTGGAGGTATTTAAGAACAGGTTAGACATACACCTTCAGAGACGGACTAAGTATATTTGGTCCTGCCTCAGCGTGGGAGAATAGACTGGATGACCTCTTGAGGTCCCCTCCAGATCTATATTTCTATGATGAAAATGTTTTCGTTATTTATGTATTAAAGGACTTTCTGAGTCCAAAAAAAAATCACATGATTTAATATTGTGGCAGTGAGCTCCACAAGTTAATTGTACATTGTGCAAAGAAAATATTTCCTCTTATTGGTTTTAAATGTGTTGATTTTCAATGTGATTGAACAACGTTTTGCTCTTCTATAAGAATAGGTGATTAGGAGTGCCCGATGCATCTCCTCTGCACCATGCATTATTTTAAATACCTCTATCTCAGTAGAGGTATTTAAAATAATGATAAAGACCTAAAAACAGTCTCTCTTTTCAATATATTTCCTCATACCACAGTCCTTTAATCTTGTTTACTACCTGTCTCTGGGTCCCTTCTTCTCCTGTTACTGCTTTCTTTTAAGATAGAGTGACCAAAGATGAACACACGCATTTCAGGTGAGGGCATCCTATAGATTTATTAATAAATGGGTTTGCATAGAATATAATGGGATTATGATGTTTTCTATCGCATGCTTTATTCACCATAACAGTCTGTTCCCTTTTTAACCACCAATACACAAGAAAGAGGATTTTAAAGAGTTGTCCACAGTGCTGCCCACATCTTTTTCCAGAGATCTTACTGCTAATTTAGTACCCAGTAATATGATAGTACAAATTATTCCTTCCAATGCATGTTACCTTGCATTGGTCACGAGTGAATTTCATCTGTCCTTGTGCTACCAATTTGCCTAGCTTTGGCCTTTGACCTTTTCTAGTGTTGGCTATTCTAAATAATGTTATGGCCTCTTCAAATTTTGCCACCTCATTGCTCACCTAAAAGAAAAAACAAAACAAAAAAACCAAAAACTCCCGCTTTTGTAGTTCATGGATAACTATATTGAACATGGATATTTGTATCCCCCCCAAACCTTTTTCCATCCTGAAAGTTGATCAATTATTTCTACTCTTTGTTTCTTAGTCAATTCACAACAGACCTCTGACCCTGTGACTACTTAGGGCTGGTCTACACTAACCCCCCAATTCGAACTAAGATACGCAACTTCAGCTACGTGAATAACATAGCTGAAGTCGAACTATCTTAGTTCGAATGAAAACGTACTTACCCGGGGTCCACACGCGGCGCGCAGGCTCCCCCGTCGACTCCGCCTGCTCCGTTCGTCGAGCTGGATTACCGGCGTCGACGGGGGAGCACTTCCTGGTTCGATTTATCGCGTCTAGACAAGACGCGATAAATCGAACCCAGAACATCGATCCGACGCCTCCGATCCAGCCGGTAAGTGTAGACCTACCCTTAGTTTCCTGAGTAGCCATTTGCCCAGGACTCTATCAAACACTTTTTGAAAATCTAAATAAACTAGAGACTCATACACTTCACTGCTTCTGTACGCCAAACTCATGGCCCATACCAACATTGGTAGGTTGGCTGGATAGAGGGATAACAGGCAGGATCAGTCAACCTACATAATTTCAAGTAAAATTTTGTTGAAATCAGCATATCCCCACAGAACACATTAATTTTGATGAATCAGCACTTTGACAGAAAACATTCCATAGGAAAATTTCCAACTAGCTCTACCCCTAACCTTGTGTTGCACCTTCCCATCCCAACGCTGTAGCCCCCGCTCCCTCTATTCCAGTGGTTTTCAAACTTTTTTTCTGGTGACCCAGTTGAAGAAAACTGTTGATGCCCACAACCCAACGGAGCTGGGGATGAGGGGGTTGGGGTGTGGGAGGGGGCTCTGGGCTGGGACAGGGGGTTGGGGTGTGGGAGGGGTTCAGGGCCCTGGGCTGGGGATGCAGGCTCTGGGGGATTTGGGGTGCAGGAAGGGGCTCCGGTATGGGGGGGGCTCAGGGGAGGGGATTGGGGTGCAGGGTGTGGGGTTACCTCAGGTGACTCCCGGCCAGCAGTGCAGGGGGGTGCTAAGGCAGGCTTCCTGCCTGTCCTGGCACTGCGGACCGCGCTGCGCCCCGGAAGCAGCCCGCAGCAGGTCCGGCTCCATGCAGCTCTTGCCTGCAGGCGCCGCCCTCCCCCCCACCCACCCTGAAGCTGGTGCTCGGAACAGGGGCAGCACACGGAACCCCATGCCCCCCCGCCTAAGAGCCAGACCTGCTGCTGGCCGCTTCCAGGGCGCAGCACGGTGTCAGAACAGAGCCATCGCGACCCAGTGCCTTACATTCCGCGACCCAGTACTGGGTTGCGACCCGCAATTTGAAAAACGCTGCTCTATTCTCAGCACCTGGCTCCCCAGTGTGATTGGCTGATACGCGTCCGAGATCACAAATACACCTGCTTTCAGTGGAATCGGGCTTTTCTGGTTTTCTGATCATCACCAAAAATGAATAAAAGATTCTTTCCACTGATGCCAGGAACACTCCCTGAAGTTCTGGAACAGATTCCATATGGTCTCCAAAAATTATCACCTAACAGACAAGCAGGGCAATCCTGGAGTTGTGTTAGGTCTCATTTCGCTCAGCCAACTACGTAACTAAAAATGCTTTATTGTGTTGAATACTAACAGATTAGAGAGGCACAATTTTCCTTTAGAAAAGGCATGCTGGTTTACCCCGCTCCCCCTACATTATGTTCATCTAGGTGTCTTAGAACTCTAATTATTATTTAAATCTATTTGCCTCACAGGGAAGTTCAGATCACTAACCTGTAAAACCCAGGACAGTGCACAATATCAGTTACATTTTAATTTAGAAAAGCCACTGCAGTTAGACTTCCATCCCTCCCAAAACTTTCCCAGGGCTTATGTGGGCTCTGTAGTATGAAAGCCAAAGATTCTGTTTTCTGGAAGAAATCACAGCTAATCCTGCAATCCATTATCTTTTACTTTTTACATTTTTATTCCCATCCCAAGAGACAAGCGTCCTTTAACTCTCCACTGAAGCCTGTTATGAGGCAGCTCCCAAAAAGGACCAGATGAGGGCTGGCTCAGAGTAACAAGATGCACTGGCTCCTATCCCTCATTTGCTGAGCCCTGCCATCAGAGAAACAAAGCACTAACCCTGTGGTTTCAACTACTAGAGCTGGGCTGACCCAGTAGATGGATCTTGTAATGAATGTGGCCTCAGGGGTGCAGAAACAGAAAGGAGTGGCTTATTCATTTGATTTTATCTGGAGAGATCCCAGCACACATATTAAATAACAAACTTCCTAAAATTCAACTGACAGTCATTGAAAATAAAATGAATTACATATTCACACCTGGGTCAAAATTCAATTGCCAGACATGGGGAGTGGGAAGAGGGCAGATTAATTTCATTCAATTTTGCCTTCCATCACAGGCATACCAGGTCCTGAACAGGAGGTGAGTTCTGGCATCACTCCAGCTTTTAATTTACTTGAGACCCGAGAAAGGAAGAATGAACTAGCTGGCCTGGAAGGTCCTTTCCAGCCCCTGCAAGGATGCCTTGCAGAGATCAAGCTCAAAAACCCACCCTGTACTTTACATTATCATAGTAAATGCCGGCTAAAAACCAAATCTAGGCAGGCAGTCTTCATTTTCTCTCACATTTGACAATTTCACCCAACTTCAACACACACACACAGCAGCATGAGTTAAACACACGTGAATAGAGTGCCAGCAGAGATTGCTGGACCTTCACATCAACATGGAATTTCACTGCTTCCATGACCCGTTACATTAGTTACAACAAGAACTCTCTTTGGGTTATTAGTCGTAACCACAACACACCCACTCGCTACCCAAATGCCAGCCAATGCTCAGGGTCACCACAGAGCTTGAATCAAATGACCGTTCTCCAAAACAAAGCACAAGCATCAAGAGCAGACAGGAGAGCCTCTTCCTTTAGGAAGTAGGGATGTGTATACACCTTTACATGTCCCGTTCGAAATCCCACGCTATCCCCTTTGCATGGGTAGCGATGAGAAGGTCAGAAAGCTGGTGTGAATGTTGCACCCTATTAAGGCTTTCCCCTGCTATCTCTCACTAGTATTCCATACGCTTGACTAGTATTAGCTTATTACACGTCATGGAGCAAGTTATATTTCCCTCATTTAACCTGCTACTAAAATCAATCAAATATGAAGAGGACCTGAATTGTTACAAAATCATGAGGATATCCATTTTACATTAATCATAAAAAAATCCCAACACAATCTGACAGTACCTGATTTAAAACTGAAAATGCTTTTAATGCCGGATTATTTCAGGATGTTAGAAACATTCTCACTCTTACAGGATCTTACAGGGCATGGAGAAATAGGTCAGAACTTTATTTTTTTTTATTTTTTTTTTAACTGGGGACAGACACACTATAGGGAGCTTTATACAAGAAAAGAATGCAAGCTTTGTTTTGGATTAGTGATTTAGATACCTACTTAGCAAGGTGCTATATCAGTATGATAATTTGTAAAGGCAACACAAAACTATATTACAGAGCTGCCTGCCTAGCATACTGGTGTTTTCAGTTTGAATTTCTAAGCTAAGACGAGACCTCCTCACTCTCTGCTGTGATAATAAACAAAACTTATTAGGTCAAAGATGCTGAGGTTTTCTAAACACGGACGTGGGTGAGAGTGCCTTGTCATTTACAGAGCTGTGAAAATAATTTATTCACTGAGCACCCAGAGTTGTGCTAGTCCTCCCCTCCCCATCAGAAGAGACATCGTCTGTCCCAGATGTTAAAATCTAAATGGCATAAGACTGAAATGGACATCAAGCTGGAGGAGTGAAGGTGCAGGAAAAGAGACAGTGGCCAAGGCAATAATCCAGGCAACGTGGATATTTAAGAAGGTATGTGCAAAGCATGGTTGGTTTTTCCTTTTAAAAAAATGCTTGGTTGATTTATTTCTTGTCGGTGTCATGGTAAAGACAAGTCTTATGAGGATCTGAACAAAGGATGGATGGTTACAAATAAGGGAAAGCATGGGGAAATAGCAGGAACTGCTGAGAGCAGGAGATAAACAGGGAATAAAGGGCATTAAAAGACAGACTCTGTTTTTAGCAGTGGTCATTGGCTGGTGTTTTATGTCGCCTCCTGTCACTAATGTACCCCTGCTTCTCCTCTCCTTATAGAAACTGTATTTATAAGGAAATCACCTTGGAGTCAATTTGGTTTAAAGAAGAGACAAAGCACAGCTCCTTTCAAGGCCAGAAAGAGCTGAGTGAGGGTTCCCCCCAGTTGGTTGGCGTTTTGTTTTTGGTTAGATAAATGCAGTTCTGAGTAACACTTGGGACCAGCAGAGCCAGAGCACAGAACAGGATTTTCCACATGACCAAATGCACCATTGCAGCTAGCAAAGATTACACTATCCCATCCCCTTCCGGTTCGAACACTGCCTTGTCACCCCATTTCTGGGCTTCTCCCACCCTCTCCCAAAAATACTGCTTCCCTGAACAAATACGACAAGACGTGTTACCTCACTCACTCACTGGGCATTCCAATTCCACGTCCACAACAGTCACTCATCTGCTGTGGAGTTGGCTCACCGCCTCAGGCACCCTGCAGCATGGGCCATGCCAGAGCCACTCTCTGTCCAGGCCAAAGAATAGCAAACAGCAGTTTCAGGATTTATTATTAACTACATCAACAGCAAAGCCTATCAGGTGCAACCCAGAATTCTAACATGTTGGCACTCCAAGAAAACTACAAGGCAAGGACTCGGGTTTCTTTTAGGGACTTTAAAAATGAAATTTTTTTATTTAATGATTGCCCTAATTATAAACACTTTTGCAATGTTGGGTTAAAAAATAAACCTGCTTGAGGCAACAGCAGTATAAAAAGGATCAAATGGAAAAATCTATTTTTCTCAACTATATCTTGTTCATGCCTATTACATAATACACAGGACCTGAATTTTTTTCTATTTTTAGGTCTCCCTTTAAGTACAGGACACACTGGTCTCCGTACAGGAAAAGCCAGTGTTTTGTGATTGGTTTGACAGCAGAATTCTCTCTCTGCTGGAGGGACAAAAAGAGGAAGAGTCTCACTGTTGGCACGGGGATATCTGTGGAGGTGCAGTGAGGAGCAATTGGAAAAGGAAGGTACAAAACACCATTTCAGCAGAGAAAGCAGAGAGACTTGCATTGAAGCCATCTGGCCTTACCATCCTTCAAGGTCTTAAGCCCCAGTACAGAGGTCTGTGTGCGCACAGGACTCTGAACTACAAACAACCAGTTGCCAGTTTGGGGGTTTTGGCTGTGCAAGCCTGGGGCCTTTCGAGGCTGGGAGTGTGCTTTGCTCAGGGCCAGGTCTACACTGTAAACCTACATCGGTGTAATGCGTCACTCATGGGTGTGAAAAATCCACACCCCTGAGCGACGTAGTTATACCGACCTAACCCCTGGTGTAGACAGCACTATGTCAACGGGAGAGCTTCTCCCCTCGACACAGGCACTGCTGATCCAGTGTGAAGCAGGTAATGCAATCAATACTTTGTGGAGAACATTTCTGTACCAGAAGTGTGTTTAAAAATACAAAGTTATGTTTGTTTTCATTTAAATCAATACAGACTTGTTCACACTCAGTGCATCACAGTCAGCCTCTGACAAAGCAATAAGGACACAATTCTGCTCCCCTCCTCACATAAGCAGTCCCAGTGATTTCAATGGAGTTACACCAGAGACAAATATAACTCATTGACTGCAGTGCGGCTACTCAAGCAAGTAACGCCCTAAACTGGTGAAATATAATGTACAGGCATCATCTGGATGGGTAGTAAACTCAGCTGCATCAGTTAGCTGGCGCTGGCTGCTCTTTTGTTAGACACTGAAGATGTTATAGATCTAATACCGGGGGTGGCAGAGAAGACGGTGAGTGCTGCAGATGGGCCTCAGGTGACAAGAGCCAGTTCAATAGCAATTTCAGGGGTGAGAGTTCACATATGGGGTTTTCCGTGTTTGGGGTTTTTTTAATATAGATTTTGCCTTGACAAAAGCAACAATATTTTAAAGTCAGCAAACAAATATTTTCCTGTGGGAATCCTGCTCTGTGTTTAAAATGGAAGGGAGTCTGTTCCACTGGATGAGTAACATCGCAAACTCTACTATGACACATGTCCAAACACAATAATGCAGCCTCAGCAAATCTGTGTCACTAGGCCTGCCTCAGCATTTCATTGCCTCACTTAAAACTAACCATGCCACACCACCTGCTTTATGCAATACACGCTCAATCCTGAGGGGTATTGTTAGCAGAGACTGACGGGACTCAGCAGGTTAAAATTAATCAGATAAAGCAATATGGTGTCATCAGCCTTTCACTGCCTCAGAGTGGTCAATTTTAGGATAAACAATGGTCAGTTACAGTGTGCACCTATCTTTTTGTAAGCAAAGAATTTTAAAGATGCTTTTCTCACAGGAGTTGTATTTAAAATATAAACCTGATCCTATGAATAACTACTGCAAGAAAGCTGTAGAAGTTCTTCATGAAAGCAATGGGATTGTTACCCTGGCATCAACAGAGCTGTGTTGCCTGTTGGATCCCTGGTAGCCGTGTTGGAGACTCCCTGTTCAACAGTAACATTTATCATGTGTTAGAACCTGGGATGGGTGCAAAGGAAAAATATTTGATTTGTAGGACATCACTTGAAAATGATCATCTCTTGTTGGTCGATATTCAACTACAGATAAAAACTGAAATGTTTAAGATATATAATGTGTACAGAGTAAGGTGATATACCTCAAGCAAATGAAGCAATTAGCGTCCAGAAAGAAGCCTGGATAGGTACTGCATCAGCATAACATCATAGCAAAACAAAAGAAAAGCAAGATTGGTATGCTATCAACTTGAGCTAACTTCCTTCCTAGAAATTTCCAGCTCTCTTCCATCCAGATCCACAGTGGGCATTCAGCCCGTACCTAAGAGCTACCTGCTTCGTGACCACCTGCTGAGTCCCCAGTTTGTGTTTACCCTTTCAAAGAAGCACTTCCAAGCATATTCTCCAGGACTCTAGCCCTTGACGTCTGGGAGACACACTCAACTGCAGGGCTAAGGTGATCATTTTGCCTCTGGCTGCAGCTAGGGTCCTCTGGCTCTCACCTGAAGGGGGAATGGGGAAAAGCTCTGATAATTTTAAACCTACCATGCTGGGTTATTGCAAATGCCAAGTTTAACACTGGAAAATGTGTTCCTCCTTACTATCCTCTGAACATGTCCCATCAAACCCATTATCCTGCATATAGCAGCATTCAGCATCTGGTGCGTCAGAGGAAGATGAAAAAAATATATATGTACCCAGGCCAATAGTACCCACACTGTACACGATGAAGAAAATTCCTGCACCAAACACTAAATGCCCTGGAAGCTAACATGGACAATTATTACCCTCAACTTTCTAAAAGCCAGCCACAACATCTGAAGAGCTGGGTGAACACTATAACAATTATTTGCAAATCATTTAAATGAATGAAGCCTGACTACGTTCACACTCACATGTGCTTGTTTTCAACAAATATTCTAGTTAACTTGTTTACTGACAGGGATATTTGTCCAAAGTGCAAATTTTAAGCAAGTATTTCAGAACATTCACTGAAGACTTATTTTTTTATGAAGTCACGAGTATTCACACATATTGAGGGCTTGTCTACACGGTCTGAAAGAGGACTATGTTAATGCTAACTAGGTACCTTAACATTTGTGCCAGCAGCAGCTACACAGAGCAGTCAGAGTGCAACTACAACAGAACTGGGATACCGTAGGTTCCGCAGGACCTGCTGCCATATTAATGAGAGCAGGTAAAACGTACTTTGTTCTAGCGGGATTGGGGGGGGGCGGGGGGGGAACAGACTATGGTAATTTGTGGGAACACTTTAAAACTTTTAATACTTAAATTTAAGTGAGGGTTAGAAAGAGATCTGATGTCTATTATAACGAAGGGTTTTTTACATGGTTTAACAAAATTTGTTTTACTCTTTTAGTGGTAAAAATTATGTCTGATTTTTTTTATATATATATAGAATATATTAACTGACTTTGGTTTTTAGTAGCATAGGGGAATCTGTCTCTCTTGTGAAATCTAAGGTTTCTGCAGGTGGGAATGGGATAAAAATGCAAGAAACAATGCAGGAGTGGGTACTGCAGGGCCGGAGGGGGATTAAAAAAAATAGTCCCACCGCCCACGCAGGGCTTTGCCCTACAATCCGCACTGTGGTAGTGTAGGCAAAGCCTAAAAATTATGCTCAATCAATGAGGGAACAGGAATACCACATTTCTCTTCCATCCTTTCCCATGCTTTCATTCTCCAACTAACAAAATGGCATTTTCAGGACTGACAACCAAATGAAGGCAGAGAAGAATGTATACACATAGCATCTGTAGGCAAAGGTATGAGAGAGAGCACATTTTTTAATCAAAAAAATTATCAAAAAGACTACACACCAAGCTTCAGCCCAGATTGACTCTTTATGGCCAAGTTATAAAGCCTCAAAAAATCAGGGTTTACAACAGCATACTTCATGTAGCCCTTCTCATACCTCAGATACACCCATTTGCCAGGATCCTACACATTTAGGAGGCTGCTCTTTCACTTCTGCTGGGCTGTCTAGATGGAGTATAAAAGAGATGAGTATTTTGTAACCGTTTGTTAGCTAACACAGGGTAAAATCCTAGTGTGGACAAGGCAGTAGCTTTCACATGTGTGAGCAGGTGAAGTTTATATATATACACTATGGAGGAGCCCAGGGTTCATCTCGACCAGCAAACTCACTACACAGTCCGGTGTGAAAATGAGAAATTGCTTTGTCCACACTAGGAAAAGCACACCTTTTTTCCTAATGAAGCTGTAACCTAGTATACCTCATTTCTTTGAAGCGATGAACCACATCCTCTCTTTAAAGCTTCTGTCTTATCTTTTTCTCTTCAACCCACAACTAACTTCTCCATGAAGCTTCTGCACATGAAGATGCTACATAAAAAGACATTTTAAAAATAAAAACCTATTCAGTTGGATGGTACCACTCAACCAAAGATGTGCCCTGACTTCATTTCCAGAAACTCTAATTCCATTAAAACACATCTCCACCTGCTCTGGTAGAATGCATGTTACATATCCTCACACCAAAGGTGAGGTTAATTTGGGGAGCTCATAGCTAAAGCAATACGAGATGCTGTATAAAGGCAATGAGAGTTTCTGCTCCTCGGGATATGGAGTCCTGCCTGTGTCATTTCTCTAATTTGCCAACAACAAAAAGGAGGGGGAGAGAGATGCAGACAAGGAGCGAGTGAGAGCGTACGATCACAGTCTGGTAAAGGTCTGGTTTGGAATGGGTTCCACTCTACATTGCAGCATTACTGTAAGATTAAAGTGACAAACAGGAGTGAAGATCCCTGGAATGGCTACTTGCCTCAGGGCTTGTCCCTTACACTGCTTCAAAGGCTCTGACAAAGCCGCTGCTACTGCTCCTTGGCTGCCCCAGAGTCCGATCTACCCAGCACAGCATGTGCCCAGTGCACTGCAGCACGCCCTCAATGACTAGCCAAGCATGAAGCTCTCACATTGCTACTGATCTTGTTAAGGCTAAATCAGATGTTTTGGTTCAAAACCTTGTACTCCCTGATCAAAGATCAGTTTCCCTACTACTCCATAACAACTCAAAGGCTGCGTTAATAGGCTTCTGTTCATTTTGAGCATATTAAGTAAGTGACAAACTACCATAAGAGGGACTAGATTTGAATTATGATCTCTTATGGGCTACAAACCTGCATATAGTGTTTAAAATTATTCCCTTAGGACAAGATGTTTTTCACCAAATCTCCCACATGACAGTTTGACATATTGGTTCGGGCACATGGCTCTGCATCTGTGCACACTACTGAACAATCTTTTTCAGTTTTTAAGAAAAACATCTGAAAACATTTCATGTTTATCTCTGCATTGGATTTAGTCTCTCTAGATCAATTTACTCTTAGAATTGAAATGTAAAACAGAGTTAGTGTGTTCATGTTTGTAAACAAATGAGCTACTTAACTACTCACTAACCTAATGCTGATCAAGTGTTGGACAAAACATTTTCTTGAGCCTTAAGAGTAGAAGTATATGCTATTCTTTCACTTTCATCTATAAATACAATGAAATATATTATGAGTTTTTAAAAACCAGTGTGATAAATCCATTCCCCCCCCCCCCCCAGCACATTGTGTTCATGCACTGGACTGTCTATTGTGACTGTAAACACCTTATAACAGGAATTGTGTTTTGCTCTGGAGTCTGTACAGCACCAAGCACTCTACCGCCATCTAATAAGAAATGTAATCTGTCCCATCACGGACCTATACTTCCTACTATGGTTTTTTCCTTCCATCCTTTTTCGTAACTTGTGCAATCTATGCTTCTTATTTAAAGTCAATAAAACAAGTATATGTGGAACATTCTTTTTACTTACTGTTTAATCTACATATGAATAAAATTAAAGAAAAAGATGAGGTTTATGTGGTTGCTCAGATGAGCGGATAAAGCCTATGACTCATAATTATATGCACAGTTTAAATATGGATTAGGAGATTTCCCTCTTTGTTGCCCAGGAATGGCATGCACAGAACTCCTCAACTGCAATGTATGGGCCACATCTTCATCATCATTAACATTTCAAGAACTCATCTGGGCTTGGCCATGGATTTATTAGAGATCTAACCTAAGAATTTTTATAACCAGCCGGGTGACACTGTAGAAGCCTTTTCTCACAAAAGGAAGAAAGGTTCTTTAGTCAAAGTTGTGTGCCTAAAACAGAGCATTGTCCTAGACTACTAATATATCCAACAAAAGACTAAAAAGCTTTGCTCGTTAAAGCATTAGACTTCGCCTCAGCTAGAAGAGGCATCACTCACCTAGGAGAGAGAAAAGCAAGGGCCACCACCACTGCTCCCCAGTGTGGGAACATAGCCTATTTATCCTTAATGCTGTGTCAGTGCCCCACTTCCTCGTCAGCTCGTCAAATCTGGCAAGCATCCTCTAATCTTCACCGACTCCTCTTCTGTGGACAGGATGATTAATTGGAGGTGCCTGCGATTCTAAAGGGAGCAAGTATCAGACCATGTTGCAAAGATGTTTATTTTGCTTTAAGTAGTCAGAGCTGGCAAGGGGCTCTGCTAATCCTCGCTGCCTGCCCTGAAGTTAGGTAATAGAACACAGTGAAACACTTGCTGCAAATATGAATTTTTATTTTATTCTTAACTCCGTTTTGTTTGCATTTCCACAAGGAATGGCAGGAGGAGAAGAGTGCAGAAGAGGAAAGACCCTAAGAGCGTGTAGCAGAGTTAACAGCAAGACATTACCTCCCTCACCATGGGCTGAAGTCATTTCACAATCCCCTGCTTTAAAAGTAAGGGTGCATGTCTTTTGGACGCACACTCAGTCACTAACGTTATGCCCAGATACATGTGTGCAGTGCCTGGTAGTGAATGCCTGAAGTGGAAAAATGACTTATTCTGTTCGTGGAGGCAGCAGTAAGCTTACAGTGCAGTATGACCTTGAGTTTGCAGAGAGAAGGGTGTGTGGAGGTGGAGGGGGGAGGAGGCGGGAGAGATGCAGTTTAAATAGATTTGTTCTTTTTATCAAGATCAGGGGAAAAGACACAGAAATCCCTGACACCCAGCAGGGAAGGGTGAAAGGCTCCTCCCCATCCAACCACACTCCCCCACTGCCCAGCGGGGAAGGGTGCCGGCAGCTAAGAGTGAAAGCCTCCTGCTATTTATTTCCATGGAAGTTATTACATTAGTTCTGTCCCAACTATGTCGTCTCCCTGAGAAGCAACATATCCCTGGGGTCAGATTTGAAAGGTCTGAAATTCTGGAGAAAATTCAGTTTTCTTCCTTGGGACAGGACGAGCTTCTGCTTCCCCTTTGGTGGCAATGGCAGGGGACAATGGACAGATTTTAACTGATATCCTTCCTCTTTTCTGGCTGCCTCCGGTTCCTCTTTTTAACTTAACACAAACTCTTTAACTGCATCATATGCAACTCCTCACAGAAAAGCTCTTTCTGCCCTCTCTTTAGGGGTGATTTGGGGGATTTTAGTGCTCACGAAATAAAAGCTATGTGGAAAAGCCAGAGAGAATTCAGACAAACCTGCTTCTCAGCTCTGACAATGCATCTCTGCTAACATGCACTGCTTCTGGTCCAGGCCTACAACTTGCCGGTTCAGGAGAAGCTAACTCTGTGACATTGGCTAAAAACTGAGCAACCTAGAACAAAACTCATTTTACTTGATCTAGTCAGACATCATCTTAGGTCTCCTGAACAAGAGGCCAAGCATTTATCTGCTCCCATGTGAGAACAGACCCTTGGAGACGTTCCATACTTTTCTTGAACATAGGCCTGAATTTTCAAAAGAGCTTCATACAGTTAGAATCTTCCTCTGGGCCCACGTGATGACATCCTGCTCAAAGAACACCCACAGAGACCAAATCACTTTTGTACAGTTCTAGGAGAAAGCAAGTGACAGTCTAGAAATTAGAATATGCCCCATTACAGTTGATTCAATTGTACGCTGCCATTTATGTCATACCAACTGGAACCCACTAAACACCCATAGGGAGCTCTGCGTTATTTCCCAACGCCTCCCTTCACCATAGAACTGAAAGTGCCAAAGAACAGGGAATAAAGATTTGTATATGACTCGCTTTAGGGAGAGGCATGAAACACATTGTGTAAATGTGTTACTGATGAGAATGGATGCCACTCTCTACACCAATAATATACCTGCAACTCACAGAAGAAGTTGCCATTCATAAAGAAGAGATGGGTGTTTAGGAGTTGCAGAGCCCCTCTGGTGAAACACTGACACTGCGTAACAGCTCCAAGTTTTGGGAAGCAAACTTTCACACAAAGCACTATTCTCCTTTTTACCGCCCGTGACTCCCTAGAAAACTCCAAAATTGCTGCTGTTCTGAAAGGGGACCAGGACTGGACAAAGGCGAAGAAAACATTCTCTCTAATCTGTTGACTTTTAGTGTCTTGCATTTCAAGTTCTCCAAATGTTCTCACTTAGGGACACAGAAAAAGGAAATTAAGCCCAGTGTCTTACATCAGCTTGCCAGGAAGTCCATCATGGGCGCACGCACACACACACACACACACCCCAACCCTCTTATGCATGTATCCTGAACTGGGGTTGTTGGCTGTGCATGCAGATCAGGACAGCTATGTGTACAGGGAGTCTCAGTCACCTATCCACTCCTATATTCAAGGCAGAAAGGAGGGGTTAGCTCCATGGTTGCAGTGAATATTGGCTG
This sequence comes from Chelydra serpentina, assembly GCA_037349315.1. Lineage (NCBI taxonomy): Eukaryota > Metazoa > Chordata > Testudines > Chelydridae > Chelydra > Chelydra serpentina. Next base: position 20,391,649 of record JBAIAC010000040.1, read on the forward strand.
ACTGGAAAGATGTTTCCCATGCTGTTAGTTTACTTCATTCACTTGCAGTTTAAATATTTTGAGCCTATTTTACACCACAACCTGTGTACCCAGAACAGATTGGATGCTGACTTTTGCATCCAGTATTTGTAACTTTGCCTGGTATTCCTAGGTAGTTTCCAAAAAAACCACCACATGGCAACTTCCCACACCAATCCAAACCCAGTGAATTCCATCTCATGATATCCCAGAACTCAGAGAATCTATAGACTTCCATAAGATTCAGGGTGGAATTTTCAGACCCCACCAAAGCCACAAAAGAATTGTTAAATATTGGTTCATTTAACTGAAACCAGTTCCCAGATGCTGTTTAGCATTATTTCAGGACAGACTGAAATGGAGAGAAACTATGCTTAAATGCACTGCTTTAAATTGCCACCTTGACATTTAACAAGAAGCTGAGCCTATTAATGATGACTAATGCCTGCAATTTCCATGCACTTGACTCTACTTCACAGCCCCCTGCCCTCCCTCAGGAGCCACCTACCAACCAACCACCAATAGCGCAACATTTCTGAAAGCAAGTTATTAGTCACTGAAAAGCTTTAAACAACTTGAAGAAGGGTGTCCTGTGAATGAAGCATAGGCCTGAAAACAGATTTTATCAATTCATGTGCTTTTTTGGGTTATTAAATTACTTTAATGTGTGTGAAATTTAAAATGGGCCCAGTGCTGGTTTGTGAACGCTGGCCTGCAGGCTAGAGCACGGCCATAACCATTAGCATCAGCCAGACAATGATAACGGAAAGAGCAATATTTACTTTAACAGTCAGTTCATTCTATAGCCAGTCGTATCATTTTGGTAAGCTTTGCTGCAGCTCATTTCATCTCGAGGACACACAGGTCAAAAGTACTAATATTACCTTCAGTCTAATGTGGGCTTCAGTGCACAGAATGAGCTTCCAAAAATAGCATTAAAATGCCCACTCACACTGGCCAGGGAAGTGAGTGTATTAATGGAGTTCGTAACAGCAACAAATAAATGGTCATTATGCACAGAGTGAAATGTAAATTTCAGCTTATTCTCGCCAGATTCATAAAGCAGCGTCTACATAATTGCTGGCAATGCACAGACATGGCAACACTAAGTAGGAGACTGAATCCCGCATATTGAAATCTCTACTTTCCTGAAGTGAATTGAAGTGAAAGGGGAGACACTCCTTTCAAGGGAGTTTGTGGCTGCCTTGTTTTAGGACACAAATAAAATGAGTTCATGTTAACCTAGAGTAAAAATTAATCACATTACCACCCAGTCTTCCTTTTCTGTGGTACTGCACGTTTCCCAGGCCTGGAGGGGCTGGGTGCAATGTCTATTCTAATCACTAGAGCAGGTGTCTCGAGTCCACTGGCTACTGAAGAAAAGTTTCCCACGTGTTTCTGGGTTTCCTTTCAGTCCCTCCCACTTCTCAATGTTTTCCCCAGTTCTGCCTGCAACTCCTGTAGGCGCCTCTGCCATTCCCATAATTCACAATCACAAGAGACAGCAATACACAACTGCCATAGGCAAAGGCTATAGCTCCCATGAACCTTGTGCAACTCAGGTCTTCGAATGCCATGAGGTGGGGATAATGTGCGTGAAGAGTCTGGGTTAAGATGCACAGGCATATTTGTGAAAATATAACTGTAGTTCACAACAGGCTTACAATAAACTAAAGGAAAGTGTCAAGTACCTTTAGCTATTTTAGTCCCATTTATTTTTTAGTATTACCATGAAATATCTCCCAATCCTCTTTAGGGGGCCTCCATTATAATTTGTTTTCTCAGAAGAAGCAGGTTATTCAGTGAGTCCCTAGCAAACAGTCTGCCCTAAAATCAAAAGAAGTTCAATCAATTTCACCACTCAAGACAGCAAGGAAAAATAACTGGACAGACACAAATACAAAGGCTAGGAATCTACCACAATAGACTGCATGGATGTATGCTACTGATATACACCATTCAAGCAGATAGCATGCAATAGGATAGCAGGGCACAGAGATGGCTTTTGTTTTAAGATGCATTTTTAGGTTTGTTTGTGTTAGTCATTTTCCAGCTATTTAAGCAGCTAAAAATCCCAAAGTTATTATGCACAGCTTGGCTGCAACACAGGAAAGGAGATGGAGGCAACATCACCAAGCACTGGTCCATCTAGAAATAGCCAGGTGAAATAGATGGGAAGATCTGGCGGGCAAGGTAGCTGAAGCTCAAACTGATGTGATTTCAGGTGTGACTGTATTGAATATTTTTATATGAAATCTCTCTGAAGAGGAAATGAAAAATGATCAGACAGAAGTATGCAGTTCTGTGAAGGAGGGCCACAGATGACAGAAATTCACTTTTTAAAAAATGGAATTTGTTAACCAGGTCCGGGGGTTTCACTGCAGAGTAAGGGGAAGAAAATAAACCTATTTTTTCTCCAATAGCCATATCTCCGTGGAGTCCACATAGCTAACTCTCAACATTGCAATAGGGCAGGCGCAGGCAGCTGTTAATGGGAGCAAGCTCAGCGGAAACAAACTCAGAGAGCTTTATGTTGTTTTTATTTCTCCTCAAGCACTCACCACTTGAACCAAAATCAACTTCAAGGTTTCCAGGACCAGCACATCAGGGAAATTTGCCAGTAGATTGTAGCTGGGACACAGTCCCATCTACCTGAAAACCAGAAAGACACTGATCTAGCCCTCCTTCCAATCATGAGGACTTTGACTTTCTGTAGAAAAATCCCCCAAAATAATTGCAAGTAATATTTAGGAGGTTTATCAGTGATAACTAACTGCAATGAATTTGGCATTTACCAGGCAGCACTACATTTCTGCTTTAAAGTAATGAGGTGCAATGGGTCCTCCCCAGAATTGCCACATAGAAATGCCAGGTCGAAGGTGTGAAATCAGGCATAAATGGAACGCTGTCAGGCTGAAACATCAAATCACATTGTATTTCTGGCAGCCTCACATGGGCCATTCATACAGGAGTTAAAGTTATTAAGATTTCCTTTATGACCCAGGTGCCATTTTGGCTCTCACTAGGTAAGAGTCCCTTTTTACCATGGATCAACCTGGGCTTGAATTTGGTTAGATTCTGTACTTTTCTTAATCTCGCTATGACCATTCCACACAAGGCTGAGATTTGAGGTGCTCTATAATATGCACAGCCTACTAAGCAAGACAGAAAGGTGTAGAACTGTTTGGGTTAAGTGTAGTTTGAGTATTTAAATACTGAAATCAACATCAACACCTAACCACACAAAGTCCAAGCTGGATTCTGGAATCAGAGACAATCTATGCAGGCATTAAATGTCTACATTTAGGAGGCAGAACCATCAGATCTATCTAGCTATTCAGCCATGCATCAGGAGGGATGCAGACATGTGCTTTATGGAATTCATAACAGAGGCACAGATTTAGGATTACCAGATGTTCACATTTTCCCAGATAAAGCCTCTTTTTTGAGCCTCCGTCCTCTGTCCGTGGGGATTTTTCAAACAGGCGATGTCCGGGGTTTTTTCAGAGCCGAGGCTGCAGCTCAGAAAGCCCCAATTGGTCTGCTTCCCAATTGGTCCCTCCCCTGCATCCGCAGCTGCCAGATCCCACCCACTCAGCCCTGGGGAGGGGGTCCCATAGGGAAGCACTGATTGGTGGCTGTCTGCATCCAGGGCTTGCATTAGCCGCCCTGCCACTGTGACAGGGACCGACACTGCTCCCCCCCTCCAATGAGTGCCCCCATAGCAGGTACCCTCTCCCCACACCGCACAGTGTCCTCTTTTTGGAACTGGAGATATGGTAACCCTACACAAGTTACCCCACTGCATTTGAAGGTTTGGGTTTCTACTATGATCACCCTGCATCTAGTGGTTGAACCCCACCTCATTTCCCCCACTCCTCTGATGCATTATCCCCAAGGCTTAGTTTATTGAAAGTTGTGCCACTTGGCTAACACAAGGGAGCAACTACTACGTGTAAACAACATGAAAAGCGAGAGACACATCACATTCTCAACCCACCTCAGGATGCCCAGGTCTCCAAACACACACTGGGGAATGGCACCTGCATCACCACAGCTGTTGCTAAGCCCCAGTGTCACAGGGGCTGTGAGGGGAGTCCAAGACTCGGTAATCTAGTTCCCCTGGGGTATATTAAGCTTCTAGAGCCTCAGCAGGCTGCAGCATGGTTCCTCCCTTGGCCTCTTTGGCATATTCCCTGGGCATTGACTCTCAGTCTGTCACCCCTTTTCAGAAATGGAGCTCAGGACCCCAGATCAGCACTGAACCCCAACATACTCCAGTTACTTAAGCACACCCCCTTCCAGAGCTCTACCCCAAAGGTGTGAAGCGCCTGGTTTACCGCTTAACTCTCTCAGGGGCACGTTGTAGGTGTGATGCAGTCAGCAAACTTGGCACAGAGTCTAACACATTGGTGCTTTTTTATCCTTCCTCACGTAAAAGTACAGGAGAGCACAGACCATACAAAACAAAACTCTGAAACCACAATGCCCCTCCCTAGCTCAACCTTCTCTTGGGAATGCATAGGGATCACCTGTGTCCCGGCAGGCAGGGTGCCCCCTGCCTCAGGCAGGCTGGCACATGGCAAGCGCCCAGAAAGGCGGCCCCACAAGGAGACTCTGCAATTTTAAAACCACCCTGTGTCCGGTGATGTGCACTCTTGCCAGCTTCCCCATTTGAGCACAGACCCCTGCCAAGGGTACTGTTGGCAAGGCAACACCCGTCTCCCCCTCCCCGAACCAGTTCTTCTGGGCAAGGGCCAGACTTTTGTCTCAAGTGACTAGATTTCAACAACAGGGTACTTAGCATCAACTATTCACCGTCACTCTTTTGCCACCAGTCTTTGGAGTTCCAGCCCAACACAGGCAAACAGACCATAGAGAAGGCAACAGACTGCACATTCAAAATGGAATTTGCAGCCTGACACAGGCACGCTGAGTTCATGATTCACATAACATTCATAAATTGTACAGACATATTCCCAATTCATCACACCCAGTCTAGGTATAGCAGGGAGCCATTAGAAGTGGAGCTGTAGCATGACTGTCCTAGCTGTTGTGTGTACAATGATACAATTAACTCTGAAAAGCTACAGTGGAGTGTATTGCTTTGGCATATTCATAACTACTTTTAAAAGTGACGGTGTATTTTAGAGTAAAGAAAGTATCCTACCCTTGTAAACGCAGTTTGTAGTTCTATGCTAACATTTGACAACTTAACCGCCTTCCTGGTCTGCAAAGCATGCATGTGCAAACAAGCACACTCAAACCACTTGTACACAAAGTTTAAAGCCTGGGGCCAACATCATCAAAATCAGTATAATGAGGTCTCTGCCTATAATCCACATTAGGAAGAGTATGTCACACCACACAGTGCCACCATTTTGACTTGCTCCTGTAGTGTATTGTTTGTGGCTCCTGACTTTGTCAGAGCAGTGTAAGAAGAAAGATCTAGTAGCCCTTAATCCAGTCTGTCACCCCAGCAGCACTGCCAATACTATTACAACCAAGCAACTACAAGACCAACACGTGGGTCTAAGTGAAATCATGAAGGCTATTAAATATGGGGGTAAAATCCTGGCCCCACTGATCAATGGCAAAACTCCCACTGACCTCAGTGTGGCTAGGATTTCACTCAAGGGAATTTACAGACAACCTGTGCTGTGTAAAACATGGTGTTGCCTCAACATAACAAGAGCATAGTGGTGCGAAAATATTCCTTTGCCTGCAAACGGGATGGTGCAGAGGTGGGACACTGTGGTTCATCCATTCTGAATGTTTGAAGGACTCCACGAGTAACCGGTCAGTTGTTTACTAAACACTGTACACACTGAAGCCAGCACAACATACAACAACTTCAAGACTACATGTTAGTGGGAAAGGTTGGTAGGCACCTGACAGTGATCTTTCTGAGGGCTGGCGCATCACAGCCTTCAGGGATGTTATGAGTGGAAGACTGTGAATTTTTTTTTTAAAAGGCACTTATGTCCTTTGTGGCACCAGTACTGCTTTGTTTACTGCAAGACTTGTGCGGTAAATTGTGTGTCCATTGGCCCTTGTTGATTGAGAAGGGCAGCACAGTGAAGTTTTCTGCAGTATCCTTCTTAGATGCCAGGATCCATGCAGACATATCCTCCAGATACAATGCTGTCAAGGTAGGCAATTTCTTAAGCCTACTGACTGAGGCAAGAGGCCTGAAAAAAAAGCTGATATTACCAACATAAATTAGATGGTAAGTCTGTAAAAAAAAGTCTGTTTGTACCTTTGTGGACATCAGTGAGAGACATAAAAGCAACTCAAAATCGGATGATAAACTAGTTTGAGTCAGATTATTGCTACCATACACATTCTTCAGTTCTCCTTGAGTAGAGAGGCAGCTGTGCTGGAAAGAGTTAACCTTTTCTGGAACACATCTCGGATTTCTCAGAAACTCAGACTGCAGCTGAAGCCGCCCTGACTGCTCCCCTGCCTGCCTGCAGTCTGACCTCTGACATTTCCACTCTGCTTCTCACTGGCGTACAAACTTAACCATACACAAACAAACAGGCTGGGCTGATAGATAGAGGAGCACCGGAGGAGGAGAACAGGGATATCTCTCAAATTTCCTTTAATGGCTGTGATTAAATAATATAATAATAATAATCAACAACCTACTTGGGGAGGGGCAGACGTTTAGCAGTAAAAACCCAAAGCATGCCTGGCTAGACGTTTGTTTAATTAATCCTGAAAGGGCCCCTTTCCCCCCCTTCTCCTTCGTAAGGGAGGTTCTGGCGATATAAGAGTTTAAAGACACAGTGGGTTCTTTTTAGTGTCTGAAGAACCCCAGGGAACAAAAATCCCTGCTCAAAAACCTTACCAGGATTTAAAGATAAAGATAAAGAATTTATCGAATGAGATTTAATAGGCAAACCCTAATTAAAGGATTATTTTCAGATTTAATTGTATTAAAACCTATGCAGCAAAATTCATATTAAGCAGATGCATTTTTACTCTGACCTAATAAAAATATGCAAATACAGAATTGTCATCAGAGACATCGTGGTGCCACAGGCCCCAAGCAGGCTCTGGCTCCCTAGCCATTTGTATTAGAAAACCTGTTTCTAAAGAGGTTATAGTTCAGGCACTAGTGGGTCTAGCTAGCCCTAACGCAGTCACAGTACTCTCCAGTTTGCACTGCTCTGGCCACCCACACCACCACCCTATTGGCTCCACCCTCATTCATGGAGCCAATGGACCCTGGCAATTTTTATTTGCACTGAGCTGAAACTTCATACTCCAGTTCCTGCCTGAAGGCCTTTTCCTTTTAATCTTAACAGGATATTCTTATGGCTTCAAAGATCGTTTGTTGTCCCTACCTTGCTTTTAAATTCTATATATATATATATATATATAATTTCAACAGATAATATCATTTATTTTTAAGCTTTGTTTTATTTTTAGCGATGTAATTTCTCAGTTCAAAATTATGGGTTTAAAGATTTTTTTCTATTGTTATCTACTTAAAATTTTACATTTGCAGGAAATGATGTGAAATCAGACAATGGGAGGGTCAAAATAATTAATGGCAGTTGACATTGGTCATTCAAAAAGTTAGCTTTATAACCATTCACACACAAAACGTCAACATCATGTGCCAAAATATACAAAGTAAATAGCCTTAAATCAAACTCTGAAGTTCTCAAGCAGCATTTTTCTTACTTTGCCTATCTGTAAATTTTGATGGTCAATAGAAATGTTTTGTCAGTCTGTGTGTGTACAATTAAATTGATATTCGTTTACGGTAAAAACTAAATCCTTCCAAGCCTAGTTTTAAAACACTGTTCTGTTTGTTTATTAATATACATTTCATGCTTGTTCAGGAGGCCAGATTTCAAGTCATGGAATAGGGAACATCACACAACAGACAAGCGTCTCAAAACCCTTCCTCACCAGTTTGCCTCACCCCTGACCTGGAGGGACAGCTAGTAGGGCGTACGGGGGAGTTCAGACTCTTTGGCCCATTCAGTCTTTGGCCTCTCTGCTGAGACTGCCAAGAAGAGTGTCAGTTAATGCCAATCATCGTAGTGGCTTTGTGATGTGCACACTTGTCCATCAAGGAGACAGACCACCAACACATTTCACATAAGTCAACAAACATGATTCAGATGGAAATGACTTTGGTCACTACTGACCTGGGCTGGAGTTGACCTGGTGATCTAAAGCTGAAAGGTCCCGTAGCCCATACCCAATCCTTTGAGCCATGCAGTTACCCTTAAAACAAAACAAAAAACCACCAAAACCTAATTTGAACGCAGACTACAGTTCCTGGCAGGTGTGTGTGCTTGCATGCATCATTCTCAAAGGGCAAGCAGGTGACTCAAGACTGCAAAGCACACTAGTTCTAAGTACTAGAGTTGGTCAAAAAGTGGGGAAAAATGCACTAAAATCTAGAAGAGAAGTGTTCTGTTTGGCTTTTCTTAGGAAATGTAAAACACGACATTTTGCAACAACAAGGTGGCTGCACAAGTCCTAGAACCACTGTTTTTGGGAATGGAGCAGGGGGAAGAACAGAGCTGTGCAAGGATAATCACTGCATGTTGAGAGGCTGCATATTCAGGAACTGCATATTTGTGTGTGTTTATATGCTAGTTAGCACAATGGGACCCCAATATCAATACCTCAGACCACCAAGGTAATATAAATATTCACTAATAGCAGCATGTTTTGGGATACTTCAGATGTAACATACGCTCTATATTACACTATACACCTTCAAATACTAGAGTTGAGCAAGCATCGGAAATATTCACAAATATGTTTAAATTACAATTATTTTGATTCAATCGTTTTTGTGACCTTTTCCCACAACATTCAAGAGCTCATGCTTCATTGTCACAATACTTGCAAAGAGAAATGTTAAACTAAAAAGCTTAAATTCTCAAAATTTGCTTTCAGTGAATTACATATTTGATTGCAAAATCCATGATTTGTAATCTGCACTGTACCGGCTACATGAATCTCACAAAATGAAACTGGAAATTATACACTTGTATATATAATCTGTACCTCAAGTTGTGTTGGTAAATTATCTAAATTACGTAGTATTTTTCTTTTCATAGATTGGAAAAATCTAACTAGTCAGCAGCACGATTTGCAAATTGTAAATATTACACACACAAATATAATTTGCAACTAGCATGTTAGTTAGGTACATAAATCCTCCAGTCAAAGAACAAACAATGCTAAGTAATTTACATAGCTAACCAAGACTGAACACTAATTGATAATCACAAATACTTGCAAATTCACAATCTGCAAACCAATAATTATTGGTCGAAGAAATTTTGAATATTTAATTCAAGAGTTTTATCTCTTTACCATTAATATGCAAATAGGGGGGAAAACTACTCAACAAATAGTTTATTCTTTGCAAATTAGGCCTACCAAATAGTATCCTGTCAAATAGATTAACCCACAGTATTCTGATTTCTACCTTTTTTCAGATGGTAAAGCAAGAGTCTTGGTAGGGAGGAGACTCTTGGAATATACTGTTTATATACAGGGAGGATTTTTTAAATGTATTTATTTTTAGTGAATGTAGAATTTCCCTCCCCACTGGGTTTGAAGACAGATGTAAGGTTTTGAATAAAGCACTGTTGTCACCTCAAGAAAGAAACATTACATTTTGTCAAGCTTTGGCAGTTGCTTCTGTGTAGGGTTCTTTAGTTGTCACCAAAACGGCAACATTTTATTCTTTTGTCTGTGAGATATGCCTAGTTGCAGACTATACATATTTTTACTATTAAGAAACTAAAATAAATCAGATAATAAATGCTCAAGGTTATTCTGAATATGTTTAAGTAATTGAGGAATAACTGTAAATTAAAATAAAAATGTTTAAAGACTAATAAATCTGAACAAACAGGATCCCGACCTCCTCTTCTCTTTGCATCTGATCCTATAAAATATTAGAGTCAATGAGAGTTCTGCCATTGACCTAAATGGGAACAGGATCAGACCCTTTGAATATAGGTGGAAGAGCAAAAAACTGAACTGAAGCCCGCCATTGGGCAAGGAAGTTAATAAAGACCCCAAATGCAGATCCACTGCAACAGAACTGCTAGTTCTTATAAAATTTGCAGATAGATGTATTTTCTAAGCAGTATTATGGACATTACGTCTGCTGTTGGTTTATAAGCCTAGTACTGAAATATTTCAGAGGGCGGTGCTCTGCAAAATAAGGAAGTCTCTTTTGCTGTATTTAACATATCATAAGAAAAACAATTTGCAGTAAAGAAAAAGACACCTGAAGACACTCTTCTCCCAACAGATATTCCGAGCGGCTGCCTAAAAGATATTGCTTGTTTAGATTTTTATTTTGTGAGAAGTTGAGGTATATTTATTTACTCCTGTTCTTTTTTAATCATCATGAATATTTGTTAAATATAGACTGTGTTAATAATACTCATCAGAACAGTGCCAAACAAGTTTTTAATTAAATGTTTTTTTTAATGTAAGCATGAGCAGTGAAAATCTGCTTGAAGCAGGGTTTTTTTTCCATTAGTCCCACTCCTAAAATATAATTTTGTTCTCTACTGTGATATTCAACCATCTTTATTAAAAAAAGAAAATGTTAAAAGCATTACTATAAGGTCTAATTTTCTGTTGCCCAAGACTGGTTATTTATGACTATTGCATGGTTGCCGGAAAGCTATTATAACCCAAATGTGCTTGCTTGTCTTATGAATACCTACATCAATGGAAGAATGACCATTACTCACTCATATCAGGGAACTGTTCCTTCTAATCCAAGGAAAAGCTGTCACAGGGAAGAAAAAATACCTTGGCTTTCACATACACTGGCTAATGACCCATGACCGCATGAAGCCAGAGTCAATGACAGCAGCACATCAGGGTCTGGTTGTGACATAAATGCCCTAAAAAGAAAACAGCAAGTGCTAGTAGAGGAAAAGAATTACTGTCACCCAAAATTGGAGTGTGTGTGCATGCGTGCACACTTCCAAACTGCATAAAATCTTCTGTCATCATGTCCAACGGAGACTAATCCAGCCCAGATTTACTACTCTCAGCCATGCCTCACAGGCTAGTGACCAAAAATACTAGTGGGATGTACTGCACTGATCTACTTGGCACAACAATCCTTCATGGGGACCACTGGCCTTGTACCACTTTAATATTGAGAAAACAAGAGCAATAATAGACCAACCAAACAGTAAACACCACAAAAGTGAAGACAGACAAGTTTCTCAGAAGCATTCTTTGACAGAGTGATTCTTTCAATGGGGCTTTCCACCCGTTTTTCCCATTACTCTGCCAATGATTTCCTTCTTTTCCCATTAGGGGTTTCTTTATTTCAAGAGAAAAATTGTTTGTTAAAATCATTTTGAAGATGCTTAAGACATTTAAAGAAATTGTTCTGGGTATTATTTTCACAAAACAATGCACTCATAGTATAATAATTCATTTAAGTGAACCATCTGTGCTCAAGATTTATTAAAATGGATTATTATCCAGCACACACACACACACGAATAAACTAGGTAGCGACCACAAAGTAAACCATCTAACCTTTGACTTCCGTATTTCCTCTTTTGTAGTATTTCTTGCAAAAATGAGTAAGTGACATATTGGTGTCTTCATTGCTTTCTGGCCATGGGCTGAGTGCACCTAACAAAGCTGGTAAGAACACAATTGACATTCAGATCAATCAATCAAAAGGCACAAATGAAGATACGAAATTTCATACACAAGAAATGCACAGTAACTTAGTTCCTGAAGTAGTAAGGGAGAATCAAACTGTGCTAATATTTGAATCATACACCTTTGGACCCAACGTATAAAAAGAGTTTCAACAAAATTCCAGGATATGCTATAGTAACAGCCTTTTCAGCAAGATTTAACTAGAGAAAAAACTGCAGAAAACTGGGGCACCAGTTCTGAAGGGATAGAGAGAGATCAATTTTGTTCTAAAGTTTTAAATGAAACACTCCTGTTTAGGGAAGAATTTCATTAAGGCAAAAATATAATATAAAAGTGCCCACTTAGGAAGAATGTACTATTAATTCTTAGCACTGCATGTGGAAGGGAAAATTACATTTTTATCTAAATGGTTTTTCTGCATAACCCATTCTTTTACAGCTCAGTAATGGGCACTCCTCACCATTTTTATTTGGGCCAGATCACTACTGAAAGCAAGAGCAGTCGTCAAAAACCATTAAAAAAGAAAACCCTTTAAAATCTATTCCACGCGGGGGTGGGTCGGAGGGGGTGGGGGAAGAGGAGAAGTAAAGTACATTTTGCAAGGTGATAGGGAGGGGAAAAGAAGAAATACACCAAATCAGCTTTACAAATTTTTAAAGCAATTTTTTCTGGTTCCTTCTTCAGACTTGAAGTAGGAACAGCTATTGTTTGATTGAATATATGAGCCCAATATGATCAAATACCACAATCAAGTGGCACTATCACTCTGAAAATTATACAGGATTTTTTCTTGCTGTGATTGGTTTCCTAACCTAAGTTACTACCATGTACAAAGACAAAACAAAATGTAGGATATGAAAAACTACTGTATTTTAATTACTATAAACAATTGCTCCTCTCCCATTAAAACTAGTTTCCTTCAATCTGAAAATGAATATAATCTAAACCAAAATTTCAAGCAAATGATACACTGTCCTAATGTTGTGGCCTTATCCTCATACAACAAGCAGCAGAAATACGCTCCATCAACAAGTAAAAACAGAACCCAGAACTGAACAGGCCCGTTTAATTAGGCTTTGCCTGAACAGGATTAGATATTAACATGAATCTGACAAAATATCCTCAGTTCTAAATTTTATAACTCATTATCCTAAAATTGACCAACATAAAAACAATCCTGTGTGCGCGCGTTTTAAAAAAAAAAACAAAAAAACATTTGATCCATAAACCTCTGAGATAAAGTAATAATCACCAGAAAATAGAGGCTAAGACTAAACCATTTTCTGAGCATTATTCATTTGATATTCCTCATCTCTGACTTTCTTCTGCGTCTTCTTTTAACCTGCTTATTTTTGACAACCATAGCAATACATTTTCATCTCTGAAAACATAAGTTCAGAAATGCAGTAATTATGGCTGATACAATTGGACAGGTAACAGTTTTTACCCCTTTTACCTAGCTATAGTCCTCCCTGCAATACAATAATTACAGGAAACTATTTCTGTTTTAAAGGTTTAGATAAAGACCGTTCCAAATTTAGGGCCATCAACCAACCCTCCATTATGCTTAATAGGTAGACATAAAAATGTCATTGTATCACCATCTCTCCAACTACATGTTTTTCCAGCTCTTGAAGTTTGTGTGTGTCTGATTCAAGGAAGAGATTTTCAACCTACTCTTTCTGTGATGGAAAATATTTGAAAGTCATTTGTATAAAGAGGTTTAAAATAAATTATCCAAATGTGAGAGGCTTTGGGTAATTATTTGAACTAAAAAGTAATCGCTTTCTCCAGAAAACACAAACGAATTATAAAAGCAACAGATCTGTCAGCAGCTAGTGCTGTGAATCTTTGCTTCTATTTTGGCAACAAGGCTAGGTCAAATTATATTTCCATTTGCCAATGGCAAAGAATTCAGAACTAGAACTAACGACAAATCTTTCCTCCAATAGTGGGTATCCGAGACCAGTGCAAGTAAGAGCAGCAAGCTACAAAAATAAGCATGTGTTATTTCTTGGATGTACATCAGTCCAAGCAAGCAAAACCAATGAATGCTCTTTATCTAGAACATTTGATACAATTATGTGCACAGAGAAGTTAAAACTGTGATTAACTCCAAGGATTTGAGGGTTTCTTTAGGTTTCAGTTTTGTAACTTTTTACATGTTCATTGCCTCCAAATCTCAGCACGGAGATCCAGCTAAACGCATACCCATTTTGTAGACAACTAGAAATAACTAAAAATTGATGTTCTGAAACTCTCTCTTGACTGGAACAAAAAGAAATGAAGGATTTTACTTCTGCATGTTCTTCTGTAATCTTTACTATCTCAAAATAGCCATCCGCGGCTTAATTGTATTTGAAGTGGTCCTATTTTTCTCCCTACTGCTAAATCTAAGGAATTATATGAGAAGAGCACAGAAAGATGGTGTGCTGGCTGCTCCAGTGATCATAAAAAGAGCACCATGTGTCTATATTTAGGAGTGGGGAAAGGCATACAGCACAGAAGTCCTCATACTGATTGGAACTATTTTGCTCTCCAGAACATTGCTTTCATTTTGTTTTTAAAACAGGAGTACAAGGCTGGTCATGTTTCGTCCAAGTTAAAGATATTTGTCTGCTCTGTACCATGCAATAATTAAATTGGTTCCGTGTGGTCATTTTGTCACATGGCTGCATGTGCACTAAAGGACTGCCCAATATCTTCTCTTGTGTTGGATTTGACTATCTTCTCTTACTTGGGCTGTAAATCGTTCAAGTGGGGAAGAGCTCTGAAGTTTGTAAAGAGCACTATCAAGTGCCCATGTCAATTTGTAGCTCTATAAAAATTATTTTAAATAATAATAGAGTGGAAACCTTTTGAAATAGATCCCATTGTGATCAAAAGCAAATATAAACTCAAATCACCACAAGCCAAATGGTAATGAATTGACCAACTGTGCCATCTAGCCAAGAGACTGACTACTCACATACATATTTTCTGTTCACTCTGGCTGGTGTAGCCTAGACAATCAAAAGCTGCATCCGTAACAGTGCATAGCAGAACACATGCAGCATAGTCTCTCTAGAAACAGTTAATTGGTTACAGTGCATTTTTATTTTACCTTTTAGAATTTCCTTTAATTACTCCCATCCTTCCCGTTCGGTCATTTCTCACGCATAAGACCAAAAGGCACAAAATGTCACTGAATAGGAGATTATGTAAAAATGCAAATGAGAGCTTTTCTGGGGGAAAAATGCAAACCCCTAAGATTCTAACCAGATAATTATAATCCTTAGTGCACTTCTCATTTGTGTGTGTTAATGGATCAACTTCCTCGTGTTGTACTTTCACCAATGAACTGATTCTAAGAGAAAATATAAAATAGTAAAAGGTATTAAATCCTCACAATTACATTTTTTGGAGGGGGGAGAGCATTTTGCCTCATTCATTGAATTAGAAGTCTGGATTCTAAACCAAAAAGGTGTTTTATATTTGTTTCATTTTTACCAAGAAATATGCTGCTTTTTTTAGTTATCAGTCCTTCTTCACCCTTAGGATAATCTTTTCATTAGCAATACAAACTCTCTAAAATATTTCATGACTATTGGCCTTAATTTTAAAACATTATTTTACCATATAAAAATGCCATTTCAAAACAACTGAACGATTAAATGCTTTCCTGGGAGAATGACTAAGGGCCTACCAAGGACTATCCAAACAAGGTGGGAAAGGAGGGGGGGGAATTAGCTTGTAACTCATTTCACATCATCTAATTTTTTAGGTGCTTCAAACACTGTACGTAGCAAGATAAAATAAATCAAATGCACAAAAGTTCAAGTAAACTAGCTTATAGGGAAAATATGGTAAGTGCAATGTCTAATAAAACATTCTGCAGTGAGGCACCAGCAGAATTCTTTAGGGCTTGTACATTTGTTATTTTTGCATTTAATCTCAAATGAACTATATTTACTTTAATGCAAAATCTATCATTGGAGCACTTAAACATGACCAGATTTCTGCATACCAAGCCAGAGTAGGCTTCGTCAGGCAAACCTCAAAACCTAAGAGAAATCTAGACACTGCAACTTCATGCACTGCATTTTTTATGTTAAAATACTATATAGAAATAAAGACAAATTTGCAAAAAATTTATTAGCACACACAAATGACACTTCCTGTAAAAGTTAAAAAACACACAAAGACAAGAAATGTCTTGTTTTCAGTAACTACTAGTAACCAATGCAGTGTGCACCTTTGGGAATGAAATACTTTTAAATAAGATTCGCTTATGCTGAATCTGTTATTGTCTAATATAGTCAAGAGAAAACTTTATTTGGAAATGATAGCATTTGGATTAGCACTGCTCTGATCTAAAAGGGCTACACTGTACACTTAAACAAGGTCTCCTGAAGAGATACAAACAAACTCATTATCCTTTGCTGTTGAACACAACACAAATTCTAGGTCTCCTAAACCAACCCCCCTGCACTGTTACAGATAAATGAAATTAAGTGTCAGAAAAACACTAATAAAACAAATGGCTTTTTAAAAAATATATATTTAGTGCAACACTGACCAAGTGCAGTTAAAAAAACTCAACTGATTATGCCAATTAAGGAACACATTAATGCCTTCGTTGCATAAGTGGGCTTTTGTCATTTGAAAGTGGAAGAGTGAAACAAAGACTGGATGTTTTGTGGATTTTTTTTTTTTTGCAATCCTGTATCATCTAAGATGTTCTCTTTGAAGTATTAAGAAAGTCAGCTTGTTAAAATTAATGGATTAGACCTCCAGCTGTTAAATTCACAGCCGTACATTTAAAAGGTATTTAACTTTGCAACTCTTGCATATAATCCTTAAACATACTTCACGTTGCAAGAAACTTCTTTGTGGTGTTCTTCCGCAAAAGGAAAGAAAAGAGTTGTTATAACGTTACTAATTATCAACATTTCAACAGAAAAGATGGCTTAAGTGTCTCAGGAAGATAAAGCAGCCAACTACAAGAGACAATGTTTTTGTCTAAATTTTTAGTACCATCAATATGGTCCAAGTGTGGGATCCAGCTACAAGATATTGAGGAAAATTCTGTTTAACATCCATTTTAAATCAAAACTACGAATTGGACTATTTAACTATGGCAAGAAGAGAGTCAGCTTGGATTTCGTATTTCTTAGATAAAGTGATAACATCTTCAATGTTATTTCTGATAAGATATCCTCTGCTGTGCCATTGATCTCAAAATTAAAAGCCACAATATAAAATACAGACTAAGAAAACGGGAGGTACCAAGTCATTATGTTCTAAGTACATCCCAAACCAAAGATGTATCTTTTAAAAGTCTCCCTGAAGTAAGTGAATCTCAATTAGTCTTACTAAAAAACATTTTATTTCTTTTTAAGGGAAGCTCTTGTATTTTAAAGAGAAAAAAAAAGCCAAAACGGATGGAATGATTGCTACTGGTTGCATTAGAGTCCCACTACAGACTGCTATTCTGAAGTTGACATAGATAATCTATGTCATTATGCATATAAAGCATTCCAGCCTGA
Source organism: Chelydra serpentina (assembly GCA_037349315.1). Lineage (NCBI taxonomy): Eukaryota > Metazoa > Chordata > Testudines > Chelydridae > Chelydra > Chelydra serpentina. The sequence goes on from JBAIAC010000040.1 coordinate 20,408,892, forward strand.
AAATATGGAAAAGGATATACTTTACAGTAGTTACAAGACAGGCGACAATTCCACTGCCCAAGAATTAACCTCTTATGCTAGATATTTTAAATGTGTTAGAATCAAGTAACAACTGTTTTGGAGATGTCAGATACATTTTTCATTAAAAAAAAGGAGATACTGAACAATATGAAACTTCTCTTTAAAAAGACAATAAAGCCAGCCTACAGGATATGCAGAAATTCATACTTTGATATAATCAGGTTCTGACTAAGCCAGTATTACACACACACACACACACACACACACTTTATATACATATTTCACAGAGATGCACATACACACTTATAAATTATACATATACACATATATAAATACTAAATAATGTACAGTCATTTGTCTAGTACTACAATTTTATATGAATATATGAAAAGCATTTTGCTGTATCAAAACCCTTACATTGTCCAGAAGACTGCAGAGGCTGGGATTTAATTGTTACAATCATCGGAAGTCTGTTTATTTTTAATCACTCCTTTGTTCAATGCCTTATAAAAATCAGAATTTGTTGGGTAGAAGTAAAAACGGAACATGATATCTTAAGAGTCTTACAAAAAATGGAATTACTATTGTATAATAAATTGTTCAAACACTACTAGATCATTTGTTAGAAAGACATGTAGTAGACATACAAAATTAAAAAGGAACATAGTGCAATAGAATCACAGATCAGAATAAATCTCTGCTTTGACCTATACCTCTAGTTTCACCCATTTCCTTTAACACTGTGACAATTTGAAGAGACCAAGGGTATTCTAAATATATCGATCTTTCCATCTCTCTCACACACACAACCAAATATGTCATTAGAAAATAACAGAATCTGTTACCAAAAAAAATTAGCCTACTAACACTGCAAGCCAAATCTGAATTCATGCCAATCATCTATTATTCTGGACTGAAAAATCTAAAGAAAAAAGAAATGCAAGACTAAGAAAAATACAGACAACAAGTACGACAGTTACTGAAGCCAATAAATCCACATACTTCCTGCATTAAATATTTCAGTATTTTAGAATAGTTATGGCAATTGATACTAAAATTTTTATCCTTATTCCCAGTCTCATCCGATATTTGGCATATAAAGCTGCAAATATTTTATCTCTAGCAGTATATAAAACAGAAGCAAGTGTTTCTGAACAGGACCATTTTTCTATAAAATGATACTACAAAGCTAATGGTTGGTCAGAGTAAATGAAATGGTGCTATTGTCATTCAAATGAAGCCAAATCAGTCAGGAGCAACCTTGCTAGATTTTTACAGATCAGAAGAGTTTAAGAGATCATATTAAATCCAAATCTAAATGCACAATGAAATCTTCATTGCAATCTGCAGTGGGAGTATTCTCTCCCCATAAATCAGCCCGCTAACCCAGATCATTTATTAAAAATGTATATTTCATATCTGCAGAGTATATCACATAACTTCTTGGCAAGGGTAATTGCATTTCTGGTAACTTAAAATTCCTCATGGAAGTTTAAATACCTCTATCAAGCAAACAAATTAGCATCAGGAATCATAGTTTCACTGCTGTAAAGTAAGTTTAGTCAGTGTTAACTCATTTCCTATAGTCCTTATTACAGTATAAGCCAATTTCAAATCATATGTTGCTTTTAATGTTATTTCAGCATTTGAATCGCCGCACAGGAAATCTGACAAATTCCATCTTAGTAAACAAAACTATTCCCCTTGGTAAAATCTCTCAAATAAGTCAGCAGCTTTCTAAAATAAAACCCACCAAAGAATGTATTGGGAGCTAAAAGAAAATTTGACAAGGACTAACAGCGGTATCTAGAGAGAATCTAAGTCCTTTTTTAATTTGTTGTAGAAATGTACAGTTTTAAATAGTTTGCTCGGTTAGCATTTTATGTCTGTTGGCTTGTTCCAAAGACAAGTTTATTACTGCTATGAAATATTTAAGAACCTAAAGATCAGAAATTAAACGTACTGAGCTGGACTTGGAAATGAAAATGGGCAACCACCAATGTAAGAGCCACAAAGGGTAACCACATCTATTTTCATTTTCCCTGATTAACACCGGTGTGGTTTTAGGTTACATATTCCTGTGGTGCAAATGTCAAGTGAAGGCATCAATATGGACCTTAGAAATTTCAATGGTGGGGGTGGGGAGGAACAAAAAACAAGTACTTAACTATTGGCCTCCCAGAATGTACTAATCAAAACTCCATTGGAACAAAAAGTTTTCCTAGTGTAGTCAAATTAGGTAAAATGAAACATACTCAATTCATCCTGGGCTTTGCAAGTGATCTTGGGCTGGCTCTTCCTAAATACAGTTAGCTAGGGTTTTAAGAGTCATCAGTATTTCTACAGACACAATTTTAATGTTCCTCAATACTAGATCCCGGATGGATAGCACAGAGAAGATATAAAATTATATCAGGCTGTCTGGAAAATCCTACTATTTGCTTTACAAAACGTTTTTAGTACAAAGAACTTAATACTGGAAATATTCCTAACTGAAGAGGACACTTTTAATAAAGATAATATCTTAATAGGATGAAACTTCCAAATATATAAACAAAATGTCAAACAGGCTGTATATATATGTGTGTACACATGCATGTGTTATCTATTGTCATCTATCCTTAAATTCACTACTCACACAAACATTGATATAGACGTGACAAACAAACACTCATTCTAATACCACTACCAAAAAACTACAGAGCATCAGCAAAGAGCCTGTAGTCACTGCAATTATACAGACAAGTTGTTTCTTCCATTAGCGTGGGTATTAACTGAATATTTAAAGGAGTTGCCTTCTACAGACAGAAAATACTTCAAACAAACAAAGCTCCTGCAATCACAGAACTCACTAATCTTAAAAACACAAAAACCATACACACTTTGGATAACCGCCTCAAGAACAGGGAATGCTGACTTCAATGATCCATGAGTTAGAACTTCTCCATTCACCCTATTTATAGCCTTCAAAAGAAGTCCATAGAAGAATCAATGCATGTCACAGTAGTTGTGTGTTATGTACAAAACAGAAGAGGTTCTTTCTGACCCCTGTGAGTATAACTTAAAAAAATTCAAAATCTTTGTACGGGAGGTTAAGCTATACTTCAGAAATATGAGTATTTTAATAGTATAATAAAATTAAATGCTTTAATAAACTTATAACCTTTCACACTGTACTGTATTAAGTATTACTAATGCTTGGATCCTAAGTAGTGATGTTTGAAACCTACATACATTTTCTGTATATGCACAACTGGAAATACTTAGAAATCTACATTGTTTTAGGCAAATTCCAGTTGACTAAAAATGGGTTGAACTTCAGTCACATGATAAATAAAAACCCTTTCTTAAACACAACTTCAAGCACGTAATGATATGATTTAATTAAAAATGTAATATTTCTTATTTTGTGACAGGAAAAAGAACTCATCTACTTTGCCTCCTATCATTTCAAAGAACAATTAAAGTGAATTCTCTACTTATCTATGTCACTTGTTTTGTTTGAAGAACTGGTCCATTTAAACCTTCCAAGGGGTAAAAATGGAAAGCAAAATGAATGTATCTATCCAGTGTTCTCGAGTTAGATCAATATCTTATTTTATGTTAAGAGGTTTAAGTACTAAAACGTATCCTTATATAGGAATACAAGTTACTGTACCTAGTTTTCCTTCCAGGAACACCAGCACAAGAGTGATGAGCTGGCTCTTGTAATAATATTTATGATTATCATTATATGAGAAGGAAGAGTTATTTCCTTAAAAGTACTGGTGACGATCAAACAAGCCCATTTTTTAAAAACAAACTGTGTGTAGGGGAGTTGTCTCAAACAAACAAAAAAAAACACTGCCACAGTCACATGTACACAAGAAAAGCTTGTAATATTAAGCCAAGCTGTAACAAAAAAGAGTCCAAAAATATTTCATTTGGTTTTTTTTAATCCAATAAATTAAAATCTAAAAAACGTAGTTTCATTTTTTCCCAATCTGCTTTTAATTAGAGTGTGCATGACTGTGTGTGTATGTCTGACAAGGTAGAACTGACAGGAACTGTGATTTGTGCTAACTAGCTATTGATCCAGTCAGATCTAGATGTTGTGTACAAGAAACAATAAAAGAGAAGGGGCCAGGAAGGATGCTGTGTGCAACTCCATTTAAAAATGGAAAGAAGGGCCCCAAACAAACCAATTTATGTCCTTGCCTGGGCGAAGCATGGAGAATGCTGATGGGTTTCCTAGAGTCTGCTGTGCATGCTAAGCACTCCCGCTTCAAATGAGAGTCTCCAGTGCTGGGCATTAAACATGAACAAAGAGACAAACAGTGGGGGCTAGCATTCATGCTTCAGAAAACGAAAGCTGGAAAGCCCACCAGAACTGGAAGTAAGAAGTTATGGAGTTTTCAAACCACCCAAACTCCATTTTCATTTTAATAACCTCTCTTTTTACCTAAATTCCAAAGTCAATCAAGGGTACTACAAAAAACAGCTCTTAAGAGGAGACAGTGAAAATAGATCTGAACCAGCCTAACATTAGCAAAATCAATCAACATATAATACATGATACATGTATGTGTGTACATGATATAAAATATATATACACACACACACGTGTGTATACATATAGACAATTTTACATATTTAGTATGTGGGAGAAGGGTGTGTACACACACACACCTTAAATCAATGAGCTTAGAAAAAATGGCTTTTTACATAAAAAGGAAATTATTAAATCTGAAATCATCTTTGTTAAGGAGCTTTTATAACAAACTGTTTTCCACCCATGTATTTTTTTCACTTTAGAATTATAATGCCCTCTAGATAATAAAGAAAACCAAGAATTAAAACTAAATGTTGATATTAAACATCTGTCAACTAAGCATGGTTTTATACTGACAAACACGGAGTCTGATTTTATATTTTCTTTATGTTAACAATAGTAGAAACTTCTTAGCTCAGCACCACATCTTTAAAAGATAAACAGGAAAATACTTAGAAACAGAGACTATGCAACATTGACACCAAACACATTTTTGCTGGATTCACCAAAACCCTTGTAATACAAAATATATATCTATATATAGATAGATATTCAAAAGTAAACATTGCCACAGCAGGAAGTTCTCTTCTGTCAATATATGTATTTCTGCAAATTAAACTGAGAGCCCCATCTGAACACTTGCCATGTATATTTAAACTTTCCATGCTTAATTAATTAATGAAAAAAAATTAGTTGAGTTCACCCATGTTAACACAAATTACTTAGAATACTGCCTAACTGAAATTAGAATTAATGTGTTATGGGCACAAACAAGTTACGATTTTAAAACCATCATCCTAAAAGCTGTAAAGAAACCGATTGTCTGCTGCTTCTACGGTAAGGGTTCCGTTTGTTTTAAGTAGCAAAGAGCCACTATTCATTTAGCCAATGAAGTTCTAAGTGTGTAGGTTTATAGGGGAGGGGCGGTGTTTTGTTCCTAATCTGAGCTGTGGATTCCATTCACCCAAACCAGCAAAGGTTCCCTAAATCACTGATCACCTACCTAACCTAACGGTAACTCCCCTGTTAAATTCCCGACCAAACATATTTTCCTCTTTCGAGTTCACAGAGGAACAATTGCTCCTTTGTGTAAGGATGCCCAACCTAGTCTTGGAAAGCAACAATCCAAGCAAACTGCCGCTAGCAATACATTTCCTATTAGCAGGTCCCTACGCAAGAGTCAGGAGTTTACATAGGGTGTTGTAGACAGAGAGAGGTGACAACCCTAACGCCTCTTTACCAACCCCGATTAGGTAATTACATTTCCATATTCAACAGTGCTTCTAGAAATAATGGGTGCCGAAAGCCTGTTTGTTTTAATTAGAAACTGACCTGCTCGGGATGGTTGAAAAACTGCAGAGCAGGACAAACGGCCCAGCTGACTCAACCTTAAACACACCGCCTAAGGAATTCCAGGGGTAGGAGGGGAACCCCAAGCACCCCCGGTTCCCCTTTTATGACACTCAGTCAAGCGAGGTGAGTGGCCTGTGCCGGGAGCATGGTGATTAAGCAAGCTTTGTAAGAGAACAACGCGTGCCACCAACCTGAATTCATGCTCAGAAAGGGATCAGAAATAGATACCTTCTTTGCTGGGATTCTGGGGCTTTGACTTCTCCCACGGTGCCATCGCTTTGTCCTCCTCCTGTCCCTCCATCAAGGACTTCTCGCTGGGCATGTACCAGGTGGAGTTATGCTCTGCCATGAGAGAGTCCAGGTCTATCGTGCTCATGGCACCTTTGACGTTCTCCGAGCAACAACTGTTCAACTCGCCCTCCCCGTTCTGGCCGGGGCACTCGGCCTTTTTGCTCTTCATGCCCAGGGGCTGGTCTTCGGAGATGCTGAACTGCTGCCGCTGGAGCTGGATCTGCGCCTGCAGGATCTCCAGCGGGTGGATCTCGTCCTGGGCCGCCGCGCTGGTGGGGGTGCGCACCTGCTCCAGGCCCGGGGTGCCCGGGTGGGCGCCCCCGCCGCCGCCCAGCCCGTAGCTGTCCGGGGCCGGGGCCGAGGCGCCCAGCAGGCCCAGGGCCAGCGGCTTCTGGCCGCCGAGCAGCGCGTGCTCCGCCCGCGGCAGCTTGGGGGAGCCGCCCAGCAGCGGGCTGCGCGTGGGCTTGGCCAGGGCGCCGTCGGAGCTGGAGGACACCTCGTCCTCGTGGCCGTAGGCGGGGCTGGGCTCGTCGGGGAAGTCCCCGCGCGGGGAGCCGCCGTCCGACTTGCTGGCGCTCTGGATGCCGCTGTCCAGCGAGGCCATGAGGTCGGGCTGCTCGGCCAGCAGCAGCTCGCCGCCCTTGGCCCAGGAGGGCGAGGTCAGCGGCTTGTCGGCGCCGGGCGGGCCCGGGCTGGCCGCGCCGCCGCTCTCGGCCGGCGGGAACTTGTCGAAGAAGCCGCCCGGGCTGACGTGGCCGCTGTCCCGCTTCCGGCGGCCCCGCCCGCGCCCGCCGGCCGCCGCCGCCGCCGCCTTGCCCTCGCCGCCCGGCGCGGCCTCGGGCGCGTAGCCGGGCGACAGGCTGGTCTCGGGCGGGGCCTTGGCGGCGGCCGCGCCGGGGAAGAAGTCGGGGCCGGGCGCGGGGCCGCCGCCCTCGGGCTCGGGCGGGCCCAGCTTGCGCTTGCCCTCGGGCGGGCTCTTCTTGGCGAAGGTGACGTGCAGGTTGGGCGCGCCCAGGCTGGCGATCATGTTCTGGCAGGCGGTGGAGAGCGCGGCCAGGCAGCTCTGCCCGAACACGTTCTCCTTGGCCGGCTTGGCGAAGGAGCCCAGCGACAGCGCGCCCAGCTTGCTGGCCGCGGCGCGCGGCGCGGGCGGGAAGTCGGGCGGCGGCGGGAAGGCGCCGGGCGAGCCGCTCGCGCCGTGCGGCGGGGCCGGCCGGCCTGAGGCGCCGAAGGCGAAGCCCGCCTGGCCGCCCAGCGGGGGCGCGGCGAAGTCGGCCGGCGGCCGGCGCTCGGCGGGCGCGCCGGGGGACTGCAGCGGGGCCAGGCCGGCGCCGAACGGGGCGTGGACGCCCGGGGAGTGCAGGGCCGGCCCGTGTCCGTCCCCCGCCAGCCCCAGCCCGCCCGCGGCCGGCCGGAAGAGCAGGCCGGAGCCGTTCTGCGGCAGGCTGAGGTCGTGCGGGCCGGGCTCGGCGGGCAGGCCGGGCCCGCCCATGCGCCGCGGCAGCAGCTCCCCCGGCGGGGGCGGGCCGGGGAACCAGCCGCTGTCCTGGGCCAGGTGCGGGGCCGGCGGCTCGAAGCCGGGCCCGCGCGCTCCGCTGTCGCGCTCGAAGCCGGGCTGCGGCATGGCGCCGACGGGGCCCGCGTGCACCAGGCCGCTCGGGCCGACGTCCCCGTGGTGCCCCAGCTGCTGCAGGCTGGGCTGCCGGAGTCTCTGCTGCTGGCTGCGCGACGCCATTTGTTTGATCATGAGCGCCGCGTTCTGGCGCTGCTGCAGGGCCTGCGGGTCGGGGCCCGCGTGCTGGAGCGGCGGCCCCGGGGCAAAGCTCTCGGGGCCCGGGGGCGTGAACTCGCCCGGCAGGCCGGGGTAGGCGGAAGGCGAGAGGTGGTTTTCCATCCCCGCGCTGTGCAGGGCGTTATTCCAGGACGCGCACCTCTCCACCGCGGGGTTGGCGGGGAAGTCAAACCTAGGCCGCTTGGCCACATTCATGTAGGGGGCATCGAAATGCTGCAGTCTCTGGTTTGGGGGCTGCTGCGGAGGAGGGTGCTGCATGTTAAACACGGGGTCGGTATATGGGTGCATATTCCTGTTCTCCAGTCTGTGAATGGGGTATTCAAACTGTGCGTGCTGGTTCTGCAGTATCGGCCCATTGTCCTGCAAGTTGGGGTTGGGAGTGTTGGCTTCTGTTTGCTGTTGCCTAGGAATTGCTGGCGGACAGGAGTTTTGTCTGGCCAGTAAACCTGGCTGCTGCTGCTGCTGCTGCTGCATCAAAGGATGTCTGGCGTTAACACCAGGCTCCATGCCCACAGACATCTTACGAGCACCTCCAAACCTTTCAAAGAACACACCATGCTGCTGCTGGGGGTGAACTTTGGACATCCCCACTAGGCCCGGTGCTCTGGGCAAAACAGATGTGCCAGGGAAACTGCCACCCCCTGGAACTTGTCTGCCAGCACCATAGTGAGGAAGCTGCCCGTCTGACTCGGAAGGAGAAAACACTGGCAAATCAAAGTGTCCGGAAGGGGCATCGCTGGGGTAATTGTATTCCAAAGAATCGACGCCTGCCTGGTTGGGAAGCCGCCTCTGCTCCAGGCTGTGGGAATCCGAGGAGCTGGAGGCCGGCAGCCCATGGAAGGAGGCAGCCCGGTTGGGAGACTGATCCAGCGGGAGGCAGGGCGCTGGCACGGCGTGGTTAGAGGCGCTGGAATTATGGTGCTGGAAATCAGGCATGTTACCCGACCTCTGCTGTCCAAAGCCTTCGCCCCCCTGGTTCTCGGCCATATGTTCATATCCCTCTGCAAAGGCTTGCTGGCTGCCCAGGTTGTTGTTGTAGCTCATCAGCCGCCCTCCATGCAAGCAGGAGGCGCTGGGATCGGACCCAAAGTTGCTGCTGAAGTGTGGGTGATGCTGGTGGTGGGTGTTGGGATGAGCGTGGTGAGGCTGCTGGTTGCCGAAAAAGCCATGAACCGGCTGCGCCTGCATCCCCCCGCCATGCAGCTCGGAGTGTCCCCGCGCATGGAAGCCGTACGCTTCCCCAGACATGTTCATGTTCATGCCCAGGATGGGCGGCTCGCCCAGGGCGCTGAGGGCCGGCTCCGCGGGGCCCCCGGCGTGGAAAGCTGGCGACTTGAAGTGGGAGCTCATGGTCAGTCCGGCCTGGCTAAAGTTTCTCTCGCCTTGTCCGGCGGTTCTGCTGCTGATCTGCGGCTCAAACTGCTCCAGCCCAAACATACTTCCGGGGATCAGCAGGGCATGGCAGCCCGGGGCGCGACTCGGGCCGGCTCCCCCAGGAGCGCGCTCGGAACCGCGGCGAGCGACAGCGCCGAAGGCAAGGGGCCGTGTCCCTGCAGCGCAGCGGCGGGGCGAGCCGGGGTCCCCAGGGAGCGGTCCCCGCGCTCACATCTTGCAGGGGCAGGTGGCCGGGGCGTGGGGGCGCGGAGCGGGGATGCGCTCGGGCGGGACTGGCGGCCTCAGCCCCGGCGGCTTCCAAACAAAGTTCAAGGCGATGAAATCGGTCCGCCTGGGCCCGAGCCTCCGCCCCACGCAGCCCGGGGCTCTCCGAGCAGCCGCGGCACTTACGCCTGGGAGCGCCCCGCTCCCTCACACCTGGTGCGGCGGCCGGCTCTCCCCGACATCCGGCGGGGCTCGGCTCCGCGGCTCATCGGCTCCAGTCCCCGGGAGCTCCGCTCCGCATCGCCGGGCTGCAGAGGCGCTGGGAGCGCGGCTCAGCCTCTGCTTCTCCGCTGGCCTCGGGCAGCCCAGCGCGGGTCCCGGCGGGCTGCGCACGGGCTCCGCGCCTGGCTGGGCGCTCCGAGGGGCTCCCCGCCCGGCGGCCGGACCGAGGCTCTCCCGGCGCTGCCGCTGCGTTCCCGTGGGCCCGGGCTCGGGGCGCTGCGGGTCCCCGTAATCCGCTCTGCGGGCGGGTCCCGCCGGCGGTGCAGGGTGCCCGGCTCGGGGCGCTGCAGGGTCTCCGCTCCCCTCTCTTCCGCTCCCGCTCTCACCCAGCGCTGGAGAAACAGCAACAAGTTTTGCATTTCAGCAATCAATTCCAGCCATTAGCGCTGCACCAATGAGCGGGACGCATGCTCCGGGCCCGGGGCGGGGCTCCCCGTTAAGGTGGCTCCGTCCCGCTGCAGCTCCGCCGCCTCTGCGAGCCGGGCTCTGCCTGCGCGCGTGTGCCCATCACCGTCCCGCCCGGCCTTGGCTCTGGCCGCGCCTCTCGGCACTTTAACACCCCCCCCCCTGCAAACTGGGCGAGCAACAAATGTCGGCCCGAAAGCGGCTCCTTTGTTCGCGCCAGCGCTGGGCTCCGCGCGGCAGGAGCGGCAGGGCCTGGGCGGCCTGGGGGGCGCGGGGGTCTTGGCGGTCCCCGTCCGCACAATGCCCGCCGGGGAGGGAGGTGCCGCCGCAGGAGCAGCCGGGCGGGAGTCACGGTGCCGGCACTGGGAGCAAGCCCCGGGAGCGGAGCGGGGGAGAGACAGCCCGAGCCCGGCTTGACATGTACCTGCTCCTCGCGGGGGTGTCGGGGACGTGTTCACACGGCCCGTTGCTCCGCTGGCCGGGGGGCGCGAAGTGCTTTTGTTAAGGGTGAGTTTTCCGGGGGAGACCGGTCCCCAACGCGCCTCACCAATGCCCGTCCCCAATGCTCAGCTCTCCCCCGGCACCGCGCACCGGGGGTCAAGATGCCGGCCTCCTCCCCCCCACTTTCATGTTTCCGTCTGCAATGGACGAGGGTTGGGGGGGGCATCTATTGATCGCTGCTGTCCTTGGGGACCTGGGCTGGGGGGCAAGAGAAATCCGTTCTGAGCATTAGAAACAACCAGGGCAAAGTCCCGGCTCGATGGGTTATTTCTGGGCTTTATTCCTACACTTGCTTCAAGCGTTGCGCGAAGTACTAGGGTGTGTAAGCAAGAGTTGTGTTGTAACGGTTATCGTGTTTTTTATTATTATTCTCATTCAAAGTAATGGCCAGACAGCCACGCCTCCTTAAGAGATCAATTCGTCTAGAGGGGCTAAGGAGAGGAATTGGGCTGTGATACCAAAATCGATAAGTGTAATTTAATATCTGCGCTGCTCTTTATGAAATATTTATCCCAATAATCTTAGTTAAACTGTTTAGCTCTCTCGGCTCTCCACGGGGGCTGAAACCCACCCCGCAATTAGAAGTGTGTAAAAAGGGGGGACAGCTTTGGAATCAGGTAGTCAAAGGGGATCTTGGCAACAGGGTCACATTAAAACACCTACATTACAATTACGCTAACTCATTTAAATATCAATAAAATATTACATGTGTTTAAGGTCGGTGTAGATCCGGCTCGTTCCAATATTTTCTAAACTGCGCCTTAAATAAACGTTGTACAGAAATTATTCTCACCCCATGTCTTTTTCCATTTAGGCTTGAACCTAACAGGCCGTACAAGCCGGGATGGGAGAACTTATCCGGTTCTCCCCATCACACCCTGCTCGTTAAAGATGGATTAGACTGAATCCAAAGGCTTTAAAAATATCGGGAGAAACTTCTCCCGTATTTGTGGGTATGCGCTGGGCAAACGGGAGAACGTCAGGCGCCGCCCTTTCTAAAGGAAAATCCTCTCTCTCTTTTTTAAATCCGAGGATTTAGAAATAAACTACAATGCAGGTGCTCGCAGCTCCTAGATGTCAATAGATTTAAAAAAATAAAAATGAAAATTACTCCAACCAAAAAAATGAGATCTATAAATAAGCGGCCGAGAAGAAGTATTTGTATATGGCAGTAGAGTTTTAAAAGGATTTTTCTGCAGGATCAGGATGCTGGGCTGTGATTAAATATTGATTTTGTGTAATTAGTTTTCATGTGAACTATCCTCCTTGCTGATGGCTTAGAGATTTCAGAACTAGAAAAGAAATGGAATTGGACATGGAAATTATTACTTAGCAAAGTGACGGGAGGAGGAGAGCTGTGGAAGGCCTGGGGTGCGTAGTTTATACCAGACGAGGGGCAGAAAATAAAATAGGTGAAGCCTGACAGTGATACAAAGGAATAAAAGAAAATCTTACCGAGTCCAGGGGAAATAAGTGACAACAGGCCGGGCCAGCTCCCCAGCCCAGCGGCTAACACAATGTAACACGTTGCAGGGAAAAGCCAGCATTGTAGCCCGAGCATTTCTAGGTGGAGGGTCTAGTCTTATGCCCGGTGGGGTGTAGGAAGGTCCCCTAGTCTACAGCAGCGCGGACCTGGCGTTGGTTTTCAGACAAGCCCGTTCTTACCCCGGCCCCTGTTGGCGCGGGACAGGACAAGCCCAACACAACCCAGCTCATGAAGGGAAAGACGCGGGGTCGCTTTTTTAACCTTCCCCAACCCCCCACGTCTAATTACAGGGCACCCAAGTGCCCAGTCTTCTATTCAGAGCGTTCGGGCTAAGAACTGTCTCTCCAGGCGGGTGTGTAAAAGCGGGATTGTGCATCGCGCTCTCGGTTAATGTCTGTGTGAGGCTGAATTTCTCGGAGAGCGAGTGGTGGGGTTTTGTGTGAGCCTGTTTGCAAGAGTGCTGTTGGGATGGTTTCTTTGAAACAGACACATTGCCCCCTAGTGCAGAGATGCACACAAATCCCAGCCAGATCGGGAGAGAAAAGAAACAAATCCTCCCGGAGACAGGATATGAATGAAACACGGGTCGCTCATTATTTTCAACCCCCTCCTCTTAGATTTTTCTTCCTATACAGGGTAAAGTGCGGATACTAAATGCACGATTTCTGCTTCAGCGATAAACAATTCAATCAGGCGCAAGGCTGTTCAAAGCTGCTACTCGGAGATAGTTTCACACTCTACCTTCTCAGCCGCCTCCTGATGGCAAACGCTGAACTGGAGACGATTGTAAACTAGTGACTACCCCGGACTCTCCGCGCCCCTCGCCCCCTTTGTGTTGAAATGCTACTGGGGCCGACCCCCCCCCCCCAGGTCAGAGCCGCACACGCGGCTCCGTGTAGATTGCGCCCATTGACCCCACGTTCCGAATGGACCAGGCACGGGGGGGTTCATGCCCGGCTCCCCCCGAGGTGCTCTGCCGAGGGTGACGGGGCGAAGGCGCAGCGGGGAGGGAGTGGGGCCACCTCGGGCCCCGCCGAAGCAGAATTTAACGCGCCCCCCGGCCGCGATGGGAGCCGGGTCCCTGCGCCTTCGTCGCCTGATCTTTGCGCCTCTGTCCGAGCCCGGCGGCGGCCCGGTTCCACCGCCCGATGTCCCCGCGGGCGGAGCCGGGAACGCAGCGAGGGCAGGAGGCGCCGGGCCGGCCCCTCCGGGCAGAGCGCAGCCCAGCCGGCCGCTGCGGGGTGGCGGAGAAGCGCCGGGAAGGGATCGCGGGGCGCCCCGCCGCCTCTGCCCTGGGCCTGGCCCGGGGCTCGGCTGCACAGCACCGCACCGCCGGAGCGATCCGTTCCCGGGCCAGGCAGAGCCGCGTGGATCGGCGCCCGCAGCCCCCGGGCTAGCGCGGAAACCCAGCGCAGGCTGCGGGACCCGGGACGGGGTAATAGGAGCCCCTATAAGACAAACACCCCAAAATCGGGACTGTCCCTAGAACATCTGGTCACCCTAGGGCTGTGAGAACCCAAAGGTGAGGGTAAGTGATCACCCAAACCTTGACTGAATTGTAAGACATGCCCTTATCACTAAGTGCGGCGGCTTCTAACTGAAGAGTGACTGAAGGCGGTTACCTGGGACATGGATACAACTTGGCAAACAACGACGTTTTGTTCCGGGTCCGCAGGAACGTAGGTTTGCACTTGTACAACTGACAACGCAACTTCTCTGCAGGATTTAGGAGTTTCTGCAGCAGATAAACTGAAGCAAAAATGCTGAACAAAACTATTAATGAAAGAGAAAGAACCTTTTAAGAATATAAGAATAGCCAAACTGGCTCAAACCCATGGTTCATCTAGCCCAGTATCCCTTCTCTGACAGTGGCCAGTGCCAGCTCTTTCAGAAGGCATGAACTGAACAGGGCAATTTTGAGTGATCCATCCCCCGTTGCCCAGTCCCAGCTTCTGGCAGTCAGAAGTTAAGGGACCTCTGGAGCATGGGGTTGCATCCCTGACCATCTTGACTAACACTCATTGATAGACCTGTCCTCCATGACCTTATCTATTGTTTTAAACTCAGTTATAGGTTTGGCTTTCACAACTAGGGGGAGCAGAGGTCCTGATTTTATAGGGAAAGTCCTGATATTCAGGGCTTTTTCTTATAGGTGCCTATTACACACCCCCACCCCGATTTTTCACACTTGCTCTCGGGTCACCCTCTTCGCAACATCCCCTGCGAACAAGGTCGATAGGCTGTGTGTTGCATGAAAAAGTACTTCCTTTTGTTTTAAACCTGTTGCCTATTCATTTCATCAGGTGACCCTTAGTTCATGTGTTATGTGAAGGGGTAAATAACACTTCCCTATTCACTTTCTCTACACCAGTCATGATTTTATAGACCTCTACCATATCCCCCCCCTAGTCATCTCTTTTATAAACTGAACCATCCCAGTCTTTTTAATCTCTCCGTGCCTGGAAGCAGTTCCCCACCCTTAGTCATTTTTATTACCCTTCTCTGCGCCTTTTCCAATTCTCACATACTATTTTTTGAGATGGGGCGACCAGAACCGCAAGCCGTATTCAAGATGTGGGCGTACCATGGATTTATATCGTGGCATTCTGATATTTTCTGTTTATTATTGAGCCCTTTCCTGATGGTTCTTAACATTCTGTTAGCTTTTTTGACTGCCGCTGCACATTGAGCGGCTCTTTGCAGAGAACTATCCACGACGACGCCAAGATCTTTTTCTTGAGTGGTGTCACGGGTTCTCTTTGTGGCTGCATCTAGGGAATAGCTCCGCATGGTCTGACATCTCTCTGCATCTCATTTGTGCTGTGGCCCCTCTCATGCTCCAGGAATTTCAGTGCTTCCGCTTCATGACTTGGAGTGCTCCCTTTTCATAGCTTGGCTCCCCGGCCAAGTCACTGTGTTCTCCCCCTTCCGGTGCAGCCAGCACTGGACTGGCTGACTGGGTATTGTTCCCAGCAGTCCTCCAATCCATGGGAATGCCACTGTCCAGCGGCTGGTAGGGGAACCTGGGCCTGCCCTCTACTCCAGCTTCCAGCTCAGGTACCCTCTAATCAGGCTGGTAGGGGAACCTGGGCCTGCCCTCTACTCCAGCTTCCAGCTCAGGTACCCTCTAATCAACAGCCAAAGTCTCTCTCAGAACTATTCTGTCTCCCTGTGAATGACATCTGTTGACTTATATATAAATGGAGATATGCCAATCTCCTAGAACTGGAACAACCTTGAAAGGTCATCGAGTCCAGTCCCCTGCCTTCACTAGCAGGACCAAGTACTGTCCCCTGACAGATTTTTGCCCCGATCCCTAAACGGCCCCCTCAAGGATTGAACTCACAACCCTGGGTTTAGCAGGCCAATGCTCAAACCACTGAGCTATCCCTGCCCCCCCCCTGCCCGCCTGCCCACTTCAGTGGGAATTGGATCACGTCCCAACTGAGAAACAAGATCTTGAAGCAAGCAAGGTCTCTTGACATTATTCTTCCAGGAAAGCCAAGTGGTATGTCCCATCACTCTGGTCTTGTCTGAATTAGTTCTATAATAAACTCAGGGAAGGGAACCTCTTAGTTAGAAGTTGTAGTGTACATGGCACCTTGCTGTTCCTGGCCAGGCTTCTCTACTAGCTTCCAAAAGGAAGAGATTTGCATTTGTTGAATACTGTCACGGAGTATAGGGGAGTCCGGCCCTGCACCCCTCTTCCCCGGATTCACTGGGAGTCTCAGCCAGCCAGTAGAACAGAAGGTTTATTAGAGATGCCAGGAACACAGCCCAGCCAGAGCTTGTCAGTACATCCAGGACCCCTCAGTCGGGTCCTTCCGGGGGGCAGGGAGCTTAGACCCCAGCCTGGGGCTCCCTGCATTTCGCCCCACAGCTCCAGACGGGGCAGGGAGGCCAGACCCTGTCTGCCTCTCTCCCCTCTTCTCCAGCCAGCTTCAAACTGAAACCCAAAAGCCAAACCCTCCAGCAGTCTCTCTTCCCCTCCCCCGGAGCCCCTCCTCTAGCCTGTTACCATTCTCCCAGCCAAAGGTGTCACCTCCCAACCCCCGTCCTGGCTCATGTTACAGCCTCAGGTAAAGTCTCGCATTTCCAATGCAGCCTGTCCTAATGCAGTTGTCACTCAGGTCAGATCCATCTCGCTCTCTACTCCGTCACAAATACTAAGCGTGGTGTGGACATATTTCTCTTTTCTTAGATTCAGAGGAAGATTCCACTGTAATTAACAAGACCATAGAAAACCTTGGCCAGACCTCAATACTGGTATTCAAGAGAAAGATTTGTCACTATCAAACAACTGTTCCACGAGATGATGAAACTTCCTGTTTTTATTCCCCACAAAGCTCAGGCCCAATATACTTTGTTTTGTGCTCTTCTGACGACACTTTCACCTTTACCAGCAGAAAGACGGCTGAACTGAGCACTGATATGGTTATTAAAAAAAAAATTGAAGGCAAGGGCGTGAGCCTACAATGATATGAAAGTATTATGCTTTGAGGTTTTAGCTCCAACACTTCATTGACCTATAGAAGTGCCAGGCACTCAGTTCTTTATTTTATTCTGTTATGGCATTGGCTCAGTACCGATATGTTATGTATGTTATTATTCGGTCCTTACTCATATACTTATTGGTGATACCAGGGACGTTTTCAGACCAAAAGGCCATCTAGTTAGTTATCTGTGTGCATTTTTAAAAGTGTGCCTAAACTCTAAGTGCAGGTGCAATAACGTAAATACAAACATCACAAAACAAACCAGACCAATATTAGATTCTCAATGTCAGTCTTGACAGGGGTCATACAGGGTTGAGGCTGTTGAACTAAGCCCTCCAGGTGGGTGGGGGGAAGGATATGTGGCCCACTTTAAGCTAAACCAGACAAGGGTAGGTTCAGATAGTTGGACACTTTCCTGCTGGTAAAATATCAATACTTTTGTTTTTGTTATTAGCTGAAACCCAATTTTACTTACATACTGTCCCTTTTTACCACAGTCCCATTATCCTGCTTGCAGGTTGTTCTTCCCTGCACTGGTGCTAGTGATGACAGCCATCTGATAAACAGTGTGAAAAGGCTAGTTACCTGCAGCAAGACGGATATTCAGAAATTCTTCACTGCAGAATGCTAATACTTCTGTGGCCTGATACAATTTCTTTTCTTTCTACACTGTATAGTGTATTCAAATGTTACTTTAAAAATTGTGTGTGCGCACGTGTGTGTGTAATGTCATTTCATTAAAAAACCCACAAACTCCAAATGACTTCTGCCCCAGTGAAATCACAATCCGATTATATTTTCAGGTTTCTCTCTTGAAATAAAATATGCAAGCTAGCATCCAAGGAAGAGTAATTAGGAACCAAATGTTTCAGTGAGACAGACATCGACTCAGAAGGAAGAGTCACTCAAATTACTGGGAGGACTCAAAACTCAGACTCATTCTCCAAGTGTCTACAAAAGCCACATTTCTTGAAGTGCAGAACAACACTGAAAAAATCGAATTCAGCAACTGGACATTTCCTTGATCCTTAGGCAGAATCAATGTGTGTCTTTTCCCCCCTCCATGCACACACCCTACTCGCATTCACATTAGCACTCAGCTGCACTCACACAGCAAGGGTACAACAGCCTCTATCAGCTTTTCATTTCCATTGAATGTAATCTCCCTTTTCTGAGGGAAAGGAGTCGTCAGCCTCAGATAACTGGTTAAGTAGAAAACTGGACCACATGATATATGGACAGTTACTTCCCAAAGAGAAATGTCTACCAGTGTGACCAACAGGAGGCTTCCTTTTGGCAAGTTGGAAGAGCTACTTCCCAAGAAACAGGACGGTTGCTACTAGTAAGAGCAGAGAGTCCATCCAGGTGTGTGGAAGTGGCGGTAGATGGGCACCATGTGACAATGCCAGCACACCACACTGTAGCACAGCACACCCCACTAGCCAGGGTGATCCAACGTCTTCATTTTTTGGACCACAAATGGATCCACCTCTTTCCCCAGCATCCAAATCTCCCACCACAAATCTCAAAGTATTTAGATCTGCAGAACATCAGGGAGGGCTCCCTGGGTCCAGCCACAGTTTGAGAATCACTGTACTACAGACCTGACTATGCAAAAAATGGCAACGAGCAAACTGATACCAGCCTAAATGTCTTGACAGTGAAAAGAGGATTTAGTTGACTGGAATTGCAAGGTAACTTATGATCAAGCAATTGTCCACCCCTGGCCCGTACCAATACATCTATTATTATTTATAGAACACCATCACCAGGCTCCGTTCCTGTGCTTGACAGAGTATTTTGGCCAACACACACCCAGCGCACTGATGTTGGTAACATGTATATCTCAACATGGTGTCAAAACAACTGCACAAATGATGGTCCACACTACCATCCCAGTCAGGAGAAACTCAGAGGGTCATACTGATTGTCCAGCCAAGTAAAGAGGAGGCATCTCTTAAGTTGTCCCCAATACTCAATAGAATATTGTACCCAAAGATTTAAAGTAGAAATATAATCTGTTATATTCATTTGTTTTGTTTTCTTTGAAAATGACTCTGTTAGTTGCTGCTGCCAAATTCAAACTTTGGAGGATTTATTTATTTTTATTCTCAAGACAATATTGTGAGGTAAGGTTCCCTGTTATAAGCTCTACATTTGATGATTAAAACCTAGGAAAGGGGGTTACTGTTTTAAAAAGAATTCAAACAACTTAAAACGATCCGGCTCACTAAGCCGTGACGAGAAAGAGGCCTAGTCAGCTTGCACTAAGAAAAGTTGCTGCTCAGTAAAAAACATGCTTTTTAACCAAATGAGAGCATCATCCATAAGCATCACGACTGGTACAATTAGTGAGCAAACGCAAGAGTTCAGCTCAGTTCATATTAATTCAGCAAATCTATTCATAATGATTTTTCCTCCCTGCAGCAATTAACTATGTGGGCTCGTTACCACTGAGAATCTAACTAAAAGCTACCATAGCCTGTTCAAAACAAGCACACGTGTGGGAGAAACTTCAGCTGGGCCAATCATAAGCAAAAAGCCTTTAAAATCACTATCGAACAAAACAAAAAAAAACAACAACTTACCGTTGCTTGCTTTTTATACCTCCAATTCTCTGTACAGGTACCATTTTAGTGAGATGTCTCAGGGCCTCAAGAATATCATTTTTTTACTGCTAAGTCACCACTGCAAAGTTTTGATTGTTTATTCACCTGAAAGCATACCAAAAACCCCATTTAGTTAGTGTTTCCTGTCTTGTACTGGCCAAAGTGATGAGCTTTAAGGTCAGAGCATGGTCCCATAAAAGGTGCCCATTGAAAAATTGATTTTTCCTGCCAATGCTCTGTACTTTTATAGACCTGCACAGGAAGAGAAACATGAATGCTTCTGAGAAGAGGTGTCTAAGTTGAGTGGCTGACAGTAATAGTAGCAGGAAAGTTTTTAACATTTCTGTCTGGAATCTGAACGTATTACAATTCCTCCACCTCGACAGCATTAACCAGTCCACGGTGTGTTGGATGGATGGACCCAAAAGGAACATGCCTTTCAAATCTCATGCAAATGTCCTGAATCACTAGAGAACACTGACAGGGCAGTGAAATCAGAGCAGGATTAGCAAGAGGCCGACACACTCCTTTCTGTAGAGGATTGTTTGTCCACCAAGGAACTGCAGCCCCCTATAGGGCAGGGCATGGCAAACACTATGCAACAACATTTCAGAACAGTTTAAGGGGAAGAGAAAAATAAGTTCACTCGTTAAAACTGTAGAGACATTTCTTGTGAACAGCTGCAAATCCATAAGTTAGGCACATAGAAAGGACAACCTGAATTGTGACGCTTGCAAAAAGTGCACGGGGACTTCTGAAGCAGCTCAGGTGTTCAGGATCTTGGCTTTGGCTCTCCCTCAGCATACAGCACTCCTTCCTTTCCCCTCAAGTTCCACTGAACCACCCTGCTCCCACCCCCGAGAACCCTTTTCAGTTGTTGTCTCTCTGTGTTTTAGCAGATGGGGGGAATTATTGTTTATAGCTCAGATTGAAACAGTTTTGGGTTTAAACCCCTACTTTGTACTAATTTTCTGAAAATTTCACCTTAGAGACTGAACTATTCTGTGATTAGTCTTAGTCAATTATGATTTTTTGAGAGTTTGTGCAAAATCCTGTGTCATTTGAGATCTGTAAGGTTAAAAAAATTCCCATTTCAACAAAATAAGCTGCCACATTTACACACACACTCTCACACACACACACACCTACCTAGTTGACACAGCTGAATTTTGAAAGCTGGCTTGTAAATATTCCTCATCACACATGAAAAAAACTGGTCGGACAATAAAGTTAAGGGACTGAAAAAGTACTGACCATTCTTAGTAGGGACCTGCAAAGATTTTAAACAAACCCTAATACAAGTCTACACCTTTTGTGACAACACAATGTACATTTGGTCTGTCCAGGGTCCTGACAGGCACAAGGGAAGTTGCTACTAGAACAATTTTCACAAGAAAGATTGTAAGTGTCCCATGGAAATCTACATAGCAAAAGGCTGATTTGCCCCAGTTAAGGAAGAGTTCTGTGCCAATCACCTCAGCCAGAGGTAGACTTCAAAGTCTAATTGGGTTATTTTATGTACATGTGTGTGATGCTGCCCAGCGGTACCAGGGTTGGAAGGCACCTCACCATCACCTACCCTTACTGTGAAGCAGTCTTGTCTGGGCCTGCTGTGGATCAGCTCCCTGAAACCACCAGCCCTTGTCAGCACAAGCACGGCCTGCCAGGCCCCTGCAGGCCTTGCTCTCTATACAGGTTAGTGAGAGGCACCCACCACCCCCGAGTCTTCCGAGCATCCCCTTATCCACTGAATGCCCACAGAATGACCAGGCCTACTCTTCCCAAAGGAACAGGACACACCAGCTCGTAAGAGTCAACTGAGGACCAGCATTTTGCTTAACACCACAGCCTTGAGATATATTTATAGCGGAAACAAGAATAAGTTTGTAATCAAAGAACAGAAATTCAGGTGATAGTAAGAACCCTGGAAACAAATGGTTGCATATAAAAAAAAATCATAACCAGCTTTCTAGAGTCTAAACTCAGCTAATAGGTTAACTGCCTGTCTAAAGAAGCTTATCTCACCTAGAGTTTTCTCCAGTGTTTTTAACCAACCTTGCTTGAGATCCCACTTTCATTAAGCACGCCTGCTGTCCATTTACTTCCTACGCTAACCCTAAGCATCTCCTTCTCAAGCACACCTTTGAAGTGCACCTCAAGATAAGGTTCTCCCCTCCTGCTGTTTTTCTTCCCTGTTAGTTTCTTTATGAAGTTCTTGCCTTCATTTGCATTCAGTTCAGATTAGTGAGCCAATACTCAATTTACATGTAAACAGCTGGATAAACAGCTCTTCTTGTCTGACAGAGAACCTGTTTTTCACCTTTTCTGATGGACCAGTGCCTTGATACAGACCCCAAAAACATATTTTCAGTGTGTATACATATCTCCATTCATAACACCCAGAGAGGAATTTCTCAATGATATTGATGACCGGTGTGACACCAGCTTTTATTTAAGACCTCCCATGATATTCTTTAATGAGCTAGAAAGTACAGCTCAAACACAGGAGATGAACACCCGTGCACCAGCTGGCATTAGGAGGTTCTTGAGTAGTCACAATATGGAATGCATACCATTTTTCCTAAGCCAGACCATTCTAAAAACAAAAGCATGACATTGAAATAACTAGATTGTAGGACGGAGGCGGCGGCGCGTGGGGGGAGGAGCAGGAGGCGGGGGGGGCTGTTCTTTTAGTCTTTGCAGATTTCATTTTTGAAAATTCAAATTCCGTCTTTAGCGTAAGCCTCTGCAGAGCTGCATCAGCCTGTCCCCGTGTCCACAGAACCCCAGCGTAGCCCGCCCCGTCGCAAGGCGCTCGCTTTCATTCTGAGCCTATTCCCACACCCTGGGCCAGGCGCTCTTTATTTATCTTAATTAAATTATCCATTCATGTTCCTATTTTATAAACGGTGCTGTGGAAGCTACATGTACCAGAGAAATGATTACAACACCCACCACCCGCTCTGACAAGGACACGGTGTTCCTGATTTCCAGAAGCAAACCTGATTGGCCCCTGGCCGTAACTACCAAGGGTTAAAAATCCCTTACCAGCCACAATCATCACTTTCCAAGCCTATCCCAGCTTGGTACAAAAGGCCTGCTTTAATCCCAGTTGCAGGACGACTCACATTGTACTCATGGATTTCTAGCAATGTCAGGCTATCAGGTTTCCAGCTAGTATCCAAAGCACAGCCCAAGGAGAGACTAGGAACAAAGACTACTTTGTTACAGAAAAAAAAATTCCCTAAAGATATTACCCATGCAGTAAAGTTCAAACTGTTAAATGATTCAAATATTATTTAATGAATTCATTTGAAATGAGGTCTTACAGCACAGAACACTTCTAGATCATCATTTACAGAGAATCCACCTCCTCGTTTACTTCTTTATGAAGTCGTTGCTTTCAGGTTTTAATTATAGCCATTTTCCTTCCAGGCTTTTGTAGGGACTTCCCGAGTTGGTACAGCTCAGGACTTCTCTTTATTGTATATATATATAAAATATATGTATGTGTGTGTGTGTATATACGCACAGACACACAAGTCTGTGACTACTGGGTTTTCCAGAAACCTTTTAATCACATTCACATCGTTTTTCTTAGACTATATAATATGTCTATGTAAGGCACGTGTGAGTTGACAGCTACTTCTCTCTAATGGTATAAAAACCGGAGCTTTTAAAATTAGGGGGTTTGGTTTGGGTTTGGTTTGGGGCTTTATTTTTATTGTTTAATTCTTTTGTTAAGTAAAACATTAATGTGCCCAGATTCAGACTGGGCCATATGGAGCATTGTGGAGTTCAGATTTAGGGCTTGTCTACACGGAGCAGCAATGCACACTAATGGGGTTGGATTTCTAAAGTGCACCAATGTGTCACCCACTAATTGGCACGAACTAAAAGTTCGCTGGTGCACATTCATGTGGTACTGTTTGAAACAGCACTGCATTAATGCACACTAGGGAACTTTTTGTTCACACCAGCAGGGTCTGTACAGGCCAGTTAGATTAGACACACTGGTGCACTTCAGAAATCCAACCCCGTTAGTGTGCATTGCTGCTCTGTGTAGACAAGCACTATGTGGTGTATACTGAGCTCATGATGCAAGACTTAAAGATTCAGTTCTGAAACAAACTCCTACACCTCTGGTAAGGAAAATCAGAGAAACCCCGAGGACAGCTGTATGTAAGAAATCTGAAAGACGACAGCAAATTTAAGATGAGTTAGTGTTGCTTACTGGGATGAAAAAAGCCACTGCTTGCTCTCAGGCATAGAGAGAGGGGTTAGTTCTTCGAGTGATGGCCCCTATGTGTATTCCACTCGAGGGAGTGCATGTACTCCATGTGCCTGAAACTGGAAGATTTTTCACTAGCAGTGTCCATTGGTTCAAGCGTTTTCTTTAGTACAATCAGTTGTACATAGGTGTACCTGTCCCAAGGTAAGTTTACTTTAGGGTACTGTTAGTTTTAGAGTAGCTTTAGGAGCTAGATCTGGGACACCCATACTGGATGGCAGGCAGCTGGAAGCCTTTATCCGCCGCCTTTCAGAATGATCACCCCGGCCTCTATAATCCCCTTGTTAAAACCCAGCCGGTGACTGGTTTGCAGCTCTCAGTTTCAGGGATGTTTATTTCCACATCGATATCTGCCCTGCACATAGGAGGTCCCTGGGGTTTACTATAGGCCTAGATCACTACCAATACACAGTGCTCCTCTCTGGCCTCTCAACAGCACTGAGAGCATTCAGGTGTCATTGGTAGTGGCAGCTCACCAGCCTTACCAGGGCACATTAGCGTTCCCCTATCTCAGTGACGGGGGTAGAGATGAGTGCTCCTGGGGAAGTCAGGCCAAGAAGTGCAGCCAGCAGCCCTGTCCCTACTCCGACTCCTGCAAGCATCATGACTCCAAGTAAATGCAAAAAAGTCCCCTTTAGTGCCCATGCAGACTAGAGACTTTGCTGGAGCAGACTGGCTCCTGGCCCAAGCAAAACCTACCTCACAGCCAGTTCCAAGCTATGAAGGAGTCCTCAGGTGACAGTACAATCATGTCTCCTCCTTTGTAGGCCACATGGCTACGTTGAACATATGGGATGCCCATCACAAAACTTTGTCTGTGATATCTGCAGGCATCGTGTGGATTGCATGTGCCAAGCAAACCCAGTGTGGACAAGCTGGTCTCACTTCCCCATAGAGTTCTAGCTTCACTCACCTAATGGGAAAACAGGAAGACTGTGCGTAGGGGTTCCCCTCATCCTCTCTACCGTCAAAAAGATGAATTACAGATGCCTCCCTGTTAGACTGGGGAGCCCATCTGGACAATCCACTAGCACAGGGTACTTGGATGTCTTAGAAACCCAAGAAGTGACAAAGAGTCCTGTGGCACCTTATAGACTAACAGGTGTATTGGAGCATAAGCTTTCGTGGGTGAATACCCACTTCGTCGGATGCAATCATTAGGAATCCAAGTTACACCTACACCTACTAGAACTGCATGCAGTGCACAACGCTCGCCAATCGTTCCTACTATTATCCAGACCCTGCATGTTCAAGTCATGGTTGACAACAGGACAACAGTTTATCATCACAAACAGGGAAGGGCAAGGCCCACCCTTCTTTGCATATACACTGTCCATCTCTGGAAGTGGTGCTTTCACTGGCAGATCACCCTCTCAGCAGTGCCCCTTCCCCTGGCTGGAGAACACTGGTAGACACTTCAGCTGACATTGAGCAGGGGGTTGGAGTAGATGACGCCCTGAGATCTCTTCCAACCCTAATCTTCTATGAATCTTCTATGATTCTATAAAATGTTTGAGGCCTAAAGATACAGTGGTTTAGGTCAAATAAGCACTGCCATTGTAGAGATCCCAGAACAGGTTTGAGAATCTGGCCCTCAGATACCATGGTGATGGGCATTGCACAGAACTTTTATTCTTTGTATAATTTTAAAGAGATTGCCATGGGTGCCCAAGGCTTGAGATGGAACTCCTTTTAAAAACTGTTTAAAGCATCAATTTAAATACAGAACTCGTACTAATGGGGGTAGGAGTTGTGTGTGATGCTGGGGTGAGATGGGATGAGCCCAGAGCGTGTTTCTAAGCCCCAATATGATTCGATGCATAGTGGAATAAAGTCCCAATGGGATATTTGCTTTGCAGTTACACAGTATGTTTATATTTCAGAAAAGTTGTTAAATCACTTAGCTAGGGGGAAGATATGCCTAACTCAGAAACATCCAGGTTCAAATCCTGAATGCCAGTACAGAATTTTTACATTCTTGTGTTTGGGGATTTATAAAAATATTACACAGTGCCAGTAGGCCAAAGACTCAAAATAACCAGCCCAGATTTTAAAACAGTCAGAATTAAAAAACATCCAGAATCAGAGCTGTGAGAGTAAAGTTACAGAGCAAAAAGTGTCAGTGAATCTACAGCATTTTTTATTTTCACATTCAACATAATTCAGCTTTGTATTAATAGGAACAGAACATTCTAACAGTACCGTGTTTCTCCACCAAATAAATATACTACTTAAGATATAGTTAATTCATTCAAATCTTTTCGCCTCCCATTTACAAATCCTTTTATTAAATGTTTGGAGCCCACATAAGCCACGGTTACTTAAGCAAGGGAAAAGATAGGTTTTCCTTTCTGTGCTTAACTAAACAAATCCCACCACCCTGTTTAGTAAGTATGTATTATACCTTCATTCCTAAAGAGAAACTCAGATTTCTACAAATGTTCAGTATTCAGTGACCCCTGCTGGCCACCCGAGTAGTAGCAGCCCAAGTACATCTCTTTGCAGAAAGAAAGACTATAAAAGTAGCAGTGAACAAAAACAATTCATTTAAAAGAAATCCCTAAGGAAGAGGAGCCACTTTCACTAAATAAAATACAAGAAATTACTAGCCAGGAAATGTGGTAATTGCAGCTTGTTCCCTGTGTGTGTTGGAACCAGACACTTGCTCCAGCTTGGATGACTTGTCTTAGCACTATTTGGACATTCACTTCTCCTACTTTGCGTGGTGGCTCTGTCAGATGTTTGCGAAGAACACTGCAGTTCATTTTAAGAACAAGTCAGAGCATTTTCAATTGGAATGCACTCTGAATTCCAGTCTCATCTCCTGTTTTAATCGTTACTCACAATCAGAAACATTAAAGATAAACCATGACAAGTTTTTTTCTCACCTACGTTTTTAGCATCCCCAAAAGCAATTATCTTTCTGTAACTTGTGTTACTTTGACAACAGGAGCAACAAAAATATTCCCCTTGTCCCCCACCTCCCCAAAATATATTAGACTTCAGAACAGCCAGTGGTGGGAACTCACAGGTTTCCTGCTCCCCACCCCATGTCACTTTTAATCGTGATATTTCTTGAAGATTAAATGAGACCTACTAGTATGGAACACTTAGCAGGTACACGTGGAGGGCTTCCGCTTTGTCTTTATGCACCACAGCTTTGCTCATATTTTGTAGCATGCTTCTATGAACAGGTTCAAAGGTGCATGGGCCCAATATTGCACATGAATGGCCCAGACACTCTTAGGCTCATTCTGTCTTCATGGACTAGTGTGCCTGCCTTACACTGACAGACCCTGGTTGTCGGCAGGTGGGATCAAACCTGGGACCTCTGAAGCTTAGCGCACGAGCCTCTACTGCATGAGCTACAAGCCCTGGGGCTCTTAGCTCTTAGCTGTAGCAGACTCAGTCTCTAGCTGGGCTGGGGGACAGAGTGCCACGCCCAGCAGGCCTGGCATGTTTCTGCTCACAGTTGGTCTGGCCCCCAACGTGTTTTGGTCATGGGAACTGTATAAACACCTGAGATTAGATCACTCTTACGGCATTTCAATTGCACCCGGCAGCGTGGTTTCGAGATACCGGCCCTGATTTTGTGTTTTCATGACTCGCATTTCCACAGTGAACATGAATTGTCATCCAAAGGAAGGATGGTCTTGTGGGACTTGCGATGTCTGGGTTCAAGCCTGGACTCTACCACAGGCTCCCATGTGACCTGGGACAAGTCACCTACGCCCAGATCCTCAAAGGTATTTGGGTACCTAACATCCTTTGATCTCAATGTGAGGATCTGCGCCTTAGTCCCTGGGCTCCAGTCCCCCATCTGTAGAATGGGGCCAATACTCCCATCCTTACCTTGTCTAGCTAGATTGCCAACTCTTTGGAACAGGGACTACCTCTGACTAAGTGCACGTACAGTCCCAGCACAACAGCCGTGACCTGGTTGTAGCCTAAAGGTGCTGCAGTGATGCAAATAACAACAAACAGCAGCAGCAAAACCACTGGCGCGAACATGTTAAATAAAAAGTTCATATTCAGTCAGGTCTGGTCTAATCCTAGAATCCAGGGAGATCTGGACTCTCTCCCTGAGATACAGAGTTTCAGGCACATTCGCCAGCCTCAGGGTTCTTACACAGCTGAAGTTTTTAACAGTAGCTGTAGACCCCACCCCTGTCTGCAAATCTCTTTCTCACATCAACATCTCAGGTACTAAAGCATCATTTTAGTTCCTCTAGACAGATGGTCTGTGAAATAGTTCAGGAACACGGATATTTGAGATCTGAGAAAAATGAACAGTATGTGCAATTATGTAAATCTGTTTAGTGAATGACCAACAAGAAGTGGATGAGATGAACTGTCAGTTACAAGTATCTAACTCTTTGGTTAACTAACACAATGCATTTAATCCAAATCAACCAGGCAAATTTTCCTTTACATCCCCAGTCATATTTCTATTTATTTTAAACACAAGAAGTGAGTTAGGAGACATTTCATTCCAATTAGAGTAGGTTACATCTATTCAAGAAGCTGGCAATTTACCAATGATCTAATGAGAAAAGTTATGAAGAAGTAATTATGGTGATGAGAACCATATATTTAGCTTTTCCTATTCAGTGCGTTAGTCTAGTGTTAATCTTCTATTTTTAGAACACATTGGTTTGTGTATTTTATATGTGCCATAGGGCTCAGATGGAAATCTAGATAAATTGCATCCTATAGATATTTGGTACAAGGAATCATTTTCTTACCCTCTTCAAGGGACTGCTATAGTTCAGGACCAATACTTGATTTAAAATAGTTCTAATATAGTACAGAATGTTCCAAGTTCCTAAATTTTTATATTTGCAAGACACAACAAATACAACACAACTCTCCTTCTCTCTCTCTCACACTCACACACACACCCCATGGGTTGTGTAAATCCTGCAGTGCTTTTGTTTGACTATAGCAAATTT
The DNA here is from genome assembly GCA_037349315.1 of Chelydra serpentina. Taxonomy (NCBI): domain Eukaryota; kingdom Metazoa; phylum Chordata; order Testudines; family Chelydridae; genus Chelydra; species Chelydra serpentina. The sequence goes on from JBAIAC010000040.1 coordinate 20,437,501, forward strand.
TGCCAACTGGCAAGGGGAGCAGCAAATTAACTAACAACATGTTTCCAAGGCTGTCATAATATCATTGATGATGTGGGTGTATAACCAGGAAGCAAACAAAGCTGAACCATAGAGCTTTTGCTTCTCAAGTAAGAGGAAAGGGAAACAATATTTGCTAACAAGAAAACATAAAAGGTGTTTAGGAAAGGAATGTTTGCTGTGTTATTGTAGCCATGTTGGTCCCAGGATATCAGACAGACAAAAGGCCAGCTTCCTCCAGGACACAACCAACTTCCCCCAGAAACCCCAAAACATTAACAGCCTCCCTAAGAACACCATCCTTGCCATCAGTGATGTTACCTCCCTATACACCAACATCCTTCACAATGACAGCATTACTGCCTGCCTTGAATATCTATAAGACCACGGACAACCTTCAGATATCCAGCCCAAACACATCACCAAGCTCATCCATTTCATCCTCACCCACAACAATTTGACATTCAACAAGCACTTTGTCCAAACCATGGGAACAGTCCTGGGTACTAGGATGACTCCCCAGTATGCCGGTGGCTTCATGGGCCACCTTGAGGAAGAATTTATGGAAAAATATACCATGAAACTAATAATATATCTGAGATAAATTGATATTTTTATCCACTGGACAGACAACATATCCTGCCTCAGATTTCCACCACAACTTCAACCACCACCACCCGTTCATTAAACTCTCTTTAAAATTCTCCCGCATCAGCATCAACTTCCTATCAGCTTCAGCAACAGAACCCTACAGACAATTATAGACAAGAAACCCACAGAACACCACTCTGACTTTCACAGATCCAGTAACCCCCCCCCCAAACACACCAAGAAATCGGTTATCTACAGCCAGGCACTCAGACACCGCAGAATATACTCCAAGGAGAAAATGTGGGATACTCACCTTAACCACCTTCACCAAATAAGGACACTCCATCAGAACAGTAGATCACATCAGAGAACCTGCTTCAATGGAGAAAAAGAACCCCCCACCCCAAACTAGAACTCATATGAAGTATCAAACAGTTACAACCCATACTTGATGGAGACCACATGCAGAAAGAAACCTTTCCTGAACATCCTCTTCTGGCCTTCAGACAACCCCTCCAGTTGTCAACAGTGCAGGATCCATTCCTGCAGCCCGAAGAGGCAGAGCGCGCAGTACACAAACCGTTGAAAGATGGCGCCAAAGGCAGATGGAAGCACAAGGATTGCTGAGCTATGAAGCAATGCATCATGGGGCATTGGGACAGGACCGAGGATGCCCACGAACCCCTCCGCCTTCCCACAACTCTTAGCGGCAGAAGAGAAAGGGATGCTCTGTGGGATAGCTGGCCAGAGTGCACCGCTCCGAATACCGCTGCAAGTGTGAACATGCTATTGCACAGGCAGCTGTCAGTGTGAACACAACAGCGGTTTCCCTTCAGCGCTCTCTGAGCGGCGCTGTAACTGCCGGCACTGAAATTCTGCTAGTGTAGACATACCCTTATACGGTAAGGCAGGTAGGTTACGCATCAAAACAGTGAGGAACAAACAGTTGTAGCCTATAGGACTAACCTGCTTGCTTGCATATTTTATTTATTTTTATATATATATATATTTATTTATAGTTTAAGTATTTGGTTTAATTGTAATACTTTAATATAAATCTATAAACCTAAGTTTGGCTGTAACGCAAGAGACCTACAGGCCCTATCCTGTATGTTAAGCTAAGGCAAAGTTAGCACATCTATATTAAGACCTTTTACCCAGAAAAGTAAAGTTGACCTATCTTGTTACCTAACTAGATAAGCACCCACACATGTCCAAGACCTTTTATCTAGACCAAAGACAATGGAAGAATGGCATACGGGGGTTTTCAATGTTGTACCCACAGACATAACAGGTACCCCAGAAGGAAACTTGTGTGTATGTACCTGTCATCAATATGCACAAACATACTAGCCTATGGGGTAAGCCTACCCTAACATTTTGTGGGTGAGGAATGAAATTTGGGCATAGGAGGAAGGATTTCCGGCACTTGTGCTCTATAAAAGAGGTGACCTACCTCACTAGAGTACTTCACTTCACTCCACTTAGTTTATTAGGTTTTGATTTTAAGTTTAAATTAAATTAGTCAAGTAAATCCTAAATTCGCTTTGATAGCTCTTAGCATTAGTTTCTTCTAAGCACTGCCTCCCTCACTCAAGAACTGAGAAACCTGAACCGCGAGGCTGGTCCTGTGTCTCTTACCACCAGGTTATCAAGGAAGGGTGTGAGTATATTAACCAAAGCTTTGTTGCAGATAATACTATATTAGCATATTTATCTTTTGAATAGCAGTTATGCAATTGTAACTTTGTAACTCTGGGTATTTTACCATTTACTTACAATTATTGATTGTAATAAAAAATCTTTAAGGCTCTATCTGTCTCAGTGTGAGCTTCCTGTCATACCCCCAAGGGTCCTTTGTAAATTCTGTGGAGCCTGATTTGGGACAAGAACTTTTATCTTCTGATCAGACAGATTGGCAAGCCTAAGACCCATACTAATATTAATAATTCATATATTAATTACATTAACTAAAATTAAAATACATTACGTTAATATTAGTAAACCCTAAATCTGGCTATACAGTTCTATACAGTACCTTAATGCAGACTCACTGCCGAGCAGTGTACCAAAGTCTAAAAAGCAGCAAAGGGCCAGTCCAAAAATTGACTAATAACAGTGTCACTCTATTGTTTCTTTGTGAGACAGACCTTTCTCCCATTCATGACACTGTGGACATCTTAACCAATCATTTTATATAGGAGGCTTCCAGGGTTTCCAGATCTTCAGCTTCACTGCTAGCCAGTAATATGGATGCAGGTATCTATGCCATTCCTTGATAAGGACGGCTGCACTGCTTCAGGGAGCTTTACACACAAGAAGGTAGGAAATAGCTCTAACCTCAGCATTTCCATGCAAGATATGAATATTCACATTCCAAAGACCTAGGACTGGAGATTAAAGACTAGCTATTAAATCCTTGAACACCAATAAGCAATTGCCCAAAAAACAATGTTAACATTATCTGACCTTTTAATGTATCCCTGGAACCCAGCATTCATATCACATCCATCTCAGCGGACGCCATCAGCCATGCAAATAAAGATGTTTATGAAAGGAACCAACATGGCTATTTTATTTTTAATGCTCAATTACTCCTGGCCTAGCAATTATGATTTAGTGATACACAGAAATGTCAACTGCTCCAACCACAAACCAGCCACGGGTCCCTCCATTCCATCGGTAACTTTGTAAAGCATCCCACAAAGAAAACAAAACCAGCTGTGCTTGTGGGCAGCACAGAGGTGCTGTTACACGGGCAGGTTTGTTTATTTCCCAAACTGGAAGCAGAAGAAAGGACAAGACGACTTTACTGTGGCTACGGGAAACCTTACCGGTAAAATAAGAGCCCTAGGCCCCGCATTGCGGCGCGGCGCGCACACGGTGCTTAGGCCTCCTTCAGCTGGAGAGTGTCGCACAGAATGCACCAGCAAGGGCCCCACAAACTACAACTCCTGGGCAGCCCCTGCAGCAACGAGAGAGGGACTGGGTCTGTGGTGTATAGTGTACCTACCCGAATAGCCCCCAGCACAGGTATAAATAGCAGTGCAGCCGAGGGGGCATGTCTGAGACGAGTAACAACATGCCTGAAAGAGGGGTGTGGGGGTGTGTGTGTGAGCACGAACACACACACACACACACACACACACTTCGCCAAAACCTGCCTCCCTTTCTACACTGCAACGCTTGGCAGTGCAGTGTCAGTGCAGGGAAAGCCTCTGGCCGCAGGGAAAAGCCGTTCCCAGCTGCTTCCCTTGCCTTCGGCCGAGGGGAGCTGCTGAAGCTTCCCCCACTGTCTCCCTGCTGCCAGCACCTTGCACGGACACAGAGCTACGCACCGCAGCATGGGCGCAGCCTGATTTCCATTGCAGCCTGTACTTACACCTACACTACAAAAGTGTTGTGTTGTGCAGGCATCACCTTAGAAAGGAGCCTCCCGCAACATACACACACCCCCATTGGGGGGTGTTGGGACGAGGAAAAGTAGTCCAGGTTAGTTACGTTGTAGCTAACATCGGCCTAAGCACAACTCCGCTGCTAGTTTAGATACAGGGTAAAGCCCTCTCTCCAGATGGAGATAGCCAAAGTCACCCCTAGGGGTGGGTGAGCTGATGAGGTCTTGGCTGGGCCAGGGCAGGGGCCACATTAGACGGGTGAGAATATTTTTCTTTGACTTGGCTGGGGTTATCACAGCCCTTCTGCGGCATTTTACCTGCTCGCGGGGAGGTTGGTAGTTGCATGGAAATCCCCTTGGCAGGCCCCCACGATGGTGCCCCGCTAGAGCCCTGTGATGGCTGAGATGTCATAGAATCATAGAATCATAGAATATCAGGGTTGGAAGGGACCTTTGGAGGTCATCTAGTCCAACCCCCTGCTCAAAGCAGGACCAATCCCCAATTTTTGCCCCAGATCCCTAAATGGCCCCCTCAAGGATTGAACTCACAACCCTGGGTTTAGCAGGCCAATGCTCAAACCACTGAGCTATCACTCCCCCCATGTCGGTAAAGTGGCCCTGCTGTGAGCTGCGGATGTGGCTGCTGGGGTGACGGCCATGGAGAGATTAAGGAGGCAGGGCCGGCTCCAGGCACCAGCCGACCAAGCATGTGCTTGGGGCGGCACTGAGGGTTTTTTTTTTTTAAATTAAAAAAAAAAAACACACTGGGCACCGGGAGGCGGGCATGCCGCCCTCCCCGCCTCGCACTGCCGGGGCAGCGGGAGGCGGCCGTGCTGCGCTCCCCACCAGCACCCTGGCTGGGACAGCGGGGCCGCGGGAGAGCCGCACTCCCCCCCGGCGCCCCGGCCGGGGGAAAGGGGCGGCCAGCGGCTTTTTTGCCTGGGGCAGCAAAAAAGCCAGAGCCAGCCCTGTAAGGAGGTTATAATATGGTGAAGCATCTTGACTCCGTCTTGCATCTCCAGCCCCCGTTTTCCTCAGCGTGTCCGTGAAGGAGGATCCCGGGCGTCAGTTTGGGCTGACTGCCAAGAAGGTATCAATGATTTGGTAGGAGACAAAGCTCCCGCCTCGCATGTCTCACAAGGCCTGGCTAGGCGACACTGCCGGACTTGCTTTGGCACGGTTGGTAGCAGACTGATCCTTGATACAGTATGAACCAAAGGGAGACTGGTGACGAGGCCGTGTGGCCGTGCCGTTTGCTGTCAATGTATCAGCTGTAATGTGTTGGAAGAGCGTGGTATGTGAGCCCTCAAGTGGTGTTCACTGTGTTCCAGAAGCTGCCAACAGGGCACCACAGCAGTGTCTCTGTAGCAGGTTTGCACCTGGCAAGTAAACACAGTTATTATATTTCAGTGCCCATATGGGGAGTTTCTTCATATTGTTTTGGCTGAAGGGGAGCAGAGTGTGAAGGAGGATTCAAGGGAGTGTGTCAGATAGGAAAATGGCATCGGGGTTGTAGCAGTGGGGCTGATTGGGGAGAGAGGAAGCAAAGCTGTTTGTTAGGAAGAGGGCAGAAATCTCAGTTTGTAGTGATAGCTGGATTTTCCCCAGAGACATTCAGCAGCACAGCAGGGAGGAATGGGACACAGGGTGGCAGCCAGTCCTTGGGGTTTGTGGAACAACAGTGGTGGCTGCAGAATGATGGCAAAAGGGGTAAATGAGTTGAAGAGCATGGAGCTAAGGGTCTTGGCTACTTAGCCATTTCTACTGCTCTCATTACGAGGATCATGTGCACGGTTACTGGGCACGTGTTTGTCTGGCAGCTGTGGACACTCCACTATCAGTCAGTTTCCTCAGCATCTTTCATAACATCCAACTGCACATAGAAGAGCCATGATGCTGAACTGACATCATGGTGATGGAGTCAGATTTTACAAACTGGCAGAGTGTGGTATTAAAAACAGAGTCCAGGAGGATGCACAAGACCACACAATTGCCAGGGTGACTAACTCAATGCAGAGCAGCAGGGTCCTTACAAAGAGCCAGCCCAAACTTTGATCTTTGTAGCACCTGCCACCCAAGAGCTCAACACATTTTACAAACAACTAGTTCTCTCCACATTTCCCAGCTTTAACAATAGCATCAGCCAGGATTCCTAGGTATCTAGAATGGACAGATTCCAGGCCTAAACTGGGCACAACATAGGACAACTTCTTAAAGGTTACAAAGCTATTTTATCCTTTTTGACATAGACATAACCATAATTTTTCAATATTTAAAGTGAAACTCTTATTTACTCCAACTCTTTTAGCAGAGGTCGAGATGTTAAAATGCATCTGTCAAGCATGGTTAGGAATAAAGAAAGAATAAGGCCGTAAGGCAGCGCTGTTCAATAGTTCTGGGATTTAAAGGGATGCAATGCAAAGAGAAGGAAACTCATGTCCATCATCAGGGCCTCCCAAATAACTGTATCGGACTATTCAGCGCATTGTGTGCTTCCTGACACACCCGGTGCCAGGCCAGCCTGCTGGGGGGTCACAAGTTCAGCTGCTACAACCACAAAGGTTTCAAGTGACAGGAACAATATTAATTCCTCTCTTCCACTGGTGGATGTAGGCAGTTAACAGCAGTGCCCTGAGATGTTAAAACCTGCAAATCTACCAGCAACCTAGAGAACAGAAACTGCACACAACAAGGTAACATTTTTATACTGGTATTAGCCACAGCTTCAGAAGCAGCCGGAGTCAGGAACAAGGCTTGCAAATAATCGATAGCTAATTTGTTGGGAGAATTTCACTGCTGTTTGCAAATTTAACATCGTCCCCAATATATTGTTCACTGAATAATTTTTCTTTTTAGAAGAATTCTTGGTCACAAACAGTTCATTGCAAGTACTGAACAATTCAATCTTGAGCTGTTTTGATAGGACACACACCTACAATGTGACCTGATTATACAGAACTCAGTGTCTGGTGCAAATCTCACAATTAAACCAATTTTGTTTACCATGAACGGTCACTTACAATTCACTGTTTCTTGTCACCAAACTCACTTGTTGAAATCATTGTGGAAATGAAACATGAATGGGGATGATCACAACTGAAGTTAACTCAATTCAAACAAACCTGTTCATTGTAAAAATTCAGGCCTAGTGGAAAGGGGCTCGAATTCTAATTCCAGTATGATGGAGGAGGAAAAAAAATCCTTCCCCAGCACCTTATGAAGCAAAGATTTTGCTTTGTAGATTTTCACCCTGTTACAGAACACTAAAATCTGTCTATTTCCACAGCTTCTATGGAAACCCAATACAAAAGCCTTTGCTTCTATCTGATATTGAGGTGAGTGTTTCACATGGATTGCCTAAAATGTGGTTCTTTCTGGCATAACTGTCTCTCACTGGGTGATTACCAACAGTTAAATTATTGGAGGAATCTTTTTCAACATATCTAACTTTAACAGATTCTCCACCAGGCTGGGAAGCACAAATGGCCCTCTCAATTTACAGAGAATAACCCCATTCATGCCTCTCCTAAACTCACTCACTTTCTGTTACAGAACTAGCAGCAAACTGAAATTCTATACATCAGCCTAAAATAAGCAATTGGTACCAGAAAATCTGGAATGTATTTAATGAAAAAACTGACATCTTTAAAAAGACAACCTTGTAAACTGTCAACCTTTTGGACTATGCTGAGACAGTCTAAGAAGCTAAGAAACCAACTTCACTCACCTCATTTTGGCCGGTTTAGAACTCCCTCTCTGGCATTCTAGCATTTCCTCATGGGAAGAGGGACTGTAAGGACCACCTTGCCTACATCTGCATCCTCTCCAGCTTGCAGCGAGAGTCATGTCTGGGGAAAGCATGGATAGAGGACCACGCTACTGCTCTGCAGATGTCCATAACAGGGACATGCGTCACAAATGCTGCTGAGATCAATGTCACTCTGCTGGAATGTGACCCCTTGGGCAGCCTAAGGCATGGTCATGCAGCTCAGGATCCATTTTGAGAGGACTGGATGAGTCCTTGTACGTTCTGTGTACAGGGTAAACAGCTGGTACGAAACTCAAAAGGCCTTAGTCCTACCAAAGTAAAAAGCTAATGGTTCGACAATGTTGAGGGGTGGAGTTTTCACTCATCCCTATGTAAAAGCAGTTGCGGGAAGCCCACTGACAGGTAAATGGATTCAGGTGGAAGTTAGAAACCACTTTTGGAAGGAACTTGGGAGGTGTGATCTCAGCTGCACCGGAGCCTTGTTGAAAACCACGTTGGGGGTTTTCAACCACCTTTGCTGCCAGGAGTAACATCGAGTATGAGCCAATGGCAGGATCCAGGACTGACCATGCAGAATGGTCAACAAACAGCCATGCAACAAACAGCCATGCTGCCCCCACCTATGAATCATAGACACACAAAAACAAAGGTCACCATAATTGTATGACAAAAGGCAGCAGCTCACTCAACATGCAGGAAAGGACAGGAGAGAACTTTGCAATCTCCCATGCCACTAGCAACTCACTTCGTTCTCTCTGCTCCGGACCTCCCAACAGCGCCCTTTCCTTTGCAAAGCCAGAGACTGCATTGTGGCTGCATTCAGAAGCAGAGAGAGAGATTGCCAGGGGGCACCCATGGAGGTAGCTGTTAAGACAAGCATTTCCTGTTAAGGCAGCTTACTATAAACTCCTGCTCTCTTCATGGAATGAGTTGTAATATAAATCTCACTGATAATGCTAGATAAAATTAGAGTTTTAATTAAAAGCACCAATACATAAAGGTATTAAATCACCTCTGGGCCACAGATGGGAGGCTGGCTAGCATTTCCTACGGTCTCATTTCAAGAGACTGCAGAACTTTGATGGTGAAGGATAGCAAACAGGCCAGTAATAACTTCTGCAATTGCCACAGAAGATCTCATTAGCTCCTCGTTCTCCCATGCTAAGCACTAGCTTATTCATTCTGGAGCATTACTGACAGCAGCACTAGCTTGCTGGACCTAATGGCTCTTTGCTCACACAGCTTGTGAACATTATCTTGCTGGGGGTTGTTTTCTCCTGATGGTTTATTAAGTGCTAAGTAGTTTCCTTGCTTGTTTTGAATTTGGCAACCTGTATTTCACACCCCAGTCCCTCCCCACAGGTTCCCAGCCTCCAGGGCCCCCTGTCCCATGTCAGGGCTGAGAGCAGAAAGCGAAAGAAATAGCTTACAGCTGGCTGCTTTGCAATAAAATCTCAGCCAGTTTCCTCCTGTGCACTTGTTTACACCGAGGGCTGGCCTGGGCAGACTCCTGCTCAGAGGGACAGAGCAGGCAGTTCTTTGATCAGGAACCGTAACCCGTTACACACAAAGCTCCCCGGCATGGATTCTGGCTTTCAGTTATTACATATTCAAACCATCATCCTCAAAAATAAATGCATCCAGTACAACGCTGCACTCTGATCAGCTGGATACTAACAGCTACCTTGGGGGTTCCCAAACACCTGCCAGCGTGGGCCACAGCTGAATGGAAACATTGCCCCTTTGATAGGGTTGACAAAGGGTCCTGTGGAGCATGCTCCAATACCATACCTCTGTTAGTCTATAAGGTGCCACAGGACCCTTTGTCGCTTCTACAGATCCAGACTAACACGGCTACCCCTCTGATATTTGATAGGGTTACCGTACATCCAGGTTTTCCCGGACAAAGCCAATTTTTTTTTGAGCATCCAGCCTCTGTCCATGGGGATTTTTCAAATCACAGTCAATGTCTGGGGTTTTTGCAGAGCAGGGGCTGCAGCTCAGAAAGAGCCCTGATTGGTCCCTCCCCTCCACCCACAGCTGATTGGCCCATTCCCCTGCAGCAGCAGCTGTCAGATCCCACCCACCCAGCTCCTGACTCCCAGCCCTGGGGAGGGGGTCCCACAGGGAAGCACTGACTGGTGGCTGTCTCTGCATCCAGGCCTTTCACCAGCCGCCCTGCCACTGTGACGGACCGACACTGCCCCCCCGCCTCCAAATTACCTGTGCCCCCACCACCCTGTGACTCATGGACACCTTTCCTCCTGGTGGCCATTGCAGACAGCCCCGTGGCACCTACAGCAGTTGCCAGGATGGAAGAGTAACACTGGGAAAGTATCGATGCATTTTCAGTTTCTTTCAGTGCAGTTTAGCATCTGGAAAAAAGAGGGGTCATGGAAGAAGCCAACCCCACATGACCTGACAGTGCTCTGCAGATCACAGGAGCGAGCACGGTGACTCTTTCCCTCAGGAGATTGGGATTCCCCTCCCCCCTTCAGAACAGAATGCAAACCTCTTTTGGTCACTTAGCTTTTCCCTTTTTCTTCTTAGACACACACGGTCTTGTAAACTAGGTAAGCTATTGCTCCCACAGGGTGAGGCGGGAGGAGAAGGGGGTTGTTTCTACTTTTAGAGATGTGAAAAGTGCTTATGTAACCCACACACCTACTGGCTGTGGTGTTCTGTCCCATCTAGTGGCGCAGAGACCACAGAGAGAGCGAACGAGTCTGCTTTCCAGCCTTAGCTAAGAGTCAGTTGGCAGAGGCTCATGCACTAAGCTCCAGAGGTCCCCGGTTTGCTCCTGCCCGCCAACGCCGGGGGTTTGCCAGTGTTACACTCAGACACTGGGTTGCTAGGACAGTCTACACACACACACACACATCATTACGAGAGAAGGGTTCTGACTGGTGACTGGAAAACTGGAGAAATAGTGACATCACATGAATCAAGAGCTGCATCCCTGGTGGCACAGAACCTGCTAAGGCTGCTGCTGGCCTGAGTGTCTGACAGGCCCAGAGACAACTCTGCCCCACAGGTCCCCGCGCTGCTCCTCCATGGGAAGCTAAACTAGCGCTAATAATACCGGGAAATTTGTATCGAGGTTTGCCGGTGTTGTGATGACTTTACAGAATGAGCACCCACGAGGGGCTACCCCAGAAAAGCACAGACGGACTCAGACTCTGTTATAAGAAATGCCAAAGTAAAAACCTGCAAACTGTTTTGAAAAGCTTTTCAGGGTCTTTATGTCAAAGCAGAAAAAATAGGGGAACATGCAATTAAAAAAAATTCTTTACATTTCCTTTTAAGAAACACACATTTGTGCAGCCAAGTAATGTACTTAAAAGGCTGCTGCTAAAATATCATTCACAGCAGTCCATTGCAGTGAGTAAATATTAGGTTTACATATTCATTGTAACAAAACTATGTTGCACTCCCATTACTTCCTGTAGGTTTGCCATCTGGAAACTACACAGGCGGCATGTAGTAAAAAAAGAGAATCCAATTCTGCATTTACCAAAATGCACCACACAAGTTCCAATTTATAGAAGATTACGCAACTTTCGCAGGCCACAATCTCTCCACGGAGAATATTCACACCAGTGCTGCAAGAGGAACTTGCACAACTGCATGGAATTCTCTACTGCTATAGACGCTTTTATAGAAAACACTCCAGGCTGTAAAGACACATTATGGACCCAACCCTACAAATGCTCATGCATACGAGTGGTCCCATTTACTTCAATGGAACTACTCGTACACATTTATTTGTACACAAGTCTTGCAGGATTGGCCTCTAAGACATGCAAGAAAAAGGAATATTATGTGGAGACACAGCTCTAGAGACAAACCATGCAAGCTGATGCCTTCATCCCAATCATTCTTACTGATTGTCACGAGAAGACCTTAGGACTGTGCACGTGAATGAGACAGTGGTGCTGATGTTTGACACACCCAGGAACCTCCTGAGTCCAACTAGCAGAGGGCACAGGGGATGCATAGTTTTACAGGGATCCTCTGGGTCAGTTACGTCACTTACGTGCATAATAATTCATTAAAGGATGGCTGGTGAGGTCTCTACTGACTAACTCACTGGTTGTATGTATGTAAAGATCATGAGCTAGAGACTTCAGTGTGTAGATGTTTGGACTCAGGCTAGAGCCTGAGCTCTGGGACCCTCCACCCTTGCAGCCCAAACCAGAACGTCTACACTGCGATTTTTCAGCCCTAGAGCCCAAACACCATGAGCCTGAGTCAGCTGACCTGGGCCAGCGGCAGGCTTTTTATCTCCGTGTAGCCATATTCCCATGCCAGTCCTGATGGGGTATCAGCCTTGGAAGAGCTTTTGCAGAACCAAACCAACCCAGGCCTCCATTAACTCTGTCTGCTGTAGGAGTAGGGCTGCTCCCCGCAGCCCTGCATAGGTATAATTTGACAGTTTGAGTTGAGAGAGAAACACCAATGATGTCAGCCTCAGTTATCTACCTGTCTGCTTCTTCCAAAGCATGTTGATTTTCTCCACACCACTCCTCACATGTGGAACATTCTTCCTGAAATTGGTGAAGTCTCTACCCTTTCTCCTTGAAATCCTTCCTGCACAGCCACTTCTGCTAGCGTGCCTATAGGAACCTGCCAACTATTGTCCATTACAATGTAATTTAAAACCAGATGCAACAAAAGCATAAGCTCTTTCGGGCATGGAAGCTGCACAAACGCTTAGCACTATGGGATCCTCAGTGGTCCTTTGAATGCTACTGCAATAACTTGCACAAAACACAACTAAACTGTAAGGAGGGGGATGTTGATGCTTTCTGTATGGAGGCTGAAGAAATTTTGGCCCTGTCCGCATCAGTGACCAAACTTTTCTAGTTTCTTCGAGGGGTTCCTTGGGGAGAGGGAGGAAAGAAGGTTGAACATCATGATTCAAACACATTGCTCATTTTCTACTGCAGACTCTGCCACTGTTTCCAGACAAATAATTCCTGAGGTGAACAGCAAAAAAGGATCAGTTATCAACAGCACACACAAAATACAGCACTGCAGCTACACAACCAGCTGAACAATACACGCCACAACGATCAATAAGATTTCACCTAAATATTTATATTACTCCGTTTGGATTCCAAGTATTTCAAGGCTTTCCATCAGGATTTGAATTTTTTTCCATCTTTCAGCTTAAACGACTGAACATCAGATTTTTAACCATCTTATACAGAGTTTCCACAGATCGAGAAAATTAAAATGACGGAAATATGAGAAAGCCACAAAGTGACATTAAAGATACCTAAGACACGACACAAAGGATATTTTATGATCAAATGTATTTAATTAAATGTCATTGACTGTTTTACTGTAGTTCACATCAGAGACTGCCAAAGTAAACTAAACATTTACATTCACTACAAAGTTCCCTCAAATTTTCATAGCTAGTCCAAAAAACATGAAAATGATAGGGGTTCCTTTCCCTCCTCGGAATGTATTCCGGCTCCCATTGGTGAGAGTGGGAGTTACATTCCGGCACTGAAAAGAGAACTGAGCCCTTAGTTTCACAAATTTGCAAAAACCCTCCTTGTAGCAAGTTATATAAACATGGTTTAAAAGTTTTTAGAAAACCAATCTTCTGCTGGTACAGAGAATAGACATCCATTTTCATTGCTAGGCGAGGAAGGACTAACCAAAGACTGACCTTGTAGCATGGAAGATAGTGAGGCAATAATACAGCACAGACATACAAAAAAATCCATGTCCACTTGTCTGCAGCCACTGCAGTGCCTGACCGTCATTGCAGGCGGATGGACTAGGAGGGCTAGTCATATTCCAAGCCTGATCTGCTCCCCTTGAAATCAATGAGAGTTTTGCCACTGACTGTAAAGGAAGAGGAATCACTCCCGCTATCAGCTAATTAAATAAGCAATTATTCCCAAATGTCTGATGTGGGTGTGGGGTTGAAAAAACTAGACAGATCCCTCAGCAAACCTCACCCTACGGAGGCTTCTGGGAGGAAACTTTACCTAACTAGTGGCCCTAAAATAAGTTGTTCCTGATTTAACAAGCCTTTTGACAATATATCTATGATATGCTCCATTGTAATATTTTTCTTTAAAAAATCATGGACAACTTACTATTTGAGAACTATCTAAAAAAGGCCTTTATTATACCATCTTTCTTTTTATGTCTACTTCTAATAAATCAGAGAAACACGTCAGATGCTACAATTTAAACTTTCATCATATCTGAAAGTGAACATCTTTTTTAAAAGTGAATTTTCAACATGAAAAGAGCTAAAAGTCACCGTTATATTCCATTGCGCAATCTGTGTGAAATTGAGACAATTTGCATAGTTTCCAAACTAAAACTTTGAAAAAAATAATTTCAGAAATAAATGTTATTCTAGGGAAGTGCTACACCTTCAATTAAACTACACAGCCTAAAATATACTTTAAAGGCTCAATACCAGTATTGTCAGTTACTTTGTCTGAAAGCCTCTTGGAAAATTGTTCAGTTCAAACTGTTATAAATCACAAGCCGTTTTTCCTTAATTTTGCCAATTTTTAATGAAGAATTTCAATGTACAAAACTCCAATAAAACAGGTGATTTCTTTCAGCAAGATGGGTAAAAGTTGGGCCATTATTGTATTCCTCATTCAACAGCAAAAGTCTTCCAATTCTCACGAATAGAAAAAAATCTTCTGATTTGACTTAGATGACAATCCAGAAATAAATAGGTATAAATACATTCATAGTTCCTATTCCAAAATCACATAGGGAAAACACAAAATTGAAAATTAATTTATCTGACTTTGTTGGCTTATAATGAGACATAGGCAAATTATAGCAGAGTGATTCAAGAGGGAAATAAAACAAAGGTGGGGAATAAATTGGTCCAGTACTGACATTCAGGAAACATATCAGTTAGCATAATTCTGCAGTCGATTTATCCTTTAAATGACACTACTCAGTCAATTTGTATTTGCTTCAGGTATTTATAATGAAAGCAGTTTCCTCTGTATCTTTGCTGAAGATGGGTATAGTACCCTGGAGAAACTGTAACAGCCCCTCAGTATGCGTGTATGTATATATAATTATATACAGATAATCATGCATCCACACACACATCTGTGTATCAACACTGCAAGTGACAGGTCAGATCCATCATCATTCATCATTGGCAGCACTTGTTCCTCTCACTTGGCCTTGATTACGTAACTGTAGAAAAAAGAAAAGATACAATAAGTGCTAACGTCACTCAGGTAAAATTAAACTCTAAAAATGCAGATTTTACTAATTCTCTAAGAAAAAGAGTTAGTGCAGCGCAGTCAAACCTTCACCAGCTCTGAGTTGGATCATACTGTATCAGATCAAATTTTCTGGGGAATCTTTTAGATTGGATATCAGTCTTGTGACTGGAACAGTAACTCAGACATCAAACTATGGAAATAAGTACAAAGCACTCCCATACGCTGGATCTCTGGGATTTGACGTTAGCTGCAGATACAGGATCCACCATTAAAAGCATGTGAGAAAATGCTCAGAGTAGAAAATATGAACATTAAGGTACTGGCTGTGAATATAAAGGTTTGGACTGCTGAGGAAATTAGACCCTAGCGGCAACATTTTAGGGAACTTTTTTCTTGAACTGGGAAACAGTTTGGTGTCCCCTCCACACACTCATTTCGATTGTACAGTTTTTCTAAATGCAGTTATATTTTCTTTAACCACAAAGAGGGTCTAATAGTGCAGCGAAATGTCACTTTGTCCAGGAAGCCTCTCGCAGGCTTTGGAGCCTGTCCTGAAACCAAAGCACACGTCAGGAGACAAACTGTAGAGCCTGCACTTTGAGCTTTGGCACCAGCCAAGCATAAAGTATGATGTGATAGCTAACTTGCGCCACAATTGTAGCATCCTGCTGACTGAACTGAGCAGTGCCCAGAGCCCCTCATGATGCCAAAAGCATGCTGATGGTCTGCAACTGAATCCTAGCCATGGGGGTGTTGTCCTGCTGTTGATCTGGTCAAAGCAGGGGAGAAGAGCAGCAGGGGTTCATTCCCAAGAAAGGAATCTGGCTACACTGCTTTAGAATGTTTGTTCTGCCAGTAACTCCCATCACCAGAAAGGATTTCTCCTTTTTCTCCCAGGAATTCACTTACACAGCTTGATTTTGCCTCTGAACCTACAGAGGATTCCTCTAGACGTCAGCAGCCACTGTGCCTCGAACGGAACCCTTCTTACGCATCTAAATGTAAAATAAAACTGTGAGCTATGAAATAAAGAACCTGCCACGAGGTTATTAGGAGAGAGCTACATGGCTCAGAGCCAGTCCCAGATCCAGCTGAGGCTGGGAGCAGGCTAGGTGTAAGGGGCACTCTGCAGGACAGGAAAGTCAGAGTGGGAATGTACCGCTGCTGTAAAGGGAGGCAGCCCCTCCGTTCCTAAGGGCCATCTGAAGCCTATACCAAACTGCTTGAAGCATACAGCATTTCCACTGCTGCTCAGGGCTGAGAGGGAGCAGAGTCTTGGCAGTTTCAAGCTGCTTCCTTCTTATGCTCTGATTAGGATCCACACTGTCCAGCAATCAGCTGATGGAGAGGCTTTAGTATGGCAGAAGTGCTCTGGGTACCCAAAGTCAGACCACATAAGGAGAGCAATCAGACAGAAGAGTGAAATAGAGGCAAGTGCAGAAAAATTGTGAACAGGATATGAGGCGAGACTAGAAGCTCACTGAACAGGGATGAGAAGAGGCATCGAGGAAGCAGGAAACAATGGATAGTAAAGGAAACAAAGACTGACAAAATGAAAACTGATCCAGACGAGGAACTGGAGAACCAAGAAAACCCGGCAACATAAAGGAGCAGAGAATCTAATGAAGAAAAGTAGCACCAGAAATGAAAAAGGAGAAAAGATTTTAAAGAAAGCAAATAGTAACAGAAACACAAGAGAATGCAAAACTGCCAACCCAATTAGACTGGGCTGTTTCCTGCAATTGTTTCTTTGTAACAACATAAAACTGCAGACACCTGTGAGCTCCTGGACTATATCACCAGAGAAGCTGAATACTGCTCAGGGCTGGAAGTGCAAGGACATTCCTATCATGCTGAGCATCTCATCAATGAGTCCCCTCCCCTTCTCTCTGGTGGTCCAAGCCCATAATAGTGTCAGCCTTGAAGTTACCATTTACTACAATATTTCAGCAAGCGACTAGTTAACTGTGGCATGTGGAGAGAAGAAATGCTTTTGGGATAAAACTAAAAGGAATGTTCAACTTATATCGTGGGTGACCCAATGTGTGGTTACACTTTGCCCTTCGGTGATTGCCCCTCACGGGAACACCCCCAATCACAAAAATCTTCTTGGAATGTGTGTTTTGTAGGTGCCTGCAGATACCTCTATTACATTAGTAAAGAAAAAGCAGTAAGAATATTTCAAACAGCAGGAGCCAACCCTTTCTATGTGGCTCACAGCAAGATATTTCAGCTACAAGACCACATGTTTTTAAACAGTCACCAGAGGACAAATCACTTTTTTTCAAATGTAATAAGTTATGAGGAGCTTTAAATCTACTAAATCTTAAGAAACAAAAGCATCTGCTTTATTCTGCAAAGAATGAAAGGGGAAGTAAAAGCCAGCTTCCAGGACAGACACAATCCTTAAAAACAAGAAAACCAGGTTTAACATCATTATGGCAGATAAGAGCTAATGTACAGCAAATATTTTAGGGATTAAAGTATTTACTAGTAGAGTGACAATGTGTAAGTAGTTTCAAGGCAGTGAACACAAACAGAAAAGTTACTGGTAATTTCTCTTTAGCCCATGTTCTTTTATTCCCAGTTAGAGGGAAATCTTCACAAACTAGCATGTACTTCTGGAAGTAAAAGATCAGGGAGCACATTCTATGCACGTGAAACATTTGTGAATCTGAACATTTGATTTTTGAGATCACTTTTGCACAGTCAAAAAAGGAGTTACTCACCTATCAACAGGTAGCTTCCTCCACAAAGATAAGCATCTACAGTCCATGCAGACACAAAAAGGGGACGGTTTAGGGAAGTTTTCCATGATCTCTGAGGCTTGGCCTACACATACTTGCAGTGTGCTCACCTCATACTATATTTCCCTCTTTCCCAGGGAAACTGGATGATGTCTGGCCCATACCAGATCAGGTGGTTGTTGAGGTGGTTGTTAAAAAGAGAAAACCCTTCTGATGAACTCCTTACAGATAGGAAACCTCTTCCTCTTTCACAGATCCCTACTGATGGAAGAGTTTCCCAGACTGGTCAGTCTGGGATAAAGTGGGAGTACAAGGGGGACTTTAACTATTTCCAAAAGAAATCACTTTGATGTAGAGATGTCCTACCATAACAAGAACCTACATTCATACTGGCATGTAGGCAGGGGAGGGAGATACTTTTTGGAATAGGATGGGTGTTTCTGGGATGTGCCAAAGCAGCCCCTGCCTTTGCCTTAATTGAAGAGGAAGAACATTTTGCACCCAGCTGTGTTGATAAAACAGCCAGCCAGTTTATTTTCCATTGGCTTAAAAGTTAGGAAATATGGGAAGGCATTCAGAACTGGAGTAAACAGACAAATAGATTTCTTCCACTCACTCCCTCTACAGGGTCAGTAAATGGGGCATTTTGCCCCCCCAAAGGCAAAACAGATGCCTCTCATATTGCAAATATACAGCTTAACATTGTCTGAGTAACCATGCATAATGCTTCTGAGCCATCTTGATTGTGGAATTTTGCTTGAAAAAAAAGCTTATTGCTGAGAGCCATTATTGAGCATGTGGCCTCTGGAAACTGCCTCGGGCCTTGGCTGTCTGATAGTCTCTCCATATTTTGTCCTGAAGGTGGTTGGGTTTGTTGCCATCTACAGGCAACAGGTAGTAGGAAATTCCAGTCATCCTGTATTATACTAGTGCTAACTCTTAAAGGACGGTCAGGCATCTAAGATGGCTCAGGAATACAGCAGGCGCTTAACTATTAAAAGTAATCAAGGCAATACCCAATTCTGTGATCTGAAAAAAGTCTAGAAAACCCTTGGTCAATAGGGGCAATGGAATTGGCCATTCTGAAACCAATGATCTGTATTTATCAAAAAAAAGACAAAATATTTTGACAGACAGACATTTCTCAGCATCAGGTGGTCACATACTGTACTTGGCATTCCACACGGCTAAGACATACAAGACTGTGCCCATCCAATGGTCCAAGAATCAAGTGTCTTGTAAGGGCAAGGAGAGTGAAGGATATCTGGCCTTTTCCTAAGAGCTGATCAAAGCCATTGTCAGGGACTCCTGTGCTAGAAGACGGATTCCTACAACCTCTCCAGTCTCCAGAGCAGAGCCTGTCTAAACTCCCAGGTAAGGAGGGTTTGGTGGGCACAAGTTCATGGGGATGAGCAGAAGCATCTCTATTCCTCCTTGGAAACATTTCCACATAATGCAAACAGCAGTGTACAAGGCTGATCTAGCCACACGCCCAGGGTAACACTGGGGATGGGGGAGTCAGAAGTAGTGTTCATATCAACAACAAAGCAGGTCTGCTTGACCTGAGCCACAGTTTGTATTGGAGAAGAACTAGTATTAACAGCAATACTGGGTCTGTGGCGAGAAAGCCAGACTGTTTCTGTCTCTGGCAGCCCAAATGCGTTGAAGTCTCACAGCTCATTACTCTGCATATTTGAGCAGAACCAGAGTGCTAGGAGGAAGACCACAAGTCAAATGGGTGCTGGGCAGTAAGGCAGTCAGCAAGCACCTTACAAAGTTCAAACTGTAGCTTTGGCAGATGCTAAAAAATCTGAGTGAGGTTCAGACTTTACAGAGAAATGCTCACAGTGGGAGAACCACACCCGGAAAAATGAGAAAGCAGAAAGGTCCTTTCTTAACTTGTGTTCCTCAGCATCTGAGAGAAGAGGGAGAAAACTGCTTGAAGGATGAGCTTTCTTTCAGACACCTCTGGGATCATACAGACAGGTCAGACTATGAACGTTCATAGCCTCCAAGACACGAAAGGAAGCAACACCCAGTGCTTGTTAATTCTCTGATGACAGATTTTTTTCAGGGATAGGTTTCTCAAAGTCTATCACGCTCATCAAGACAAGTCAAACTGTCCTCATGTGACACACAAACTCACTTCAAGACATGTTTGAAGGGAAAAATAATCAACTCTAATTACAACTTGAAAACTAAACAAAACAAGACACTTACGATGCAGAAGTGAGGTGACAGCTCCAAGGTCCGACTGACAAGTGGTAAAAAGGGAGCTGTGGGATTGCGTGCACTAGGTATATAATACAAGCATAAAGAGATGCTGAGTGCAGGCATTCAAGACGTGGGATACTTACCAGAAACATTTATATCTCAACAACTCCTGGCTCTTTGCAGCATTGTATGCAGAAGCTCCACGAGGAGGAGATCCAGTGAAGAGCGTAGCATTTCTCAGCGTTATCCCATAGCACACAGAGTTGGCCGGATGGACACAAGCAATTTATGTAGCCTTCGATTCTTATACAGCCTCAACTACCATAGACTGTACATTTAAAAACTACCCTCAAAGCATTCTTACCGCTTCCAGCTCTCGTTGGGTTTCATCCTCCATTCTCCTGATGTCTTCCATAGTCAGATCAATCCACTTGTCAATCCAACAAAACAGCTGGCGATGGAAGTTGGTAAATATCCTCTTTTCTTGCTTTAAGGAGACAAAGCAGCATTAGAAAATATGCCCATGATTTATCAATAAATGTCCAAAGGAGAACTGTGTTCAATTTTAAAGGCTGTTGCAGCTATAGTCACATGCTCTTTATTTCACAATGGCACTATCCAGCATCCCCAGACTCTTGGGTTTGAGTTAAAGATTTCACATCTCTTCTCTGCCTCTCAACAAGGAAAAAGAAATGCACTTTGTAATAACTATTTGTTCTTAGAAAAAAGTGTGGCAATTTTGTTACTTGGAAAGGTTGTGGATGCATTCTCCAAAATAATTTACTCCACTGAATCTGATCCTAGACAGAACATACATACCACACAGGAACTAAAACACTAATGCATGAGCTACACAAGGGAGAGAATCCACTTTAAAAAACACCCACAGCTACTGTACAAGCTCAGTAATAAAAACATCTGTGGTAAAATGAGGTGAAGAAGAAAATGGCACTGGGAATTCAGTAGATGGCACACTTACACTCCCAGTCTCCTCCCTTCCTCTGTCGTATTAGAACTAAATTATTTCCCAATATGGTTCAAGGAACAATTGGCTGCCGCAAAGGGCATCTTTTTTAAGAGACATAACCATGCACATGTAAGTCAAATTAAGGATCCCTTGGCACCTTTTGTTAGGAGTTAGAGGGGTTAGCCTCTATGTCCTGACCAGTTTCAACTTGGGTATTTCCATGTGTCTGCTATATTTAAGGTACCTGGTGATTTCCTTTGGATATTGCATTCCTGCCAATCCTAAACCATTTGTAGTGTTGCTCTGTAACTGTCCAACTCAAAAGTGGCTGTAGCAATTCCTGTGCAGTCTGTAGTGCTGAGAGATCTTTCAAGTTGAAAAGTAAGATACTGTTCTCATATCAATTACACAAACTTTTCTCACCATAGAATCGCCTGCTTCTTACCTTGCTAGAATTACATGGATAGGTATAGTTCTGTGTTGTACCAATATATACACACATACACAAAAACCGAGTAGTTCACTACTCAAGGTTGCAACCCGAAGCTCTCACAGAATGTTTTGTCGCCTCACTGATACTCCCCCAGTCGCCTCACTCCCCACCCTCCAGACTGTGGATCACTTTGGTCATGACGTTAGGTACATATAACACAAACAGTAAGCTCCTCAGAGTAGTGACCCTGCCTCAGTGTTATCTGTAAACGCCATGCACACACATGGTGCCATGTAAATAGTAACTACTAATGGGATTTTTTCTACTCTTATCCTTTGGGATGCTTCATTCTGGACAAACTATGCTGATTACATAAAGCAAGGTTATGGCTACTGCCAATAAGTGAAAACAGAGTCAGACTAACTTCCTGTGAAGGGGAGTGGACTGACTTGAGTTAGTGGTGGAAAGAACACAGTATGTTAGAATGTGAGCCATGAGGCCATGTACCAGGGAATCAGTTTGGGATCTTCTGCTTGATTTATCCTCTTGTATTTTTTGGTTTGAAATCTGTGACATGTGCATCTCCTCTTCCTGGGAGATCAAGCAACTCAAGTACAAGCCTAAAGCAAGGTGGTCCCAGCATCTTTTGGTCCTTACTAGGTGCCACTATCATCACAGGCTACTCCATCTTCCTTGTCTCACTCCAAGTTACTGCTGCGGTCTCCAATCTTCTTGCCATAGTACATATTGCAGTACATGCAGCTTTAAGGCAGCTAGCTGCAGGTGTATTCTCAGTCAGAGGTAACAACCCCTGTGCACAGAAACTAACAGCTGGCTCCACTTTGGTCCTTTACAGGCCAACGCCCTACCAAAAAGAGTTACCAAACATCTAGTTTTGGATAACCCATTGGTCCAGCACATTCTCCCATGGTACAGAATAACTGACATGAAGGTGCGACACTCTGCCTGTAGGTAGGTTATTATGTATCATTCAAGCTTCGCTCTACTTACCCACTACCTTATAAAGAGAATAAATTACACAGCACAGTGAGTTCTTACACAGGATTTGCCATTTTGTATTTCTTCACAGGAGAGAGCACATCAATTATGGACACTCTCTCTCGGCCATTGAATTTGGAATTCCTAAATTGTTCACATCATTCAGAGGGATGAATAGTGGATGTGAACATGCTGGTCATACACTACAGGCAAGAAAGCCATAGATTAGTACTATGATCTCAATGCACGCTGCTTGCCCAGAATTCACTCAGAACAGATTCAGGTAACAAGAGGAAGTAACAGTGCAAACTGTGACAAAACTAGTTGTCTGTGATCCCTCGAGGTCAAGGATCTTTCACGGGTTTTATTTTTCATGGGTCCTTTGGTGACTGAGGAGTCTGATTCTTGAGCCACAGGCTCGTTGGCAGACACTGCAGGTGTTGTTGGAAGACAGGGTTGGGCCGCAATTGCTGCATGACTGTTGTCTTTCCTTTCTGGAGTCTTTCTGCGACCAAAACAAGGCAATTTTCCTTAAAAAATGGACATTCTCTCCCTGACACTCTTCACCAGTTATCCCTATCCTGGGCTGATGTCTCCCAGTGTGCGGTGTCGATGCCACATCTCTTGAGGTTTATCTTGAGGTTGTCTTTGAAGTGTTTCTTTTGGCCTCCCCATTTCCTGTCTCCTTTGATGAGTTGGGCATTCAGCAGCTTTGGTAAGTGTACATCAGGCATGCGCACACACACTGCCCGCTCCACCTCAGCTGGTGCTGGATAATCAGGGCCTCAACGCTGAAGACGCTGGCCTCTGTGAGGACACGGACATTAGTGCGGTGATCCTCCCACTTTATGTTGATGATCTTCCGAAGAAAGTGCTGGTGTTCGAGGTTTTTCAGGTGTTTTCTGTACGTCATCCAAGTCTCTCAGCCGTAGAGGAGAGTTGGGATTACCACCGCTTTATAAACTCAAGTCTAGTGTGTGTTCTGTTGTTGTGATTGTTGACCACCCGGCGAGACAGTCTGCCAAAGGCAAGGCTGGCACAGCGAATTCTGTGCTGAATCTTGAGGTCTATGTCTGCTCTCTGTGAGAGATGGCTGCCAAGATAAGCAAAGTATTCTACATTTTCTAGTTCTTCTTTGTCAACATAGATCTTCCTTGCTGGGTCTGATGATTGACCGGGTACTGGTTGGTGTAGAACTTTTGTTTTACTGATGTTCAGAGTTAGCCCTAGGCTTTTGTAAGCTTCAGAGAAGCAATTAAGGGCTGTTTAAAGACCCTCCTTTGAGTGTGCAGCTACAGCACAATCTGTGTACTGGAGTTCGGTTATTGTTGCCAATATTACTTTAGTTCTGGAACGGAGACCAGAAAGGTAAGACTAGGTTAGAAACACGGCCAACTCTTGTGTTAAAGTCCCCCAAGAGGATTATCCTATCTATTTTTGGGATGGATGACAAAAATGTATCAAGATCAGTGTAGAAGGATTCTCTGTTCTTCAGCGTCAACAGTTGGTGCATATGTGGCAAATGACTTACTGACCAATTGGATGCGGAGGGTCATAAGGTGCTTGTTGATGCCAATAGGGAGCTCAGTCAGGCGGTTGACTAGAAGGTTTTTGATTGCAAAACCAACACCGTGTATTCTCCTGTTGCTTGCTGGTTTTCCTTTCCAGAAGGAAGTGTAACTACTGCCCTCTTCCCTCAAGTGGCCTTCATCGGCATGTCTTGTTTCGCTGAGAGTGGCGATGTCTATGTTCTACTTTGAGAGTTCTTGGGCAATAATTGCTTTTCTGCATTTGGGTCTTTCACTTTTTGATTAGTCTAGTAGCATGCAGACATTCCAAGTTGCAAGATACATTTTTGTTTTTTGACCACATTGCGAGTGATCCCTCTGGACACTTATCCAGTCAGGCATGGTGCAGCTTTTAACTAAGTCATTGGTAGATGTTAAATTTTGCTTTGTAATCCCTCAATCTCTGTGGCTGTTGTAAAATTTAATGCTACAAAAAAAGTATGAATACTACAGGATTAGTAGCAACCAAAAACAACATACTTCACAAGACTTTTGGTGTACATACTGCTGGAAAAGCATCAAAGCACTCATGTTTTACGAAAATAGATCTCTTTTTTGAACTAGAGAGAAAGGACATTCCTAAATGCCATATACATTTAGGCCCCAATCCTGCAAATACTTACACATGTGCTTAACTTTACTATCATGAGTACTTCTGATTAAATCAATGTGCCTACTCACAGAAGTCAAGTTAAGCCATAAATGGCTGCAGGTTTGGGACCTTAGAAGTCAATGGTTTGATTTGTTGAAAAATGGAATGGATCAATGTCTTCACTAACATTTCATTTTAATAGAAGAACATTTTTCCAACTTTTCACTTCTACTTTAAAAAACAAAACAAAACTATGCTGCGGAGTGTTTAATAAGCAGCGCTTACCTTTTGGATAAAGTTTTCTACTTTGTTCTGTAGTCCCCACCATTTAAATTTGATAGTCACCAACTTGTAAGCACACATTTTAGGGCAGTCTTCATCAGCTGCTAGCTCTTTCTGTTTGTGGAGAATAGGGAAAAAAATTATTTTCATTTAACATTAGTGTTTGAATAAAAACTTGCTGGCATGGAAATTTAATGTGAATAATAAACAAGGATTTCAGATGTATGCATTTAGTATTATTATTGCAAATCACCATTTTAAGGCTTAGACAATGGTTGTACTGCGATTTGAACATGCAGAGCACCGAGGATTAATAAGACACTGTCAGGTTAAAAACCATATTTAAAAAACTGCTTTACCTCTGTTATAAACATGTCTTATAATTAAATCTGAAATAATGTAAAATGACATTTCCTTGTTATGATTTAATGTCAATAAGTTACTTTTTGAGTATTCCAACTTGACAATTAAAATAGACTACTGTGATGGGGTTTGTTTTGGTTTAAGTCAATATTAAATCATTTTCCCTTTCTTGTTCTTCATTAGTATAACAATTCTGCACCGTTTGGGTAGCTAATGCACTACAAAGGAATATTTGTTGAAACTACTTCCACTGATCTCTCTGAAAAGAGATGCATGTAAAGTGTTTGTATTGGTTTTGTAGCAGCTTATTTTTCACAAATTTGACCTGACAATGTCCCATTAAACATTAACCCCCATTTGCCAACGTGTGGAACGCTGCATTTACACTTGAAACCCAAGTTAGTTTCTCCATGTTTCATAACACAAAAATCCATTGAAAACAACATAAAACCCAAGAACCAAGGCAGTTTAGCAGTAGGCTTGTTAGAATACCATTACCTCATGCCTACTGTGCCTACACACCGCACCGCAGACAGATAAGTGTCACACCCTTTTTCCTCTCCTGGGAAATGGTACTACAGTCAGAGTCCAGTTTCTCAGCATAATCTGCATATGACTGTTTGCACTCAGTTAATTGTAGGTGCGAATTTGAATACTCATACTTCTGCCTGCAGGAGTAAATCAGGTAGGGGCACCCCATTCTCCTTAATGGCCAGCAGTACTGACCATTGGCTATCAGCCCCATGGAGACTACATCTCATAGGAATAACGGAAAGAGGTTCAGACTCAGGGACATGGGGCCCCCCAGGGGACTGAACTGAAAGGGGAGTGAAAAGCTCCTGCCCACCATCGCCTGCCTTCCCTGCAGCAAGAGATGCAGCCGTGGGAAATTACCGGAGCTCTGCCAGCTGTAGCAAGTGAGAGCAGCTGGATGGAGGTAGTGTATCTCCTAAAATTCTCCACTACAAACTTAAAGCCTAGCATTTGGTTAAAATCATGTAAATGAAAAGCTCAGATTAGGTGGAACAGAGTTTGCAGTCTGCTGACCATTTGTAGAGGCTCGCACACCCCTGGAGAACACCTCTGATGACCAAAGACTCTCGCACCTGCCTTACTTGCTCTCATTGAGGATTCTGGACTAGACAAAACTGAAGATTTTACACTAATTTGTTCCCAAGTTACGAGTGGACAAAAAAGTTAGGACATTTCAGAAGGTGCTAAATCACCACTTGTTAAAGTGCCATAACAAACAATTTGGCCAATTAACCCTCACTTTCAAAATGAAAATATACTCCGACAGGGGACAACGTCGTAACAAATTCTGTGCAGAAGCAGAAAACTTTTTTTTCCAAAAATTGGGAGGGGGTGGGTTGCCAAAAAACAGACATAATAGAAACTGTTTGACAGCCTTCACTGAAAAACTACTATTGTGACTTCACAGTATCTGCCTCCTGTAACACTAGTTACATCAAAATATATGTAAGCTGTTGGTGGTAACAAATAGGTCCATTATTTTTTTCCCCCGAAACACACACAGGTAATTTTGTATTTTTTAAAAATACTATGGTGGTTGACTAGTAGTTTTGTGACCAGGTGAACAACAGATAAATACTGCTTTCAAGTGTAAGAGTGCAATACTACACTGACCTAGCCAAGATTCCAGTTTTAGCCTGTCAACACTGAGGAAAAGGAGATGCATCTTATTAAAAAAAAAAAAAAAATTAAAGATGAGGAAAGACCTCCCTAGGTCTCAGAGGTATAGTCATCCAAGACAGAAGCAAAGCAATTTGTGATGTTTTACCTTGCAGCAGTTTATTAAGTAGTAACAGTATTTCACAGCATCATAAAATATCAGTTACTTAACAAGGCCTGATTAGAAGAGAGAGTTAAAGCACAAGTTCTTTCTTTCCAGTGGGATTAGTCTGCATGCTGTTTTCTTTCTACTTGCCTAACAATGAAATTCTGGACTTTGAATTTACACTTCTGACAGCAATTCTCTGGTGAAACAAAATTAGTTAGCTTAAAAAAAAAAATCTAAAGTTACAGGTGACCAATATTATCCAGGGAGATACGGTTTGGGATATCTACTGCAATCTTTGAGTCTCAATCAAGCTTGACAAATATTGCTTGTGCTTTAATTAAAAGATTGAAACTTTGCAGTTTATTTCCAATGAGTGGCCAGTTCCTAGAACCCCATGGATACATACTCCCAGTGGGCCAGACGTACTCCTCACCAAAAAAACCACAGAACCCTACAATGGCATTAATTGACTAGCAGCTAGAGACAACAGGCTGGAAGGTTACGGAGATAATTCCCTTCTCGCACAAGTGATGGCCTCTCCGTATTAAGAGTGAGGCACTTTAATGAGGAAACTTTCTCTGCTGCCCATAGTGGGGACAGAGGATTGTCTCCTCCAGCACTGTCACAGCATAAAAATACAAGAGTGACTAACAAATAAATTAAATTCATGAGTACTCTTCACATTGTTCTCTTGATCCCCGAAAAATCAGTCGGGCTCCCAAGAGAAAGGCTGGTAGCGAAGATAAACCACTCGGCTGGACATGTCTGCAACTGCAAACCCCAAGTGCTGAGCCTCTTCAAGAGTGGGCAAACGCTTGTAGCTCTGCACTGTGCCCTGCCTCCTCATTCTGTTGATAGAGCCTGCGGGTCCCTGGAGCACCACAGAAATATGTTCTCTTAACCGACATGCCACCTACTGTCGGACAACTCAGACTGACTCCTTTAAGGACTGCAACATTCAGGGATCTGTGGCCTCAGAGGCTATTCCAGATCTCAGCAAAATGAGTTGAGAAGATGGGTGTTTGCTGACCCACTTCTCTTACTATTAGTCATTGGCACTGAAGAATAGGAAGTCTAACACCCCGTCTAGTGGTCTTTAACTGCACTGAAGCCAGTTTTAAACACAGAACCTAGGTTACAACAGGATTACTAAATTAACGGTGAAAGAGGAGTTTTAAGATGGCTTGATTAATTTAGAAGTCCAGTGTACCAGGTGCCGAACTCTAGAGAGAGTTCCAAGAGGAAAGAGGCTTTAGTCTGGGACACCACTTTAGCTGACTAGTCCTGATCTGAAAAATATAGTTTTTACTGCAAAGTAGAAAGGCTATTTTGGCATTTTCAAATAACTGCACAAACGCAGTAAGTCAAAGCATAATTTCAGCTGAAGAACAAATGTAAATGTAAATGTAGACACCCAAAATGTCTACAAACAAAAGGAGAGTGCCACATGTCAAGTACACACATTGGACTTCAAGGCTTCTGCAATATAAAAAGGCATGATTACACAACTCCACACAGTTTTCATGATCACTGGTTTGTAACAGTAACACTGGTAAGCAAAGTAACACTTTGGTGCTTCGTATGGTGAAATTATGTAACGATTTATAAACCCCATTTGCATGCCATGGCAGGCTTCACATCAGAAAGGGGCTTCAGAAAGAAAGAAGAGCTTAATTTTTTTTAAATGGGATATGTATTATTCACTGAAGTTTCCCTACTAATGTCACCTTGATTAGCAGGGACACTGATTAATTCAGCTAGGCTTTTAAACAAGCCTTGACATTAATGTGAAATTTGGTTACTTCCTTGTTTGTGCACATACATCACTGATGATTACAAACCTCATGTTAACCTGATGCTCCCTCTGCCATAACTGCACTAGGAGAACTCAACACCTTGTGGTTATTTGTTAGCACAGACTAATGATTTAAATCCAGATTTTAGAACTTGGAAGATATTCATCACCACGCCAGTTTTAAGTCAAGTCATATTTTGGCCTAAATGCCTTGGTCTGTTAATAGACCCTGAGTTACAGGTGCACTTTTATGAAGTCCATTATTCTTACACACCTGAAGTCACAGCATGCCAAGTTTATTTTGTTAGAGAAGCAACAAGTACTTCAGTTAATACATTTTCAACTGAAATTGTACTTTATGTTTGAAATTAGTCATCCTAATTAGGACAGATAATACACGTTTAAATCAGTTTATTCGTACTTGCATTAGGTTTGCTTTGTTATCTGGACATCCAGAGTACAAGGGCAATTCAACAAGTGACATCAAAGTGAAGTTCAACTAACTTGCTTGACAATATTTATTCTGCTTCCAAAAATCCCTCTAATTAATTGTACTTGAACCTTGTGAGCATTTGAGATAACTTCATTCTTGAGCACATCTATTCTAGGCAAATTATTAAGAATTCTAGCATCCATGTTGTCTGTTCCCTTCCATGTTAAAATTAAAATCTGCTATTAAAAATGAATATACAAATTATATTTCTTGACCAAAAAAAATAAAAAAATAAAAATTATTTCCAAGAGAAATTAAGCAATTTTAGTTTTGGAAAGTATTTTGCCCAGCTTCTCCTTCATCTGACTATATGCTTGTCCATTTTTAAAATTGACTAATATGTAGGTTGTTTTATAGGAATGTTTTTCATCTACATAGGATTACTGCAACATTTACAAACACCTTAATTTCAAAATAATTTATAGCGTTCTTTACCTACAATTTATAAGGTTTGGAAGCACTTCTTGCAAACTCTTAAACCCAGCATATAAATATACTGCACTAAGAATTATTTTTTAGTTTATATGATGTGAATTAGAAACCCTCTGAAACAATCACATGAAAAACACAATTAGTGGAGGCATCTTTAATACCAAGATCTTTGAACCATCTTCACTGAAATGCTATTAGCAAGCCAGAAGAACTATTAAATCAGAATAATCCTGAAAAATGTGAATATCACAAAACTGATTTTATTGTGATATTCCTTACTACTAAGCAGTTGCAAAGTGCCTCCAGAGTATTTAACATACATTTTATTTTTGTTGGATTCTTTAGATTTTGTATGTCTAGGTTTAAATGTAATCCAAGAGACTAACCCATGTTTTTAATTTAACAATGCATATTAAGTTACTCTATGGTATGCAGAAGAGGCCTAAGGGAAAGTAATGTATATTTGGGCTACATAACTAAACAAAAAGCTGTGTGTTTGGCTAGAATAGGAAGCAGTCAGTATATGAAGACCACAAGTTCTCGTTTCTTATATCTATGGCAAATACATCAAAAGGACTTATTAGAGGTGGAATGCCAGATGAGTAAAATTTATTTTTGAAACTAACATTTTTTAATATGACAGTTAATTATTCATACAGACAGCAAAAGATTTTCTGCTGAACATTTTCTAGACATTTAAAAATATAGGACACACTAGAGCTGAATTATGTGCATTTATTTACTGCACTAATTTCTCACTACAGAGCTCTAGTTATCAGTAGTAAGTGGAAATAAGTGAATCCAGAATTGACACTCATGCTCTGTTTACAAACGGAATATTTAAAATGCAATGTTTGCTTTATGTGCTGAAACTGCACAAATCTTCAACCCAGGTACCACTAAGAGAGGGGAAAAGAGAGGGCAGTTTCAGCAGCCAACCTCCAGCACTCAATCATGAGTCAGGACCAAAAATCATGAATTTGGCTTAAAATAACGAAATTAAGAAATAATAAATGTTGGGTTTTTATTTGCCTTCTGATTTTTTAGCCTTTGCGGGATCACGTTTTCAAGCTTCTATGCAACCATGAGGGCTAGAGGCTTACTTTTCAGAAGCTGAAGCTTTAAGAAATAAACCAAATATTGGAAGACTCAGAATGAAATAATGAGATGGAAATACTGGAGTTTTCTGTTACAGAAGGCAGAAGTACAGAGAAAACATTGGGGACGAGAATGCAGAGGGAGGGTGAGAGGTTTATTTCTCCCAATTTGATCAAGGTGAAGTGTTTCAGTTACTTTGATCAGAATAGGAAAAATTCCACCTGAGTAGGTCACTGCTAAACATTCAGGATGTACAAAGGAATGCATGAGATTCTGATAGGCCATCACCCGCCCCACATCTAGAGTGTACTAACTCTCAGAAATGACACTGGTCAATGTGCAGCTTTGTACAGAGACCCACACTTTGACCAGGACCAGGAATTTAAATGGCAAACAAGCACAGCTGAGACATTACAAAGCTATAGATAAGCAAAAGGAAGGGCATGGTCTGTCAGCTCCAGGGGCAAGTCAGCTGTTAAGCATATTGAGGCAATTTGGAAGTCCAGGAGCAGCACGCAGTCTGGAAGGACCCTGAGGCTATGGACCGCTGATGGTCAGTCAGACCCTCTTCCCCCCCTACCTCACAAACCTTAGATGTAGCACCTCTCAAACAAGTTGTTCCTCCCACCAATCCCCCACAGGCACCACATGGGGCAGGAAACCCCCACCTCCTCAGCAAGGGAGGAAGAAAGGTTAGCCAGGCCAGGTGCCCTAACCTCAGAGACCAGTGTATGTGGTAACATTTCATCCCCACTCTGGGATAACAGCCCTCTCTTGCTGTTTGCTAGTATAGTTAGCCCTGTAGCTCAAGGGATAGAGGTCTATTACAGAACTAACCCTTTATGTGCATGCATTAGGATACAACCTTTAATTACATGATCACATACTATTTTTCCACAGTACCACAGCCTCAATATGCACAGATTGGATGAATAAGGGACAAGAATTAAGGTTGTGTAGACAACTGTAAATCTGGCATTACTTAAATTCCAAGTGCTTGACTTTGCAACCTAAGTCACATTATTTTAATGTATTTTTGTATGTAATATAAATACCTTGATTATACAAGAGATTCCTTAATATTCACTGAAGCTCAGTAAACCTCATGCAAAATATAACACGGGTCACCATTTTGAAGACAGAAAAACGGGATAACCCCATAAGAGAACTGCTGTACTCTGGTATATACCTAGATAACCGTGGTAAGGAACCTATTATTTTAAATCAGGTTTTCTTTTAGAGAGACAAGTGGATGAGGTAATATCTGTTATTGGACCAACTACTGCTGGTGAGCGAGACAAGCTTTTGAGCAACACAAAACTCTTCTGGGGATGGCACCTTAGGCTTTGTCCATACTACAGCCTATATCGACATAACTCATATCACTCAGGGGTGTGAAAAAACCATCCCACAGTGACTAAGTTACACCAGTGTAAGTGCTCATGCGTACAGCGCTAGTTTGTTGGGGAGCTTCTCCCGCTGACATAGCTTCTGCCGCTCACGAGATGGTTTTATTATGCTGTTCGGAGAACTCTGTCGGCATAGAGCGCCTTCACCAGAGGTGCTGCAGCGGCACAGCTGTTTCGGTACAGCTGCGAGGCTGCAGCACTGTACGTATAGACATGGCCTCAAAGTGTCACAGCTAAATATAGGGTGGAATACATTGTTGAGCATAATCAAACAATGGTGTCCTGTGATGTCCAGGAAGTTGATGCTATTATGGTAGTGTTCTAGACTACAGTTTAATAGATGGATGGTGGTGGAAATCTACAAGGGAGTTTAGGTTGTCTGTTAAGAGGATGAAAATATCAATGTATCTCAGGTAAACCTCTGGTTTTGTGGTGCATTTGTCTAGAAATAACTCTTCAAGGTGGCCCATGCAGGCAAGAAGAAACCATGTTATAACATGATTACTGCAAGTGTGTTGTGGCCTAGTGTTCAGTTATTTTTGTAGCACAAATGCACCATGACTAGCTGATTAAAATGCTAGGCACTTACTGCGGTAACACTTTACAAATAAAACACACGACACCTCCAAAGAAATAGCTGTAACATTCAAACTAGTGGCTTCCTGATGAGAAAGCCATTTTTGCTTGATGTTTTAAACAATCTACAGATAAAAAAAAAAGAACTTAAAGCAAAATCTCTAGAGCATAATAAATCCTTACTCCCTTGATGCTCCTGACTTCAAAGGTAGGATTAATTAATCATTTAATGTTCAACAGGAAGCCAAATATCAATCCACAATATTTCATTTCATGTTTTTCACAAGATATTTAAATTAAGTTCATGAAAACATCTGCAAACAGAGAGACCATTGCATCAAAATGTATATATTTTTTATTTCAATCATCATTTCTAAGAAGCTTGATAAATCCAAACGGTCTCAGAGTGCAAAGCCAAAGCCTGCTGCAGGAATGATTAATGCAGGGATATGGGTATCAGAACTACTCTGCCTTTGAACATTATGAGTCAAGTGTGGGATTCTTTTTAATGTCATCAGTAATACTGAACACTGTCCACTCTTGTTTGAAAACAGCTGAGATGTAGCTGGACTAGTAAATACAATTAAATCAAATTTCCAGATAATTCTATAGTAAAAGGTGGGCTATGAGCATTCTTTGAGGAATGGGGGAGTAGGAGATTGCTCCAGACTAATAGCGGTACATCAGAATTATAATGTTTCCACCTCTCGCTGTGTTTCACTGGGACACTGAACACTAGAGAGTACTGGAAGGCACACACACAGGATTGTTTCCACTTTGGTTTTTCTACAGTGCCCATCACTGTAGAATCTGAGTGCTGAACAGGATGCTTAGATCTGCACACTGACTTCCAAGAGGATTCTACTCTTTGTCCACTCCCTAGAGCCTGGTTAAGCTGGGTTACTAAACACTTGTTATCATGGGAAACTTTTGCAAAGAGGCTGTCATAAATGAAGGGAAGGGGGAGAGGATCTGATGCAGTGCTATAAAATCCTCTTACCAGTAAAGGGTTAAGAAATACAGGTAGCCAGACTGACACCTGACCTGGCTGGCATCTGACCAATAAGGGGACAAGATACTTTCAAATCTTGGGAGGGGGGAAGGCTTTGTGTGTGGCTCTTTGTCTGAGCCAGAGTGATCTTGGAAGACAGAAAGAACCTGCTGCATGCTCAGAAAAAAATCAGTCAGCCCTCAGACCCAATATACTCTTCTCTGGTAGCTGGGTACCACCAATTTCCTCAATGAATGGAAAATGCATCCACCAACACTGCATCTTAATCCCTTGATTCTACTGAGGCTACAGAGAAATTAAGATGCAAAATCAATTAATTTTGGGTGACGCACCTAATCCTTCTGTGGAATTAAGTCACTAATTGGCCTTGAATACCTATCCACATCCATGATTCATGGTAGTGGAAAGCCCTTGCTGCCAAGTTACACGTTTAAATTATAATGCTAGCTTAATGTTTTGAAGTCACCATATCTTTCCTCCTGGGAACAGCAAGCAGCCAGTGTCAATATTTTATCCCACAAACCAGTGTACAGAGCATCAACTGCTGAAATCCCTCTCCCATGGAGTCCCCTGTACAAGCACGCACTACTGAGTCAATAAGCTGCTGCTACAATATTGAGACAAATACACGGCAGCTTTTCAGGGTCTGCACAGCCTGACAGCCGGGGGATCCACTCTTTCACCGTGCTGCGAATCAGGATACACAGACACTGGCACCAGCTCCCATTAGGTGAGCCACTTAGCCTTACTGTGCCTTTGAGCTCTTTAAGGCCTGGTTTACACTTAAAACTTGGGGAAGTTCACAACGCTCGGAGCTATTACTTTATGCTGTCTGTAGACTCAAGTACACTCATCTCACATTCTGATTCTTTGCAACCAAATACAGGAAACTTTATAAAATGAAATCTTGGGACAATTATGCAATACATTTCTACAAGAAACATTCAGTCAGCTGATGCCAATTTATCAGACCATACACAGACCATAGCATATAAAATCATATCAATGTTTCACCCCAAATCTCATTTAAAGCACTGTCATTTGAATTTACTCCCACCCAGGACATGCAACACCACAGAACACAAGTCTCAAAACACCTGAAAAATTAAGATAGCTCCACCATAAAGCCATACCCACATTGGTTCCGTTTCTGTGCTCAGCCTCTCAAGTATATTTTTATCCTTCTATTCTAGGGCTGCTTCAGGGGATGCAAGTTACCCCCAGATGTCAAATTCTAATCATAGAATCATAGAATCATAGAATCTCAGGGTTGGAAGGGACCTCAGGAGGTCATCTAGTCCAACCCCCTGCTCAAAGCAGGACCAACCCCAACTAGATCATCCCAGCCAGGGCTTTGTCAAGCCTGACCTTAAAAACCTCTAAGGAAGGAGATTCCACCACCTCCCTAGGTAACCCATTCCAGTGCTTCACCACCCTACTAGTGAAAAAGTTTTTCCTAATATCCAACCTAAACCTCCCCCTCTGCAACTTGAGACCATTACTCCTTGTTCTGTCATCTTCTACCACTGAGAACAGTCTAGATCCATCCTCTTTGGAACCCCCTTTTAGGTAGTTGAAAGCAGCTATCAAATCCCCCCTCACTCTTCTCTTCTGCAGGCTAAACAATCTCAGTTCCCTCAGCCTCTCCTCATAAGTCATGTGCTCCAGCCCCCTAATCATTTTTGTTGCCCTCCGTTGGACTCTTTCCAATTTATCCACATCCTTCTTGTAGTGTGGGGCCCAAAACTGGACACAGTACTCCAAATGAGGCCTCACCAGTGCCGAATAGAGGGGAATAATCACATCCCTCGATCTGCTGGAAATGCCCCTACTTATACAGCCCAAAATGCCGTTAGCCTTCTTGGCAACAAGGGCACACTGTTGACTCATATTCAGCTTTTCGTCCACTGTAACCCCTAGGTCCTTTTCTGCAGAACTGCTGCCCAGCCATTCGGTCCCTAGTCTGTAGCAGTGCATGGGATTCTTCCGTCCTAAGTGCAGGACTCTGCACTTGTCCTTGTTGAACCTCATCAGATTTCTTTTGGCCCAATCCTCTAATTTGTCTAGGTCCCTCTGTATCCTATCCCTACCCTCCAGCGTATCAACCACTCCTCCCAGTTTAGTGTCATCTGCAAACTTGCTAAGGGTGCAGTCCACACCATCCTCCAGGTCGTTGATGAAGATATTGAACAAAACCGGCCCCAGCACCGACCCTTGGGGCACTCCACTTGATACCGGCTGCCAACTAGACATGGAGCCATTGATCACTACCCGTTGAGCACGACCATCCAGCCAGTTTTCTATCCACCTTACCGTCCATTCATCCAGCCCATACTTCTTTAACTTGCTGGCAAGAACGCTGTGCGAGACTGTATCAAAAGCTTTGCTAAAGTCAAGAAATAGCACATCCACTGCTTTCCCCTCATCCACAGAGCCAGTTATCTCATCATAGAAGGCAATTAGGTTAGTCAGGCATGACTTGCCCTTGGTGAATCCATGCTGACTGTTCCTGATCACTTTCCCCTCCTTTAAGTGGTTCAAAATTGATTCCTTGAGGACCTGTTCCATGATTTTTCCAGGGATTGAGGTGAGACTGACTGGCCTGTAGTTCCCCGGATCTTCCTTCTTCCCTTTTTTAAAGATGGGCACTACATTAGCTTTTTTCCAGTCATCCGGGACCTCCCCCGATTGCCATGATTTGTCAAAGATAATGGCCAATGGCTCTGTAATCACATCGGCCAACTCCTTTAGCACCCTCGGATGCAGTGCATCCGGCCCCATGGACTTGTGTTCGTCCAGCTTTTCTAAATAGTCCCGAACTACTTCTTTCTCCACAGAGGGCTGGTCACCTCCTCCCCATACCGTGCTGCGGAGTGCAGCCATCTGGGAGCTGCCCTTGTCTGTGAAGACAGAGGCAAAAAAAGCATTGAGTACACTAGCTTTCTCCGCATCCTCTGTCACAAGGTTCCCTCCCTCATTCAGCAAGGGGCCCACACGTTCCTTGACTTTCTTCTTGTTGCTAACATAACAATCACAGAGGGCTTGATCTCAGCTTCTGAGATGAGCAACCATTCTGAGAAAGATAGGAAGCTACCCATGCTAGATCAGATTACTGGTCCATCAAGTCCAGAATACCACTACTAGTAAGGCAGCCACAATCTGATGCATCAGAAGGCAAAAAAGACAACACTATAAAGCACCTTGCTGACTATACAATGCAGAAGGAGCTGAATTATGGGTCCCAGCTTCTGAGAGAAGATTTCCAAGGCAAGTCTGTATCTCAACAATGAGAAATGGGAGCCACTACGGTATTTGGATGACCACCTATCAAGTTATGCACCAAAATAATGCCAATAAATTAAGCCTGTCTACACAGGAAGGTGACACTAATGTTAACAGAGCTTTCAAGGAATTTAATATTTTTCTTTACAAAACAAACCTTTCCCCACATAAAACTAAGAGAAAAGCTAAAAGTCAATCAACCCAGGCATGATTATTATTATTTTTTTTACTAAACATGTGAACAAGCAGCATGTTAATGCATTTAAGAACACCACTATGGTATTTGTAGCCATGACTACTGAGACATACAGGCCTGAAGGCTTTGCCTTGAGGCAAAAATGTGAGTCAAGTTACTGTTTAAATCACTCTCTCATCATTAAACACACAAGCCACTTAATAGAAAGTTGATTCCTAAATACTGAAAAAATATGATAAACACGTATTCCAAAGAATAAGTGTGTACATCAGAACCAAGAGTTCAAGAACCCAAATGGCACACCTAAACAGAGTGTATGATCTCTTATCTAAACTCATAAATTAAGCACCAGCATAAGCAGCTCCATTGTTGCAGGGGTCTCAGTGAACTATAGCACTATGAGTTAAGAGTACCAGACGCACAACAGGGCAAAGATAGGTTGGGCTTTGCTTTTGTTCAACTGTTGCTTTCTTTATTTTTATTTACCAGCACCTTACTTTTTCCTTCCCCACTGGTCATTTCCCTCTTATTTTTATAAATTCTTCCTACTCAGCTCCTGTTAGTCCAAGGAATAAAAGTGAACAGAGTTAAGTTTCTTTGGACAAAAAGGGAGTTAAGAGTCTGTTAATGACATAGTATTAGGGCTGTCGGTTAATTGCAATTAACTCACGCAATTAACTCAAAAATTAATCACGTTTAATCAGTTTTAATTGCATTGTTAAACAATAAAATACCAGTTGAAATTTATAAAATATTTTTGAATGTTTCTATTTTTTCAACTATATTGATTTCAATTACAACACAGAATACAAAGTGTACACTGCTCACTTTATATTATTTTTTATTACAAATATCTGCACTGCAAAAATGATTGATAAAAGAAACAGTATCTTTCAGTTCACCTCATACAAGTACTATAGTACAATCTCTTTAGCGTGAAAGTGCAATTTACAAATGTAGATTTTTTTTGTTACATAACTGCACTCAAAACCAAAACAATGCAAAATTTTAGAGTCTACAAGTCCACTCAGTCCTACTTCTCGTTCAGCCAATCGCGGAGACAAACAAGTTGGTTTATATTTACGGGAGATAATGCTGCCCACTTCTTAATTACAGTGTCACCAGAAAGTCAGAACGGGTGTTCTCATGGCACTGTTGCAGCCAGTGTCACAAGGTATTTATGTGCCAGATATGCTAAACATTCGTATGCCCCTTCATGCTTCGGCCACCATTCCAGAGGACATGCTGCCACGCTGATGATGCCCATTAAAAAAAGAATGCGTTAATTAAATTTGTGACTGAACTCCTTAGGAGAAGAATTGTATGCCTCCAGCTCTATTTTATCCCGCATTCTGCCATATATTTCATGTTATAATAGTTTCGAATGACTCGGCACATGTTGTTCATTTTAAGAACACTTTCACTGCAGATCTGACAAAACGCAATGTGAGATTTCTAAAGATAGTTACAGCACTCGACCCAAGGTTTAAGAATCTGAAGTGCCTTCCAAAATCTGAGAGGGATGAGGTGTGGCGCATGCTTTCAGAAGTCTTAAAAGAGCAACACTCCTATGCGGAAACTTCAGAACCCGAACCACCAAAAAAGAAAATCAACCTTCTACTGGTGGCATCTGACTCAGATGATGAAAATGAACATGCGTCGGTTCGCACTGCTTTGGATCATTATTGAGCAGAACCCATCATCACCATGGACACATGCCCTCTACAATGGTGGCTGAAGCATGAAAGGACATAGGAATCTTTAGTGCATCTGACATGTAAATATCTTACGATGCCGACTGCAACAGTGCCATGAGAACACCTGTTCTCACTTTCAGATGACATTGTGAACAAGAAGCGGGCAGCATTATTTCCTGCAAATGAAAACAAACTTGTTTGTCTGAGCAACTGGCTGAACAAGAAATACAACTGAGCGGACTTGTAGGCTCTAAAGTTTTACATTGTTTTATTTTTGAATGCAGTTAATTTTTTGTACATAATTCTACATTTGTAAGTTCAACTTTCATGATAAAGTGAGCACTGTACCCTTTCTGTATTATAACTGAAATCAATACATTTGAAAATGTAGAAAACATCCAAAATTATTTAAATAAATGGTATTCTATTATTTTTTTAAAGCGTGCAATAGCTCTACATAGTATAATAAGATGAATAGTGCTTTGCAATCATGAAAGGTGGCAAGGTCCCTGACTACAGAACCTTGCAATATAAAATGAGATACACAACAACAAAGGATCAGTAGGAAGGACAATGGGGCATGCAATGCTAAGAGAAGCTGAGAGATGGAAGGTTTTGTAGCAGTAGAGATGGTCAGATACCAAAACGAAAACTCTGGGGGGCATGTTGGATTCTTTGATCAGTCAGTATAGAAAATTTGCTTCAAGGAATCCACACAAAGTCCCTAATACAATTCTAATATTTTGATGCAGAACCAGGGAAACGCGGTGAACCAGCATATTTTTCTGTTTACCAACTCGTGTAGTAAAAATGTTTGTATTTATAAAATATGCACATCCAGATAAATCAGCCTCCCAATAGCAGCCCTCCGAATACAATTAAACAAGTGTCAGACAAGTTAAGAACTTGTTCTTATGATCTCTTGAGAAAATTAAGTTAGCTACTCATCAGATGTACCCAGGGATTCTTCAAATTTAAAAACACAAAGTTACTCTAAATTATAGCTTCTTGCAGTCTAAAACTACTTCAAATGGCAAACCACAGACAGTGTCTTTAGGACATGTGACTCAAAATTCATTGTAGTAGGAAATTCAGCTGTGCATTTATAACAAAGATGTTAGTATTTTTTCAATATAACAATTCCGTAATTAACCTTATGATCCCAAAAGATTAAATCACTGTGTCTATTTTTAACATTAGCACAGTATTTTTTTAATAGTGACAGACTGGGTATATTTTGTCTGCTAACACAACAAATGCACTGACTTTGTTTAACTGGATTTAAAAAGGAAAAGAAACTAAAGTATATTCCTACCATCTGAGTATTAACTTAAGCCACCACAAACTCTTCAAGGCCCTCAAGAGCGGTCAAATGTTTACTTTCTGCTGATGAAGACTCTAAGGCAGTAAGGTCAGCACACAATACCTTCCAGTTGGGTCCCAAAGGTCCTCTCTTGGTCTTCACCGACTGAAACAATACTGGGTCCTCATCAGCTTTATAGTCCTGAAAAGAGAAAAAAACTAGACAGTCAGAGGAAAAGCTAAGACACCACCACCACCACAAAGCAGCAAAATTACTGAACCAAATAGGGATA
Organism: Chelydra serpentina; assembly: GCA_037349315.1. Taxonomy (NCBI): domain Eukaryota; kingdom Metazoa; phylum Chordata; order Testudines; family Chelydridae; genus Chelydra; species Chelydra serpentina. The sequence goes on from JBAIAC010000040.1 coordinate 20,478,059, forward strand.
GAAGGGACCTCGAGAAGTCATCAAGTCCAGCCCCTGCACTGCGGCAGGATAAAGTAAACCTAACCCATCCCTCACAGGTGTTTGTCAAACCTGTTTTTAAAAACTTCCAATGACAGGGATTCCACAATCTCCCTTGGAAGCCTGTTCCAGAGTTAAAAAAAAACTTTCTAACTCTCAGAGTAGTTAATATCTAACCTAAACCTCCCTTCCAGCAGATTAAGTTTATTACTTCTTGTACTACCTTCAGTAGACATGGAGAACAATTGATCATCCTTTTTTTTAACAGCCCTTACCATACAGTAACTCCTCACTTAACATCCTAGTTATGTTTTTGAAAAATGCAACTTTAAGCGAAACGATGTTAAGCAAATCCAATTTCCCCATAAGAATTAATGTAAATAGGGGGAGTTAGTTATCCAATAGGCTAGTACCCAGTCAAAGAAGAAAATTAGATTGATTTGGCATGATTTGTTCTTGACAAATCCATGCTAGCTATTCCTTATAACCCTATTATTCTCTAGATGTTTACAAACTGATTTAATAATCTGAGCCAGTATCCTTCTGACGTTCAGATTACTAGTCTATAATTCCCCAGGTCCTCTTTGTTTCCCTTTTTAAAGGCAGATACTATGTTTGCCCTCCTCCAGTCTTCTGGGACCTCACTTGTCCTTCATTACTTCTCAAAGATAATTGCCAACAGTTGTGAGATTGCATCAGCTAGTTCCTTATGTACCCTAGGATGAATTTCATCAGGCCCCGCTGACTTGAATACATCTTATGTATCTGTTCTTTAACCTGTTCTTTCGCTATTTTGGCTTGCATTCCTTCCCCTTTGATGTTAATATTCATTGTATGGAGTATCTGGTTGCCATTAACTTTTTTAGTGAAGACTGCAGCAAAATAACATTGAACACCTCAGCTTTTTTACTGTCCTCAATTTTTTAATTAGCTTTCCTTCTCCAACACTTTCCTTTGTCACTCTCTTGCTTCCAATGTATTTAAATAACCTCTTATTGCCTTTTATGTCCCTTAGAAAGGCTACTGCACAAAATACCTACCAAATTTGTTCCTAAATTCTTGGGCTATTCTATTTACTCCTTAGCATTTTGTCCATTTATACTTTTTGTAGGATTCCGGTTTGATTTTCAGGTCATTAAAGAGCTCCTGATGAAGCCATATTGGCCTCTTAGTATTTTTCCTATCTTTCCTTTGTATCCTTTTGGGGCACTCTGGAACAAGGTTTTGTTTTTCCTTGTATCTGGTACCCCGCGGGCCCCCCCCCCCCAAGTTGCTTCTCCATTGCCTGCAGACAAAGATCTTGCTACTATTACATCTTTACATAACTAGTATTCAGAAGTCCCTTTCTGGACCAGATACCCCTTGTATTAAGTACGGTACAAAATCAAAGGTAGACACTACCCTTGGTCCACAGAGTTTACAATCTGAATTGACAAAGTATACACATCTATACATGCACTGTTTTGAGCTGCAATTACGTAACTATCACATTTCCGCAACACTCCCTCAGGCTAGTAATCACACCATTGGCTGATTTTTTGTAGACTGTCATAAATATAAGGGAAGGGGGAGAGGGTCTGATGCAGATAAAATCCTCTTACCAGTGAAGGGTTAAGAAATGCAGGTAGCCAGACTGACACCTGACCTGGCTGGCATCTGACCAATGGGGGGACAAGATACTTTCAAATCTTGGGAGGGGGAAAGCTTTGTGTGTGGGTCTTTGTCAGACACGGAGTGATCTTGGAGTAAAAAGGAATCAGTCATCTTTTCATCAAATCCTCACTTTTCTAAAGTAAGTCTAGTCAGCATAGCGAGTAGATTTCTGTTAATTTTGCTTGGTGTGTGTTCCCTGTGTTAGAGGGAGGGGTTATTCCTTTTTTTTTCTGTAGCTTTAAGGGTTTGTCCAGAGGGGGGGAATCCCTCTGAGTTTGGAAATTGAGTATCCTGTAAAATAGTTACCATCCTGATTTTACAGAGATGATTTTACCTTCTTTGTTTTAATAAAATCCTTCTTTTAAGAAGCTGACTGTTTTCTATGGTTTTTTAAAACCCAGAGGGTGGGTTTTTAGATCACTGTGTAACCAATTGGTTAGGAGATTATTCTCAAGCTTCCCAGGACAGGGAGGTACGGGCTTGAGAGGGTATTTTTGGGGGAAAGATAAACTTCAAGTGGTTTCCTTTCCTGGATTCCTGTTTAGAGCACTTGATGGTGGCAGTGGGAGAAGCATTTCTCAGGGTGCAGGGAATTTTGTACCTTGGGGGTTTTAACCTAAGCTGGTAAAAATAAGCGTAGGGGCTCTTCATGCGGGCCCCCACGTCTTTACCCTAGAGTTTAGAGTGGGGAGGGAACCCTGACAGACATTACGGCAGAAGTAGATATATAATATTTGAGAGGGAAGGGGCAGATATCCAGTGTGAGGCCATTTACACTACCCTCAGATTGTAAACTGCTTTGAACAGTTCACTTTAAGCAAGAGCACAGAACATTTTCCCACCAACTTATACAATATAGAAAAATGCCAAGTAACTAAAATTAAGCGAAACTAGACCAAAGGTGCTAAATGTTTACAAGCTATAATTTACTTTAAGTATTTCTATAGCCCTCATCTTTGTAGTATCTGAGCAAAATATTGATTAGGAAGTTAGGACCTAGGTGTGAAACCATAGGGATAGAAACTATCACCAACAAAATGCCTGACCGTAAGAAAGGAAAAAACTCCTGGAACGTCTTCAGATGTTCATCAAATTGGTTTTAAGGGGTTTTGGGATAGAATGTCCCATGACCAGAAAAAACAAACTTAACTGTACATTTGCTAGATGAATTTATAACAGCTACACATCATTTCATGTAGTCAAAATTCCTTGTATATTAGATTTTTTTTCATAAATTGTGCCTAATTTAAAGTACCATGTAGGAAATGGCTTGCAGGAAATCTGAGTGCCAATGCAGATGCGTAGTAACACAACTGGCACTCATGTGTCTAGTGTCTGATGGACGGAGCAATATTCACAATGATATCAACCTGACAGTAAAAACTTCACAACCAGTGTTTTCTCAGTTTTGCACTGGAATGCGTAATCACCACACAGCCCAAAATATTGCTGTCCCGTTTAAAACTATTAACAACTGGATCCAGGGAAAGTTATTTCACTTCTGACCAACAAGGCTAATATGAAGGATGCTTGGGCTTTGTTGATAAATGAGTAGCCACGTCATCTGTATTCTGGATGTGATGCTTATATGATGCCACTTTTCACTGGCTATTAAGACAAGACAACCTTCCCATCATGTGTCAAAAATGAAGAGCATCTTCAAGTTTTTCAAGAACCAGAAAATATATACTAGAAGCCATTTTTCAGCATTATTTAGTATTTTATCTACACTGAGGAAGCCTTGTCATACTCAATGGGTATCTATTACATGTCTAGAAGATCTTCAAATATGCAAGAAGTCTCTTCAATCAGCTGCTGCTGCTGAAGAAGGGATGGCTGGGTGTTACCCCCAAATCAGCACTAACATTCTCGAAGACTGTCTTTTGGATGCAAAACTCTACATTCATTTCATTGCTAGAAACCATAGGTCAGTCCATTCCGAATATGGAAAATTACAGTTCTATGTTGTCTGGTGCCAAGAATGAGTTCCTGAACATTAAGTAACATTTATGAGAACACAGAACACAGTTCACTTAAAAATGTGAAGAAAAAGATAATAAAATAGTATCATGGAAAAAGCAAGAGAACTCCTGGACATAATCTTGATCCAGTCTTCCAGAACCAAGACCTTTCTGACAATGAATTCGATTCGGCTTGTGACCTCAAAGCGTCTGTTACAATTTTTAAAGACGCTACAAATGAACAACCAATTCTCATGGAAGTAGCAAGTTGTATCCCACTAAGTTGTAAAACAATGTGGCATGCAAGCTCAGCAGTTGAATCTAACAGCTTGCTCATTCAGCATAGTGGAAAAGGTTGCATCCTTGCATTCTAGCTATGGTGGCAAAAATGATTTTAACACTTCCATATACTACTGCATCTATGGAATGAAAACGGTCAGTTTGGGGAGTCATCCAGTCAAAAACCAGAAACAGATTGAAGACCTCTACTGCTGGGACACTGGTGACCATGTATCACAATTTAAGATTAGAGAAGAAAATGGCAAATGAAGAGTTGACTCAATATTCATCAGATGAAGAGGAAGGAGGAGATGATGAATTTGAAGATGATGACAAGGATATAGATGAAGCAGTTGAAGCTGATTCAGAAAAAGATAATGGAAAAGCAAGATGGTTGAAAAAGAAGACTGAGCTACTGATGAATTTGAAGGCAATGACCACAAAGATATAGATAAAGTAGATGATAATGAAAAGCAAGATGCCTGAGGACTTGGCATGCTGCCTATGTTACATAAATCCACTTAATGGCTTTTTACCTTTTATAGTTGCTATGTGATTGTTTTATTTAATTTCATTTCTTTTGTTACTATTCAGTCTTGAATAACATTCACATTTAAATGCTAACTTAATCATTGCTTAAAAAATAACTTTTTTTAGACCTTCATTTAATTTTTATCCTGTGTTCAAAACAATTAGATACAAAAGTGGCAGTCAGCATTAAAAAACCCCAAGACAAGAAGGAGAGAGACACACAGGGGATAACTATGACAATGTAAATGAAACTTGGTTTAAATCACTTTTTAAAAGATTGAGGGGATAGGACTGATGCCTAGCAGGATAAGGTTTGTGGACTGAGAAGAGAGAACTATAACAAAGTCACAAAGAAGTTACTGGTATTTCCTGAAGCCTGCCTCAGAGGCTGTTGCAGGGAATAACGTTTGCAGAGTGTTTTGAAGATGAAAAATGAAATTAAACTGTCACCTCTTTTACTTATAGACCTCTGTTAGTCTATAAGGTGCCACAGGACCCTTTGTCACCTCTTTTACTGGATCCCTTAAGATTAAAAATGAAGTGTTATCAATCCCTAGGCAGAGACACAGCAACTGAATCAAACAAGTCACTTAATACTAAACTAAGAACACCTTCCTTTCCTCCTTCCTGGAAAAAAAGTTTAAGACAACCAGATATGGGTCAATTGCAGAAAGTACATAGTTTAGAAAAGTCCATTTTCTCTGTGGCTAGATCAGGTCCCAGTAGTCAAGAGCATGATCAGTTGTATTCGGCACAAACATATAATATAGCATGCAGGATCTTATAATACAAACATGCAGAGTTGTTCATACAAAGTGATCTTACTAACAGGAACTGCCAGAACAGACTAACAAGAGCCCAACTAGCCCAGTATCCTGTCTCGGAGTGGCCAGTACTGGATGCTTCAGGAAATGTTACCAAAAAACCCATTGTGGACAATTATGGAATAATTCTAAATAGCAGTCAGTGGTTGACTTATCCCATTAGGGTTTAGATCACTTCAACAACAAAAAAACATCCTGACTAATGTAACTGCAAATGTGCCATATATGTATCTAACCCTTTCTTTCAACCATCAATTCTTAATCTCTCATCTCTTCTGGCAGTGATTGCCACAGGTTAATTATATGTTGCAGAAAATGTTTTCTTTTTTTCCAGTTTTAAATTAGGAGATTTTCAATTTCACTGGATTTCCCCTTGATCTTGTATTATACGATAGAGCAAGTAGGAGCTCCCAGCAGGTCTTCTCTATACCATTCACTCTTGTTGAATGCAAGGCAAAGTCACAATTCAAGCTGAAAATAACAAGCAGTGTATGATGGTCACAACCCTGGTGAGCATTTCTCAACCCATCAGAACCAGTTCTGTTTCTTCATCCTTTATTTGCAACAAATGCCACAGGAACTCAAGAGACTAATTTAAGACTGAAAATTCTGTAGCTGGCATATGCATTCATCTTTCACTACACAGAAGTTAGTGTCATACCACTATACAGAGAACTCAACTGCATATTCTATTTTTAAATCTAGAATTCTCCACTACAGGTAGAAGGGAGCTAAAACTAGCTCCACTTTGAAATTTCAACTTCACAGGACCATGGCAGCCTATTCAACTGCCAAAGTGCAGCTAATAAGTAAGACTTGTCTGATAAAACAGGATACAACACAGATAGTTATTGCTGCAGAAAAATGTTCTGTTAACTACCATTTTATTGGGTGGCACGAGATGAGCATTTGCAAAATGAAAGTTTGTCTCAACTTTTTAGTGGGTGGATAGAAATTTAGTTATGAAGATTTTACAGCTATCATTCAAAAATATAATTAAAAAGTTGGATAAAGAATAGCATGAAGTTTCCAGAAGAAGAAAATCTAGTCAGGTGGGTTTAAAAATGTGCTTGGGCTTAATGATGATGGTAGGTTGAACCTTAATTATTTAAGTTAGTCTGGTATCCTTCAGAAAAGAAGGGAATATCAAAATATATCTGCAACTGAAGGAGTTTCTCTCAAATCAAATCATGCTGCTTATTTACATAATGATATTAAAAATACTCTAATTATGGCATTTTAGGGCTGGTCTACCCTGGGAACTTCCATCAGCATAGCTATGTCTCTGGGGTGTGAAAAATCCACCTCCCCGACAGATGTAGTTAAACCAACCTAACCCCTGGTGTAGATAGTGCTATGTCAACGGAAGAATTCTTCCACTGACGTAGCTCCCGCCTCTGAGGGAGGTAAATTATCTATGCCAATGAGAAAACCCCTCCCATTGGCATAGGTAGTGTCTACACTCAAGTGCTACAGCAGCAGCGGTTTAAGTGTAGACATACCCTCAGTGATGACTAATGTATTAAGCAGAGAAACTAGATGAATTGACAGGATGAAGAGATGAGATGAACTGGGTTTACAAAAATCTTCAATAGCAATTTTAAAATGAAGTTAGAAAAAATAAATGTTATTTGTTTAAATATTTTGGTTGCACATTTAAAGTCTCCAAGTTAAGCCCTTGTCTGGTTTTAGTCAGTTCTTAATATTCATTTACTACAGAAATTAAAGCCATTTAGGAGGTCAGCATCACTGCTCATAAACTTAATGGGAAATCTGTGCTTTACTCCTTAATCAAAATAGAAAATAATTAACTATATGCACAAATCCACTTGGAGCAGAGATTATAGCCCATATTGTCTCACTGTTAAGTGACATTGCAACATTCTGTATATGAAACTGGTTTCATATATATCGTCAATGCCATATAATAAGGCATATTAGAATTGTGACAAAGACTTGAATAATTTGCATTAAGACAACAATCCACATTATTGGCAATGTAAAGATGATGCAAAATTTTTTACAGAAGTACACTTTGGTATTTTTTTATAATCATCTCAGGAGACACTGCTTCTCTTACCTCAGTAGTTTACTGCAGTCAAAGCAAGCATTATCCAAAACCAAGTTTTTGAAGACTATGGACTTAGTTATCAAGGTAGCTACTCAGCAAGTCAGAGTGGCCAACAGATTAGCTTAGAAGAACCTAAACTGTTGGAGTTGGACTTAAACACTGAAGGGTTGCATAGGGTGTCTTGGAGCAGCCCAAAGCCAGACACACCCTCACACTGTTCATACATACGTGGTATTGTTAGTTATCTACCACCACTGCTTTTACTTCCAAGTTTCATCCACAAAAGGCGAAGCTCATGTCACTTTACCTGACCAGAAAAGTAAGACAATTTGAAGCCACTGCTCATGCTGTTTCATGAGAGGCAGCAAAGATTCACTGTCAAAGACTGCTGTGCAGTTTAGCATAGAAGATACATAATTGTTACCACCCTAGAAAATGGGAGTCTCAAATCCACTTCAAAACCTAGCAGCTAAAACAGAGTCACTTGTTCAGACCCTATTTTTCAAAAATAGTGTGCAAATAATCACTACCTAGACAACCATAATGTTAAGCACCACTTCCTAAAGAGGCAAATGACTGGGTTGATTTAAATGGCAAAGATGTATCTAATTTTATAGTTACAATGAAGCCTGACTTTAGCAACCATCCAAAGGACTAGCAAAAGTCTGAACAAAAGAGATGGGTCTATCAACTGGTCAACACTAACTAAGGATATTTTTAAAAGTTCTCAAGAGTGGGGTTGCCTATTGGAGGTCCTGCTTAGACTAGTTTTCATCCAGGTGTATAATAGTTAAGATACTTTACCAATACTATTGTTAGTCATTGCCAGTGATACCACTTATAACCCCCATTTTGGGAGCTTAAGAATGGAAGTAGGAATTGACAATGGAAATTTGACATATGCCTGAGACTAACTTAGATTCTTCTTCTTCTTCCTCACTGTAGGATTCATAAGAGGAGACAATGCAAGGTTGTAGCCTTTTTGTAGAAAAAGTTGTTTTAAAAGTTAAATATAAATGTTTTCATGATTGTATTTTAATACTGCAGTAAGAACAGATGAGGGGATGAAAGATGACTAAAACCACAAATTACTGAAGTACAGTTGGAAGTAATGACATTAAAAGGAAATGTTAACTTGGCTGCTAGAAAGATGTCAAGCTAACAAGACTATGGAAGATCATTAGGCTAGAAGAGAGTTCAGACAATGAGGACTTTTTAGTAGTCTACTACATATTTCTTGCAACAGATGAGAACTGGAAGACTCAGAAGATCCTCTTCAACCAACAGATATCCATGGAAATTCAGCTGTTGCTCATGTGCAGTTACTTTGTACCCTCCAAGAATTTTCACTTCTGATACATCTAAACGTAGCACATACCAACAAGATTAGCTTCAGAGCAGCTTCTCCAGTTTTTCTGGGCCACTGAGTAAATACACTTAAAAAGGGGGGGGGGGGGGAAGCATGAACTGTATTCAACAGATTGCAACATTTCCTTGTCCACTGGTGTATTCAAAGTGCACTTCAAAAACTGCCTAAATACTTCTTTATTCAAAGACTAGGATGGCTCAAAAACAATCTGTTTTCATCTCTAATCACCATGTTTTATAACCTTTCATGAAGGGTATTTTCCACCTCACTTGTCTCACTTCTGAACAAAAATGATACAAAAAAAGTTTGAACAACATTAAAAGGCCAAGCAAACCCACTAACCAGACAATTCTACAAAAGTGCTCTCAATGGTGTTAACTTTCATAGATTCATAGATTCTAGGGCTGGAAGGGACCTCGAGAGGTCATCATGTCCAGCCCCCTGCCCTCATGGCAGGACCAGTTAACTTTGGTCAGAGGGCTTTATCCACCACACTGACATGCTAAGGAAGGAGCATAACCACTGCATGTTTGCATTTAAAATCTGTGTCAGTTAAATGTATGCCCACATATTTAACCCTGAGACTGAGTTATTATGATAATAATCACAGTATTTGATAAGATAGTAAAATACCGACTTTTTAAATATCGAAGTTTATGTTCATTTGTGATTTTGCTGGAATACAGCAGTGAAGGTTGTTGCATGTTTCCTTTCTATAAGCATACTGCAGTGAGCAAGTATATTCCTTCATATATGACAGTTTCAGCATACAGTACGCAACCTTAACTCCCAATTATAGCTGCAAATGAGCAATAGCATGGAATGAGACAGCCTGCTGGCTTTGTTAATATTCTGTCTCCTTTAGGATCCCACAGGGGAAAGGGAGGATTGAACGTAAAGAAGCCCTTGGCTCATGGTTTATGGTGCTTGCCACCAGCTGTAGACTTCTCATCTCATTAGTTACTTTTGAATACTGGGGGTGAAGACAGCTGTAGCCTACTTGAATCTCTAGCTCCTGGGTATTTTGAAGGCTGAATTTGGTATGCACTTTCTGCAATCCTTTGGAAAGAACAAAAGCAAATTTGCTTTGCAACAGAAGCATATTTTAAATGAGTTCCAAGTTACATTAACAGTACAGAAGTGTTCTTATTCAAGTTATTTTGTGTATTTCATGTTTTTAAAAACAACTTTGATCAACAGTAATTAAACTGCTCATGTAGCAGGTTCACTGGGTGGCATAGGAGAGGAGACTAACTAAAATTATATTCAGGGTTGAATAGAATAAGAACATAAGAAAGGCCGTACTGGGTCAGACCAAAGGTCCATCCAGCCCAGTATCCTGTCCACTGACAGTGGCCAATGCCAGGTGACCCCGAGTGAGTGGACCCAACAGGTAATGATCAAGTGATCTCTCTCCTGCCATCCATCACCCCCTTCTGACAAACAGAGGCTAAGGACACCATTTCTTACCCATTCTGGCTAATAGCCATTAATGGACTTAACACCTCCATGAATTTATCCAGTTCTCTTTTAAACCCTGTTATAGTCCTAGCCTTCACAGCCTCCTCAGGCAAGGAGTTCCACAGGTTGACTGTGCGCTGTGTGAAGAAGAACTTCCTTTTATTTGTTTTAAACCTGCTGCCCACTAATTTCATTGGGTGGCCCCTAGTTCTTTTATTATGAGAACAAGTAAATAACTTTTCCTTATTCACTTCCTCCACACCACTCATAATTTTATATACCTCTATCATATCCCCCCTTAGTCTCCTCTTTTCCAAGCAGAATTTATTCAAGAAATGTTTTGCTCTAGACTATTAATTATTAAACTATGTAAGGACGTGAGCATATTGGGGATATACTAAATGAAATTTTTCAAAAATTAAAGTTGCTATATACTGTCATAAAAGCTATTCATTCTCAAAAAAAGCAAATACTATCGGAAGTGAATGAATAAACGCAGATGCACAAATCCTAGTCATTGCAAATAAGAACAGTCTTTGCATTTGGAAACAAGCCTGGAATCTCCTAGGATGGTGGTGACCTAAAGTGCTACAAACGTGGTCTGTACACGTTCTGAGTGAACAATGGCACAGATCACTTCTGGTGCATACAAGTGCCACCAACAGATTCTCCAACTGCATCAGCATCTACTCTGAAGTGTGCTGCTGACCTACAACCCTGGCTGGAAGAATATCCCCACTGCACTATCAGACTTATTTAACTGGAATGTTATCAAAATATGTTTTGATATCTATTCACTTCTCAGTAGAATTCCTTGGAAAAGGGAGTGAAATCATTTTAAGGAGCCTAAGCCTATGACCTGTATTTCATGGTTAAAGAACAGGCTAGAAGAGCATTTTTAGAGAAGCCAGCAAATGCACAGAACAATTGAGATGAGCCACTGGAAGCCCAGACAAACATGGCGAACACTGGAAATAACGCCCAGAATCTGGGCCAGAAGTTCTTGCTAGATATACCATTCTCCTTCTGGATATGTTTGGAAACGACTGACAGAACTGGGGATATTTATTTGCATAAATATTATTGCAGTCAAGGCGCAGGGCTCCAGTGTGCTAGAACTGTACAAACACTTATCAACAGGATAGTTTCTGTGCCAAAGATCTTACAGTCTGGATTACAATTTACTAGGTGACCAAATACAAGCAAATGGAGGAGGAAGGTTTATGGAAAATAGATCCTGTCAAACTAACGATCTTTTTTTGATAAGATTACAAATTCGTTTGATAAAAGTGTTGATATAACGTACTAAGCTTCTGTAAGATTTCTGACTTGCTCCCGCACAACAACATTTTGATTAAAAAACTAGCATATAAAATTAACATAGCACACATTAAACAGATTAAAAGCTATCTGATAGTTCGCAAAATGTAATTGTAAATAGGGAATGGTCATTGAGTGGGTATGTTTGCAGTGGGGTCCTGCAGGGGCTGGTTCTTAGCCCTATGCTAGTTAACATTTTTAATCAATAAACTGGAATAAAACGAGATCACTGATAAAGTTGGCAAATGAAAAAATAATTGGGGGAGTGGTAAATTATGAGGACAGGTCACTGATTCAGAGCGAACAAGATCACTTGGTAAACAATATGCATTTTTAACATGACTAAATATAAAGGTACACATCTAGGAACAAAGAAGGTAGGCCATACTCACAGGATGGGGGGGGAGGGGGCTCTAGCCTGGGATGCAATGACTGAAAAAGATTGGGGGGTTGTGGTGTATAATCAGCTGAACATGAGTTCGTACTATGATGCTGTGGCCAAAAGAGCTAATGCAATCCTGGGATGTATAAACAGGGGAATCTCGAGTAGGAGTAGAGAGGTTATTTTACCTCTGTATTAGGCACTGGTGTGACCTCTGCTGGAATACTGCATTCAGTTCTGGTGCCCACAATTCAAGAAGGATGTTGATAAACTGGAGAGGGTTCAGAGAAGAGCCAGGAGAATGATTAAAAGATTAGAAAACATACCTTATAGTGATTTAGCTCCTTCAGTCTATCTATTTAGCTTAATGCAGAGAAGGTTAAGGGGTGACTTGATTACAGTCTATTAGTAGCTACATGGGGAACCAATATTTAATTAGTGGTTCTTTCATCTACCAGAGAAAGGTACAACATGATCTAATGGCTGGAAGTTGAAGTTAGATACAAATTCAGACTGGAAATAAGGCATAAATACTTAACAGTGAGAGTAATTAACCACTGGAACAGTTTATCAATAGTTGTGGTGGATTCTCCATCACTGACAATTTTTAAATCAAGATTGGATCTTTTTCTAGAAGATCTGCTCTAGGAATTATTTGGGGCAGGTTTTGTATAACAGGCCATAGGAGATCAGAATGGATGACGATAATGGTTCCTTCTAATCTTGGAATCTATGAAGGTGGAGGATTAGGTAGAAGTAAAACTAGCATGTGGCCACCTACCTAGTAGAATAATTCAAGTCAGATAAACACTAAACTTAGACGTATAAAATCAGTTACCAATTCAATTTAAGTTTACAGAATCATCAACTATACCAAATTATTAGAAGCTTATGATCAGGAGACCTATGACAGTCATTCTTCAATAGTCACCTGATCAGAACAGTGAACCCTCTGAGACTTTTAGGGGTTTTTTAAATCTTCAATTGCATTCCAGGGCTCTATCCTGGGATGCAATGACTGAAAAAGATGTGGGGGTTGTGGTGTAATCAGCTGCGCTCCACTGCTACCTAGGGCTCTTATTTACCTAAGCCAGTCTCAGGCTTGGGCCTCCTTCCCAGCATGCTCTGCACCCCCCCCCCCCCTTGCATTCCCTCTCTCCTCTGGTGCAGTCATCTCCTTCTGCCCCCCTGGTTTCTCCTCACCCACACACTGTTCAGTGAGGGTGTGACAAGAGGAAAGCTGCAGCAACTATCTGTGGAGTTTGGAGGCAGTGAATTCAGTGAAAGCCACAGGCTGCGTGCTGAAATCTAACTATCCCGTATGGACTCTGCTGGCATGCTTTAGCTACCTAGAGCATGCCAATGTAGTCCAACAGAATCCAACAGAATCCACAGAGACCAACTGGAGCACAACAAGAAGCCTGTGGATTGGGCGGTGAATCCAGAGACATCCCAACCCATTCAAAATTATCATGGCTTGCCCAACATATCTCATTGGGCAGTCTGCACAAGTGCCACAGGATCAATGGGGAAGACTCCAACCCTTGAGACTGCATCACTATTTGCTGTGTTCACTGGACATGAGTGGTGGTGAGTGACGTAAGTGTGTGCACATGTATGCACACACTTGCAAAATTACTAGATTTAAACTTGAATTAGAGTAATTTTGCAATTCCATTTCAAGATCAGGAGGATTATAGAAAATTTGAGCCTTCTCATCGCTGAGCTAGAATGCTAATTTGGTTTTAGAACTTTCACAGGCAGACTAGTCACTGAGGGGTGGATGGGCTCCAGTTCCTCATCTTCCCATTAAATGCCCAGCATTGCAGCAAACATTATGAGACTCAGTTCTGACATTCTTATCAGGCGGTGCACAGGACGAGATTTCATTACTAAGAGGTCTTCAGGTATGTGAAAACAGTCCAGAAAACACAGTTTACCAAAACTGACATTCAACAAGCAAAAAACTCCACTACAACGAAGGAAAAACAAACGGCGAACCTGAGATCTGCGTGTTGGAAGGAAAGGAAAGGAGAACTACAGACAAAAAAAATGACGTGATCCCTCTAAAACTATCTTTAAGTCTTCTGACAGATTGCTAAATGTTCATTAATTCGGACACTGAAAAAGCCACTTCCTGAAAACAAGCATCTAATAAAAGTTTTCGTAATCTAACAGCATTAACCTTCTTACACAAAATATTTTTACAATGAAGAGTACACTTAGCTGAATGTTACTGTACAACACCGACAGCTAAATAAATGATGAATGCCTGAAGCACAAGTGATAGTCTAAGATTACAGTGAAAGTTCCTCCTTTTAAGATGTTCTACATAACATTAAGAGTCATGTACAGTATTTCTATAAAGACGTCAGTGAACTCCACTGTATTTTCAATCCAAGATGTTTGCTAATAAGTTCTTTAAAATGTTCAAAAATTGTGAAAACTAAAGTCAATAGCTGTATTTGTGTCAGTAAGATCTCCACGTCAACACAGAGCACTGCCTTCAGCAAAATTGCTACTTCACAATTATCATAACTTAATTTAACATATCAAAACTAAAGCAACAAATGTTCAAACAAGAAAAGGCATATTTAAAGGATTAGTGCTATAACAATCCATTCTGGGTAAGGCAGAGTGCAGATTCAATCAGCACAGTGGTGGGATGATCTATCGACATGCAGATCGGAGGCTACGTCTGCACTTGGAGCATGGTTGTGACTTCCTGCTCGCGGAGACATACTTGTGCTAGCTCATCAAGCCAGCACACTAAAAACAGTGCTGGTGCCCTGTGACTAGGGTGACCAGACAGCAAGTGTGAAAAATCGGGACAGGAGGTGGGGGATAATAGGAGCCTATAGAAGAAAAAGACCCCAAAATCAGGACATCTGGTCACCCTACCTGTGACCTAGAAAAGTGATGTTAAATAGAAATGAGCTAAATGTAAGTAGAGAACAGGTTTGGGGGCCTAAATATAGAGTTGACAATGAGCCCTGGTAAATGGTGGGTGAAGTAAGACAGCTCAGAGGCAAGCTAGAGATAAAACAGGACATAACACCAGGTCATGCTGTAAACAAGTTTGGTTCTAACTGGTTTTAAAAATGTTTTAGACAAAAAGTGAATGTTTTGGAAGGACACTATCTATGCTGATAGTTACTGGAATGGTGTGTACGCAGATGTTAATTGCGTAGATAATGTTTAATATTAAATAGCTAATAAAGGGGTAGAAGGTATTTTAATTATGGTAGCAGAAATACAGATATTGTAAAAGGCAGGTTAAATCCTAAATAGTTAGGGAGGGTTATAAAAAGGGTAGATTAAAGTGCTCACCCACCATCAGGGTACCATTAGTGAAAGGATTATATACCCACTCTTCTCACCCCTGGATGCACCATTTCATCTTGGAACAAGAGTTTAAAATAGAGTCTATGATTATATCGTCATGCCTGTTTGCTTTAACTATTCTATTTTAAAGTCTAACTGTATCGCTCATTGTATCATTCACAGTCCTCCACTAAACTTAATTAATCTATGACTGCCCCAGACACTCGAACCTAAAGAATTAAATTTGGTTATTGGTATTATTTATATTTTAAAAGACTAATTGAAAATATTTAAATCAAAGATCACAATCCATAGTAGCACATAATAGACACCCCGAGTATGTACCCATGGAGTCCGGGTGGGTTTGTACAATATGATCTCTGCCCTCTTGTGCATTTACATTACAACAGTCTTTACATAACCTCACTTTCCTACCCATAGTTCTCTATAATCTTAGATACACACGTAGCATCTTCTACTAAGTACACTGAATGCTAGAGTCCATGCAAGGCACGTATAAGATGTCAGTTAATAAGGCAAGGGCTTACTCTCAGCTCATCATACAACATCTGCAGTGAATGAGACAGGGCACCTGTGCATCTCTTCAGCAAGCCTGTGGGAAAAGTTGTAGGACATTACATGATCCTATACAGTTTTTCAAGTATAAACAGACATAACAAATACCAAGGTCTTGCCTACAACAGAAGTCATGGGGACATTTGTGTGATTTTAAAGTGTAACAATGAAGTATAACAACTATTCCATACTAACTCCCATGTAGAAGTTCTCATCTGGCACTGAGAATGCTTGTTTGTGGATTAGATTAATCAGCTTCCGAACTTAAACTACACAAGGGCACTCAGTGGAGAATCAATGTTCACATAGTGAGATAGTGAGGAGCAGTTACTCAGAAATAGCTATTCTAGGCTTTTTCCTCCATGTAAACAAACTCTAAGGGGTAGAGTCATGGTTGCATGTGCAACCTTAGCTTTGGCAATTCAGCACTTTTGCATACCTAAACATGCAGCTTTGTTTTTTCCATAGATATAATTTATATTCTAGCTTCTGAAATTATTTGGCCAGACACCACTAGAACACCCTATTCTACAAAATGATGTTTGGCCTTCTCCTCGCACTTTGCACAGAGGAAGAGAGCAAAAGAAAAGATCTACCTGCTCTTGGGCAGGACGGGAAAGACCAGCAATATGAGATGAGAGAGAAAACATAGCAAATGAAGAGTCACAAATAAGTAAAATCTGGTATTTAAGCAAAAATTACCATGATTAATCCATTTTATTTAATTTTTTTCTGGAACAAGAGAGACACCAATTTGTGCAAAGATGCTGAATCGCTTAACCCAAGCCTGGTTAAGAGTAGAAGGAAAAAGTGAGACTGTCTAGATTAAAACCTCTCGATGCACAAGACAGAATTGCTGGCACTCTTCTCAGACACAGGCCCTCCTCCCAGGCCTGAAAGAAGGAGCCTGGACTAGAGCCAGATCACAAATAAACAAAAGTTCTTTTCAGAGTTTAAGGAAAATATATATACAGCCAGAGCATAATTCCCAACAGCAGCAAGTCCTTCTTAGGAAGTGAAACAGGCAACTATTGAATAAACAGTACAGCTAAAAAAATCGAAAGCTTTTCTTGAAAGCTGAAGAGAGACAGGAAAAAAAATTATAATGCAACAGGGCAACAGCATGTGGAGGATTCAAAGGCTGTTTCAAAGGATAGTATTTCAAAGGCACCTTTGGCATCATTTGCAACAGTGCAATAGAGAACTCTTTAAAGAAACTTCAGCCTTTACTTATATAAATTACAGCAATAAGAACACGAAACCCTGAACCAAGATGTTCGGTCTTTGCAATTCTTTTCAGAGTGACAGAGACCCATCTCAGGCTCCACAGAGAAATGGTTCTAAAACCTGGGCCAGTAGCCATGCCAACAGAAACCAAGGTAGTAGAAGATAACAGTACTATTGAGGTGGTCACCAGAACTGCTAGGCATTATAATTGAGCAAATACCTCAGTTCAGCCTCCCAGGCACAGTAGCACCTGAAAGGCACGTGTAAAAAAGGGCAGTTACATAAGGCAGAAAATTCTATCCCTGGGCTTAACTTAAGCCAGTTTTACATGGCACCATTCATATTTTTGTTAGGATTCTATATGCTTGTTTCTCACGAAAACCTCCTGAACGTGAACGGACGCCGTGCCGAATGCCCAGATGGACAGAATCTCTCAAAGTTCTCACCTCAGCCCTGTGTTACATTTTACCTTTAAGCGTTAGACTGTTAAGTGTCATCGCTGTTGGTTAGCAGACACTTCATGTTACACGACCATTGTTGGCAGAGCTTGAGTGCCAGCACTTTCCATCCAATCTGACTGGTGCAGCACTGCAAATGCACAGGCCTCACTACACAGTAACAGGTCAGTACCAAGGAGATTTTTTACAGGTATACTGCCTACCCTCTCACCACGGTGCTTCAGGGGGGTACAACTACATACCAGCTTTTGTGTCACTGCTCTGCTCATTCTCCAACAACCAGGAAGAGTGTGTGCATGAGTGTTTTGGTGGAGGTATTTTGGAAAGACTGGTTGAAGCAATGAGTGTTACACTTCACCGTAAAAACGCTGAGATTTAAGCAAAAAATTAGCAAGATTAATCTTTTCATTAGGATCTCTTTGGAACAGTCCTGCAGCTGCAGCTCTGCCTCCTGCTCTCTAAGCCTCATATTTGAGGTAACAGGGCTAACTTACAATGTAAATGTATAAGCACACCAGAAGAGAGGGGAGCAGCATTCAGATGTTGACAGATTCATGGAAGAGACTGTCTTTTAGAAGCATTTTAAATGAATTGACAGATGGGGAAATGTGGGAAGGGAGGTTATTTCAGGCAAGCAGGGCAAGTTGGAAGAAGACATGAGATAGGGATGGATGAAGGAGATAAAAATGGGATAATGAGAAGTGGGAAGAACAAGTTAGAACCAAGCCCCATGGTTTTTATGAGCCACATGGAATAACACAAGGACAGGTAGGCTTGTACCACAAGGTGTATAGCCCTAGGGTCCATGGGGCGGAACTGAGAAGGGGTGACTAAATCATGGAAGGCATGTTAAAGCTGTTCAGTTTTCAAAGCCAATACCTGATGTCAGCATCACAGGGGATAACAGTCCTTCCTATAGGTAGGCTGAAGTTTGAGAGAATTACACTGTGCAGTACACAGCAGACAAGTAAATGTGTCATTTGATATCAGCTCAGCAAACCAATTTAATCCTTTCAACCCATACTCCAAGAGAAAGAGAAACACTGAATCTCTACAGGTTCTGTGAAATCAAACACGGTTCATAGCCCAGTCTTCTGGAATAGATGAGAAATGTCAAGCAAAGCAGGGAAGAAACCCTGGGCATGAAGAGTGAGGCTTTCCTCAGTCCTTTCTATTACACCATTACTGGGCACTTGAAGGGACAAGAGAACTTTGGTGACCACAGGCACAACCATCTCAGACAGCTCTTCAAGAAAATACAACAAGCTGCAAGGATGTTTGGAACATTAGTTAACCCACCATTCTGTACTGAATGCCCAAGTAGCAGAGGGCTGAAACAAAGTCAGCCTTTTTTTCCAAACTAACCAGTTAACAATGTTAGGTTCCATGACACCCTGCTGCCTGGCTACTGATCACTGACACCTTAGGATGGATCATTTGGGGACATCATATCTCCCAAAAGCTCTTCTGGAGCAATGGAATCAGAGCACAGGGGCTCAGGCCAGCAGTGGTTAAACAAACATTGTTAAAAAGAGCAAGCACTACAAAACATCTTTAAAATAAAACACGCTTCAAAACCAATGTGTTTTAGAGTGACAGCACTTCAGGGAGGTAGGCAGCTGGGCTTCATGGGACTGATGAAGAAACATCTGCACATTATAGGATTAGCTCATTTTTTCCAAGCTTCTGCAGTTCACTTTTTGATTAAACACACTGTCTGCACGGGAAAGTCTTGGCACTGAGTGCCTTCACCTACCCAAGCCTGCTGGAAATGGAGAGATCCATAAGATAAGGTCTGGATCTGGAGCCAGTCTAGAACAACTAGGGCTCTCACTCGTCCCTTCATTCAGGCACAATGTCTATACCCCTCGACAAGCCACTGGGTATGGTCTGATCGTTTTTGTAATGTAGACTCTCAACTTTTGTGAGCCAGATAAGAAGTTCCCAGGCCACTTCCAACAACAGATGTTGTGTCAGCCAAGCTTCTGGACTAACAAAATGAATTTTTTAGCTCCACAACATGCCATGAATAGAGTCCTCAGAGCAGAGCTCCAGTCTACCTTCAGAAGAAACAAGTATTTATTCTTAAGTGGAAATATTTTAAAAGTCTTCTTAACAATTTTAACAAAAGCTTATTTCAATTTTTCAAGCTACATTTCTAGTGAGAACTACCTGGTGAAGTGAAGAAACAGACTGACAGAGCCAGAAGGTTGCCAGAAGTCACCTACTACAGGACAGGTCCAACAAAGAAAGTAACAGAACACCACTAGCCGTCACCTACAGCCCCCAACTAAAACCTCTCCAGCGCATCATCAAGGATCTACAACCTATCCTGAAGGACGATCCCTCACTCTCACAGATCTTTGGAGACAGGCCAGTCCTCGCTTACAGACAGCCCCCCAACCTGAAACAAATACTCACCAGCAACTACACACCACACAACAAAAACACTAACCCAGGAAACAATCCCCGGAACAAACCCCATTGCCAACTCTGTCCACATATCTATTCAAGGAACACCATCATAGGACCTAACCACATCAGCCACACCATCAGGGGCTCGTTCACCTGCACATCTACCAATGTGATATATGCCATCATGTGCCAGCAATGCCCCTCTGCCATGTACATTGGCAAAACCGGACAGACTCTACGCAAAAGGATAAATGGACACAAATCAGACATCAAGAATTATAACATTCAAAAACCAGTAGGAGAACACTTCAATCTCCCTGGATACTCAATAAGAGACTTAAAAGTGGCAATTCTTCAACAAAAAATCTTCAAAAACAGACTCCAGCGAGAAACTGCAGAACTGAAATTAATTTGCAAACTGGACACCATTAAATTAGGCCTGAATAAAACTGGGAGTGGATGGAACACCACAAAAAGTAATTTTCCCTCTGCTGATACTAACACCTTCTTGTCAGCTGGTAGAAATGGGCCACCTTGATTGTATTGGCCTCGTTAGCACTACAAAAGTAAGTTTCCCTCCCTTGGTATTCACCCCTTCTTGTCAACTGTTGAGAATAGGCCACTTCCACCTTAATTGAGTTGGCTCCTTAGCACTGACCCCCCACTTGGTAAGGCAACTCCCATCTTTTCACGTGCTATAATATATATTCTTCTTACTGTTTTTTTCACTCCATGCATCTAATGAAGTGGGTTTTAGCCCACAAAAGCTTATGCCCAAATCAATGTGTCAGTCTCTAAGGTGCCACAAGGACTCCCCGTTGTTTTTGCCGATACAGACTAACACGGCTACCCCTCTGAGAACAGGGATGGTACTACATACTCCATAGAAATTCCGTCACCTCAGGTATTTGTGCACCTTTGCTAGAAAGTTTACTGATCTGTATATTACTAAAACACAGATGCTGTTCTAGAAACAAAATAGGCATCAAATATGGTCTGGAACAAGGCAGACGAAATCTCCTCAGTGCACAGAAATAGTTACAAACCTGATTTCAATTTCATTGTTTTCATTATGCTCATTTTCCTTCCGATTAGTTCCAAAAATGTAACCTCTTCTCATGTTAACTGTATGTACACTTCTGCTTATGCTTCAATGCTTCATCCTCTCTTGGGAAGTGACTTTTGTATACGAATCACAAAAGCTACTTAGACAAAGTGCTGGAGATGATTAAGAGAGGCCAGGTTTAAATGTATACCTTAAGAGAATAGCAGATGTCTGCTGAATCATTTGTATACATTTTTACTTGGGTGTGGGTTAGCATATGCATGCCATTAGAATCTTTAAGGAATTTACTATTTTTATATTTATATGTTATAGTTTTGATTACAGCTGGAAACTAAAGGAACTGGCACACAGAGTTTGGCTAAAGTTTACTCATTTCGTTTGTTTAAGGAGCTTAGAAAAACTGCTAGAAAATTACAAATGTAACTACCTTATTTTCAGAAAAAAATTTGAATTAATGGAAAAATATATATAACTTTCCTCAGACAGGAGAGCAGCAAGCCCTCTCTGCAGTGTATCAGTAAGATATCACACAAAAAGACAGGAAAGGGACTTACACCATCCCCACCCCCTAACAAACTAATGTGACTAAAGGAAAAATAGTCCAAGTGATATAAAACATTCCACAGACTATTCAAAGGAACCAGGCACAGAATGCCTCAGATAAGGAGTGGAGTTCTGAGCAGAGATATTTACCTACACTGCCTGGTCAGTCTTCAATACAAAATGCATTGATACTGCAGCTAAGCACAGTCGTGCCCATTCTCTGATGGTGCATGAAGGGCATATCGTAAACAGTAACATTTACACTAAGAGGATCCCTCGGGGTGGAAAGACTTAAAGTACTACTCATTTCCTTGGAGTCTAATAATTAGCATAGCTTCATATATTTATACACATAAACCTATACTGTGGTCAGAACCAGCATTCTTACAGACGATAGCACTGGTATTGCCTGCCACAATTTCAGGCTTGGAATAGGAAATGCACAACGTATTTACCTGCCACTTCATCTTTCTAAGGTTACATGCATAAGAACGTAAGAGCGGCCATACTAGGTCAGACCAAGGTCCATCTAGTCCAGTATCTTGTCTGCCGACACTGGACAATGCCAGGTGCCCCAGAGGGAATGAACAGAACAGGTAATCAAGTGATCCCTTCCCTGTCGTCCATTCTCAGATTCTGGAAAACAGAGGCTAGGGACACCATCCCTGCCCATCCTGGCTAATAGCCATTGATGGACCTATCCTCCATGAACTTATCTAGTTCTTTTTTGAATCGTTATAGTCTTGGCCTTCACAACATCCTCTGTTTTGTTTTAAACCTGCTGCCTATTAATTTCATTTTGTGACCCCTAGTTCTTGTGAGGAGTGAGTAAATAACATTTCCTTATTTACTTTCTCCACACAGTTATGATTTTGTAGACTTCAATCATATTCCCCCCTTAGTCGTCTCTTTTCCAAGCTGAAAAGTCCCAGTCTTATTAATCTCTCCTCAAATGGAAGCCGTTCCATACCCCTAATAATTTTTGCTGCCCTTTTCTGAACCCTTTCCAATTCCAATATTATTATTTT
Source organism: Chelydra serpentina (assembly GCA_037349315.1). Taxonomy (NCBI): domain Eukaryota; kingdom Metazoa; phylum Chordata; order Testudines; family Chelydridae; genus Chelydra; species Chelydra serpentina. The sequence goes on from JBAIAC010000040.1 coordinate 20,500,565, forward strand.
TTTGAGATGGGGTGACCACATCTGCATGCAGTATTAAAGGTGTGGGCGTACCATGGATTTATATAGCGGCAATATGATATTTTCTGTCTTATTAACTCTCCCTTTCTTAATGATTTCCAACATTGTTTGCTTTTTTAACTGCCGCTGCACATTGAGTGGACATCTAATAGTTCCGCAATAATTTCCATGCCTTGTTCCCTATTCGCCCCTTACACATGCACTGCCGTTCCCTAGTTAGCTTGCCAGGCCTATAGCCAGGCTGCAAATTAGAAGATTGTTTCTAACAATCAAAGGAGTGAGGTTCAGGGAACAGCCTCCCAATAAGTGTAGTGAGAGCAAAACACCTAACTAGTTTTAAGATGGAGCTTGCTAAGTTTATGAACATGATTATATGACAGGGTTGCCAGCAATAGCAGAAGACTGGACTCACTGACCCAGAAGGTCCCTTCCAGTTCTATGCTCCTTGAGCACCTCCAGTACTGCAATACTCAAACTTCACACCCCTACACTAAATAACTGTAACCTTACCAGTGTACGCGCTGCAATTTTCATTGTTGCATTATCCCTGAATTGCATCTCATCTGAAACTAGGTTGTAAGTTCTCAGGGCAGGGACCATGGAAGGTGCTTGGCATACTTCTACGTGCTTCAAAATAATAAATAGCAGCAACAAAGCAGTAACTGGAGAGGGGAAGCTGAAGAAATGACACCGGTGTTTCTCTAGCTACAGTTGGCCCATCTATCTGTCATCAAAGATGAAAGACCAGCCCATCTGGTGATAATTGCTGCACTGAAGGGCAGAAAGGTTCAATAAAGTTTGAAAAGATAGACGCAATAGCAATTCTCCAACACAGATTTCTGCAGCAAAGACAGACCTGCTTGAACCTGCCATAACCCAACTGAGGGCTATTTAAGAATACATTCCTAAAACAGCGACAAAAAGAGATGGCCAGGTCAGAGCTCTGTGCCAGGCCATGCAGAAGAGCTGGATTCAATTCCTATTTCAATTTCAGCTTCACACACTGAAACCAGCACACAAATGTTGATCAAGTCAATTACTGTATTGTTAAAACTAAAAACTGTTAAAACTAAAAACTGTTAAAACTAAAAACTGTTAAAACTAAAAACTGTTAAAACTAAAAACTCAGCACATTGATAGATTAGCAAATGCCCACAAAATTTAAAAGTACTGAGCATTTAGAGTAGATCGCCGTTACTGCGAGTGATTAATGCAAAACAAATTAATTAGATTAAAAAAATTAGTTGCGATTAATCACAGGTTTATATATTACTGTTAAAGCAAACGACTACAGTGTCCATGCAGCATCAATCAGGTGTGTCGTGATTCCAAGACAGTTGTGATCGCTCAAGGATGTCCAATGATCACCAATCAAAACAAACAGCTAGACAGTGCATTTCTCAGAAGCTCAAATTTGTAGTCTTTTAGTTGTGATATAGGTCATGTGTTCCTGGTGCAAGGGTTCCTCAGGAGGGCAGGGTGCATGACTGATTGGAAGATGCCATTTGAATAACATCTCTTAGGGCTGGTCCACACTACGGGGGTGGGGGGGGGGGAAATCGATCTAAGATACGCAACTTCAGCTACGTGAATAACGTAGCTGAAGTCGAATATCTTAGATCGATTTCAAAAGTACTTACCGCTGGTCCACACTGCAGCAGGCAGGCTCCCCTGTCAACTCCGCTTACTCCTCACGCGAAGCTGGAGTTCCGGAGTCGATGGGGAGTGGCTCTGGGATCGATTTATCGCATCTAGACGAGACGCGATAAATCGATCCCAGAACATCGATCGCTACCCGCCGAATTGGGCAGGTAGTGTGGATGTAGCCTTAGCCCTCTGTCATTTACAATGATGAGTGCTCTGCAGTCCATAGCTATCTACTTTGCAATACCATTGGTTAAGCTGTTGTACTTTCTTTGATCCATGAGGTTGCAGCAATCCTGGAACTCTAAATTTACTCTGTCGTGGCCGGTGGGATTAATTTGCTGTCAGTGGGTTATCTGTAGCACAAGAACTGGAGGTGAAAGCATGTTTAGAGCATGGGTGGTACTAAAGACTCAAAGTACTTCAATGGTATTGGAATTCAGCCTTGCAATGGCTACAGATAACCATCTCTTTATCCAGAGAACCATCTGGAAGTTTTTATAAATAAACTTCCCATTCAAAAGACTTGAACTTTTGCCGATTTGCTCCATTAGCTTTTTCTGATATTTAATCACTACAGATCATGAGAACACAGTAGAACTCTGTCAGTGTCCGCCAAGTGATGAAGTACCGTAAGTGAAGAGGGTCAAAATAGAGGTGTGTGATTAACACTGGTTTAAAAAATAATGTATTAACTGTGATTAACAGCCCTAAAAATAATAATTCTATATCTTTAAGTTGCACTTTCACGATAAAGAGATTGCACTACAGTACTTGTATGAGGTGAATTGAAAAATATTACTACTTTAATCTTTTTACAGTGCAAATATTTGTAATCAAAATAATATAAACTGAGCACTGTGCACTTTCTATTCGTGTTGTAATTGAAATCAATATACTTGAAAATGTAGAAAAACATCAAAAATATTTAAGAAATTTAAATTGGTATTCTGTTCAACAGTGCAAATAAAACTGCAACTAATTTTTTTAATCTCATGATTAATGACAATTTTTTTTAACCATTTGACATCCCCTAATTTAGATTAATACTTCTATTTAAAACAATTGTATATTTACCTGTGGGATGAAACACATTGGGTATATTAGGTTTAAGTGTAGTAGCCGTGTTAGTCTGTGTCAGCAAAACGAAAATAAGAAAGAAAAACTTGTAGCACCTTAGAGACTAACAAATTTATTTCAGCATAAGCTTTCGTGGGTTAACACCACTTTTCTCTAGTCAGCTTTTCTCTAGTCCTATTAGTATATTGGGTATATTAGTTTATTTACAATCAATGGAAAACAATGTTAAAGGTGCAAATAAAGGCCAAAGTAATTAGCTAGATAGGAAAACCATCTCCCAATAAGCACAGTGTCTACTTACTGCTGGTTCTACTTGAGTTCTGTCTGCAATGTCAATATGGACAACTTCAACACTCTTCCACGTGTTTGGATCCAAGTCGTGCACCTGTAATGGGGAGAAGAGGCTTTACCCTTTGTCACCTTATTGCAGTTTGCGTTAGTTCTGTATTACCCAGATTTTTCTGAGTTCTACAGAGATGGACAGTTTTCTTAGAATCACCTGGGGAATACACTCCAAAGTTACCATTTAATTAAGCAATTTTGAAGCTAGTTATAGCTTAATTAAACCTTCAATTCTGTGTTTTCACAGGAGCTTGGTTTTAAGCTTAATTGTATTTTTCTGTCACTTTTCTTAGGGCTGGTCTACACTAACCCCCCAATTCGAACCAAGATACGCAACTTCAGCTACGTGAATAACGTAGCTGAAGTCAAAGTATCTTAGTTCGAATGAAAAGGTACTTACCGGGGGTCCACACGCGGCGCACAGGCTCACCCGTCGACTCTGCCTACTCCGTTTGCGGAGTAGGATTACCAGCGTCGACGGCGAGCACTTCCTGGTTCGATTTATCGCGTCTAGACAAGACGTGATAAATCGATCCCAGAAGATCGATTGCTCGCCGCCGAAGCAGCGGGTAAGTATAGACGTACCCTTAGTTAATTACATCAAACACTGTAATTAGAATCATTACCATTCAATAGGCTAGGCAAATGTTTTATTTAGTGAGCAACCTTCACATAAAGCTCTGAAGTCCAAGTGATCCAGTTATTAGTAACCTGCCATACGTCAAATTAGTTCATTAAATTACAGACCCCAGCACATTTTTAAGTTGGTTAGCCATATACTGTTTTGAAGTGTATCCATTAACATGTATCTCTCAAAGATGTCACCTAATGCAAACCGAAGGGCTCAGATACTTAGCATGTGTCATATACATATAGCTGTTAGCCATAGATACACTTCAGATTAAGTACAAGCAGAATTGTTTAGGAACACTTTTAACTTTGTTTTCACTAGCATAAGTCATCCCCTCTGCAGGTTTCTAGTCTGTGTGAAAAACAAGGGTCCAGGCAAGTCATCCAAACACTGAAAATGGACAATTATATTTATAAAGTATCTGGCTACTCTTTCATTAGAGAAGAAAAAGGGGACAGTCCAAATCACGCACCACCCTACTGGCACTGAACCAGCTACACTGAGAGGGACCGATCCAGGATATTTCCAGATAGAAAATTAGTTGAAAAAGGAATTTCAACATGTAACATTAATAAAATGCTTGAACAAAGAGGACTGAGTGTGTGCTTTCAAAGTGACCAGTGCGATTCATTTAAAACCCTTGCTGGAGCCGCTGGGATAGGTGACATCCGAGATAAGACATCTCCTTGAACAAGTGTTTAGGAGCAATATCTAGGTAGCTACACAATTCCCATTCACTGTATGATCTGAAGATCTCTAAAGCTTTGAAAATAAAAACATCTCCCTTTCTCCAACCTCTTCCTTCCATGCCTGCAGGAGAAATAGCTTCATTGGTTTAGAGGAGTACTTTTTATTATTTATTGGAGGGAGGCTGCCTCTCTTTAAGCATCAGCTATTGGCCACAGCCAGAAAAGGGATACTGGTCAATCAGATTCAATGTGTGCAGTAAGCATGGTACTACTAGACTCTTACTTACATTTTCTGATGTCCCCAAGTCTGGTTTATGCCAGGTCTCGATTTTTATGAAGAAGTCATCTTTCATATATTCATTCTGTAAAAAACAAAACCAAGCATCAGAAGGGTGACTATATTTTTTCCCGTTAAATGTAAGATTTAAAAACTGTAGGCCTTGACTAGCAACTTTGCTTTCCATTTTAACTCCAATAGAAACAGAAATAGAGGCCCAATACTGGAAACAGACACGTTTAGATGCCCTACACCTCAAGCTGAAATATTGGTTAGAGCATAAGATGTAACTTGAACGATTGGCATTAGATAAATCTAGATACTCATGACACCTACCCATACAAATATGGAGAATTGTAAACACTTCAGTTGGACTCTTCAAAGTGATTTCAGTATCTCCCACCCCATGTCACAGCAAGTTTTCTATTTCTTCTAAAGTTGGGATTTTATTTTTTATTTATTAAGACTGACTACCACAGAAGTCTTAACAAAAGGTTCCACGAAAAAATACTATTCTGATGTGGGGTCTTTCCTATAGTACTAAAATGTAGGAAATGTCCCAAAAGAATTTTCAATTTTTTTTAATGTTCTGTGAGTTTGTGCTAAAATCCAGGGAACATGAAATTTAATGTAACAAAACTAAATCATGAAACTCCACCTAACAGACAAATTTCCACACCCCCACCCCCAAGTAGCAAGGAAAGCAGTTATTGATACAAAGTGAAAGTATGCACTTGCATGCATGTATGTGTGTGCACATACTGCGATTGGTCAGGCTAAACCTGATTTACAGCCCCATTTGCAACTCCTTATATAGCTGGTCTCTAGTGAGAACTGAGCTGTTTTCATGGAATGTCCACAGTGGTGACTCCACAATAAATTCAGATTCAGAAATGAAGTCTGCTTGACAGAGAGCAGGTCAAGCAATTTAACATTACTTCCAACTAATAAGACATTAGAAAGGAGGCAAGGCACTTTACAAAAACAAAAAAACAGTTAGGCTTCGAAGAGACCCTTACCATTATGACACTTACCAAGTTTCAAATTTAAGTCATTAAGTGATATCAAACCAGATTCTGGGTTAGCCCATTTCAAATCAGCCAGACTTCACCAATCAGGAATAGGAATTTTTGCACATATGAGCCAGTTTTATTACCCAGCTCTTCCCACAGTCAAGGAACCCTATAGATTTGACCTGCGATCCTTCATCATACTGCCTCAACAGAGTTGACTTTTCAGACTAACTGCCTACTAGTAAGACTGAAAAAAATGTGGCAAATGAAGGAGTTTCATTTGTCAGGGAAAAACACTTTTTAAATTACAGCTACTACCTTGGATGTCAGTTTCACAAAGAACTAAGAACTCTTGTCAAGGCATACATAAAAGGAAGGAATCTTCTACACTATAGAGGTGGAGCTTGAGTTAATGTGAGCTTCCCAATGAGAATGTCTGGTCCCTCAAACCATTCCCAACTCCCCAGCCCTTCTCTGTAACAGAAAGCTCAACTCATTCCGTGCTGGATTATCCATCATCTGCTCAAGGGGCGATACGCTGCCCTCACCTCAATGTTTTACAAACATTTTAGCTCTCAGTGTGCAGGAAAGGTTGGGCTGCAAGTTCTGACAGTATCTGTGTTATTTCTGTAGGCAGGATCCATGATATTTTCAGATGCTGGCAGCGTGTGTTTCTGCCAAGCATCCCAGGGTCAATTGACTAATTTCAAGCTACAGTGGCTATATACTATAGAAGAGACCAAAAACTGGTTTACACATTATAACAGTTTTTAACAATAAGGTCTTTTTTGTTTGATATTAGCTCAATGTTTAAATATCTACTGCTGTCATTCTTACTCTGACTAGTCCAGCTTTAACACACTGGTTTATGATGTTGCAGGATGGGCCAAACTAGAGTCACAAAGGAAGTTGCTCATTTATAGAAATCTAACATTCATTTAAAATGCACTTTACTACATTGCCCTATATGGCCAAATTTGCAAAGTGATGCATGAGATTACACAAATTCCCATTAAATTACGATAGAAGTTGTGTGTCCGTTACATTAAACCATTACCACTTAGGATACTAACTTTGCTCAGTGCAATACCACTGTTTTGAGTATTTCTTGTCTATATCCACAGAAGAGACTTCTGAGTTCTTGGGTACTACACAATAAATCAAATGAGGAAGTGCTAATCCTTTCCCCTTCTACAGCTGCACTCAACCTGAATGATTCCAATCAGGACATTCAGCAGGAAAATTCAGCAGCTGGCTCTGGGGTGGAACCACAGCAAGAACTGCCACTCCAGACTAGACTTGTGCTCCATCTAATACAGTATTCTGTCTCCTAGAAGTTCAAAGACCCAAGAATATCACACCTATAAATTCAGTGAGTGAATCCAACAAGAAGAGATGCACAAGTACAGTATGGCTAATCTGGCCTTATGCAGGGAACAGTGTGTCATAGCTCAGATAACTCTCTATATACACACTGATTCAGGAGTTATTGGAGATTTTACGCTTCTCAAAGCCTATGGGGAAAACTAAAGCTTCCTATGAGGGATTGCTGGGGGATGTTTTAGGCTGGGTGGTTTTTTCACTTCAGCTTTCCCTAATGGAAGAGGTTATGTACCTGCATTTTGGACACACAATTGGCATTCCTTAGCGCCAGCCTTCACAAAGACCTTACCACACAGGACCACTGAACTAGAGAAAGCCTGCACCCCTCTGACTATCCTTGAGAGTACTTACCACTTTCCAGTGGAAAGAAAGTGCCTCCAGAGACATTGGCTATCCATTTCAATCAGGTCACATGCCCAGACCCTGCCATAATTGCGTGGAGAGTGCTTGATGCAATAGGGCAAAGCTAGTCTGCTATGCTAAGCTGGAGGAAAGTAGACCCCAAGGCATTTTCTTCCCTTTCCTGGATAGCTTCCTGTGAAACTCTTGCCATTTTAAACTGTATATTCACAGCTATTAAATCATTTAGCCATGGTGTACTGTTTCAATATCAGGAATTACGAAGAACAGAGTGAGTGATGAGAGCAGAACAAGAGAATAAGGAAGCGAAGTAGTGGCAAGTATCAGATCTGAAAATTCTGATTTCTGACTGGTGGAATCTTACCTAATCAGTAAAGCAGAGTCTGGATTGGCAGATATAACTGACTTTCTGATGCTGCATAACTTTAATAACCAAGAGCCACATTAAAACACATTTCATAAACAAATTATAATCCAGGTACTCACCGTCACAACTGAAAACCAGAAGGACATGCAATGAAAAGGAAAAGAAGACATTCAAAATAGTGTTAATATGTGCAACAGATCTGTCACAAAAGTCTTAACTGTAAAGCAATCTGTAATACAGATTGAGTTATATACAGACGGTATAACACAATTGCTCATTAAAAACCCCTTGTTCAATAAGATAACCCCACAATAAAACCATTCATCAGCATACTTCTGTGAAACAATGTGTTAATGTTAAAGATGAAGTATGCTTTAAGGTATTTTAAACTCTGACATTAGACAGGCCAAAAAATAAACAGGGACAGGATTCTTGGAATTTAAAGAAATCAAAGCTTCAGAAATGGAATATGGTGAATGCATCTCCTTCGCACAACTTCCTCCTCTAAAGACCAAAGAGTTTTCTGGACAGTAAACATGAATATTGCATCAAATCAAAGGAACTTTGATTGCTATCTACAATTGTCATTTTTAACCTTTACACTCATCCTTTGCAGAAGCTTTTAGGGACTGTAAATTATGTCTCTTTCCTAACAAGTTTTATCCTGGATTTGGAAAGAGACATTAGTCAGACTCTTTAGTCTTGTACCAGAGACATCATGCACTAGCACATAATTATGTCTTGGGACTAGAATCTGTTGATTAACTTACATTGTCTTTCATAGCTGCATAACTCAGCCAGAGTAGGTTTGTCAAAAAGTGATCTGTAAGATATTTTCCACCCAATTACAAAACCTCAGGGCCTAAACCACTTGATAGCATCTCTAAGCAGTATGGCAAAAATGTAAGAATCAATTCAGAGCAAGCTTACTTGTTCTACAATATGGATATGCATTCCAAGCCTTTTCATGGAATACCAAGGAGCCTTCTGGAGCAATCATCCTTACAAACCCAGGAACTTTACTGTGAAGAGCAAAATATTGTACGTTTGTTACAGCTTTGCCAACTGAATGAGATTCCGCAATGATTTCTAGCAATCTAATTTAAAAGGCACATTTTTTTACCCAAGCATATTAAAAATTATGATGCACAAGCAATCAGTTTAATTTGTATGAACTGCAATAATGTTACCATTCCCAAAGTAACTGAGTCAATTAAGCATATTTTCAGCAGCATGATCTCAACTGTACTCTTTGGTCTACTGGACAGTCCGTTTACAGAAGTGACAAGATCAAAATAGATCAGGGGTCCCAGCAGCTGTAGCAAGATTTCAGCAACAACTTTAATAAGTAAATATTAATGAACATTTCCCATTCAAGAGTAGAAGTGGAAGACAATTGTAGCCAAGATATTAAACCACTTTTTATACTAGACACATCACACTGGTGCATGTGTGTAAAAACAGTAAGCAAGAAAATGACCTAGATGAAATCCTCTTCCATAACTGTAAAAAAACCAAAACATAGCTCACTGGCAGCAAATATGGTCCAATTTCAGGAACAGTCCGGACCTGTAGCCTGGCTGAGGTAGTGCTCACATCGCACAGGGAAAGGTATCAAGTAAAGTCTTGTCAAAAATACATGTTAGCGGGGATATGCTGCTGCCATGAATTTCTTCACTAACAAAAGCACATTCTGAAATATCACAAGCTTTGGGAAAACTCATGCATTTAACATGAGCAATTTGATGAGCTGTATAAAAAAAGCATAAAAGTCTCCTCTGAATGAAGTGCCTAAAATGTACTCTTTTTTTTTTTTGATGGCCAGACCCATTTTATGGTGTGCTCTTCTTCCCCATTACCCTTCATAAAATTCCAAACTGACTCTAAATATTTCCTGGTCAAGACTGAAGTGTATTGTACTTTTACATAATGAAAATAGAAGCTGGGAAATCACAGGTCAATAGTTCCCCCCCAGAAAGAACACAAATAGACCCCTTACCTCTTTAAGTGATAGATTTTGTGGGTATACTGTCCCTTTTCACTATCCTTTTCATAAGGCTCATTCTTTAAGACTTGAATTCCTTCACCACCTCCTGTTTCATTTTTACTAGCTTCTGCCACAGAGTAAAGTTGCCCAACTTGATACTGAAATTAAGAGATACAAAATTTCAACATTAAAATGTGACAGAGGAAAACAGTTTAGTGTGTCAGAATTTAGATATTTTAATTTGACCAGATAACTTTGTCTGGACATAATTTCATGCAAGAGAACTGACACTTTACTATAAGGAAAGTGCACACTAGAGAATGACAAAACTTTGGAAAAATGTGTCTAATGCGCATCATGAAAACAGGCTCTGTGCTCTATGTGTTTTGTTCCACATTAATACAACAGCATACAATCTTGGGGCTCACTAAACTGATCAAGAATTTTATTCTTTGTGCTATTAATTTTCCATGATACCCAACAGAACTACAAAACACTATTTCTGTTCTGGCAAAAGACATGCAAGTATGGCTATTTAAGTGTTTTTGGTTTACATGTAAAATTGTTAAATAATTAGTTTTATTTCCAGTGTTGCAGCTTTAACATGCACAAGGGTTATTCAAGAGGTCACCACACATGTATATAACAAAGCTTTCTTTGGAGAAAGCTATTTAGGTGGATGGAACTAGCTGCCAGAAGGTAAACAAAAGAGGCTGCATTTCTCCTTAGAACAGGAAGTTTTCTGTTCAACTTGGACTTTGGGGAGTGAGCTTTAGTTAAGTGCATTTCAGTACCATTTAAATCCTCAGTTTCAGACACTTAAAGAGCGTCCCTATCCCTATCTTATGGGAGACAGAAGTATATTAGCTGGAGTCACACAATGCCTCATCAGCAGGAAGTTTCTGCAGCAATGAAGAGATTTACAGTTTCCTTTTCTTGATCATAAGCACTGGATTGGCTTGAAAGCGGCTAAAGTTTCTTGACCTGTAGTCATTTGCCTGCTGTGAAGTTCACTGAGCTGAGACAAGTTTACTCTGCCTCACTGATGGGACAGTAACTCACGTCTGGCAGACTAGTGGACACACAGCACAGAACCAACATTTGGATCCAGGCTAACCATTTTTTAAAATAAGACCATAAAGCCCAACAAGAAAAGTAGAGAGTACATACCTCTTGCACTGAGCATGGTAAAACCACTCGGCTGAAAGAGAAAAGGAACAAACTGAATGTATAAAATAAGCATCTAAATAGTCAGTCATCTGCTCCATAGGCAGTATCTGTATTAGCCTTTATAAAGATATTCATGACAATGGCAAAATCAGTTATGTTAATTGACCTTTTATAAAACAATGCTAGTTAGACAATAAAATGATGTAAGTAGAAAGTAATCAACCAAGTACAACCCCATGTTAAATACTTGTTATAAGGCAAAAAGTTTGAGTGGTTGAAGCAGGGGAGGAGTAAGGAGACCCAAGAATTATATCTAGCTCTGCTTTGACGTGAAGTGACACCTCAGGCAAGTCACTTCAGAGAGTCAGCATTTAGGCAATAAAGGACAGTCAAATCATTTAGTCGGACCTCCTGTACATCTCAGGCCACTACCACCACCCAGCACTCACAGGCTTCAGTTTTCTCATCTGTAAAACAGGAGTGAAGCTTTTGTACAATACCTTGAGATCCTTGAATAATCACTACTGCTGATGCAAAGTAAGGGCTTGTCTACATGGGCACTTTACAGCGCGGCAACTTTCTCGCTGAGGGGTGTGAAAAAACACCCCGAGTGCAGCAAGTTTCAGCGCTGTAAAGCACCAGTGTAGACAGTGCACCAGCGCTGGGAGCTGCGCACCTCGTGGAGGTGGGGTTTTTTTAGAGCCAGCGCTGTGCTGCGACCACACAAGGCATGTTAAAGTGCTGCCGCGGCAGCGCTTTAGCATTGCCAGTGCAGACTAGCCCTAAGATACTGAATGAGAATGACCACAAGTCTGAGTGCACTGAATTTCTTTAATTATTGCAACTATTAAGTACTCATTACAAAAAGTAAATACAGATTGCTCCTTACTGAATTTGGGAGAGCAAAGGGAGTGTATGACTGGGCAGGTACTTTACATACAGTGTTGATGCATCTAATATAGCAGAGTTAAAATAACAAATATCAGGAAATGTTAATATGTCAACAGCAAAAATTAAGCTTCTGTACATACAGTATTTACTAATTCTGTTCCACACTAAAAGCACATGTGCAATACAGCCAATGTAATATCGCAGTAAAAACCTTAACATTGCAATTATCTGGAATGTAAAAGTTACCTAAGAATCGACCAACTTAATACCACATTAAGAAATTTGCATTTTTTAAAATGTTTGCATTTCCCAAGAAAAGGGGACAGGAGAATTTTCTGTATTTAAACTTAATTTAAATACTACACTAACAAAGTGTATATGGAAAGAAGACAGGGATTAAAAATGCCCCATTTTTATTGCTCCTACTGTTTGGCCACACTGTCAAACCGGGTTAATAAAACTACAGCACATCAGTTGCCTTTGGGAAGAGCTGCATCTCTGCAACAGTTTTCCTGTAAATAAAAGCTTGTACTTGTAGAATGCAGGAACGGTTGCACACACATCAAAGGCTGCAAATTATTATTATTTTTTGCCATCCATAACTTTCTCTTGCTCCGAATGTTAAGACACTTTTCAGGCTGAGGAGTTTTCAATTAGACACTTGCAAACTTTTTAAATACAAAATGCCCCAGCTACAGCTTCTGTGCCTGCATAAGCTTCCAGTAAGGCAGAATTTCACAGTGATGCCACAAGGGGGAATTGGGGGGAGGAGGGGGGTGGGATTCAAAAGGCTTTGCTACAATTTTAGCTTCCCACCATGCATGCTTAGAAGTGGTTTATAATTATTTATAAGGAAGATTATTTCTCCTTTGCCTCAACCCCACAACAAACTAGAGTTTTAATCCCCAAGGACTACTGATACATAGTTTTTATACTTCGGCAGTACAAGGATCTTTGAAATTCTCCTTCCCACAGAGAATATTTTATCCTATCCCATAACTAAAAGCATTTCGCTTGAGCTTTCCAAAAATTCACCTTCAAGCAGAAATCAAGAGCAGAAGATTTCAGCCGTAAAGGTGAATAATTTGGAAAGCTATATGAATGGAACAGGGTGAGTAATAGAAACCAGTTTGTGTCCTAAAAAATAATTCACGCACCCTAATTAATTTAAGCAACCTCACTATAGTGACTCATTCTCCTAGCCTATAACAGGGCAAAACATAAAATGAGGTTCAATTTGGGAAAATACAGCTAATAAATACCTCGGGGGAAATAATCTGAAATACAGATAGTTGGTGGGAAGGAGAAACTTGGGAAGCAGTAGTTGCAAGGCCTATAGATAGCAGAGAGCACACCAGGCGAGAGTGCGCAATGGGAGAGAACAGCAAAAAAGACCAATGAAGTTTTGGGGCATGCATAAAGCAGTAGCACCACCCTCATTTTGTAGCAAGGAGGAAATTGTCTCTCTTACTAGAGCAGTGGCACATCAGACACAGCTAGGATGCTCTGTACATCTAATTCTGGGCACCTGACTGCTGAAATTACTGGTACTTGTTCAGTTGTCTCATAGGTATACAATACACAGCTCTTTAGACCTTCTGGGACTACTCAGAGCTAAGAACTTTGGCCAAGAACACTGCCTCCACAATCCAATCTGTGTCTGAGGAGCAACTGTTTCTATCAGACACAGCCCATGCTACAATTATTCATGCCTTTGACACCCTGAGCTCAGATTATTGCAGCATGCTACACATGACGACAGACCTTGGGATGATTTGGAAGCTAAAGTTAGTGGCAAATGTGGCTGTCCACTTGCTAAATGGGGTTTCCTGCAGGGACCACATTATACAGCTGATCAGTCCAACTACTGATTCCCAGGTGGAGTTCAAAGTGCTGCTTTGCCCTATAAAATGCAAAGTGGTTAATAAAATTAATTATTATGGCTAGTTAAGTGACAGTCCATCTCCCTGTGCATACTGCTGTGGTTGCAAGCAACAGAAATGCTCAAACTGGAGCCCCTTTGGTCTAAATGGGAGAAGGTGGTGCTCCTTACTCCAGAATACATTCCTGGCAACTCCTCAGGATTTGTTAATTTTCTGGACACCCCCCGGGCTCATCTTTTCCCTTAAGCATACATGGAGATGGGTTGATGGGATTAATTTGGAGATGATGATGATGATGGGATACTGTTTACTGGGTTTTGGAGAGCAATTATTTGGAGATTCTTGGCTGGCATCTTGTGTTTACTTGTATTTTAATGCTGTATATTTTTAACTCTTTGTTCTGCATCTCAAGCACTGCAAAGATGCTTAAAAATAAAAAACTGGAGCAAATTTTGATAAAAGCAGCATAAACAGTTAACAGGTTGAAATAATTCCTTATGCCAAAAGAGTAAAAATGATGTATGTAATAGTTTGGATAGTATGACAATGACACAGTTGTGAAATTTAATCCAAGGGCTTTGGAACACAGTTTGTGCCAAATACAAAATGCAAATAAAGTTGTATTATATTGTACTGCACTGAATGGGTATAAACACCAGAAGAAAGGAATTATCTGGAGGGGTCCAAAAGGGCATAACTAGGTGCAATTATATACAACTAAGCAACAGAAAAATTTCGGTACATCACCAGGAAAAACACTCTCCCAATGGAAATGGTGAGAGCCCCATAACGGAACCGTTCAAAACTACACTACAAAAACCATTAGAAAACAAGGCAGGGAACAAGCCTGCACTGGTCAGGGGAGAAAGAGAAATGAAACTGGTCTTTTCAAGCAGTGGTCTGAGTCATTGTGCCAACATTTCAGCCTAGAGTCATGGACTCTTTCCCAACTGCTGTTGTAAGAGGGAGGTTTCTTTAGCTGAGTGATTACTCATAACCCGTCAGAAGGGAACTGTTAGATGAGTCCAACCACCCCTCTCTCTCTCTCTCAAACAAGTGGGCCATCTAAACAGCAGAGTCTCAGTGAGGTGATGCTCTGCACCAGGGGTCTCAAACCCGTAGCACGCGGCCCGCCGGGCTCCCCATCCCCCCCCCAAATTTTTTACCGTCAGGCAGGTCCCGCCGCCAGACAGCTGTTCTGGTGGTGGGAACTGCCTGGGGGTTTTAAAAAATAAATAAAAATGGGGAGTTGCGGGGAGCCCGGCGGGCTGCATGGGAAGAGCTTCGCAGTTTCTGGGAGGGGGGGGGGGAGAGTGGGAAGCCGCGCGCACAGGGGAGGAGGCGGAGAAGGGACGGGGCCTAATGGAAGGGGTGGAGTGGGGGCAGGGCCAGGGGCAGCGAGGGGGCGGGGTCAGTGATGCGGCCCTCGGGCCAATGCACTAGTCCTCATGCGACCCTCGTGGTAATTTGAGTTTGAGACCCCTGCTCTGCACAAACTGCAATGTTCATTTCTACTGGGATGGAATTCTCCCCTCTCATGGAGATTGTGAGGACAAATGAGAGTGGATAGAACACAGTGAAGCTCAGGATGACAGTGCATACTGACCACAAATCAACAAGATTATCAGCATCTGTGCTATAAAGACAAGAGCTGAAGCATTATTCTGTACATTATGACTGTTGGCGGTGGTCCACATTTGACATTCCAGTTCTAACTAATTTGCTTGGCAGGGGAATTCGCTAAATATCGCTGAAGTTGTCACAGCATTAAGTCCTAAAGCGAACGCTGGGGCTCCAAACATAAGAAACCTGGCTAGAAGTTCAGGTTATGTACAAGAAAGAAGTTGACTTGGCTTGACCACAGTTGACTTGGAAATGCAACATAAGGGAAGATTTATTCTTGATACAATGGGAATTTCTTTCAACAAAATCCAGTGCAATGCCCAACAGAGGAAGAGACATTTCAAGATAATGGGAATAAGGCCATTTCATTTGCTCCTAGATATATTAGACATTACCTCAAAACATCAACTTTGACATTACTTTGGACAGGTGAAAAGAGCTAATATTTTAAAACAAAGATCACTTTAAGCCAGCCGCCCGCTGCCAATTCCATCCCTCGAGTTTGAGCAAAATCAACACTTTAAGGTATTGCTGTATGAAAGGGCTCTCAGAGAAGCTGAGCATTCAGAGACATTGTCAGATAGAATATGCAGTTTTCATCTAAGAAAGTGAAAAAGTTTGAGTCGGTCTTCGCAACTGACAATTGCTATTTCATCCCAATCTGTTACTGCGGTTTCTTGCGCTTCTAGCATTTCCTTTATCTAACAGGTAAACAATGAATAACACACCACAAGTTGTAGTTCCATACTTAAAACTGCTATAGGTGTCTGCACTTGCATATTTATAGTACAATCTCAACAATTATACTTTGCTCCATAAACAACAACAAAATAGAATAGATAAATCTGGCGTATTGGTTAAAACATGTGGCCAACACACTGCAATGATGACAAAGGAACATTCTTTCCTTTAGAGAAGAAACCTATAGTTGGTTCTCCTGCCACAAAAAATGAAAAAGGAGTAAAGAACATGTGAAGTAAAATCATTATCATTGTCTGTTTGGCAATTATTAGGCCAGGCTCACAGGGTTATTTTAAAACTCAATTATTCATGTCTAATGTAAATACAGTTCAGAGCAAACCGATAATTCAGATTCATGGATTCAAAGGCCAAAAGGGCCCATTGTAATAATCTATTATGACCTCCTGTAAACAAGTCAAAGAATTTCCTCAAAATAATTTCTAGAGCATCTTTTTTAGAAAAATATCAAACCTTGATTTAAAAAGTCAATGATGGAGAATCCACCATGACCCTTGGTAAACTGTTCAAGTGGTTAATTACCCTGTCAAAAACACACCTTATTTCCAGTCTGAATTTGTCTAGCATCAACTTCCAGCCATTGGACCATGGAGACCTTTCGCTGCTCGATTGAAGAGTCCATTATTAAATATTTGTTCCCCATGTAGATACTCCTAGATTGTAACCAAGGGTACGTCTATACTTACACGTCCGATCGGAGGCGCGGGATCGATGTTCTGGGTTCGATTTATCGCGTCTTGTCTAGACACGATAAATCGAACCAGGAAGTGCTCCGCCGTCAATGCTGGTAATCCAGCTTGACGAACGGAGTAGGGGGAGTCGACGGGGGAGCCTGTGCCCCGCGTGTGGACCCCAGGTAAGTGCTTTTTCATTCGAACTAAGATAGTTCGACTTCAGCTACGTTATTCACGTAGCTGAAGTCACGTATCTTAGTTCGAATTTCGGGGCTAGTGTAGACCAGCCCCAAGTCACACCCTAACCTCCCTTTGTTAAACTAAATAGATTGAGTTCTGTGAGTCTATCACTATAAGGCAGGTTTTCTAATCCTTTAATCACACTCCTGGCTCTTCTCTGAACCTGTTCCAATTTATTAATTCCCTTCTTGAATTGTGGGCACCAAAACTGAACCACAGTATTCCAGCAGTGCTAAATACAGAGGTAAAATAACCTCTCTATGCCTACTAGAGGTTGCCTTGTTTATACACCCCAGGACTGCATTAGGTAGCTCTTTTGGCCACATCTTCACACTGGGAGCTCACATTCAGCTGATTATTCTATCATATCACTCACATTTTTCTCAGAGTCACTATTTCCCAGGACAGAGTCCCCATCCTGTAACTATGGCTATATTTTTTGTTCTTAGATGTATACATTTCAATTTAGCCATATTAAAACATATAGTTTGTGCCCCATTTACCAAGTAATCCCAGATCAATCTGAATCAGTGACCTGTCCCTCTTCTTTATTTATCGTTCTTCAAATTTGTGTGTCAATTGCAAACTCTGACAGTGATGATTTTACATTTTCTTCTACGTCATTGATAAAAATATTAAATAGCATAGAACTAACTCTTGCAGTACCTCAATGGAAATACACCTGCCTGATGATTACTCATGTTTACAATTAGATTGAGACCTATCAGTTAGCCAGTTTTTAATCCATTTAATATATACCATGATAATTGTATCCCGTTCATCCTTTTAATCAAAATGTCAACCAGATCACAGTTAAGGCACATCTCATCCGCCTTGGGCAGCCCCAAACCCACAGCTTGCTCATTATTATTTATTATTAATTAACAAACAATGCACTCAGTCCCATATTAGACACAATCTGACCATCTGTGTGCAGGTCAGGAGCCGGGTGGGTGGGCGGGCGGGGGGGAAAGCCGGGGGGGGGGGCGGTGAGGAGCCGGGGGGGGGGCTGGTGGCAGCCCCGGGGCAAAGCCGGTGGGAGGAGTCGGCGGGGGGGGCCGGTGGCGGCCCGGGGGCAAGGCCGGAGGGGAGGCTAGGAGCCCGGGAGCGGCCCGGGGGGGGGGGCGGTGAAGAACCCAGGGGCGGCCCGGGGGGGGGGGGCGGCGGTGAGGAGCCGGCGGGGGCGGGAAGGCCGGGGGCGGGGGGCGGCGGTGAGGAGCCGGCGGGGGCGGGAAGGCCGGGGTGGGGGCGGCGGTGAGGAGCCGGCGGGGGCGGGAAGGCCGGGGGGGGGGCGGCGGTGAGGAGCCGGGGGGGCGGGAAGGCCGAGGGGGGGGCGGCGGTGAGGAGCCGGGGGGGCGGGAAGGCCGAGTGGGGGGCGGTGAGGAGCAGGGAGGGCGGCGGGGGAGGGACAGGGCGTAGGGAGGGCCTCCCCTCGGAGACGATCGATGTGCGGCGCGGTCGCTCCCCAGCCCCGGACTCACAATTCCTTGATGAGCACCATCTTCCCGCACGGAGAGCCACACTGCGCAGGCGCGACCGGCACCGCTTACCCAGACTTCTGCGCGCTGTTTCCGGGATCGGAACCCCGCCCCTACGCGGCAGCGCGCCCAATCCCCGAAGCGCCAGCCTGCTCGCGCCAGCCTCCGCCCAAACTAGCCAATGATCGATGCCAGCGGCATCGCAGGTTACCGCCCCTAATCGAGACCAATTAGGAACCCCAAGCGCCTTCATCGACCAATCCCTGAGGCACCGCTCCTCGAGAGACCCGCCTCGTTCCTCAGCAGCCAATCACCGCGGCCAGGACCCGCCCACTTCCCTACGGCCCCGCCCTCGAGAGCCTCGAAACCGCCCAGGGCCACAGCCGCCCCCTCAGCCGCTGGGGCTGCCTGGTGCGGCCGCTGCGGTGTTACCGCCGGTAGAGCCCCTGGAGTCCCCGGTCCCGCCTCTGTGGAGCGCATGGCCTGGGCCGAGCCATACCCTATAGAGACACCCCCCTGGGTAACATCCCTTATAGACCCCCGGCGCCATACCCTATAGAGACACCCCCCCTCGGTAACATCCCTTATAGACCCCCCGCGCCATACCCTATAGAGACACCCCCCTGGGTAACATCCCTTATAGACCCCCCGCGCCATACCCTATAGAGACACCCCCCCCTCGGTAACATCCCTTATAGACCCCCCGTGCCATACCCTATAGAGACACCCCCCCTCGGTAACATCCCTTATAGACCCCCCGTGCCATACCCTATAGAGACACCCCCTCTCGGTAACATCCCTTATAGACCCCCCGCGCCATACCCTATAGAGACACCCCCCTGGGTAACATCCCTTATAGACCCCCCCGCGCCATACCCTATAGAGACACCCCCCCCTCGGTAACATCCCTTATAGACCCCCCCGCACCATATCCTATAGAGACACCCCCCCCTCGGTAACATCCCTTATAGACCCCCCCGCGCCATACCCTATAGAGACACCCCCCTGGGTAACATCCCTTATAGACCCCCCTGCGCCATACCCTATAGAGACACCCCCCTGGGTAACATCCCTTATAGACCCCCGGTGCCATACCCTATAGAGACACCGCCCCTCGGTAACATCCCTTATAGACCCCCGGCGCCATACCCTATAGAGACACCCCCTTCGGTAACATCCCTTATAGACCCCTCGCACCATACCCTATAGAGACACCCCCCGGTAACATCCCTTATAGACCCCCCCCCTGCGCCATACCCTATAGAGACACCCCCGTCAGTAACATTCCTTATAGACCCCCCGCGCCATACCCTATAGAGACACGCCCCCCAGTAACATCCCTTATAGACCCCCCGGCGCCACACCCTATAGAGACACCCCCCCAATAACATCCCTTCTAGACCCCCGCACCATACCCTATAGAGACCCCCCCGGTAACATCCCTTATAGACCCCCCGCGCCATACCCTATAGAGACACCCCCCACCCCCCGGTAACATCCCTTCTAGACCCCCGCACCATACCCTATAGAGACCCCCCCGGTAACATCCCTTATAGACCCCCCGCGCCATACCCTATAGAGACCCCCCCCCGGTAACATCCCTTATAGACCCCCCGCGCCATACCCTATAGACACCCCCCCCGGTAACATCCCTTATAGATCCCCCGCGCCATACCCTATAGAGACACCCCCCGGTAACATCCCTTATAGACCCCCCGCGCCATACACTATAGAGACACCCCCCCTGGTAACATCCCTTCTAGACACCCCCCGCGCCATACCCTATAGAGACACCCCCCTCGGTAACATCCCTTATAGACACCCCCCCGCACCATACCCTATAGAGACACCCCCCTCGGTAACATCCCTTATAGACCCCCCGCGCCATACCCTATAGAGACACCCCCTTTGGTAACATTCCTTATAGACTCCCCACGCCACACCCTATAGAGACACCCCCCTCGGTAACATTCCTTATAGACCCCCCGGCGCCATACCCTATAGAGACACCCCCCTTGGTAACATCCCTTATAGACCCCCTCCCCGGCACCATACCCTATAGAGACACACACACACACACCCCCGGTAACATCCCTTATAGACCCCCCGCACCATACCCTATAGCAGTGGTTCCCAAACTGGGGTTCGTGAACCCCTGGGGGTTCACGAAATGTTACAGGGGGTTCTTGGGGAAAAATTCCCTAATGGCGGAGAGAGCTGTCCCTGGGGACCCCAGGTCTTCCAAGAGGTAAGCAGATTAAAGCAAGCATATCTATCACACTGAGATGATTTAAACATCAAGACTCCTTACAAGAAATGGAAAGGGAGGTGGATATTTTTTGCTATTTTTAAAATTAAATAGCCAGCTAGTATTGTTTTTAAAATTATTATGAAGAACAGGTTTAAGCTTTGTTGTAAGGTGCGTTGTTTGCCTGGGCTGCTCAACACCTGAATGCTTGTGTAGAAGGAACTCTTGGAGTTGACTTCTTAAATACCTTCCTGCTGGTTCACCTCAGATACTCCTTGATGAAACATAAGAGCCTTGTCTTATAACAGGGTTATTCAAAGTGATACAAGCTACGAAAGTGAGATCTTGGAAGAGTGTTGCTGTTTTCATAATGTAATAAAAATACTGTAATGATAAATAATAATAAATAGTGTGTAATAAGCATGTCTTAAAACAAATTTTATATTTCCAAGATCACTGCTTTTATAATTTATATTAAGGTAAACGAGAAAATCCCTGGGAATATTCATTTTTAGGAGGGGGTTCACGAGACTTGACGTTTTAGTGAAAGGGGTTCACGTGTTGTTAAAGTTTGGGAACCACTGCCCTATAGAGACACCCCTCCAGTGCCATACCCTATAGAGACACTCCCCCTCGGTAACATCCCTTATAGACACCCCCGTGCCATACCCTATAGAGACACACACACCCCCGGTAACATCCCTTATAGACACCCCGTGCCATACCCTATAGAGACACACACCCGGTAACATCCCTTATAGACCCCCCCGCGCCATACCCTATAGAGACACCCCCCTCGGTAACATCCCTTATAGACCCCCCGCGCCATACCCTATAGAGACACCCCCCCTCGGTAACATCCCTTATAGACACCCCCCGGCACCATACCCTATAGAGAGAGACACACACACACACCCGGTAACATCCCTTATAGACCCCCCACGCCATACCCTATAGAGACACCCCCCCCAGCACCATACCCTATAGAGACACACACACACACACCCCGGTAACATCCCTTATAGAGACACCCCCCCGGAGCCATACCCTATAGACACACCTCCCCTCGGTAACATCCCTTATAGACCCCCCCGCACCATGCCCTATAGAGACACCCCCCTCGGTAACATCCCTTATAGACCCCCCGCACCATACCCTATAGAGACATCCCCCCTCGGTAACATCCCTTATAGACACCCCCGCGCCATACCCTATAGAGACACCCCCCCTCGGTAACATCCCTTATAGACACACACACCCCGGCACCATACCCTATAGAGAGAGAGACACCCCCCCCCGGTAACATCCCTTATAGACCCCCGCGCCATACCCTATAGAGACACCCCCCCAGCGCCATACCCTATAGAGACACACACACCCCCAGTAACATCCCTTATAGAGACACCCCCGGCGCCATACCCTATAGAGACACGCCCCCATGGTAACATCCCTTATAGACACCCCCCTGGTGCCATACCCCATAGAGACACACACACCCCTTCGTAACATCCCTTATAGACACCCCCCCCCGGTGCCATACTCTATAGCGACACCCCCCCTCAGTAACATCCCTTATAGACACCCCCCCCCGGCGCCATACCCTATAGAGACACACACACACACACCCGCGCCATACCCTATAGAGACACACACCCCCTGGCGCCATACCCTATAGAGACACCCCCCCTCCCAGCGCCATACCCTATAGAGACACCCCCCGGCGCCATGCCCTATAGAGAGAGACACACACCCCGGCGTCATACCCTATAGAGACACCCCCATGGTAACATCCCTTATAGACCCCCCGGCGCCATACCCAATAGAGACACCCCCCCGGCACCATACCCTAACGGCGCCATACCCTATAGAGACACCCCCCCCTCGGTAACATTCCTTATAGACACACACACACACACACACACACCCCGGCGCCATACCCTATAGAGACACACCCCCCCGGCACCATACCCTATAGAGACACACACACCCCCCTCGGTAACATCCCTTATAGACCCCTCCCCCCAGCGCCATACCCTATAGAGAGACACACTCCTGGTGCCATACCCTATAGAGACACCCCCCCTCGGTAACACCCCTTATAGACACACACACACATACACCCCCGGCGCCATACCCTATAGAGACCCCCCCGGCGCCATACCCTATAGAGACACCACACACACACACACCCCCGCCGCCATACCCTATAGAGACACCCCCCGGCGCCATGCCCTATAGAGAGAGACACACACACACACCCCGGCGTCATACCCTATAGAGACACCCCCCCTCGGTAACATCCCTTATAGACACACACACCCACACCCCGGCGCCATACCCTATAGAGACAACCCCCGACCCCCCATCCCGGAGCCATACCCTATAGAGACACCCCCCATACCCTATAGAGACACCCCCTCGGTAACATCCCTTATAGACACACACCCCGGCACCATACCCTATAGAGTCCTCCTCCCCCACCTCAGTAACATCCCTTATAGACAACACCCCCCGGCGCCATACCCTATAGAGTCCCCGTTCCCCCACCCCGCTAACATCCCTTATAGACCACCACCCCCAGCGCCGTACGCTATAGAGTCCCTCTCCCCCACCTCGCTAACATCCCTTATAGAGCCCTCCCATAGAGTTCCACTCCTCCACTTAGATAGCATCCCTTACAGAGCCCCCCCCCCCCAACAGATCACACCCTGTAGACAGAGCAAGGGTTCTCAAACTGGGGGTTGGGCCCCCTCAGGGGGGGTCACAAGGTTTTTACATGGGGGGGGGTCATGAGCTGTCAGCCTCTACCCCAAACCCCACTTTCTCCAGCATTTATAATGGTGTTAAATATGTTAAGTGTTTTTAATGTATAAGGGGGGTCATACACACAGGCTTGCTGTGTGAAAGAGTCACCAGTACAAAAGTTTGAGAAGCACTGCTTGTAGAGTCCTTCAACCTGGTGTCACACAATTTAAGGCCCCACAACAGTGCCATCCTCTATAGGTAGGCTGGGAAGGCATAGATTTTAATCAGTAAATGTAAATAAACATTGATTTCTCCATACGCACACACAAACTGATGAAAAAATATTTCCATTGATAATAAAAATTTATAGATAAGGCAAAGCAAGAAAAATATTGTTTGAGAGCTGAAGTTTGATTTATGGATATTTGTATGTTTTGAGATGTAATGTTGACAATTTGTGAGAATCATACAATGGGGGCACTGGACCACGAATACCTACACCGGTCTCTGGGCACATGGATTACATACTATAAAGTTTTTTTTCTTTGTCTCATCTGGCTGAATGAGTAAGACATGGTACTGTTTTTCTCTGTTTACGTTCAGAGTCAGGCAATGTAGGGAGAAGGGGATATTCATGGTTTCACAGGTCAGAAAACAATACTGTGATCATCCAGTCTCATTTCCTGTATAACACAGGCCATAGAATTTCCCCAAAATACTTCCTAGAGCAGATCTTTTAGAAAAACATCCAATCTTGATTTAAAAATTGTCAGTGATGGAGAGATTATCACGACACTTGGTAAATTGTTCCAATGGTTAATTACTCTCACTGTTAAGACCTCTGCCTACCTCCAGGGGCTTCCCGCCACCAAACAGCTAGTGGTTTCCAGGAGGGAGGGGGGAGGAGCGGAGAGGTGCACACTCAGGGGAGGAGGCGGAGAAGAGGTGGGGCAGGGGCAAGGATTTGGGGAAGGGGTTGGAATGGGGGTGGGGAAGAGGCAGGGCAGGGGCGGGGCTTCATGGAAGGGGTGGAGTGGGGGCAGGGGCAGGGGTTTGTATCTCTACAGTATATGAAAAGGTGTCAGTGATACGGCCCTCAGGCCAATGTACTAGTCCTCATGTGGCCCTCGTGGTGATTTCAGTTTGAGAGCCCTGGATTACATAAAAGCATCTTCTCAACTCATCACTCACAAATGTGGGGCTGCAGTTCTGGAGATCATAGAATAATTGTATGCAGTTTTGTGACTTTTACTGCTGAGAGAAACTGCCCTTTGAATATCACAGAAATCAGATTCTGTCAGTCTCTGTGGCCTGGGTAATAGTAACAGACAGCAGCATTCTAGGGGTAACAGTTTTACACATTCCATCCACACAGGCTATGGCAAGGAAATCCTGTTAGCCAGCAGAGTCAAATAAGGCAGTAAGCTTTTCATCATAAAAATGACACTCCCATCATGGACACCTCCTTCTACTTATAAACCCCTACCAAAAGAGAGAGAAAAAAAGGGAAATGAAGAGAACCCATTCCCTAAGCAGTTTTCTTACTCCAAAAAGGGAAAAGTACCAAAGGCTCTATGAAGTCCATAAGGGACTTTGCTCTTGCTATTAATTTTATGTGGAAGACACCCAAATACTATGGTGATGGGTGGAAGGACCCAGCCCTGAGATAGAGCAATTGGAATAACACGACATGTGGCAGCTGACCAACTGCTGCACCTCCAGCCTAAACCAAACATCTGATAATTTGACATTTTTATTTGTTTTAATTATTTGCTAATACATCCCACGAAAAAGACTCTAACAGCACGTTCACAAGAATCTCTGCATTGCTGCAAAACCTGAAAATCCAAGCTTCAGTTTTCCAAATTAAAATCAAATTCTCTAAACTGAGACTCCTACTGGTCCATCAAAGAATGTACAAGCCTTTTCTTAGGCATCTGCCGCCCTTGCAGCTCATGCACTCAGACACATATGCTGCTAATTCCCCCATAGATATTTTAGAAGAGAATTCTTATAGGTCACCATATAAGGAAATAGCTCAAAACATTGGAAAACTCAAGCTATGCACCCTCTGTGAATTTTAAGGGTGGTGGTTTTGATTGGCTTTTCCTAAAGATATATGGCAACATTTGTAAAACTAATTTCTTTTTTCATTTTATTTCTTGTTGCCTCAGAAAATGAAGCTAGTAATTAAGATGGAGTTTGAATCATGCTTAATAAACTTTGCTGTCTTTCATTACATTTCACACTGGTGAGTGAAAACCATTATATACAGCCCCAGGTGGCACTTTAAAATAGCTAACTTTGTTAAAAAAATCTGTTTTCCAAATTCCTTGTAATAAAATGTAATTGCATTTTCTGTTTTGTCTGTGTGTAGAATTTAGTCACATAAAGTACACTGGAGTTTTTAAGCAAAATTACCTCTTGTCAAGACATCCAGCATATGGACAATCAGAAGTTGAAATATTATTTATTTAGTTCAGAAAATGTTCTAGGTACAGTATAGACAAATATGAAGACAAGCTCCCAATCACAGATTTTATATAACTGTATGTTTGTGTGGGGAGTGGGAGTGGGGGGGTTGTAGGTGCATGTGCACAGAATATGAGATAGAAAGAACCCAGGTGCAAAAAGAAAGGCAAGTCAGCAGTGACACAGTTTAGCACGTGTCTCCATGTTCATTTCAGATCTATTTGAATACAATTGCTGGGACTATGGACTACTTTTTCAGAGGTGCTGAGCACCCGTTTGACTTCAGCTGTAGTGGCACCTCTGGAAAGGCAATCTCGTCTGTCTTGTAGAAGCAGTGTTTCTGAAACAGCAATACTGAGGTTTCAGTAATGTATATACTTGAAGTTAAACTGAAAAATGTGAATGATCATTGGGAATTGTTTAAGAATATTTTACAAAATGCCCCAAAAAGCCGTGGTCAAGAAAGAAGACTGCACTGGTTAAAAAAAAAAAAAGAATAAAAGGGAAGTTGATCGTAATAATTATAAATCAGAAGCTAGGAATTGTAAAAAGAATGATAAGGAAAGCAAAAGGACACAAGGAGAAATCAACAGCCAGCATTGTTCAGGAAAATAAGAGGATTTTTTAAAGTATATTTGGAACAATAAGAATCCTAACACTAGTACTGCTAGATAGAAATGGTCGAATTATCAATAATAATGCAGGAAAAGCAGAAATGTTCAATAAAGATTTGTTCTGTATCTGGGAAAAAGCCAGATGATGTAGTCATATCATATGATGGTGATGATGATGAAGAAACACTTTCCATTCCACTAGTAACGAAGGAGGATATTAAACAGCAATTACGAAAGTTTGATCATCTTAAATCAGCAAGTCTGGATAACTTGCATCCAAGAGTTTTGAAAGAGCTGGCCAAGGAGCTAGTTAAACAGTTACAGACACTCCCCAACTTACGCAAGCATTCCATTCCGGAACGCCTTCCGTAACTCGGAATTTGTGTAAGTTGGAGACGTATCTCCGACTATTACACAAAAATACAAAAAAACCCACCAACTCTTATTTTTAGCTTACGGAGCTTTTTCTGTAAGTGCGGATTTCCATAACTCGGATTTCCGTAAGTCGGGAGCATCTGTAATGTTGAGATTTTCAGTAAATCTTGGAACACAGGGGAAGCTTCAGAAGTCTGGAAGAAAGCTAATGTTCTACCAATATTTAAAAAGATTAAATGAGACAACCCAGATAATTATAGTCCTGTCAATTTGACATTGATCCCTAGCAAAATAATGGAATGGCTGATATGAGACTAAATTAATGAAGAATTATAGAAGGATAATGTAATAATTCCCAATCAGCATGGGTATATGGAAAACAGATCCTGTCAAATAAACTTGATATCTTTTTTTGATGAGATTACAAGTTTGCTTGATAACAGTAATAGTGTTGCTGCAATATATTATGACTTCGGTAAGGGTTTTGAATTGGTACCTCACAACATTTTGATGAAAAAACTAGAGCAATACAAAATGAATAGGGCACACA
Source organism: Chelydra serpentina (assembly GCA_037349315.1). Lineage (NCBI taxonomy): Eukaryota > Metazoa > Chordata > Testudines > Chelydridae > Chelydra > Chelydra serpentina. Next base: position 20,528,078 of record JBAIAC010000040.1, read on the forward strand.
TTAAATGGATTAAAAACTGGCTAAATAACAGGTCTCAAAATGTAACTGTAAATGGAGACTCATCTGAGCTGGTGTCCCACAGGGAACAGTTCTTGGCTGTATGCTATTTGATATTTTTATCAATGACCTGAAAGAAAATATAAAATCATCACTGGTAAACATTGCAGATGATCCAAAGATTGGGGGAGTGGTAAAAAGGAAGTGGACAGGTCCCTAATACAGAGCGATCGGGACTGCTCAGTACACTGGGCACAAGGAAACTAAGCTTTTTAATATGGCTAAATGTAACTGTACACATCTAGGCACAAAGAATGAAGGCCATACTTACAGGATGGGGGATTCTCTCCTGGGAAGCAGTGACTCTGAAAAAGACTTGGGTATCATGGTGGCTAATCAACTCAACATGAGCGCCCAGGGGAACGCTGTGGCTGAAAGGGCTAATGTGATCACTAAATGTTCTACTTGATATTCCCGTTTGTACAAGGGAGCTTATATTACCTCTGTTTTTGGCACTGGTGTGACTGCTGCTGGAATACTGCATCCAGTTCTGACATCCATCATTCAAAAACAGTGTTGATACATTTGAGTGGGTTCAGAGAAGAGCCACGAGAATGATTAAAGGGTTGAAAAACATGCCCTGTAGCGATAGAAACAAAGAACGCAATCTGTTCATTTAACAAAGAGAAGGTTAAGGGGTGACTTGATCATAGTTGGTAAGTATCTACATGGGGAACAGTAAGTTGATAATGGCTTCCTCAGTCTAGCAGGCACAGGTATACCACGATCCAATGGCTGGCAATTAAAACTAGACACAGTCAGACTGGAAAGGCGGCACACATTCTGAACAATTAGGGTAAGTAAGTATTGGAACATCTTACCAAGGGCTGTGGTGCAGTCCCGACCACTGACAGTGTTTAAAGCAAGATTGGCACTTTGTCTAAAAGAGCTGCTCCAGTTCAGACAGGAATTAAGGAAAGCGCTGTCGCGTGTGTTACAGGAATTCAGACAGGCTGAGAGCAATGGCCCCTTCTGGCCCTATGAAGCTATTGATTGTAAGATTTTTAAACATGTTTCCCCTTCTCTTACATAGGTGTGGTTCATGCCACAGAGCTGCCCAGATCACTCCCCCTGCAGTAACCAGCAGACCCCTCTTCTTCTCTCTCACTGAAGGCCCAGTGAGGTAGGTTCATGAGATGCCTGCATGAAGTGTGAATGAAGGCCCTTCATTAGCATGTGTCTGCCCAAATAAAGACACAATGAATCATCTTTGACTGTTGTCTGACATGGAAACATATTTGTACTTTATCATTTTAATGTAAGTAATCAGCAGCGTGACCAATGCTGCCCCGTTGTGTGAGAATTCTAGGGTTAGCTTGTATCCTGTACCCATGTAACACCGCTCCCTCAAGATGAACTGAACAGCTGATTCAATTTGGACACATGCTGCAAGGGCTGGATCAAAGTGTAGGTCCCACCGGCCTCTGCTTAAGGCTTCAGCTCCTTGCACCATGGGATTACATCACAGCCTCAGTCTTCACTTGAACAAAAGTACATTTCTCGTTCTCTTGGCTGCTAAGAAAAGCTTGAAAACGCAAGCTACGGATACAGTGACACCCGCCTGAGTCCACAGCCAGCCTGGACCGGTAGCGCTGAGTGACCCATGGTTCTCTCTGAGGTGTTAACGCCCAGATCCACTGCTTTCATAGAATCATAGAATATCAGGGTTGGAAGGGACCTTAGTAGGTCATCTAGTCCAATTCCCTGCTCAAAGCAGGACCAATCCCCAATCTTTGTCCCAGATCCCCAAATGGCCCCCTCAAGGATTGAACTCACAACCGTGGGTTTAGCAGGCCAATGCTCAAACCACTGAGCTATCCCTCCCCACCTATGCTTTGGGTGGGGGAGGTGGAGGTAGGGTGAGCATGGTCAGCACCAGCCCAGCTGAGGAGACTGGGTGGCAGAAGGTGCTATTGAGAGCCTTGGGAGGGGGTTTTCATGTTACCATACCTATATTTCTGGAGGGGATGCCAGGGGATGCCCCTGATGCCACCCCGAAGGGGCTGTGCAAAGCCCCATGCCTTTCCTTCCCTCCCTGGAAGTGGGGCCTCCCTCCCAAAGCCACGCCATGTGACACATGCTATTGGACAAACTGCCATGTGAGTGCAAAGGCTAGCCAGCCAAACGATCGCCATAGGTTGTGGAAGGCTTGAGGTTGGTGGCAAGAGAGGTGTGCTGGAGAGAAACCTTGCTGTGGTGGGAGAAGAGGGTTTGGTGAGAGCAGGGAGACCACAGCTGTTGATTTTCCTTTGAGAATGTCAGTAAGCACTTGCAGAAAGGGAGAAGGGCATGTGTGAGGAGCAGCAGCAGGGAGCCAAGCCATGGTTTGGGAATGCATGCTGGGGAGCGTAGCAAGGCACACGGGTGATTTGGCTACCTGAGGCACAGATGTGGCCCCCATTATTCTAGTAGCTGAGACCTCACAATCGGCAGTGTATTCAGCCTTATATCACATCTGGGAGGCAGGGCAGGGCTATTAGCTGTGTTGTACTGATGGGGAACTGAGGCACAGACAGGCTAAGTGACTTGGCCAAGGTCATGTAAGATGTCTGGGGTAGAGCAGGGACTAGACTCTGGGTCTCTCAGGTTCTAGGCTAATGCCCAATCCACTAGCCCATCTTTACTGGCTCAGAGGTATTCAGTGGCATGGAAATGGGAGTGGAGGAAGCAGCTGTTTGGGGTAGCCCAGGGCTGGGTGGGTAGTGGAAAGGACTTTGCCAGGCAAGAACATGCCAGGTCACAATTGGAGGAGCAAGCAAAGGAGGAGGACACAATACATGAGGCAGAGAAGGTGCAGGACAGAACAGGGAGGAGGGGATGAGTGCTGTAGTGAAATCATGGAAATTGATGGGCTGAATATGAGGGAAGAGTTGGGTGGAGAGGTGGTTGGTGTCTGGGCGTTGCTGACAGGTGAGGTTCTCTGGGAGCACGAGAAGAAAGGAGAAGGGTTATATACAGAATTCAGTATCCTATTGAGAATTGCTACTAGTTGCTGTTTTATCACTGAGATTCAGCCTTCCCTTCACCACTGAATGTCGACTGAACTGCGCCGGAGCCACTTGCTGAGTTGCATACGTGTTTTGTTTGACTTGCTCCACGGTGCCCTGGTAGTTGCACAATGACATTGAGAACCATGTGGGGGGAGCAGCATTTCCAGTTCCAATCACTGAAAATTATGAGTCCCCCCCCGCCATTGTGAGACTTCTTAAAAAAAGACGTTAGGGTTCTCTCTCTTTGCCTTCTGGTTTCTGAGCTGGTCGGTTACACTCTAGGCCCATTTCCTGGCTTTTTTCCACATCCACAAGGGCTAGAAACTTAAAGTAAAAGCTGAGATTCTCACACAATCCCAGGACTATGGTAGTTGGGCCTTGGAGAGAAACACCAAGTATAGTGAAAGCTGGCAGCAGCGGGAGAGGGAGATGACTCAAGAAAGGGGCTCTCTCTCTCTCAAGGCAGAACCGCTGCCAGAAGGGATGGCCTGGCATTGCCACCCTTACTTCTGCACTGCTGCTGGTGGGGCGCCGCCTTCAGAGCTGGGTGCCCAGCCAACAGGCGCCGCTCTCTGGCCACCCAGCCCTGAAGGCAGTGCAGAAGTAAGGCTGGCAATACCGTGACCCTCCTGCAACTCCCTTTTGGGTCAGGACCCCCAATTTGAGAAACGCTGGTCTCCCCGTGAAATCTGTATAATGTAGGGTAAGAGCACACAAAAGACCAGATTTCATGGGCCATGATGTGTTTGTCATGGCTGTGAATTTATGGGGTCCTGTTTATGGGGTAATGTCAGTGCCTGACTTATCTGGATACTGTAGCTCCTTTCACTGTGTTGGGCTGGTTTGCATCATGCAAAGATTAGTCCTTGTGTTTAATCCTCAGTCCAGGGCCGTGGCACGGGCAGAATGGTTCTGAGTTACTGCAGGCACATCCACCGTAATCCTCTAAATTAGCTCTGCCAGCTAGCTCTGGTCTCACTTCTTGGTTGGTTCATTGAGAAAACCAACGCTCACCCTGGTTTCTTTGCTGGCAGTGGGTGGCCTTAGGAACAATTAACTCCAGTTTTTACTTGCTAGCTATTTGTCATTCAGTAACATTTCATTACTCTTAGCTGACAGCTGCTGGATTCGTCTCCTGTGCTGGGGGTGGGAAGAGGCAGCATATCAATGCAACCCCTGAAATTCTGTACTGCACTAAGCATGCAGTAGGTCTGTATGAGAGCTTGTGGGGAGCAATGCATGAAATTGCTTTCAGTCACATTCCTGTTTTACTTATAAACACTCCAGCCCCTTCACCAAAAAACCTGGAGTAATTAGTAAATAATTGGGTATATAGAGAAAATTAACACCACCCAGAAAATGGGGTGTGTGTGTGTGTGTGTGTACACTCTGAACTCACTTTGCATAGCATCAGCTGACAAAATCCTTCCTATAAATTACTTGCAGCCTGGAATATGGACTAGGAAGCACAGAGAGACTGATTCAGAGCCCAGAGTATTGCCTCTGCTCCACGTCGCTGACCCTGGTTAAGGCAACACCTCGTAGGGCCTTTACCCTGGCAGTGACTTGGAGCTAGGGCTGTCAAGCACTTCAAAACATTAATCATGAGTAATCGCGCTGTTAACAAAAGACTACCATTTATTGTAAATATGTTTGGATGTTTTCTACATTTTCAAATGTATTAATTTCAATTACAACACAGAATACAAAGTGTACAGTGCTCACTTTATATTTATTTTTGATTACAAATATTTGCATTGTAAAAAACAAAAACATGGTATTTTTCAATTCATCTCATACAAGTACTGTAGTGAAATCTCTATCATGAAAATTGAACTTACAAATGTAGAATTATGTAAAAAAAAAACTGCATTCAAAAATAAAACAATGTAAAATTTAGAACCTACAAGTGCACTCGGTCCTACTTCTTGGTCAGCCAATCACTCAGACAAACAAGGTTGGTTATAATTTGCAGGAGATAATGCTGCCTGCTTCTTGTTTACAATGTCACCTGAAAGTGAGAACAGGCGTTTGCATGGCACTGTTGTAACTGGTGTTGCAAGATATTTATGTGCCAGATGCGCTAAAGATTATTATGTCCCTTCATGCTTCAACCACCATTCCAGGGGACATGCTCCCATGCTGATGATGGGTTCTGCTCGATAATGATCCAAAGCAGTACGAACCGACGCATGTTCATTTTCACCATCTGAGTCAGATGCCACCAGCAGAAGATTGATTTTCTTTTTTGGTGGTTTGGGTTCTGCAGTTTCCGCATCACTGTGTTGCTCTTTTAAGACTTCTGAAAGCATGCTTCACACCTCATCCCTCTCAGATTTTGGCGGCACTTCAGATTCTTAAACCTTGGGTCGAGTGCTGTAGCTATTTTTAGAAATCTCACATTGGTACCTTTTTTGCGTTTTGTCAAATCTGCAGTGAAAGTGTTCTTAGAACAAACATGTGCGGAGTCATCATCCGAGACTGCTATAACATGAAAGTATGCGGAATGTGGGTAAAACGGAGCAGAAGACATATAGTTCTCCCCCAAGGATGTCAGTCACAAATTTAATCAATGCATTATTTTTTTAACGAGCATCATCAGCACGGAAGCATGTCCTCTCGCATGGTGGACGAAGCATGAAGGGGCATACAAAAGTTTAGCATATCTGGCACATAAATACCTTGCAACGCTGGCTACAAAAATGCCATGCAAACCCATTCTCACTTTCAGGTGACATTGTAAATAAGAAGCAAGCAGCAGTATCTCCTGTCAAGGTAAACAAACTTGTTTGTCTTAGCAATTGGGTGAACAAGAAGTAGGACTGAGTGGACTTGTAGGCTCTAAAGTTTTACACTGTTTTGTTTCTGAGAGCAGTTATATAACCAAAAAAAATCTGCATTGGTAAATTACACTTTCACGATAAAGAGATTGTATTTCAGTACTTGTATGAGGTGAATTGAAAAATACTATTTCTTTTGTTTATCATTTTTATAGTGCATATTATTTGTAATTAAAAATAATATAAAGTGAGCACTGTGCACTTTGTATTCTGTGTTGTAATTGAAAACAATATTGAAAATGTAGAAAAACATCCAAAAATATTGAATACATTTCAATTGGTATTCTATTGTTATAAGTGCAATTAATCGCGATTAATTTTTTAAATCATGATTCAATTTTTTTTGAGTTAATTGCCTGAGTTAACTGTGATTAATTGACAGCCCTACTTGGAACATTAATTGCTCAAATCAGAGTCCTTAGGCCCATTTCTTCTCATATAATCCTGCCAAGCTCCAATTGCTGCACTCACCCAGGCACTAGAAAGTGCAGTAGCTTCTTTTAATGCTAACATCACCCATTAACCAGCCCTTTCAGATAGCAAAGAGTGAGTGGTAAAGGGTACCTGAAGATAGCTGAGTGATAAGCTACACAGACACACCTTACATACAATAAAAAGGCAAATTCTATTTATTGCCTGCTGCCCATGTCGTCGCAGCATCTAGGCAGTAACTGCCCTTACACATATCACTGTGGAAGACTAGCTTAAACCAAACAAGCTTGTTTAACTCTGCCTCTACCACAGTTCCAGCAGACAAAGAGTCCGGGGATATATCATCCCTCCACTTCTCATTACTGCTGGCAGAAACAAGGAAACTGAGCAAATGTTGGCTCTACATCCCGTGCTGGTGGAAGAGGAGGTGTCCATACCATAGTACTGTCTTCTACAACAAGAAGCAAAGAGAGCGCTCACTAACCCTCCCATTGCCACACTAGTAGACAGTTGCCATAGTGTTAGAACTGGCTGCTGATGTTCCATTTCACAGCATGTAAATTATTGCATGATAAATGTCTTATTTGGAGTCTGAGGATGAAGGTAGTTAGCAGTCGTCCATGGCCAGATGTCCGGAGCAGGGAAGTGAGAGGACTAAACCATCCATTAGAAATGTGATCCTAGGACACAACACTGAAGTACTGAGAGAACTCATGCTTTAATAGACACTGAAATCACAAAGAAAGAAGGCCAAATGCCCTAGCAATTTCAATAAAAATATGAAATTCTTTTTACATGGTAAATTTTGTAATATAAAATGTTTAATGCTGTCTGGAAACAGAGTTTTAATTTACAAAAAAGTCCATATAGGCCAAACATGGCTAATACTGCATACAAGGAGAGTGAGTGGTAAAGAGCTGCTGCATGGGAGAAGGGTCTTAGCTGACTAGTTTTCCTTGAGTTACCATCTTCAAAGTTCTTTTGCAAGATTTCTGCAACGTAAGGGCCCAGTTCACAATACACATGTACAGCCTTTCTGGACAACATGGCAGAATAGATGCATTACAGTATTCCCATATTGACTGATACTGCTCAAATTCATTGTCACCCAGCCTCAAGTGACCAGTGCTTCTTAAATGGGCATGCAGATTTCTGCAAGCTTGTTACCTATCCTACAACCTAAAAAGATGTTCAGTGAAAAAGTGGTACCAGTTGAAGGGAAATGTCGCTGAGGAGTAGGATTCATGGTTGGAGTGTCCCCTTAGCTACCTTTACCTCAACAGTTTTTCAACATGAACCTTTTTGTTTCCTTGTTTAAATAAGGGTCTGATAAAAAGGAGAATCAGCACCTGGCTAGTTCAGGCCACCTAATGAAATCAGGACAAAATTTGACGTTTGGCTCTTTTCATTTAGCTCAAGACAGTCAACAAAATATTCACAATTAGTATTTCACACAGTAAAACATACTGGCAAAACTAATCAAAAATATATTCTATTGCCGTGGGGCTATTTTTTGCATGTGGGAGGTTTATCGTGAAAGTGGATAATACCTAGTTCTTATTGCTCACTGTATTAAGCAGTGTTATCATTTGTACCATGCACAAATACAACGACAAACGCATGTAACTTCCACAGAAGGGATTCTAATATCAAAAGGAGAACAATGGGTTATTTTCACGTTCTGAATTTTACCACATAAATGGCAAATCTGATCATTTCTCATCTATGGGGCGGGGAAGTGAGGTGTGAGGGTTTGTGAGGTGTCTCCTGCCCAGGAGCAGGCAGAAAGTGTACGATGTTCACAGCTCTCAGTAAAACCAGTAGAAGTGTCATGTGTCCATAGAAATGCAGTCCCAAAATTATCCATATTTATACACCACCAATTCCCCAAATACTGAACTTCCCTCTTCTCTGCACCCTAATCACTGTCCTCTTTCATACATTTTGACTGATCCAGATTTTCTGAAAGTTCAGTTGCTAGTACGAAGCCCACTGAAGGTGTGAAAATAGGCTGTACCAAGATGGCAGCTTTTGAACTGTATCAGTTCTGTATGATTATAGCTCCATGTATGGAACATATATAGGGGGGATTTCTGGCATGTCATGCAGCTCAGCAAGGAATATGTGCTGTTATGTAAATGAAAAGCTGCCCTCCTGCAATCTTAATGTTTCTAAGATGTTGTACTAAAATGGTAAAGTTGATTAGAACTGGAGTGGAACTTATGGGGTCTCTGTGGCCTGAACAAATGTGGCTAAATTAATTTGCATTATCAACATCTTCGTCATCATTTACAAAATTTCCTAGCTGTTGTACTGACATTTCTTCCCCTTATTCTAATACTTCCAGGCTAATTAAGAAAGGATAACCCCTCGGGCCAAACTGTCACATGGGAAGCTGAAGGCAGCAGTGTTGTAGCCTGTCGGTCCCAGGATATTAGAGAAACAAGGTGGGTGAGGTCAGGTTGTTTATTGGACCAACTTCGGTTGGTCAGAGAGAGAAGCTTTCAAGCTACACAGAGTTCTTCAGGTCTGGGAAAGGTACTAAGGCTATGTCTACACTGCACTTTAGTCAGTAAAATTTTGTAGCTTGGGTGTGAAAAAAACCATACCTTGACCAATAAAAGTTTTACCGACAAAAAGTGCCTTAATAACAATTACAACAACTACATGGGTGAAACCCGACAATCACTATGCTCCTCAATGAACTCTCACAGGAAAATGATAAAGGACAAAAAAACCTGTCACCTGTGGGTGAACACTTTTCAAAGGGATCGCTCTATATCTGACCTATCAGTCCTCATCTTCAAAGGAAACTTGCACAACACTTTCAAAAGACAAGCCTGGAAGCTTAAATTCATAACTTTGCTAGACACTAAAAATCCTGGACTGATCAGAGACACTGGCTTTATGGCTTATTACAACCTATAACCCACTAACCCCCCTTTTTGTGCTACGACGGCAGGGTTGTTAATGGGCCACTTCACCATGAACAGTCCCTTAAAATATGTGCTAATTACTTATGCTAACCTAGCTAGTCAATCTTGTATTTAGCTGTCACACTCTTAGGTCTGCACTTAAAACACTGTAACTGTGCTGCTGTAGCGCTTAAGTGAAGATGCTCCTACGTGGACAGGAGAAGCGTCTGCATAGCTAATCCACCTCCCTGAGAGGTGGTAGTTCTGTCAATGGGAGAGGCTCTCCCGTCGACATAGTACTGTCTACAAGGGGGCGGGAGGTTAGGTTGCTCTCAGGGGTGTGTATATTTCACACCCCTGAGTGATGCAGTTATACCAATATAGGTCTGTAGTATAGACCCGGCTTTCGTACCTTTCCCAGACTCGAGGAAGAGCTCTTGTGTAGCTCAAACGCTTCTCTCTCACCAACAGAAGTTGGGCCAGGAAAATATATTACGTCACCCACATAGGAAGCTGTGCTGCAACAGCCAAATAATCTGCATTTAGTAAAAAGTGCAGTAGATTTAGCTTACTGGTTTGCCACATTTTCTAATATGTGTAAGTGGAGCATTAAGCTCTTCCTGGTCTTTTGCAGTGAAAGTTTCATGATCATCCCTCTCTCTATTAACGGTCTACGTGCACATCCCCTGATGTGTGGTATCTGTAGTGCTTGCATTTAGTTTCTTGAAGTTGTGATAAGGCAAACATTCCTCTCCAAACCATAGGGTTTTAAAATGCTAATCAGGGCCAGTATTTTATATTACAGCCATGAGAATTTAATGCTTTGTACTGCTGTAGCACCTTTCATCCAGGATTTCAAAGAGCATCACAAATGTTAAGACCTAGAGCTTCAAAAAGGGGCTGGGTGACACAATTTTATGCATCTACAGCTATGCCCAGCTAGAAGCCTAGCCAGTAGACTGCACCCACAAGTCATGCAGACAGGCCTCTGCTACAGAGCACAATACCAGGAGCTGAGCTGATGTCTCACTAAAAATCGAGGCCTAATTAATTAAGCCTCACAACACCCCTGTGAGGTAGGTCGGAAGTAAGTATTACTACCCCCATTTGGCAGATGGGGGCGCTCAGGCACAGAGGGGTGAAGTGACTAGTCCAAAGTCTCACAGTGAATTGAGGGGAGTCTAGAGCAGAAGCCAGGTGCCTTCACTTTGTTCCCTGCTCTCAGACTCGCACAGCACATTGCCTGTGGAATACTTTGCTTTGCGCTAGATGTGCAGTGTGGCTGAGTTCGTGTTGCTGTGTATGTCCTAATTTCAGTGCACGTAAATTCTTTCTTCGTTACATTAACTCTGGGGTGTGTATTTAATGGCCTTCTTTAAAAACAAGTGTCCCCAACTGCCTTCACTCCGCCTCACTGTGTGATGGCTGTTGCCCAGCCTGTCCTCCCCTCCTAGCTGCAGGAGTGCTCCTGGCTTTCCCACTGGGCCCAGGGAGAAGGGGTTCACAGACCCAGGTGCATAGATTGTAATGTGCAGTCAGTTTGCACTTTCCATCCCATGTGCGGTCTGTTTGCACAATGACACAGACCTATTTAATTTGCATATATTGGCCCTGAAAGCAAGATCACAGGGAAAGAGATTGGGAAGATCTAGCAGTAATGGAGAGAGCTCCCTGAACACGTGATCACTAGATCTCATGTCAATGTCCGATGACTGCAGGCTGAGGAGCTGCACACTGCGTAACCCTCTCTCACATTCACTGTGCATCTCCCTTTCGTTTTCAGAGTTCAACAGAAAAGTTCTGTGCTGGCCAGCTACCTGCCGATAGGAAAAACGTACCCTTGTAAAATTATGTGCAACAAAGGTATCACTCTGTAAAACCAGAACTTGTATCTGTCACTCTCCCGCTGCTCAGATATGGGATTTTGTTCGTTACTTACCAAAATGTTCTTTAGGGTCAGACCAATCAATGGAAATTTCAGCCTAAAAGGTATTTCTTCAGAAAAAGTTAACTGAAAGTGGAATTAAGACTGGAACATCCCTTTCTACCTTATCGGCATGTCACCAGCACAGCACCAGAATGATGTGTTGTAACCGCCAATACAATGTTGCCAAGGAGTTGTACACTGCTAGCATTTTCTCACATATGCTTGCATTTGGCTAACAGCAATTTCACCTAGTTACATTATCAGCTACTCCCCCTGCGCAGCCCCTGGAAGCATAAAAGCAATGGCTTGTACTTCTTCTCTGGACAGAACGTTGTGTGCATTATCCTTGTGGCATAAAATGGAAGATTTGCCTCGTCTCGCCTCCTTCCCGAGTCCCTGGATATGTATAAATTCTGTATAAAAATCCAACTGTAAACATCCTTTCAGGATAAGAAATACATGTAGGTGGTTTAAAGGCTAACATTTAGTGAACAAACATACAGATTAATTGGATTTGCTGCTGCACAGAATTGCGTGTGAACGCTACACAAAACTGTCATCGGATGCGTCTGGCCAAAGTACTGACAAGAGGAACTGAAACCTATTTGCATAAGGCCCTTGTCATACACTGTAATGCACTGTGCCAGGCTAATTTGTCTCATTACTCTGCACTGCTAATCATGGATGTGACCATGGCTTCTCGGGTAATATTCTGTGGTTTTGTATTGATCAAGGCAAGTGGGTAGAAGCAAATACTGAGAACCTGTATGTGATTGTAAGTTGAATCAACTGGTATAAAAGACATTTCAACATTTGGAGGAAGGAAAAAATCTCCCTGGTGACAAAAATTTATAACCATTCCCAGATGGCAGCCTCAAAGGGTGTACTGTTCCCGGAATGCTATTGGAAGGTGAAGAATGGGATGAAGTCACTGCATTGGTAGTTTCAGGGCGCCTGTGTCCATTTGGAGGATTCTTTTGTGGAGAAGCAAGGTGTTGCTGAATAGACAACTCCTTAAGTTCCAGCTTGTCTGCACTTTCGTCTTTGCTGTGCCGTGGAGATAAGTTTAGCAAGCTGAGAACATCTCTCTTAGCAGTCATTGTTCCAGGAGCTCCTCGGAAAATCTTCATGGGGCCTGTGGAATGTTGGGGAGTGCTCTGCCAAAACATTTTCAGGTTGTGGATGGCCTGCACCTTTTCATCGATGGCAGCCATTTTTAATTTGTCTATATCTGGGGCATCAGCTGGGCTGGAGCGAGCAGAACCAGCCGAGGAGTAAGAGAGAGCAGGAGAGGGGGTGCTGCCCACAGGAGACTGATGCCCTGAGCTTGGGGAGATATTTCTGGGAGATTTAGAAATATGAGCGCTGTAAGGAGAGCTGGGGTACTTGAGTTTAAAGTGAGAGTGTTCTGTTAACGAGCCATGAGAGTCAGAACTCGGAGAAGGCTGCCCACTGTATGGCCCTGTGCCGTCTTTGTTGGACATCTCCGATGTTGTGGGGCTGTTATATCCGGAACTTACCTTCTGAAGGGATGAGCTCCTTGTTGGAGGCTTTGGTTTAATTGTAACTGGTGAAGGATGATTCCTCTGACTAGAGCTCAGTGGCCTACTGAACGCGCTGGTCTCTGAGGCTCTGAATACAGAAGCACCAGCTGCTGCTCCATCTTCCGAGTTCTTCTTCATGCTCATCTGACTGCCGCTTCTTTGAAGACGTTCAACAGCAATAAGGTGATTTTGAGTCTCCTCCAGAATTTTCTGGGCCAACTCTTGTGGATCGAGCTTTGGGTTGTTCTCCTCTTGGGATTTGACAGTGCTGTCAGTTTCAGTGCTAGATTGGTCAGATTCTCCAGTATCAGAACTTGCAAGTTTTCCAACTTTTTGGAAAGGTGAGTTTGGACTGGGAATAAGAGTCATTTTAACAGGGGAATTTGGGGTACTTATGCTCCCTTTGGAACTGACAGAAACTTTAATCCCTCCAGACTGACCAGCTTTGTGATCAGGGGAAAATCTTGTTTTTATATTTTCTTGGTAAATTGCCATAGGCTCATTGCTGATTATAGAGAATCCTTCATACTCCTCATTGTCTTTGCTGGCTGCAGCATTGGTTGATGGAGACAGTTGGCTCTGTGGCACAGAGGACCTTTGCGGATAGACATGCTTAGGCCTTTCATAGTCCTGTCGCCCCCTGTGCCCTGCACCTTCTGATGTGCTCTCTGGCTTGGAAACAAAACTCATTGAAGAAGCGATAGAGCTCAGACTGTACACAGAAATGGCGTCCGATGCAATACTGTCTGGACAAGTAGGAGAGAAGGGAGGGTTCTGATAGCCCAAAGGCATTGGGTTGGAAATGGACTGAGCAGAAGCCAGTGATTCCAGTGATGAGGAACTGTCCAGGCTAAGACGTTTGGGCAACTCTGTGGAATCTAAATAAATGAAAACAACAGCACTTATTACAATGAAAGCAAATGGTACAGTATGTGCACTCAGTCTCACTGCTACGATCTAGTCTCATTTGTTTAACAACTCCAGTACTGCTTCCACTACACAATTGCTAATTCTGTGAGAAACAGAATGTTTGCATCCCAGGAAAGGTGCATGCAGAAACTCAATGCTTCTACCAGAAAATAACTTTATATAAGACTCCAACTGCCAGCGGACCTGAATTCTATTCCTAACTCTGGCATCGACTGGCTGTGTGACCAAGGGCAAGACAGAAGCTCCGTGCCTCGGTGTCCCTGTCTGTGACATGAGGCTAGTATTTCCCCTTTCTTGCCGGAGTGCTGTGAGGCCTAATCCATTAACATTTGAAATGCATTTTGAGATGCTTGGAAGGAAAGTGCTGACTCCTGTATTCCTGCATTGCTGAGCACTCTACAGCTGGGGGATAAGGCTATGACTACGGCAGGCTCATTTAGGACAAATACCTAAACATGCTGCTGGTGCAGTCACCTTACTCTAGCTGCCTCAGTCCTATATGGTACCATAAGGGAATGAGAACAAACCCAGCTTGCAGCCATCCTAGGCACACAAGGCAAGAGTGATAGCGTGACAGGACACAGACTGTTAAGAAATATCAAATCTTGTACTGATGGGACACCAAGTCAAAGCCAGCTCGGGTCAGGAATGAGCTGGTATTTGGTGGAGCTCAATCCTGGTCCCAGTTTACAAGTATCCACAACACAAAAAGATACTACTGCAGTTTGCTCCCCTGTGGGCAGACTTAGCTGAGTGAAAGGCCAATTGATGGAACCTAAACTCTCCTCGCATCACTGAAGGGATCTCTCCAGATTGTAGCTGAGGCATTTTGACAGGTGGCAGTCCATACTGCCCCATGGTCTCTGTTTGATATAAATAGAGGACTTCAGTGCCGTCCCAGCACTAATTCATACTACAGAGTAATAGAAAATGGGTGAGGCCCGTGAACTGTGTAAGGGACATGATCCACATTCGCTTGACTGACAGCCGCTCTCTGTTTGTAGAGAACTGAATGCCCTTCCGTTTGAATCTAAAGGAGATTTAGCTCCAGGGGAACTAGTGACGATGAATCATAAAAGTTAGAGATGGAAGTGACCAACCCATCTCCCAAATTTTCCTCGGAGAGACAGAAATCTCTCCAGATTTCCTTTTGCTCATCCACATCCCCTCTCCTCTGCCCAGTCCTTGCCCATTAAGTGTCCCCTCCCCCACATGTTGTGCCTAGTTCAGTGCATCACCCTGGGCCTCAGACACCCCACCCATAGTATTTGCCAAATAAACTCCCTCTCCTCCTGAAGTCCCCACTTCTCAATGTTTGCAGTGAGTCCTATAGTCAGAGCAGGGGTGGAAAGCTAGCTGTCCCTGCTTCGGGCCTGTCTAATCACATGGGGAGCTCTCTGGCAGACAACTCACAGGCTTGGAATGTGCCACACACCCCGGTTCACTAGAGAAGTAAAAAAAATCACAAGAACTATATGTGATGCTTTTCTTTGTGCCAAAGATAGTAACACTCCACCTCAATAGATACCATCATCCTCCAGCCATCGGATGGAGCAGGAGCAAATGATGTCACTTACCGAAAAGTGCCAGCAGGGCCTGAAGAGCAAAGTGCATGGTCCTCCTATTCGCTTGTTTCCCAGTTTTCAGTATCACCTCCTCCTGCCCAACTTCACAAAGGTCAAAACCTGTAGGAGAACATAGAGCAGAAACCCATTTCTCACCCAAAGATTCTGTACCTTGAATTGGTCCCAGTAAATTACTGATGCTGCATATAATCCCTGTAGAGCAAACAGACACGAGGACCTTGCAGTGGCCTCACTCAGCGCTGTCTCCTCTGTGCCAATGTGCTGTAGCTGCCTGGTTAGTATTTAATATTTCTATTCCGGCAAGTGCCCACGTGTCCCATTAATGATTGGGGCCTTATTGCGCTGGGCGCTGTACAAACACATAGGAAGACACAGTCCTTGCCCTGAGGAGCCTACCTGGGCAGGATGGAGGAAAGAGAAATAACCAGAGATATTCTATTGTATAGATATACACACTAGCAAATGTTTTGCTGATATTTATAAATAGAGTCAGTGCTAATTATGCCCCATGTGCCCCTCCAGCAGTCACTGACTGGCTGATTTCTTAGAGGGATCGTAGCAGCGGTGGGTCTACGGAGCTCAGTGCAGAGAGGGTTCGGGGCAGTCTGGAGAAAGCATGAGAAGCGGACGCATGGAAGGATGAGGCTGGAGGGCAGATAGGAAGGCAGTGACTTATCTTTGTCTTCTTTCCACTCCATTTCCTTCTAAACCGTGGTACCCTCTCAGGGATAGCTCAGCGGTCTGAGCGTTGGCCTGCTAAACCCGGGGTTGTGAGTTCAATCCTTGAGGGGGCCAGGAGATGATGATGGATAGCAAGCATATTGTACCTTTTTTTTTTTTGGGGGGGGGGGGGGATAGCTCAGTGGTTTGAGCATTGGCCTGCTAAACTCGGGGTTGTGAGTTCAATCCTTGAGGGGGCCATTTAGGGATCTGGGGCAAAAATTGGGGATTGGTCCTGCTTTGAGCAGGGGGTTGGACTAGATGACCTCCCGAGGTCCCTTCCAACCCTGATATTCTGTGATTCTGTGATTAACTACCTACTTACATACCCTTGCCAGGAAATGGGGCCAAGGCAAAACTGGGCTGCTCTCAAATCAAACGAAAGTTGCCACTTGAAGTCAATATAACCCAGGTCCTGCTGACTGAGGCGGTGTTAGGGTGCAGAAAGACACACACACACACACACACAAGTCCTGGGGGAATTTTGTGCCACTGCGCAATGCTGAATTTTGCGGAAATTAACGTGCACGCAGAATTTCCCTTCCCCCACAGAAATAGGCACAGTGCTGCTAATCACCACTAGGGGCCACGGGACTAGGCGGAGCCCAGCTCGCACATAGAAGACATTGCCAGGGAGAGAGGGAGGGAGCTAGCGGGTTACCATGCCCCGAAGGGAAGGAGAGAGCGGCATGCAGGAAACTCCGTGCAAGCCTGGAACCTAACATCAGGCTGTTTCTCCCTCTGGATCCCTGGGCTCTGGGGAGGAGGGGGTTCGGGTGTATTGGCTGAGGGGCCCCCCCGCAGGTGGCCTTTTGGGGAGGAGGGGTTGTGGGCATCTGGCCCCCGGCTGGGCTCTGTGGGGGCAGAGAAATAGGAACCTGTCATACGGGTTTCTTTAACTCTCTACTCCTGGGGGAATTTGTGTGTCTGTATTGTTACAGACATACTCGCTGACAGGTATTTTGAAATAAATTACCAAAATAATTGAAACTGGCGTGATTATGTAGTATGTTGACAAATAAAATTTGCAGAATTTTTAATTTTTTTTGATGCAGAATGCCCCCAGGAATAACACATACACACAAAGTTCTCCTTGTGGCAACATACAGGGAGAGCAATCTCTCTCACAGTGACCAGAGAAGGATTCACTGGGCCAGGTAACGAGCAGCCGGGCCATCATGTCCCACATTCTAAATGATGTAAGCAGTGAAGGTGCTTGTGAAGTGTAAGGTGTTGGATGGCCACACCAGACAGCAGCAATAAAACAAGGAAACATCTTCTTACCTAAGGCTGCCAGAAACTCATGGCAGCCAGGAAGCCTCCAGAGCTGGACACTGATGGAGACTTGGATCGGTGCAGAGGAGAAATCCTGCTCCTTCTCTCCTGCTTGGAGTTGAACCAAGACCTGATGTAGCTGAGGATGACAGAACAAACGTCAGCCCTTCCATACCAACCCATTCACCTCCTGGCTGACATTCCCAGCCACATCTAATCTGCCCTTGTCCTGGATAGTCAGTAGTACGCTGCAGTCAAGGCGCTGCCCAGCCCTGAGAAGAGACACCCAGACAGAGGCCACACTCTGCATAGAGGGAGTGGCCCTACAACTGGCTGGACACTCTGCTCGAGGGACACATGAACCCCTGTGGGGTGAGTTAGGGTGGGGCTGTTGCCAGAGAAAGGGCAGGCGGGAAGCACAGTACGAAAACTACAGGAAGAAAGAGAGGAGGAGGTGCTTAGTGGCTGCTCATGGCCATTTAAAGGCCATTCTGTAACTGGGCCACTTGATCCGGCATGAAGCCAAACCAAGGAATGCCCCAGCTGCACGAAACGAGACAAAGTCAGTCATGTGAAACAGCCCAAGGTTCCCCTCATGTTTCCAGGACCTCTGGGGAGCAGTTTGTCAGCTGAGCCCAAGAGACAGGCGCGCTAGGGTGAGAGCAAGGCACTGTGTTACCAAAACATGAGCTGGACCCAGAGGCCTGTTCCCCCTCTTGCACCCCCATGGAACTGCACTCACACACAAAGGGGAAGGCCTGGGTGGGGAGGAGAGGGAAGGACAAAACCCCACTCCCAGCCTCATCTATACTACGCCTGCAGCACAGGCCCAACACCACAATATCCTTTCTCCCCATTAGCAGGAATTAAGCAAATCCCAGGCCTAAAAATGTGCTGACTATTAAACTGTAACCCAGGGAAATGGCGCTGAAGAGTTTTCCAGAGCCCAGGGCTTGCCTCTGCAGAGGAGTAATGTTCCCTGGTGTGTGTGGTACTCACCATTCCCACCATATTTTTAACAGCCTTCGGGTAGCAGATCAGAGAGAAAAGGAGAGAAGGAAAGAAAGAACGAACATGGGTTATTCTGCATTATGAAGTGAGCATGGCATGAAGCCCTGTAGGGCCGAAGTAGATCATCACAAGCCAGCCCCCTCCTGCAAGATGCACAGCACAGAGCAGGAGAAGGGACAATGAGGGCTGGGAGTGAAGGGACCAAACAACCAGGAAGAGGCAGCTGGAATCTGGAAGTCCCCAAGCTGTTAAAACCAGAGCTGGCACTTCACAGGCAACTACAACCCTGCCAGTGAGGAGAGGAGTCATCTTTTGACAGGAGGTGGAACATAAACAACCTTCCTCTAGTTTCCTTTTAGGGGCTGTTGATTGGCATTTGATGCAATCTATACTCCCTAGCATTCCCACTGCACTTGCAAATGAGGGTTACGGCCCTTATCTCTTCCATAAAAAATGTACACAAGCAGCCCAGAGAGAAGGGAGCAGGCTCAGTGCTCCCAGGAACACGTTCCCCTCCTCAGACATTGCAGTGAACACGTCAGGGACGAAGGCAGCATGCATTACAGCAGCCTTGAAAGCCACTTCCAGAGAAGCCTCCCCCACAAAGCACCCTAGAACTGTGCAGCACCTACCTAGCTCCCAAGCCAAAGGGTCTTTTCAGTGTGTGTAACTTTGAGCCCCGCAGGGTGCGCAGAGAGGAGAACGGATACTGCAGTGAGGACTGTTTGTGCTGTTTCAAATGCTGGAACTGCTCTTTTAGAATTAAACAACCTGACTGAGGAGCAGAGCAACTCACACACAAAGCAGCTTCTCCCGAGGCGCCTGACCTCTGAACACGTAGGAGACTGGATGGAGCAGTCACCCAGTAGCAGTTTTGCAGGCCAGGTCAAACTGGTCTGTGCAAAGTAGAAACCATGTTTCCTTAATGATAATGAATGCTTAGTACCTACATAGTTCACCCTCACAACCCCCATGGAGGGAGGATCGCTATCCCCACTCACAGATGGAGCAGCTAAGACAGGTCTCAGCACCACAAGGTCATAGTGAAAATGCCATCATCTGAGCCCTGGTACCAGAGGGTGGTAACTTTGGGATGTGGCCGAAGCAAGATAGCAAAAGATGGGACCAAACATTCCTGACCCAGTTCCTGAGCCTGACAGGGAGGCTGGGGAAGTAGCATTACAAATTGGCTGCCTTCCTCTCAGATTGTGGGGGGCAGTATGGTTCTGGGCTTTGCATTTCAAGGAGCCTGGCTTCCATCAGGCCCTGTACCCAGGTTCGGTGTCTGCTGTATTTTCACATTCATGCAAAACCCTGGGCAATGCCAAGTGTCCTAAGGGAATGGGATGATAGAAGCATTCAGGAGAACCAGCCCTGCTCCATCCATACTACAGAGGCACAAGCTGGAGCTGAGAAGGAAATAGTGTCAACGGTCCATGGCTGTCAATCGTTCCCCTGTGGTTTTCATAGACCTGTAGGACTGGAAGGGACCTCAAGAGAATTTCTGGGGGGAAGATTGCAGCAGAGGGGAGAGCTGGGCTCAGCAACCCTAATTGCCAGCCAGCGCTATTCCTGTGCAAAGATGAATCTGCCTGGGGTTTGGCCTGCACAAGAACATCTGCAGAAACAATGCAACATCTCTTCTGAAATTTGCTGCAGCAGGCGGGTGGGGAAATGATGAGTAAATCTTTTGTTAGCTGCATGCAGCCATCTGAAGTCTGCTTTTTCTTGGGTGATTTAATTGTCTGCGGCAAGAACACAAGCAGGAAACAGTCACGTGTATATTTTTATAGAGAATGTTGGATTGTCCTTTAAACCACCTGTTCCATCTACTCTGGGCTCCCGGCAGTGTGATTCCTGCTCAGGGACTCTTGGCCTGACGATCGAAAGGAAGTCCTCTGAGCTAAAGTGGGAATGCCTGGCAGAGAGGGCACAGGTCCCAGCTGCCCACTGACGTATTTATCCAGAAAACGTGATACTGGAGGTCAGGAAAGTATCTGTGCAAGACACAGGGATGGTGAGCTACATGACTGTTCACAATTCATTGTGCGCCCACTTGCTGGGGCAAACAACTGGCCTGGTCTGAAGAGCACTCAGGAGAGGAGGAATGTGTTGACGCATGCCAGCCATGCTGGGGGCACAATGATAAGAGAGCTGGGTCAGGACGGACAGGGTGGAAGAGTAAGGAAGGCTGGGGTAATGGAGGTCATGGAGCTACAGGCAACAGTGCATTCCCACATGACAGCGCATCTTACAAAGGCTGGAAACTTGTTTGGCAGAGCCGCCCACAAGTAACAGCACAGGTCTGAGAGGCACAGTCCAAGGGAACTACCCTGGACGAAGCATTAGGGAATATCCTGACGGGACAGCCCAGTACAGGCTCTTAGGGTGATGGCTGACTGGGACCTAATCAAGTTTTCCATCCCTCAGTGCTAGGATCCCAGCTGCCTCAGCTGTACTGTACAGCAGGGACTGGTGTGCATGTCACCTGCTCTCTGTTCTGTCACTGAGCTGAGAAGTCCAGCAGTGTGCCAAGGCAGTCAGTCACTCACTCGAACAGACAAGAGACCCCGTTTTGGAACTGTGGACACAAAAACCACTCTGTCTATTTTGCTCTGCTAGTTACAAAGCAATTGGTGGCCCTGGACTCCTTTGCCCTAGGAAGAGGGATTTGAGGCCCGGTGCTGTAGCATCACCACCCTACTCACCCGGTTGATAAGCTGTTCTCCAGTCTCTGAAGCAGTAATAAGTTTGCAAAGTGCCTGAAGTGCCGGGTTAGGCAAACCTGAAAAAAATCAGAAACCATCAAGTTTGTTCAAACCTTCCTCTGAACTGCCTGAGAGAAACCATCCTAAAGCGACACCTGGGCCCAGCTTCCCATACTAACGAGGGCTCCTGAAAGGGGCTGTGGTTTCTACAAACTGTAAGTATTTTACAAGCTTTGCACCTGCTGAACGAACTCCCGTCTGGGAGCAGGGACAGAGGAACAATAACGCCCTGGCTCCTCGGATATTGGGACCAGAGGGAAATGAATGGGATCTGTGGCTGACGCAGCCATGTTCTCACTGCAAAGCCCACTCTAAGGCTACGCTCGGAGCAACTGGTCTTACCTCAAGTCCCATTCTGTGATTTTACTTAGTTCCTGTAAAAGCACAGACCACCACCTGAACAGCGAGATTTCCCACTCCTCCCATCCAAGAGGCAGCAGGTGGACAAGAGCCCGTTAAGGCGGACGATGCCAGAGCCCCCAGGTGGCCTGCTCCTTACCTAGGAGGGACTGGATGGTGGTGCTGCATTGCTGTAGCCGTTCACCGGGGTCTGACGTTGGGAAGAACACTGCAGCTGGAAGACCACTAGCGGGAGGGTCAAGTCGAAACCCCACAGCAGTGAGTAGTGCTTGCCAGCCTGGAATGCCACCAACTTTATTCTCCACACTCTGCTGAGAGGTGTACATGGAATTGTGCTGCCCATTCTGGATTCGCTGCAGTGACTTCTCCACCTCCGGGGCAAAAGACGCATTAGCTTATTCTGCAGGAAGTTTATCATTAACCCGTTCCTCTTTCTGCAGTGTCAGGAGCAGAGCGGCATCGCAGGTCAAGGGGTGGGCTGGGTGACAGACTATATGGCAATCAACCTCAGACAGGAAGTGGTCAGGGCCCTTTGGAACTAGAGGCGCCACTAATTCATGTAGAGCTGTAAAATGAGAAGTCAGGCAGCCTATAGCAACATCTTGGGCAGAGGGGGCCATGGAAAACTAGGCTACATGTTTGACTGGGAGGAGGAATCTGCCCATTTTCCACCCTATCCTGAAGGGATGATTTCCCGTAAGCCAGGTGGCCGTATCTGTCCCCACAGAATCGCTGAGTTACAGTTTCCAGCCTCTTGGGTCTGCTGCGGACTACCAGGTTATAGTGTTCCATGTGCAGACTTACCACTTGGATGGTAAATAGCAAAAATAGAACCCTCCTCCCTTTCCAGCCTGATGCAGCTGGGATTATCGTCATCAGTCGACTACTGTTGCCATTACAACATGGACACTGCCCCTAAGGAAACTAGGAAGGTCCTTTTAAAGGAAAGGTGTTACACAGATGTGAGAGGATAGTATTCTAACCATCCCAGAGTTTTACCTACAGATCACATAGGTCGCAGTATTCACTGCTCCCCAGAGCCGGTTATTGGTACCTATGGCAACACCAGAGTCTCGTTAAACTTCCCCGTGTGCTGCTGTTTTGGGGTTAAACCCTGTGGACTTCAGTGTGGTATTTTCTGGTGAAAGCTGTCAACTGAACAGAATGTCCTGTATCATGCAGTATCAGGTGACAAGAAGGGAAGGACCCAAAAAGTCAATTCTTCTGTCTAACAAATCTTGCTGTTTTAGAGCTTGCTCTGTTCTAAACTGCGGTGTTCATTCTTGGCTCGAAGCCATCAGTCCTTAAGATCTGTACAGAGAGGGTGGTCACTTGGCTAGCAAGGAAGGAGACACACTATACAGTGTCTTCATTCTCACCTCCTTTCTTCTTGCCTAGTTCACAGCAATTAACCTTAGTGACAATCTCATTTTCAAAGCACAGACCCGCTCAGCAGCATATGCAGATCAGCTGGGTCTGATGGAGGGGTTTTATTTGTCATGCTAGCAAGGTGAATCTCTGCCTGGTGTCCCATTCTTCTCCCAAGGACAGGGAGTAGCTGCAGGGATGACACAGGCTGAGGGAGGAGAAGGAGGGTTGGGAGTTTACTCCTGAAGTTAAATCGAAATGTTTCCCCACCCATTCAACATTCAGAGACACCTCGCCACAGATGACATCACCTTCCAAAAGTTAAGAGGAGGCGTCTGCCATACTCCAAGGCAGGGACCCACATTTTGTGTCTGTAAATTTCGATGGATGCAGGAAGGAGCCTTGACAGTCTCTCCAAAGCAGGACTGCAAGGGTCTTATTGCCGCCTCTCTGGGGTTGCAGGGGATACTCTTATGGCAGCTCCCTCTTGCTTACCAGATGTAACAAGACTCTCAGGGCATCTCGTGCTCTCTCCGGGTGCTGCAGAATCTCTGTCAGGGCCTGTCCAATTAGCGAGGAAGGGCTGTTAAGCTTCACATCACTCCCAATGAGCATGAAGCCTGCAGGATTCAGACAAAGAGCTTCTTAATCTCCTCTTGTCCCAGAAAAACAAATACTCTGCCTCCCCCAAGCTAACAGAAATGAATAGCTCATTGCCCCTTGCTGAGTTATGTGCCTACCCATGGAGAAGGGAGAATCCAGAACAGCTGCCTCCACACCGCCCAGGCCCAGGGGGACCTAACTTCTAGGATGCTTCTTCAATGCTCTCTGCTCTCCCCCTTTATGAAATCAATACTGTTTTCCTATTCACATATGTGGAAAAATGTGGCAATGCAGAGAGACTTACCCTAGCATGCTCCTCGTCTCCTTTACAGGAGCAGAAATCAATAAAAGCTAAACACTGCTGGCAAACAACAGAACCCTGAAAATGGAGAGCTGTCCCTATCTGGGGAAAGATGCCTGCTTTGCCCAGACTGCTAGCTTGTGCACCATGCAAATATCAGACTCCCCCACTGGCGGTACAAGGAACTCTTCCTCCCTCCCCTGTTCATTGCAGCTGGATGGGCATGTGCTCATCTCTACTGTGAGGCATTATTTCTGTTTGAAATATCAATACCCAACCCTCAAGGGAAGCCTGGGGGTGGAGGATTTGCATATGGATTCAGGGGAAGAGCCTGTGAGCAGGGATCCCTATGTGCCATTTCCTGCCTGCCCGCTGCTGGTAGTGGCGTGGAGAGCTCCCATGTCTGTTCTGTTATGCCGCTGGTGAAGGATCTGCTCTGGAAAGCCATTCACATTTCTCCTCTTTCCTGCCAGGCTGACAAACTCCCTTAGAAGGAAAAACAAGGATAAACTGAACTGTGGTCTGTACCCTAAGTCCAACTTCCCTCTGGATTTCCTTGGATCACCTCCTAGGACTGGACTCAGCGAGACAAGACAGTTCTGCGTGGGTTTAATCCCAGGTGCTCACTTTAGTAAACAGCGCATGAGCTCCCTGTCCTTCTGGTAACAAACACATGGCACTAGGATTCTGCACACAGCAGCTACCCACTCTAAGCACTTCAGCCCAGCTGGGTACACTGGGGACATGCTTGGGACACATGCACAGCTTTCAGAAAGTAGGATTTTTGCTGAGAAAAATATGCTGCATATTTAATGTAATTCCAGTTGCTCTGTTGCTAACCTCAATGTCTTTCTCTTTCTGAATCTCCTTTGATTAAGCAAACCACTCCTGACTGGCACTGTGGGGGCCTCATCCTTCAATTGTTCTGCTTGTGGAACTCCCACTGACGTCAGCGGAAACCTCACATACGAGAGGCGCACAGGAGCAAGTCTTGTCATGTTTCTCCTGGAGATTACGCCTGCTGCGGTTGCTGGCACCGCCTCTTAAAGAAACGTTACACTTGCGTTCTCAACATGGCTAGGTTACACACGTCAGCTTTTGGTGGCAGGTCCACTAGTTTGCTCCACTACGATCTAACCTAAGTGTGCAGAAGACATGCCCTGAATGAGACTGTCAGTTCTAGAGGAAAATGCTGCTGTCATGGGAATACTGCTAGTATTCTTACAAACGCCGGAAAAACCTCATCTCTCTGGAATTCTGGGATGTTCTTAGGGTGGGCCCTATTCCTCACAGTCTCTAGCTAAGGTACAACAAGGGTGAATTGTCTCAGTTCTTTATTTCTCATTACTGAACTATTTAGCACATTTAATTTTAAAATGCTGAATTAAATACACATCCTCCTCAGCACCGTTGTTACAGTTCCATTCAAGAAACACCCTCCACCCCACCATTACGCTAATGGGAATCAAATATTTCTGCTGTACCGTGCTAGACACACATCAGTAAAAATAACGCATCCTGGTCTGTAATCTGTAGGGAGAAAAGGAATCTTGTCTGTGATCCAC
Organism: Chelydra serpentina; assembly: GCA_037349315.1. Lineage (NCBI taxonomy): Eukaryota > Metazoa > Chordata > Testudines > Chelydridae > Chelydra > Chelydra serpentina. The sequence goes on from JBAIAC010000040.1 coordinate 20,553,270, forward strand.
TGGGGATCCTGGGTCATTTCCTGCCTGCATGACCCGTAGCATATCAGGTCTTCCTAATGATTAAACCTGCCTGATGAGACAGGTGCATTTCATACGCTGTAAATTATGTCAAACACATGCTCTCCCAATTGCTACATTGAAGAATGACGGTTTCCCACTGGCCAGTCATTCAGCAACACTCATTAGAGCAGAATCAGGTCTGATACACAGCTTCTGGCTGCTGTAAGGGCACAGAGTGTTACTCATGCACCCTGCTGCTAGCACTGCTCCTTGCTCAACACAAACACAAACAAATTGATGTAAATGTATCTCCTACAAACCCTTTCCTGTTTAGTATGAGAACAGCCCCAAGAAGCGGATCCCTCCTACCTGCCCAGTTGGACGGATGGGAGAACTGCTTGCTGCTCTGCACTGTTTTCATGGCCTCGCCGAGGGCTGCGCTGGCTTTCATTCCATTCAGGAGGGAGGCATAGAAGGCGTGCACAAACATTTTGGAAGCGGCCACAGGAACAGGCCAGAGGGACACCAGGACACACTGAGTCCCAGCAGCCAGGAATGCCCGTGTCAAGCCAACGACCCCATCAGCAGTGACTTTGCTGTTGGACTCTTGGTAGGAGCCAAGAACCACTAATTTGACAGGAAGCCGCAGATCCAGAACGTCGGCTGCTGTGAGCAGGAACTCCTGGAGAGGAGGGCAGTCTGAGATACTCTCCACATCACTGGCATCATCCTGCATCCGGAGGGATTCTGGAATTGTGTAGGGATTCCCAAAGGAGCTCTTGCTACTGGCTGGGTTGCTATCAGCGTTGGGCGTTAGGACCAGGGCAGCCAGCTTCCAGGACACATGGGTTGCAAAATGGACACACTCTGCCTGAGTGAGTGCGCTCATGACCCTCTCTTTCGTTGCCACGTTGCCAACCAGAGGCTGGCAGCCAAGTAATTCAGATACCATATAGGCCTCCTCTTCTGCAGAGGGCATAGGCCCCCAAAGCCATCTGTCCATCACTGCTGCGGGGAGTTTAGGATTTCCTATGACAGCTGCCATTGAGGTAGAACTGGAATAAGCAGGAGCATTCTTCTTCAAAAGGGACTAGAAAGAGAGAGAAAATAGGGGTCAAAGAACTGTCTGTTGTAGCCATGGCTCTGCAAGCGTCCTGCCTCCCCCCAGGAATGTCTGGGGCAGCCGGGGTGCTGTAACAGCAAGGTGGTTTTATCATTAGAACCATGCCTTGCACTTCTTTAGCCCCTTCCATCCAAGCTGTACTCCTTTACATACCGGCTCCATTCGGGGCCAGAGCAGGATCCACAGAGAAGGGAAGTGACTTATCCAAGGTGTCACTGGGGGTTTGTGGCAGAGCCAGCAATATTAACTACATCTTGACTCCCAGCCTTGTGCTGAACCACAAGCCCATGCTTCCTCCTCAGTCCACTCACTCTGTACAGCACCCCAGTAGTTTAATTATCTAGTCTGGCATTGGTGAGCTCTGGAAACGGGGATTCCATAGGATAAAAAAGTCACTTACCTGGTATGGTAACTGGAGTTCTTAAAGATTTGTGTCGCTTGGGTGCTCCGTGTTATGATATGCACACGCCTGTGTGCTCTTGGTTGGAGGTTTTCATCAGCAATGTCCGTGGGTCCATGCCTGTACCCCAGACACCCTTGTGCCCCGATCTGAGGGGAGATAGGAAGGGGTGGACCTGCCACCACTCCCAATCCTTCTCAAGCATGGAAGTAGAAAGAATCAGACTCTAAGGCAGAGGGGAGCACCCATAGGGACACACATGTCAAAGAACTCCCATTGCTATACAAGGTAAGTAACCTCTCCATCTTCGAGTAATGTCCCTATGGGTGCTCCACGTCAGGAGACTTCTGAGCAGTACTTCCATCCCGGAGAAGGGTGCCAAGGAGGTGGATTCAGTTCAGATCATAGAACAGCCTCGCCGAAAGCCATGTTCTATACCAGAGAGCTATTTAGTAGCCACGCTTTGAGGTGAAGTGCTAGAAGATTTGGTGAGCGATCAATCCCAACTCCTGTGTGAAGAAATTCACTGTCAGGGGAAGATGGAGAGGCAGTCCACAGAGACAGGTGGATCAGCTCTGGGAACCACAGTTGCCTTGGCCAAGATGCTGCTATGAGGATGGCTCCTGATTTTTCTTGTTTCAATTTGTTCTGGATCTTGAGCAGTAAAGGGAGTTGGCGGATAAGCGTAAGCCAATATGCAAGGTCAAGGAATGACTAGAGCATCTCCTGTCAAATTGCAGCCATGTCCTCCCCTTAAGCACAATTGTTTGCACTTTGCATTGGATGACATTGCAAAGAGCTATCTGTGGATGGTCCTAGGTCTGACCTCTCTCTCAGAATACCTTATTGTTTGGCTCCCACTTGTGGTCAATGCTGAAATGTCTGCTGAGGGAATCGGGCACAGTGGTCTGTAGTTCCAATAGATAAACCACTGAGAACCATATGGAATGTGATTTCCAGTTGTATGGATTAGGCACATAAGGACTGGGATCTTGCTCCTCCTTGATGCTTGATATAATATTTTGCTGCTCTATTGTCCAGCATTACTCTGATCAGGTGGCCCCTGACGTGAAAGTGTCATAAGTAGGGCTGTCAATTAATCGCAGTTAATGCACGTGATTAACACAAAACAAATTAGCTAGATTTTTAAAAGGTTGTGATTAATCACAGTTTTAATCGTACTGTTAAACAATAATAGAATACCAATTTTATGTTTATTATAAATATTTGTGGATGTTTGTCTACATTTTCAAATATACTTATTTCAGTTACAACAGAATACAAAGTGTAGAGTGCTCACTTCATATTATTATTTTTTATTACAAATATTTGTACTGTAAAAAAACAAACAAAAGAAATAGTATTTTTCAATTCACCTCATACACGTTCACTCAGTACTACTTTTTGTTAAGCCAATCACTAAGACAAACAAGTTTGTTTACATTTATGGGAGATAATGCCGCCCACTTATTTGTAATGTCACCTGAAAGTGAGACCAGTAATTCGCATGGCACTGTTGTAGCCGGCGTTGCATGGTATTTACATACCAGATATGCTAAACATTCGTATGCCCCTTTATGGTTGAACCTGTATGCGCTAAATTTTTACATTGTTTTGTTTCTGAGTGAAGTTTTGTACAAAAAAAAAATTTGTAAGTGTAATTTGTAAGGTGCACTTTAATGATAAAGAGATTGCATTACAGTACTTGTTTGATGTGAATTGAAAAATACTATTTCTTTTATCTTTTTTATAGTGCAAATATTTGTAATAAAAATAATAATATAAAGTGATCACGGTACACTTTGCATTCTGTGTTGTAACTGAAATCAATATATTTGAAAATGTAGAAAAAAATCCAGAAATATTTATAATACGTTTAACTTGGCATTCTATTATTGTTTAACAATGCAATTAAAACTGTGATTTTTTAATTGTTTCACAGTCCTAGTTGCAAGCATAACATATTATGTTGCTATGGAGGATAGCCTCCTGAGAGGTCCATCTTTCTTGAACTATGAGGTTCTGGGAGTGGGCACCCCGATCTACTAGGGAGGTGCCTGTAGTGATGACCCTCATGGGAGGGGGTTGCAGGAACAGAACTCCTTTTGTGGATCTTCTCACCAACTGAGAGACTGAAATACCCTCTGAGGAACTGACACTTGTTTGCATTGACTCTGCTTGTTGAGGGTATAGACAGTTATCAGCCAGGCCTGAAGACACCAAGACTGTAATCTTGCCAAGGGTGTCACAAACGTACAGGCTACCACATGACCCAGAAGTTGTAGGCAAGGCCCTTCTGTGGTTTGCGGGCTTTGAAACAAGGTTGGACTTTGTGGTAAATCTGTGTTTGGGCAGGTATGCCCTGGCAGCGGAGGAGTCCTGATGAAATCTCTGCACTGAGTGGGTATGAGGGTAGGTTTTTCTGTGTGGAGGTGGAGGTGTAATGAGTGGAAAAGAGACAGGGCTTTACTGATTGCTGTCTGAGCCTGTAGAAATGAAAGGCTTTTCAGGAGCCAATCATCCAGGTAGGGGAAGACAGTTATTCCTGATGGGCTGTGGCGACTGATAGGACCTTGGCAAAGACTCTTAGGGTGGTGGAAAGGCCGCAGGGTAGGACATGATACTGATAGTGATCCCTATCTACCACGAAACGTAGGACTCATCTGTGTGAGGGGTGCATGGTGATATGAAAATAAATATCCTGAAGGTCGAGGGAAATGAACCAATCTCCCAGATCCAGAGAAGGAATTATTATTGCTGTGGTTACCATTCTGAACTGCTGATCCTAGACGAAAGTGTTCCAAGTCCTGAGGTCCTGAATTGATCTCCGTCTCCCATTACTCTTCAGGATCAGGAAATACATAAAGTAGAACCCTTTTTGGATGAAGTCCAGTGGAATGAGTTTGATCGCCCCACTGTTAGGAGGAATTGTATTCTCCTGTCTCAAGAGATCCTTGTGAGCAGGGTCCCTAAAGGAGGACAGGGTGGTGGTAAGGAGGTGAACTGAATGGAAAAGCCTGTGGAAATCACCTCCAGGATCCATCTGTCTGAGGTGATGAGCTCCCAGGAAGGTATAAAATGGGAAAGACAATCCCCGTAAGTGTGGAGGTAGGGGAGGTGCAGCATAGAATCCAAAGCAGAAAGTAGTGTGTGACTCTTGACCAATTTGAGGACGTCGCTGGTTGGGAGGTTGCTGTGAAGGAGGACCCTTTCTTATGGAATCCAGGCTTCTTCCTAAGGCTTTCAGCCAATCGTGTGGGTGGGTAGTGGACTGGATGGGATCGTTGAGCCATCTGCGACCTTCTGTTGTTTTCTTTTTGTCGCAGGTGTATAAATGCCCAGAGATCATTGTGTCGCCTGAGCATCTTTGAGAGAATGGAGAGACCCATCTGTGGTGTCAGTAAACAACTTGGGTTCTGCAAAAGGAAGATCTTTGACAGTATTTTGTAGCTCCTGGGAGAGGCCAGAGGACTGCACCCAGGAAGCTAGGTGCATGACTACTGCCATAGCCATGGGACGCGCAGCTCTGGTGAAACTGTTCTCTCTGATCCTGAGGCAAGTGCTCAGTAAAGGCTGAAAACGTAGAATAATTTGTGAAGACACACTTCGCCATCAGTGCTTGGTAACTGGCTGCTCTGATTCGCAAAGAAGCCAAGGAGTAGCTCTTGTGATCAAGAAGGTCTAGTCGCTTCAGCTTTTTGTCAGATGGTGCTGAATGGAATCTGTGCTGTGTGTTCCTCTCATTTGCAGCCTCAACAACCAGATTGTTGTATGTAGCCTACGAGAAAAAATATTCTGAGCCTCTGGGTGGAACACAGTATTTTTTGTAAGCCCGTTTGCACGTAGGCAGGACGGTAGCTGGAGTTTGCCACACCAGGCGTGCTAGAGCTAACAATGTCATTGATGGGAAAGGCAATCCTGGCCGGGGGGAGATGTATGATGAATGTCCACCAGGGAGTTTTGCAGTTCCTGTATCTCCTCCAACATAATTTGTAAACTCTCCACTGTACATTTCATCAGGTCTTGAAAGGCCTTGAAATCATTAGGGTAAGATGGTGGAGGAGACTTGATCTCCACCTCCATCTGGTGAAAGGGAGGACTTGTGGGAGGAAGGTGTTTCTTCCTCATCAGCTGATTCCTCCTACTCAGTGAGATGCACTGGAGGGGCAAGGCTTGAGGGAGCTGGTTGTTGCTCTTGATATACTCTCTTATGAGACCTGACCCTGTAGAACTGGTCGCTGTAGGGGGCCCACAGGTTCAAACATGTCCTCTGAGGTGGGGCATAAGGGAAAAGGGGAGGGCCCCAAGGTTGTCCTAGCCAGAGTCTCTGGATATATTGCCTGCTGGGAGTTTCCTCCTCAGGTTGGACCTCCAGGGAGCGAGGCAGAGGACCCTACTATAGGCACTTCAGTCAGATGAGCTGTCATCCCCCATGTCCATCAGAGGGGCAGAAAGTGCCAGTACCAGAGATCAAGTCAGTACTGGGCCCCGGGGAGGTAGTTGTACCTTTATCAGTACACACGTTCATGAGGTAGCATCAGGGGAAGTCATGTTGGTACCCACTGGAACTCTTTCTGTGTGGGGACCCTGGCATAGATAGAGGGTAAATAGGTTCTGTAAAATGAGTTGGTGCCTGTGGAGTGTGTCTCTTGGTACTGGTCAATAGTGGTGATTCATGCTCTTCCAAGGCATGAGCATCTGCGTGGAACACGTGCCTGGACAGTCTGGGCACTGTAGACAGGGATCCTCAGGAGTCAGAATGTCAGGTGGAGACAGTACTGAAGAGTGATTGGTATGTGACGAGGATTTCATCTGGACTCTGGAGTTCTTATGTTTTGAAGGCTCCAGGTCCGGAGCCAAGGTTCATGGCACTTTAGGAGGCTTCTCAGTAGGCGGCTTCTTTACCAGTGCTGTGGAATGAGTACTGGAGGGGATGGGAGCCTCAGTGATACCAGTAGTGGGATGTGAGGTTTCCTGGGACACAGACGGGGGGTGGGGGATGAGCGGGACTTTCCCCTTCTCTTACCCTGTTCTGGAGAATGGGGTCGTGTCTTCTTTAAAGGTCTGGGTGGTGCTGCAGAGACTTCAGGGTCTTTGCTTACTTCCAGAACAGAGGGACATACAGGGGGATGATTTGGGCCCTGTGGGTCTCAGCAAGCAAGCGCTCCATTAATAGGGGTTTTAGTCTATCCTCCCTCAACTTCTTAGATCTGCTCTTAAATCCTGAGCAGAGCTGACATTTGGAGGGGATGTGAGACTCCCCAAGGCAGCAGAGACAACTGGACTGTCTGTTGCCGCAGGGGGAAGACCTATGGCAAGTCTGCCAGGTTTTGAATCATGACCTGTTGGGCATAACCTGCACTTCAGACCTCGGGTTGAGGCTCGAGAAAAATTGGGCAAAAAGAGAGAGTTAAGGGGACCCCTCCCCCCAACACAAACTGGGCTAAACAGACAAAATAAGAGAGAGGTGTACCTGAGCCACATGGCCTAGCTAACGGCAGCACAATACTCCATCTCAAGCCACAGGTGGCTTAGCAGGAACTGGAGTGGCGACAGGTCTGTCCTACATGAGGGTGTCTAGGGCAGACCAGTGGACACTGCTGATGAAAATCTCCAATGAAGAGCGCATGGGCGCATGCATATCTTGACGTGGAGCACCCGTAGAGACACTACTTGAAAAAGAATCCTTGTTCCACTGACTAATCATTTTTACAGTTAGGAAGTTTTTTATCCCATTCAACATAGGTTTTTCCTATTGACCTTGTTTATATTTTTCAGGTTATAAAATTTAAGGAATCTATTATGAGCTATTTCTGAAACAATCAGTACTGTGAAGGGTGAATGAACCAATTCCTGCTTGTAAATCCCTTTGGGATGTTCAGGATGAAAAGTGCTTTAGAAAGGATGAAATAAAAATAATTCCTCAGTTGGCAACAGTTGAAGATGACACAAAATTATGTAGGTTAGTCAAGACTAGAAAAGACAGTGAGGAGCTTCAGAGGGACCTAACCAAATTAGGCAATTGGGCAGAGTTCAATAAATATTTATTTTCTGTTTTTGGAAAGAAGCAGTATGATATATCACATGAGGATTAAATATTTTCCATTCCATTAGTAACTAAGGAGGACGTTAAACATCTTAGGGATAAATACTTTTAAATCAAAAGGCCCAGATAACCTGCACCTAAGAGTCCTAAAAGAGTTGGCTGAGGAAATCTCTAACCTGCTGATAATAACTTTTAACAAATCTTGCAATACAGGGGAAATTCAGGAACACTGGAAAAGTGCTAATGTTGTGGCAATATTCAAACGTGTGTAATTATAGTGTGTAAGTATCTTCATGGGGAGAATATACAAGTACTGAAGGGATCTTTAATCTAGCAGAGAAAGGCAGAACAAGAATAATATCTGGAAGCTGAGGCCAGACAAATTAAAAGTAGAAATTAGGCTTTTTTTTTTTTTTTAAACAGCGAGGGTGATTAACCATTGAAACAAGCTACCAAGGAAGTGGTGATTTTTCCATTTCTTGAGGTCTTCAGACTCAGACTGGATGCCTTTCTGAAGACATGCATTGGTCAAATATAAGTTATTGGGTTCAATACAGGTATAACTGGGTGCAAGGCAATGGTCTGTGATATACAGAAATTAGATTAGATGATTTAATGATCCCTTCTGGCCTTAAACTCTATGAATCTCTATCTAGTGGCTGATGAAGTTCCATGCTGACAAACTCAAAGTAGTAGACGCTGAAAGGAATCCTCTGAATGATCCATACGCATGGCTGGGCTCTACATTTACTGAAGCTGGGGTCACTGCAATCAGGTCAATGGAAACCTCTGACCAACAAATGTGCTGTGGCCAAGATCAAGTACTGGCCAGAGACAGAGGCAGATTGACTCCTGGGGGCTAATCCAGAATGGGAAACTCCAAGGCATATACACCAACAACCACAATGATAAAAACAGGCCCATCCTCCTATTTACACAACTGTTTCACACTGCAATAATGCAGGATGTACCACGAGACACTGTTCTGAGCAATCAGACCAAGCACTGTGGCATTCTTTGATGGTATGTTGGCCTTGAACTCCCCACAGACTTTTGGGCTTTTAGAAGCAGAAGGTTATTGCCATATATCAATGAAAATGGTATTTCCCCAGGATTTGCTTAAAGTACCAGCTTTGACTTATGCCCTCAATGTCATGAGAAATCAGTGACCAACGCCACAGGGAACAGGCAGGGAGGCAAACATATGAGCCGTTTGCTAGGATGTGATTAACTCATCAGGGAAACTCAGTTTAGGTCACTCACTCTGCATGGGAGCTCAACCCACCCAGAACCTGCAGTCTAGTGAAGAAAGAAATCCCAACCACTGCCTCAACATGATTTGTGATCTCCTTGGGGTAGGGACCGCGCCTGACTCTGCTCTGAAAAGCATCAAAGTACACCGTTGGTGCTCAGCTCATTCAGCACCAGTGCCCGGGAAGTTGGTAGGTTTGTGATTTCCATTTTTGTAGCCGATGCCGCTGGAAGAGACAGCAATCCCTGCAGTTCAGCCTGGGGCCCTCGCAGGGTGAACCTGTGCGGCTTCAGCTTTCACATGGCATGGGTGGGGCCCTGCATGTCTCACACCTCACAGCAGGAGCTTTGGGAGCATGGGGCTGGAGCAGTACCTTGGGATTGGAGTTCAGTGACTGGATGGATGGAACTGCGATGAGGCTGAAGCGCTCGTAGAGGTACTCATTCGAGGAACTTCCTTTCAGGAGAGCGAAGGGGATAAGGTACAGTTCTCCCTCTAGAACTACTATCAGCTGGCGATGGCGACCGACTGGACCACTGGAATGCATCAGACCCTGAAGAGGAAAGAGTCACAGGCAGCTCAGTCCCCTTGTCTATACAGCCAAAGAAACACTCCATGCTCTGGCCCCTCTGTAAGTGTCAGGCTTTCTAGCTCCCAGAATCAGCAAGCCTGAAAGATCTGTTTTAAAACTGATATTCAGCAGAGCACATTTGACCTCGGATGCAACACCTATCACCCTGGCATGTTTGCACTGATTAACAATTCATTCATGGACAGAAGATCTCTAGCCAGATGCACTGGACTGGGTTCCACTTCTTTGCTGCAAAGATCTCAGTAGGCACAAGCAGCTTTAGGAAAGTTAGTGACTCTCCAGCCTTGTTGTATTATAACTACCATTCCCACTTAAATTCAAACCTTCCTATCCACCGAAGGATGCAAAGGCTCACCCTTGGTCTCTGCCTCATCACTAGTCTCCTAAAAGCCACTTCTGAAGTTATTTGCTGGCTCACTAATCTGGACTTGGTCCAGAAGTTGGTCCAATACAAAATATTACCTCTCCCACCTTTGTTTGATGAAAATGGCTTTCAATGGCCACTCATCAATAAGTCTAGTGTCTGGGTGGTGAAACAAGGGTGGAGATGCCTATGGAGACTGCAGTTTGGACTTCTTTTTAACCAGTGTGGTGAGACAGAAGTTTACTTTAGTTTCTGGGTTGGTATATCTAGTAATAGAATAACCACCAGTTTGGGGTGATTCTGCCTTATTCTCATCAGTTTGTCCTGAATTTGGCATCTTCAGCTGTGACCCACTGGGGCATGGTGACCCCCTTCCCCCCACAGAAAAAACATGTTCTTTTGTGCTGCACCACTGGAGTTTGTGAAGCACTTTGGATGAGAGAGTGGGGGCTGGGAGAGGGTAGGAGGGATCTAGGTGCACAGGGGAGAGTGGCACTGAGACAGCTGGTCAAAAAAATGGAAAGGTTTTGCATACACATGTTCCAGAAAGAATTCTTTTTGCCAACAACATTTGAAATGTTGATGAAAATTTCAGTTCACTAGCAGCAGGTGGGCATCAGCAACATTTTACAGCCGCTCATTAGTACTTCAGCTCAGCAAAACTTCTGCTTGCGCCTGGAGAGTGCATGGCATGCAATGGGCATTCTCTGTTTCTCAGTCCCCGCGCTGCCCAGAGACACAAAGGGCACATACAGTAGCTGCTGCCTCTGGTCCTATTTAAGGATGTAAAAGTGAATTCCATTTTAATCTATTTCATCATGTTTTATTGAACAAGACCAGCAACAGCACCCCAAAGTGAGCAGCTCTGTAGATCACATACAGCTTGGAACAAAAAGCACTGAAACAGCATCTACACCACCCAAACCCAAAGCAGCAAAACTCATCTCAACCACAAAACGGACAACAAATTGCTGAGCAAACAGATGCCTCAATGTTAGAGCAGCAGGTTTATAGCATGGGCCTTTAAATCGACATTTCATTTAAACTTGAGGCCTTTAGCACATGCCCAGATGGGACTTTAGCTTCAACTTGACCTGATTTTGGAATTAACCAGTTCAACATGTGTTGCTGTATTTCCCTTGAGACCTCTTGTTCTTTCCCAAGCATGAGCCAGGTTTCAGTATTCACTGGGAGGATGGAGACCAGGGCTCAGCACTCAGGACGATCATTTCTTTTGAGTGACACCATTTTAGCTGCCATCAGACATAGCAAACATCTGTTTTGACAGGAAAACGACAGCTACTCATGCTGCTCAGCAAATGAAGATAAAACTGCCCCACTCCATTCTGAATTACACTCCAAGCTCTCCAAACATTTAGCTCTTCCTAATGCAAATCCTGGCCCCAGCACAAGCAGCACTGGACATGGCTCTCTCACACATTTTGACTTGTATTGTGTAAATAATAACCTAGAGAACCTCTCTGGCTCCAGACAGATACATTGTTCTTGGGAGGAACAACACTCTCATTCTGCCTCTCTCTCAAATTATTGACCTGCTTTGCCCCTTTTTAGATTCCTTGATTTAGAGCCAATTTCATTCTCTCATTCCCACTGAACTGGAGGCTGCAGGATCTCCTTGCTGGAAGTGTCTCATCCCCTTTCCGAACATGGCCTGACTTGTCAAATGAAAAAACAAACCCCTTTGAATAAAAAGGGGTTAGAAAGCAGCATGCAATGACTGGGCCTGCATGTGCTGAGTAACCAGGGAACCTGGAGGGAAAGGACTGGATGTGCGTCCATCAGGAGAGTTGGACTTGGTGCATTTTACTGCTTGTGCTAAGTTCTCCACAAACAGCTCGGATGATACGCCTCTGTCCTGACCCACAGCTCCCCCATCTCAGGCCTGGGCCTCTTCTGAGCAGAGATTTCAAGTCATGACGTGCAGCAATTTTTAATGTTGAGAGCTGTACCTCAGATGGAGACCCACTGATCTCACTTCCCTGATAACTTGAAGAGAAACAGGAATCTCCTGTGGGATTCTCTAAGCTTAGCTCACAGACCACAGCAAAAACAGAGCAACATTCATAAAGGTCTTAAATTCCCTCTGGCTGCCACCCACTGATGGAGGCTGAGGCAACACCTAAGGAAGGGCCAGACACAAAGGAGGCAGGCTAGACACACAGGTAGGCGGCTAGAGGGGGGTGGGGGTGGGGGGGGGGAGACAAGAAACTTTCCCATTTGAAATGGGAGTAAAACGGCAGAAGGAAACGAAAAGAGATTTTCTTTTAAGAGGAGTTAAAAATAGTCACTGACCTCTTGCTGTTTTTCCTGCCCTCCTTGCAGCTCTATAGCTCACCCTGCTCCACCGATTGGAGACAAAGATACAGGGTCAGTCACTCTGACATCCAGCTGCCTCAGGAGCCTTCCTGAGAAAAATGTCCTCTCCATTCTGACATATTGTTTACAAGCACCAACGGCTCCTTGAGGGAGGCCTCCCCCTGCACACTGCCTGTGGTGAACCAGCCTGCGTGCTCTGCAGCTAAATTTACCAGCCTCTGCTCAATCTTGCCTCTCTCTGCAGAGACCAAGCTGACAAGCAGTAGCTTCCCACCAGGGGGTTGTTGTTTTCCAGAAATGTTTTTTTTATATATTCCGTTTGACTTACTGCTCCGGGAGCTTTAGCTGCAGGCAACATAATGAGACTATCTAAGCCATAGTGACATGTGCCTAGCAGAATTTTCCATTTGTATGGGAAACCCCCAGGGTTTAATATTTTTTCATGATAGCTGCATGTGTGTTAGGGAAACAGAAATAAAATGATGAGGCTCATTTGCATTTCACATACCTCCAAGAGCTATTTTCAGGGGTGAGTTTAAACAAAAAGAAGCTGTTCAATGAAAGCAATGGATGCAAAGGTTTGAACGGCAAAGCATGGGATCCCGTGCTCTGCATCAGGCCAAGGACATAGGCACCACTGGCAGCTATGGGGTTCCAGGTCCCAGCATATGACAGTGGCTGTAAAGGCCTTGGTGACTGCTTAATTGCTGGGAGTGTGACTGAGCCATTGGGCACTGGCAGTGGGGTCAGCCGCTAAAATGCCGACAAGCTGCTGGTCTGGGTGATCCTTCTCCTTAGCAGTCACTGTGTTATGGACACCAGTGAGGAGCTGCCAGTAAGGGGACTGGATATCCGGTCAGAGACAGAGCTACCACTTGCTGAGGTGATGCATATATGGTCTGCTTCCTCTGTCCATCCTCACATATGATTAGTTATTGTAATGCTGGGCAGCAGACTCTCCAAGGCTTTATCTGCAGCCCCTAACCCCAGGGACAGCAGCCACAGGGTACCCTGAGTCAGTCCCACAAAATTACAACCCAGGGCCCAGCCGTGGTGCTCCTCAGGCTGGAGGGAGATAGCAGGTGCCAAGAACACCTGGAGATCCACTCCCAGCCTAGCCCTAGTTCTTTGGACAAAGGCTGAAGTGCAGCTCCCAGATTTAGCTTATTCCAGGACCTGGCAGAAGCCAGCACAGAAAGCCTGCCCAGCAAATGGCTCCTCTCAGAGCTCTCTGACGGTTAGGGACCTTGCACTAGAATCATCACCAGAAACGTTACCGCCCCACCCCTGAAAACAGGTGCCACCTTCCAAATTGTAGCCCACAGGGCTAGCTTGCCTTTATTATATTGTTTGCATTATATTCGGTAGAAATGCAAGGAATCTGCAGGCCTGGACCTTGTGAGACATTACCTCCAGCAGTTAGCATAAGGCTCGGCGCCCATGAATTTTGGCACAGATAAATGGTCTAATGGTCACCCCTGAATTTTGGGGAACTGAAAATAACGTGTGGAAGGGGGATTTTGACCATAATGACCCCTGCTAACCACAGAAACATGAGTAAACATCCAGAGATGACTAACCACAAGAGTGCTATGGTAACCAGTTGATGTATATGAGAATAAGTTGAGATCATTGATATACTAACCTATAGGAGAAGGACACTCCAACCTTAGTAAAGTGAGGAAAATACAAATAAGGAAGAGAGGAGAAACCGCTAGTGAATATGCATTAGACATGGTGGCATCAGTAGAACACATTCTAAAAGATGCATCCCAGCCTACGGGCAGTAGGAGAAAAATGGAGCCGCGGGAGGTGCCAGAATGATGGTCACTGACGATGAGAGGGAAGGTGGTGGTGATGCGGAAGAGGATGGCTAACGTTTCAGGTTGTTTTACAGGAGATGGTGTGAGTGATGGACATTCTGCTGTATCTCTGTCTATCTGACGGAGTTGGGGTGTTTGTGACTGGGATAAATGTATTAATATACTATTTGTAAATACAGAAGAGCTCCTATAGAGAGAGTGTTGCTGCTGTGCACATAATAATTTGAATAATACTGGGCCTGATCTTGGGAGAAATACCTGCCAACCCTCAAAGTGATCAATGGGAATTCTTAAGTAATCAATGTAATTAGTACATAATCCATAGATCAGGCTACAGAATCCTGGCCATGGTCTCTAGGATTGTCATGCATCGTTACGGAGTACAGATGAGCTTAAATGGGCAGGCACTGGGCCCAGGCTCATGGCAGTTACACCTCCAGCTATGAAAGACTTTGTACAGGCAGGACCAATGTGCCAAAAAAGCCCCTCTCTCTGAAAGAACCCTGTATCCCAGAGACTCCCTAGGGGTGGCTGGGAATTGTTTCTCTTCTCATACGGCCAGCATTGTGGTCCAGCACAATCACGTGTCTGTTCTCCCTGCTGTCCCAGCTTTAGAAAAGAGCATTAATGTCTGAAAAAATATCCTCATCTTGTCTGCTTAGAGACTCAAGAAGGGAGAGTTGGACCCTGTATTTGCCCTGTTGAGTTATTGTTTTGTAACACTGGAATCTGCTTGAGGATCTCAGACATCAGGTGGTCTGAAGTTCTGGGTCTGATATAAGAATTTGCGCTTGGTAAAGCCGGCTATTAATTAATTACTAACTAGCTGTATAAACTCCACAGTTCAATTCCCTTCCTCTCTGTTGGGCTGCCATGGAACCAGATCCACACCTCCCTGAGGAACTTGGAATAACTGAAGTCACAGGAAAGTAAATGACTTTGATAACCAAATACAGCTTGATACAGGGACTTCCTGTGGACCACGGATGCCAGTGGACAGCACATTTTAAGGTGCCTGGGTTGCAAAGGATCAGCAGCTGACCACAATGAACTGACAGCCTGCTCTCCAGATGTCAAACAGCTCACTGGGAGTTAGTAACCAGAGATTTCTCACTCTAGCGACACCTAAACCCAAACCATTGACACCTTCCCACAAGCCCTGATGGTGGCAGTGCTGGCTGCTTGGGCAGCCCCCCAGAAATGCTGTTTGGGTTTTCGGAAATCTCATGGAGAATTCTTACCATTACTGTGCGTCAGACAGACAGCTTGCCAGAAATCACCTTCCCACCCCTGTCTAATCGCTCCTGAGTCTGTGCTCACCTCACCACAAGTATCTCAACCGGGACCTGGAGGCAGCCCCAAGCTCCTGCTCTTGCAGGTTGGTTGGGAGGAGCAGGACATCTGAGCAGCAACTGAGAAATGCTAGAGAGGCACAGCGTGGGTGTTCCCAGGGCTGTCACCTCTAGCTGAACAGACTGCAGCACAGCCAGAGAAGCCGCTCCAGAGCTGATGTTCAGGTAGGTTAGCAGTGACCCCAGCAATCTGGAAACTCAGCAGGCCCTACTGCTGCTCCGTGTAGCCTACTGTCTGTCATCAGCATTGCAGGTGCAAATGGCTCTCCAGCTTCTTTTGCACCCACGGTGGTTCCCTTGCAAGTTTTCTGAGGTGGCAGCTTTAGAACCGAAGCCCTTTCTCCTGTGAGGATCAGACTGGAGCGGATGTAATGTTTCATGATGGGTGATGTACGCGACTATACTATGCACTTCTTAAAGATAAGTCCAAGTGTGGCTGCCTTCCTGACAGCAAAGGACAGCATGTTTCAAGGAAGCCGCCGAGGCAGCGCTTTCCCCTTAAGCAAAAATTAAATCAAATAGCGGCGTAACGCCTAAGGTAAAATATTATCCCATTCCGCTGTTCAGATTCTCTGACCCAGGCCCTTAACAACATCACAGCTGCTAAACAAAGACAGTTGTTCAAATAATTATGAGCACTGCATGAAGGGGCTAATCTCTTTAGTCTTGAAGTGTCCGTGATTTATAATCTCAGACTTTTATTTTCAATATTTTTATTGAAAGGCTGAAAACACAATTCCACAGTCTGTCTAGGAAACCTGCAGCTGGCTTCCCAGGTCGGCTCACTTTGACAGTGCAGCACTGCCCCCTAGTGCACAGAATCACGTAGCAGCCGCACAGGGAAATACGGGCACCTGCTAGCTCAGCTCTCTCTCTGGCTTTCATATAAGGTGGGAGAATTAAGACCGGTAGGAAAAAGAAAAATGGGGAAGGGGGATTCTGACATTCACAGGCTCCCTGCATCTCTTAGGGAAGAGGGGTCACTACTCTGAGTAACAAAAATACACCAATTAAATCCCGCCCCCAAGAAAAGTCAGGAATGTAGGTGAGATGACAGTGCCCCTCACTAACTCTTCCTGCAGCGAACCCCCAAAGCTTCTGCAGTCTGTCACTCTCAGCTACTGCCCCCTCGTGTCCTATGCAGAATCACTGCAGACTTTCCTGATACCTCAGCACCATTCCAGCTGGCAGATAAACCCAGATGTCTGGTCTCTGATAAGACACTGTTGTGAAATTGTTCTCAGCTCTTTAGGTCGCTGTGATTCTGTCACATCTAAACACCCCACAGCAAACATCTCAACAGGCACCTGAGGTCACTCCCTGTCTACAGCAGTGGTGTGTGAGTGGTAAGTGCAGTCCTCTTCTTGAGCGATTTCTCTCCTATGTGCAGAAGCCCTGCCTTGTCCACACTCTGAATTCCCAGCAGGTCTCTCACCCACGGTGCTGCTCCCAAGCACCCCAGATTGCTTGGGCCCTTTAACAGCACGTGGCTGTAGCAATGAGACCATGTGGTGTGGTTCTTCTACTTGTCAGCTGTCTCCTGTTCTCCCCCCTGCTCACCAGCACCAGCAGCTCTCCCTGCATTGTGCCCTCAATATCAGCCTGACAAGAGTGCCCAGAAACCTCACGCCTCCAGGTGCCTCAAACCACCAGAGTGACAGCAATATCCTCTCTGAGCTCCAGCACAGCCAGCAACCCAACCTGTGCCCAGCAGGGAGCACATCCCAGCAGCCTCCCCTCACGGCCTGTGCCTAGGGCCCTGGCTAGCACTTTCCTACTGACTATGCCAGGCTCTTGCTATAACACAGCACTGCGGGATGGGTGGAGAATGGAGAGGAGGACGAGGCTTTTGGGTCTACTCAGACTCACACCATTCGATACTCAGAAGCCTAAGGAAACCGGGGTGAAAACACCCTTCACATGGCAGTGCACTGGAGAATGCAGGCTCTGGGGATTCACTGACTCCATCTGCATGTTGTTGAACAGCAGTAAAAGGAAATGAGAACTACCCCGTGGACATATAACTTACGTGGCTTTGCAATAGGCATGGAGTGTAAATCAGGACAAGCTAGTATGGCCTCAATAAGAAAAGGTTACTCACCTTTGTAACCGGTGTTCTTCGAGATGTGTTGCTCATATCTATTCCAGTTAGGTGTGCGCGCGTGTGCACGGACGTCGGAAACTTTTACCCTAGCAACTACCCGTCGGGCCGGCTGGGGAGCCCCCTGGAGTGGCGCCGAAATGGGGCCCTATATAGTACCCTGCCGGCCCGACCCCCCTCCAGTTCCTTCTTGCCGGCTACTCCAACAGTGGGGAAGGTGCGGGGGAATGGAATAGATATGAGCAACACATCTCGAAGAACACCGGTTACAAAGGTGAGTAACCTTTTCTTCTTCTTCGAGTGGTTGCTCATATCTATTCCAGTTAGGTGAATCCCAAGCCTTACCTTGGAGGCGGGTTCGGAGTTACGGAAAAACAGCTTGTAGGATAGCCCTACCGAAGGCCGCGTCATCACGGGAGTGATGGTTGATGGCGTAGTGCGATGTAAAGGTGTGCACCGATGCCCAGGTTGTGGCCCTGCAGATCTCCTGAAGAGGGATGTTGGCCAGGAAAGCCGCCGAGGAAGCCTGCGCTCTCGTAGAGTGGGCTGTGACCGCTGGCGTAGGCACCATCGCTAGGTCATAGCAAGCACGGATGCAGGCTGTGATCCACGATGAAATGCGTTGTGAAGAGACCAGTGCGCCCTTCATACGCTCTGCAACAGCGATGAACAGCTGGGACGTCTTACGGAAAGGCTTTGTGCGTTCTATATAGAATGCGAGCACTCTCCGTACGTCTAATGAATGTAGTCGCTGCTCTTTAGAGTTGGCATGCAGCTTAGGGAAGAAAACAGGCAGGAAGATGTCCTGCGACATGTGAAAATGTGAGACCACCTTTGGAAGAAAGGACGGGTGGGGACGAAGCTGGACCTTGTCCTTATGGAAGATGGTATACGGAGGGTCACACAGGAGAGCCTTTAACTCGGATACCCATCTGGCTGAGGTGATAGCCACGAGAAAAGCAACCTTCCATGATAGATAGAGGGAGCAGGAGGCCATCGGCTCAAACGGAGGACGAGTGAGACGAGAAAGGACAAGATTGAGGTCCCATGCCGGAGCAGGCGACTTAATTGTAGGGTGGACTTTCTCCAATCCTTTGACGAACCGACGCACCAAAGGATGCGCGAATAGAGAGCGACCATCCGCTCCTGGGTAGAAAGCCGAGATGGCCGCGAGATGAACTTTCAATGAAGCAAGGGCAAGGTGACTGTCCTTGAGGTGTAATATGTAGTCCAAGCTAGATGGGACGGGAGCGAGGTGCGGAGATATCTGGCGTTGGGCGCACCAGAGAGAAAATCTCTTCCACTTAACCTCATACGTAAGCCTTGTAGAGGGCTTGCGGCTCTCGAGGAGTACTTGTTTAACTGAGTCCGAGCAAGCCAGCTCTGAACGGTTCAGCCATGAACTCTCCACGCTGTGAGATGTAAGGAGTGGAGGTCCGGGTGGAGAAGGCGACCGTGATCCTGCAAGATGAGGTCGTGGCTGATTGGGAGAGGAATGGGGGGCTGTATGGACAGGTCCATCAGGGTCGGGTACCAACACTGCCGTGCCCAGGCCGGGGCCACTAAGATGACATCCGCCTTGTCCCTGCGAATCTTAAGGATGACTTTGTGGATCAGCGGGAAGGGCGGGAATGCGTAGAGCAAGTGGCGTGACCACGAGATCGTGAAGGCGTCCGCAAGAGAGCCCGAGCAGTGGCCTCTGAAGGAGCAGAAGTTCGGGCACTTCCTGTTGGTTCTGGATGCAAACAGGTCTAGGTGGGGAAACCCCCAGGTGCGGAAGATCGAATGGATCACGTCCGGGCGTATGGACCATTCGTGAACCAGGAAGCGTCTGCTCAGCTTGTCTGCCAGGACATTCTGGACTCCAGGGAGGTAAGACGCTTGGAGAGAGATGGAATGGGCTAAGCAGAGGTCCCACAGGAGAAGGGCTTCGCGGCACAGCGGTGATGACCGGGCTCCGCCCTGCTTGTTCAGGTAGAACATGGCTGTTGTATTGTCTGTGAGAACCTCTACGCAGCGATTTTGTAGGTGAGGCAGGAAAGCTTGGCACGCCAGACGAATTGCCCTGAGCTCCTTGATGTTTATGTGGAGATCGACCTCATGCTGTCGCCACATGCCCTGCGTTGTTAAGTGGCCTAGATGAGCGCCCCAACCCAGCGCTGATGCGTCTGTCACTAGAGTTAGGGAAGGGAGGAGTGGTTGAAAGGGGACTCCTTCTCCTAACTTCAGTGGGTCTAGCCACCACTGCAGGGAGTCCAACGTGTGAGCTGGGACCGTAATGACCATGTCCAAGCTGTCGCGGCCTGGTCAGTAGACTGAAGCTAACCACCCCTGTAGAGGACGAAGTCGTAAGCGGGCATGCTGGACTACGTACGTGCAAGATGCCATGTGGCCCAGCAACTTGAGACATTGCCTCGCCATCGTGGTGGGAAAACGGCGGAGAGAGGTGATTAGATCGACGATGGTCAGACGACGAGGTTCTGGGAGGAATGCACGAGCTCTGGTTGCATCGAGGATTGCTCCGATGAACTGAATGGACTGGGTCGGTGTCAACACCGATTTGCCAGTGTTCACGATGATACCGAGGTAACGAAAGGTGTCCATAACCATCTGCACGTGCGCTTGCGCCTGCTGATAGGTCCGGCCTCGAACCAGCCAGTCGTCGAGGTACGGGAATACGTGGACGTGGTGGCGGCGGAGGAACGCAGCCACGACTGCCATGCATTTCGTGAAGACACGGGGGGTTGTACACAGACCGAAAGGGAGTGCTGTGAACTGGTAATGTGTCTTGCAAACGATGAATCGGAGGAAACATCTGTGCGGTGGTGTGATGGAGATGTGGAAATACGCATCTTTCATATTGAGGGCGGCATACCAATCCCCAGGGTCCAGAGAAGGGATGATGGTGGCCAAGGAAACCATACGGAACTTCAGGTTGACAATGCATTTGTTGAGGTTCCTTAGGTCCAGAATGGGTCGTAGACCTCCCTTGGCCTTCAGGACTAGGAAGTATCGTGAGTAGAATCCCTTCCCCCTGAATTCCTGAGGCACCTCCTCCACTGCTCCTAGATTGAGGAGCTCTTGCACCTCTTGGTAGAGGAGTTGCTCGTGAGAAGGGTCCCTGAAGAGGGATGGAGAGGGCGGGTGGGAAGGGGGGGAAGATTGGAAGTGGATAGAATATCCCGCCTCTACCGTCCGTAGGACCCACCGGTCCGATGTAATGCGGGACCAGGCGTGGTAGAATCGGGATAGACGATTCAGAAAGGGTAGGGAGGTTGAACCTTGTGGTGCTGGTAAGCCGTCCTCGAGAGTCCCATCAAAACAGACGCTTAGCGCCCTGCGGTGGTTTTTGTTGGTTCCTGTTTTGTCCCTGGGGGGGACGAGAGGGTTTGCGGCGTGAAAAGCCGGCTCTCCTTCTGGAGAAGTCCTGCCTTGCGCGAGGTGGAAAAGAGCGCTGTTGGGGAGCCTGAGGCTTGAAAGGCTTCCGGAGCGTAGACACGGTGTGCATACCCAAGGACTTTATGGTGTTTCTCGTGTCCTTGAGGTTATGCAACCGGGAGTCGGTCTGGTCAGCAAATAGTCCTCTGCCATCAAATGGTAGGTCCTGAATAGTGTTTTGGACCTCGGCTGGCAGACCAGACGACTGTAGCCAGGCACTTCTACGCATGGAGATCCCCGTCGCCAGCGTACAGGCTGCCGCATCCGCAGAGTCCAGAGCGCCCTGGAGGGAAGTGCGGGCCACCAGCTTGCCCTCTTCTGCCATGGCGGCGAGTTCAGTCCGGGACTCTGATGTAAGTTGGTCCTGAAATTTGAGAACTGCCGACCAGGAGTTATGGGCGTAGCGGCTAAGAATCGCCAGATGGTTAGCAATTCTTAAAGAAAGGCCCGCGGTGGAATAGACCTTCCTGCCAAAGAGGTCTATCACCAAGGTCTAGACGCTTGGAGTCCTTGGATTTTGGTGCCGGGCCCTGTTGCCCATGCCTCTCCTTCGCGTTAACAGCGTCCACCACCAGGGAGCAGGGCATGGGGTGGGTGAAAAGATATTCAAATCCCTTAGTAGGGACAAAGTATTTTCGTTCCACCCTCTTAGCTGTAGGCAGAATGGAGGATGGGGTTTGCCAGAGGGCCGTGGCATTGCCGCGAATGGTCTTGTTCATTGGCAAGGCCACTCTGGAAGGTCCCTCTGGCTTTAGGATCTCGTCCACCATAGGGTCGTCCTCCTCCTCAACCACCTCCTCTATAGGTAAGTTCATGCTAAGAGCCACCCTCTGCAGTAGCTCTTGCAGGACCTTAAAATCCATTGGCGGTGGTGCGGAAGATGACGTACCCGCCACTGCCTCATCGGGAGATGAAGAGGAGGTAGTGAGGGGGAGAGGAGGATCGGGCAGATCGTCTTGCTCTACGTTGGGGCGATCCCCTTGGGCACTGACAGGTGCCTCCCTGTCCACAGGGCCTGCGTCCGCAGCCGTCGCCTCCTCAGGGGGTGGGCGGCTGATGGTTGCCACCGGAGGGTGGGTACGCACCACTGGATAGGAGGGCGGCGGTGCACCTTGGGCTTGATGGTATGCCCATGGTGTCCAGAACGGCCACTGTGGTTGCCAAGTCACTGGCATGGGGTCTTGCACCGGAGGCGCTTGAGTCACCTCAGGCGTCTTAGACGGTCTCCCCGAACTGGCGGATGATTGATCCCGTGATGGCCAGGGTGGGGCGGTGCGTGAGACGGGATGGTCGCTTGACGGTCTGAACCAGGAAGTGCGCGTGTCACGTGACCTTGAGTGGGAGCGCGACCGATATAGCACCCTCTCGTCCCGGTACCGTGGGGAATCCCGGTGCCGAGATAGGGCTCGTTGCCGTGTAGGCAGTTCGCGGCGCAGTGAGTCCCGGTGCCAGGTGAAAACCTCCCGGTGCGGGGAATCTCGGTGCGGGGAACCCCGACGCCACGGTGAGTCTCGGAGCCGCGGAGAGGCCTCTCGGCGCGGCGTGTCCCGGTGCCGTGGGGACGCCTCTCGGCGCGGCGTGTCCCGGTGCCGTGGAGACACCTCACGGCGCGGTGGATCCCTGCGCCCGGGGGACATCTCTTGACGAGACGGCTCACGGTGCCGTGGGGTAACGTCTCGGCGTGGCGAATCAGAGTGCCTCGGTGAGGCATCGCGGTGCCGTGGGGACACGTGGCGACCAGGCAAGTCTCGGTGCCGTGGAGAGGCGGATCGGCGCCGGTTGGACTGACGACGTGGAGAGTGTCGCCGTGGAGAGGCGGATCGGCGCCGGTCAGACTGCCGTCGTGGTGAGTCCCGGTGCCGTGGGGATTTCCGCGATGAAGCTCGGCGTCGAGGAGATGTTTCTCGACGTGCTGAATCCCGACGGTACGGCGACTCCCGGCGTCGGGGCGGACTCCGGCGTGGTGTCTCCGCCAAGGATCGGGCCCGAGGTGGAGAGCGGTGTCGGGAAGGCGTCGTGCTCATCCTGGACACCGAGCGGGACCAGGACCTGGCAAGCGAGGATGACCTCGAGCGTGATCGGCTCCAAGGGTCCGGGCTGCGAGACCCGCGCCGCGAGTCAGACCGGCGTCGTGAGTCGGACCGATACACCATGCGGTCTGCAGCTCTGGTCACCTCTTTCTCAGAAGACAGAGCTGTGAGTTAGAGGGTAGGGCAGGGGATGGCCAGATTTGGGCTGGGGTTAGGGGAAAGGAATCAGCCTTGGCCTCTCTCAGCCTTGAGGAAGGGAGTTCTGGGGGATCTAATGAGGGTGCAGGAGGAGCATCAGAAAGGAGAGTTGCAGAAAGGCTGGGGAGCCACCTTAGAGTCAGTCCTGGAAAGTACAAGGTCAGCGGGCTGATGGGTAGGAGTTAACAGCAGCGACTGGCTAGGAGTCAGCAATTCCATGGTGGTGTACTCCAGGCTCTGCAAACAGTAGCTATCCACCTGCACAGCCCAGGCGAGGGGTACGGGAACATCCTCACTATGCAGATGATCCTTAATGTTTGGGGCAGCACCTAGACCTACCTATCCGGATGGGTGTGATACAAATGCAGAGTAAAGCATGGACTCTGCCCCAAAGAGCTTACAGGCCAAATATACAACAAGCAGGCGAGAGGAGAGCAAAGATCCCGCACACATGCAAAGAGGTCAGGGAGTGGCTAGCAAAAGGCTTCTTCATGTCAACCTTCTTTTCCCCCTGGCCTGCTTGCTACACATTCCAAATTTAACCTTGGGTGTCGATTCTCGTCTCTCACTAACTCGAGCATTTTCAGAGTTTGAAAAGGAATGGAAACCAGAGGCCCAGAGAGGGGACGTGACTTGCCCCTGGTCACGCAGCAAGTCGCTGGTAGAGTTCTCACCCAGAACTCAGGCAGAGATCTAGTTAGTCTGGTAGAATTCCCTTCCATACCAATGGTGTGACATCTCATTACATCCGCTCCACGTGATGCGCTCCTGCGTATGACCACCGTGGCACTATGCTTCGTGTGGCACCTTTCTGATTCTCTGCATGTGATTAACTGATACCTGGGACACCCCATCACACATACAGCATGCAGCCAACCCCTCTGCATGAGACACCCCACACATCCCAGACCTGCTGCAGGGAACACCCTGCCACAGTGCACCGTGTCTCTGAAAAGATGCAGCAGTAATTCACAGGCTCAGAGATGGGCAGCAAAAACATTAAGAGCCCTGGAGAGGCTCTTTGGTAAAAACACAATATGGGGGAAAGCTGAGGAATCTAAGAAGATAGTAATAGTCAGCCCCTCTCCCACCTCCTGCAGAGACAAGCTGCCTGGGAGTGCTCTGTGCAGGACGTCAATCAGTCAGAGCTCAGCGGATGTCATACTTATCAGCATCCTCAGAAAGGGGCGTGGGGCCCCTCCTGGGATCTCACTGGCAAACAGGCCTGAGCTCTTGATGCTATCCACTGAGGGAGCCAGGGCTGAGTTCAACCTGCAGCTACTCCCTTCTGCGGATCACCCTGAGCCAGACTGTCCCCTTTTCCAGATCCCATTTCCTTGCCCAGCCCCTCTTCTGGTGGGTCAAGAAAAATGTCTCACTGCACCCAGGGGCAGGCCATGGTCGTGGCCCAAGACCCACAGGCACAGAACAAGATGAGTCAAACACGTGGGAATCCTACATGGAAACCCGCAGGCACAACCCCCCACCCTCAGCATTTCAGACAGCGCCCCAGCCTGGGGTAAGTGAACGCATTAATGAAGCTCACTCGCAGCCCCAGGCAGTGGAAAGCACAGAGACGAGGCTGGGCAGAGGGCTCTTTTATCGCTGTATGCAGGAACAGATATGCCAGCAGGGTTTGGGTTCTGTCTGGGAACAAGTCACAGGAGGACGTAACAGTGAACGGTCCCGGACTGGGAGCCTGGGACACAGAGGCACTCTTTATCCTAAGAATGGATACAGCATAGGCATTACCAGGGAAAGCTTCCCCACCAATGCGGCACTCCCTGAGATCCCTGTCCTAGAGGGATCTCTTGGACTCTGCAACTTTTGCCTGTACCAAGGCTCTTACCCCTTCCATGGGCCCTATCAACAGGTCGTAGAGCGCACGTAGCGGGGGTTTGGAGAAGGTGCTCGGCCTCCTGGGAAGAGAGGATGTTCCGTCCTTAGCAGGGCACATGGTGCTGCTGAACAGACTGGTCATGCTCTGACAGCTCCTGCGGATAGAAGGAAAGCGAGAGGTTAACTGGAAAGGCGTGGAGATCTGAAGTGGATTGCCCCGGCATCACCCGAGCTGCCCACAAGCCAGTCCCCTGCCTGCCCAGGAAAGGCTGGTATTCCAGGAGCAGCTTTCCTCCCTGGTTTGATTCTCCCATTCAGTTGCACACCACACAGAACAATGAGAGAAACCGCAGGGTGAACCAGCTGCAGACAACAGCTTACATGTCTATGGAGTTTCTCTACAGAATCAAATGTCCCAAAGTGCTGTTCAAAGCACTTAATTATATACTTGTGTTCAGCGATTGTGTGCAGGCGAACGAGAGACCCATTAAGACTCGCCTGCAGCCGCAGGAAGATTTACATTGGCGCTAGGCACCAATTAATCTGAGATGGCATCAAAAGGCAAACACGACAAAGGGAGCGTTGGGCAGACACCTGTGCTTGCTGCCTTTCGTCGGCATGGCCCCATACAGAGGAAAGCCTCCCTGAGGGAGCACAGCTCCCTCCTCTTGGGCTGGGAGCCAGCAAGCTGCTGACTGGGAGCTACAGCCTCAGTTAGACACAGCTGCGTCCTTCAGCCGCGAGAGTGACCTGAGAATGTCCAACATCGGCCTAAGCCCAAGCAGACAGCACTGGGCCCAGGAAGTCCTGTGCACCCCGACCACAAGCGTCACACAGCATTTCTCTGCCGGGGCCACCCCCCACACCAGCCCAAAAGGAATCTGGCGCTCTGGGACCCAGATCTAGTGCCAGCAGGAGGGAGCAGACGCCGGACATGGGCATCCCAGGGATCAGTGAGTGGCCCCTCACACCTGTTACCCAAGCACTTTTCAGGGGGAAGTTCAGTGCCCGGCCTCCCAGCCACTCCTCATTCACATCCCCCTCTTGGGCGAGGTTCCCTCGGCTGCCCTCTCCTCCCCAGGATCAGCAGAAGGAAGTGGCTCCTGATGCCCAGCGGCTGGTCTGGGATATGAGCTCTGCCTGGGCCTTTACAGCACCCAGCATGGAACGAGAAGGAGGTTTTGAACCATCGGGTCCTGGCCAGGCCAGCCACACTCCCAGGAAGGTGTTTAAGCCAAGTGTGCCGCTCTCCCTTCCAGGCAGAGCCCAGAGCCACGTCTGCCTGCGGCTGGCCAGCAGCACCCACCTAGTCCTCGGTCACCGGGAGCCGAGCCCAGCATGAACCATTCCCTTGCTGGAGCTGTGAGTGACCTCGCCCGGCGTAGCGACTTACCAGCCCAGCGAGACGCTCCCGCTCCCTCCTGCTGGCGTTGCCACGCTGCTCAGTGCCGAGACCCCCGGGGCCGGACTCAACCTCCCCCGCACATGCTGCATGGGCCCACGGCCCCTCTGCCAAACAACCCCCCCGCCCCCACGTGCTGTACGGGCCCACGGCCCCTCTGCCAAACAAACCCGACGTGCTGTACGGGCCCACGGCCCCTCTGCCAAACAACACCCCGCCCCCATGTGCTGTACGGGCCCACGGCCCCTCTGCCAAACACCCACCCGCCATGTGCAGCACGGGAACACGGCCCCTCTGCCAAACAACCTCCCCGCCCCCACGTGCTGTATGGGCCCACGGCCCCTCTGCCAAACAACCTCCCCGCCCCCACGTGCTGTATGGGCCCACGGCCCCTCTGCCAAACAACCCCCCCACCTCCATGTGCTGTACGGGCCCACGGCCCCTCTGCCAAACAAACCCCACGTGCTGTACGGGCCCACGGCCCCTCTGCCAAACACCCACCCCCCATGTGCAGCACGGGAACACGGCCCCTCTGCCAAACAACCCCCACGTGCTGTACGGGCCCACGGCCCCTCTGCCAAACAAACCCGACGTGCTGTACGGGCACAGGGCCCCTCTGCCAAACACCCACCCCCCATGTGCAGCACGGGAACACGGCCCCTCTGCCAAACCCCCCACCCCTCAATGTGCTGCACGGGAACACGGCCCCTCTGCCAAACCCCCCACCCCTCAATGTGCTGCACGGGAACACGGCCCCTCTGCCAAACACCCCCACCCCTCCAACGTGCAGCACGGGCCCACGGCCCCTCCGCCAAACACCCCCCAACCCCCCACGTGCAGCACGGGAACACGGCGCCTCTGCCAAACACCCACCCCACAATGTGCTGCACGGGAACACGGCCCCTCCGCCAAACAACCCCCCAACCCACCACGTGCAGCACGGGAACACGGCCCCTCTGCCAAACAACCCCCACGTGCTGTACGGGACCACGGCCCCTCTGCCAAACAAACCCCACGTGCTGTACGGGCCCACGGCCCCTCTGCCAAACACCCACCCCCCAACGTGCTGCACGGGAACACGGCTCCTCTGCCAAACAACCCCCCCACCCACGTGTTGCACGGGCCCACAGCCCCTCTGCCAAACATCCCCCCGCCCCCCAACGTGCAACATGGGCCCACGGCCCCTCTGCCAAACATCCCCCCGCCCCCCAACGTGCAGCACGGGTGCACGGCCCCTCTGCCAAACATCCCCCCCGCCCCCCAACGTCCAGCACGGGTGCACGGCCCCTCTGCCAAATACCCCCCCGCCCCCCCAACGTCCAGCACGGGCGCACGGCTCCTCTGCCAAATACCACCCCGCTCCCCCAACGTGCAGCACGGGCCCGCGGCCCCTCTGCCAAACACCCCCCCCGCCCCCCAACGTCCAGCACGGGTGCACGGCCCCTCTGCCAAATACCCCCCCGCCCCCCAACGTCCAGCACGGGCGCACGGCTCCTCTGCCAAATACCCCCCCGCCCCCCAACGTCCAGCACGGGCGCACGGCCCCTCTGCCAAACACCCCCCCGCCCCCCAACGTGCAGCACGGGCCCACGGCCCCTCTGCCAAACATCCCCCCGCCCCCCCAATGTGCAGCACGGACCCACGGCCCCTCTGCCAAACACCCCCCCCCCCCCAACGTGCAGCACGGGAACACGGCCTCTCTGCCAAACATGCCCCCATCCCCCACGTGCTGCACGGGCACACGGCCCCTCCGCCAAACAACCCCCCCATCCCCCATGTGCTGCACGGGCACACGGCCCCTCTGCCAAACACGCCCCCATCCCCCACGTGCAGCACGGGCACACGGCCCCTCCGCCAAACAACCCCCCACGTGCAGCACGGGCACACGGCCCCTCCGCCAAACAACCCCCCACGTGCAGCACGGGCACACGGCCCCTCCGCCAAACAACCCCCCACGTGCAGCACGGGCACACGGCCCCTCCGCCAAACAACCCCCCATCCCCCATGTGCAGCACGGGCACACGGCCCCTCCGCCAAACAACCCCCCATCCCCCATGTGCAGCACGGGCACACGGCCCCTCCGCCAAACAACCCCCCATCCCCCACGTGCAGCACGGGCACACGGCCCCTCTGCCAAACAACCCCGTGCTGCACTGTATGGGCACACAGCATCCCTGCCAAACAAGCCTCCCCCCACCACGCATGCAGGGCACAGGGAACCTCTGTTGAATCCCAGTCCCCGCGGCGGCCCCCTGGGCACGCAGCACCTCTGCCAGACAAGCCCCACATAAACACCCTGTACAGGCACACGGTGACGCCATCAAACACACCCTGTATGCACCCCAAGGGTATATGGCACCTTTGCCCCAAAATACCCTCCCTGGCCCCCCGTTAGATGCCAGCCCCCTGTGCTAGGTGGGCAGAGAGCACATCTTCACACTGTTACTGTAAGTGCATTGTTCGCTGCTGTGGCCACCCAGGGGCTAGGAAGAACTGGAACAAGCTCACAACCATGGCTACGGAGTCACCATGGCGCTGCAGAACAGTGAAAGGCAACAAGCCTCAATGCATAAAACAGCGAACGCCCACCCCAGCGCCACCTGAGCATGACTGTTCTGAGGTGCTGTGCAGCTCATACCCCACTTCACCCCACCCCTCTGACTGCTCTGGGACCCTGCCGCTCAGCCCTCTCACCCAGCCTGTCAGGCCTGGGGCGGTCGCCTGGCTTCAATAAGAAATCTGCATCAGCGTATTAGGCTAAAAGTAAAACCATGCCACACACTTGGGCTGCAAAGTCTTTAGTCAAGCCTCTTTTGGAACAAAGAAGCTGAAGAGAGTTTATCATCCTCTCTTCCCAGGGCTGCATGTTTCTATTCCTTGTGCTGAACGTCCCCATTTCTCTGTGCAGGTCACACCCACCCACAGTGCTATCAACAGATGACAGAGACAAAAACCAGAAGTGGGAAGTACTCAGAAACCCAGGAAATCAAAGCCAAAGTAAGTTCCTAATGGACAGGCCAATCAGTCCCGTGAAATACATTAACAAAGCCTCTGTTATTAGCATAGATTTTTCTCAGCCGATTATATACCCTGCCAAGGGTGAAACATGCATCCCTGGTGTGTCTTTACACTTACACACTAGGCTAGTATGCTGGTGAAGCCACAGAATCAACACATTACACTCTTGCTGCCCGAGAAACACCCTCTCATCTCATTGACTCTGACTAAACAGAGGTGGATTACTGCATGGGCCCAGGGGCCCTAGCCAATTTGGGAGCCCCGGAAAATTCTCCCTCCGCTGTGGCCCTAAGACTGGAGAAGTTCTTGCTCCCTGCCACCGCCCCGGGGCCACGACAGGGGCACAGAGCTTCTCCAGTCTTAGGGCCGCAGTGGAGGGGGAGAAAGAAGTGAGCTGGGGGCACAGCCATGGGGGAAGGGGCAGAATGGGGCTGGGCTGTGGGTGGAATGGGGGTGAGACTGCAGGCGGAAGGGGTGGGGTGGGGCCACAGTTCTGGTGCTGGGGGCCCCCCCATTTGCTCCGGTCCAGGACCCCAGGAGACCTTAATCCACCGCTGTGACTCACCTCTCCCTCCCTAGCCCCGACTGCTGAGATCACAGCCCCTGTCCTGGGGCTGGCTGCACTCCATTCATGGAAGGAAGGAAGGAAGCTGCTCAGCATTAACTGCACTTTACATTCATGGCCTAAAGGGGAGATGTGTCAAATGGCAATTAGGAGCCCTAATTTAGCACCCTAAGCGACAAAGGGTCCTGTGGCACCTTATAGACTAACAGAGGTTAGTCTATAAGGTGCCACAGGACCCTTTGTCGCTTCTGCAGATCCAGACTAACACAGCTACCCCTCTGATACTTAGCACCCTAAGGCTCTCTGAGCCATTGAAAACTTTCCCTACATTTTTACGAAGATGAGAGGTCTGCTTGTGCCTGGAACTGCACATGTATGCTCAGGCATCAGGACTGTGCCTACAAGACACTTGACTGTGCGCACAATTCCCCATTTGCATGTGCAATTGCAACCACATACACAAACACAGATGCAAAACTGCACAGAACTGGGTCCTCAACATTCCACAGAAGAACGAAAGGTAATTCATCCTCGTAGCCCCTGAACGAGGGAGGGAGAGATTATTCCCAGTTCTGAAAGGGCCTGAGCCATCTGATGGGAGCTAACAGGAGCTGTGTGTGCTCAGCACATCTGAGAATCTGATGGAAGTGATTTGCGCAAGGCTGCACAATAAATCTGTGGCAGAGGTGGGACTGGCCCCAGCCCTGTGCTCACCCCAGTGGACCAGGTTGGTCCCTTGTTCTTTTGTGCTGGCTGAGAGCTGATCTCACTTCATGGAGTTTAACTGTTCTCATGCTTTGCAAAGTGCAGATTTAAAAATCAGTTCAGGGAATCCAAGGGATGTTTCCCCAGCTCCACCCAGGCCCCAGCACTTCACTCCTACACTCCAAGCTCCACAGGACTGGGATGTCCAGTTGCTGCTTTGGGGTGAGCGGGTGTAGAGGGCTATTTACAAGTCATGTTCCGGCATTGCAGAGAGGAGCTATGTGCCAGCAGGTGGCGCTATTATCCTCTCTCACCATTAAATAATTATAACAGGGATTTATCACAGGCGGCTTGATTACTCTAATCAGCAACGTCTCCATCCTGAAAAGGTTTTGCAGCCAGGCAGCCTTGGATTTATCAGCTTACCACTCAGATGTTTTTTTATTAGTCCAAATCCAAAGGAGTAACATAAATTGTTCCCTTTCCAAACCCTTGGAGCGGGAGGAGAACAAATCCGCACAAAGGGAGGAAGGACAAAGCTCCTTTGTGCGTGACATGCGAGACCTGGCACCTGCTGCCAACTTCCCCCTCTCTCGTGTGCACACCCTCCCGCTCCCAGCAGCTCTCCGTGTCAGGGAGAAGGCCTGGCCAAGTGTCCCATTTACAGGGTCCTGGGGCCGGTTTCCTGCAGATGCTCTTGCTGCTGCCTAAGAGCGTGTCTGAGCCGCAGCGTTCCTGGCCTGGCTGTGTGCAGTGTGTTCTCCCCTAATGCCTGGAACAATACCTCAACCCTACACAGCCTCTGCAGTGCTGCTGATCTCACCCTGAGCCCACGCTCAGAACGGGGAGAGAACAGCACAAACCGCTGGACAT
Source organism: Chelydra serpentina (assembly GCA_037349315.1). Lineage (NCBI taxonomy): Eukaryota > Metazoa > Chordata > Testudines > Chelydridae > Chelydra > Chelydra serpentina. The sequence goes on from JBAIAC010000040.1 coordinate 20,584,728, forward strand.
GCCTCCACCAAGCCTGGCACCCAGAGAGCCTGGTCCCAGAGATGCCACCCCAGCTGCACAGCCAGGATCGTTCTCACTCTCACAGCGAGCTGCACGGAGAGCTAGAAAGACCCAGATTTGAACTGGTTCCCAAACCCACAGACCACCCAGCCCTCTCTGCCCGTGTGGCTTGTGTTCAGGCAGCCCCAGTGCTGCTCAGAGCAGGCCAGTACCCTTAGCTGGCACAGGGCCAGTTAGATAAGGGGCATCTCGGCCACTGCTTTCATCTGTCTCCCAAAAACTCACGTCAGCCTAGGCCAGCCAGACACCCCGCCAGCGTCTGACCAGGCCTGACCCTGCTCCAGAAAGACTGACTGCATGCTTCTCCTCCAGGGGCTCGTCAGCCACAGCAGGAGAGCCCTGCACTACCCGGCAAGCAGCTCTCTTTTCTGCTGTGCCGGAACGCATGCTGTACGGGAGACGTGAGCATGCCCAGATACCGCGGGGATGGGCAGCAGGTAAAGCCCTGAATGAGATGAGACAGACTGCGTCTGGGAGACGGTATACAGGGCGCGTACAGCTGTGGTAGGGTCATGGGCTGCTGTCGCCCTTTATGAATTTCAACCCCGCCCCCCTTTGCTGTGCTATGTCCTTTGGGTTACTTTCGTGTTTTGTGGGGATCCTGGACACCACGGTGATGGGCACCTAGATTAATACCCTCTCTCTGTCCTCAAACCATCCTGGCAGCAGCTCACTGATTCCCCTGATGTAGGCACTTCCCCGTGACTCCCCTCTGCCTGCGGGTGAGGGTGGCTCTGCCGAGTTCTGTTCATGCTGCTCTCAGCCAGCTCTCGATAGACACAAGATCCCTCCTGCACATGGGGAGCAAAGTCCAGTGGTGCCACAAGGCAGATATCAGCTACGACCCTTCCTGTCTATGGCCCCCGGGGGTGATCCTGGGCCTGCTCCCTGCCCTGAGCTCCATTCAGAGACAAGTGCCAGGAAGATGCTGATCCTGCATTCTTAGGCAGGAGCTGCAGGCTGCCCGTGCTGCTCCTCTGGATTGAGCGTGTTGAGTGGGGCTGGTTTTACACTGATGTATTGTTTGCATATTTGTGCTTTCCCCCTATGTCCAACCCCATTTCCATTGTTCTCTCACATTCTATGCTCGGCTCATTGGGCACATATGGGCTCTGGGCCTGCACAGCTGGTCACAAATGGATACTTGCCCTGCCCCACTGGGGCTTCTCTGGGCTCTGAGCACACACAGAGCGGACCCCGAAATCCACAGGGAAGAGACTGTGCACTCCAGGATTCTTCCCAGTCAGACTCTGCTGGAAGCAAGTGAGCTCTGCACTTGGCAGGCAGATCAGGAACTCACACCAGGGCCTTGGCCGAGGTGAGTTCTCACCTCAAGTTGTTCGTCTCCCTTCCTCCCATTTGCTGTTCACAGCCCAAGTTCCTGCAGCACCGTGCTGCAGAAAGGACCTTTCACCCTTCAAGTACAGTGGAAGCTGCCTAGGAAGCGTGTGGTCTGCAGGCTGAGAGCAGGGCCCTGGTCTGCGGGACAGTGGGGCAAGCTGGGTCCAGGAGAGGGAAGGGCCTGTCTCCTGGGAGGATCAGGGCCCATGTTGTGGGGGATGGGGATAGGAAATGAGGTTCCATGCTGGAGATCCGACTGGCTGCTGGGAAGCTGGGGAGGGTCTGAGAAAAGAGGTGCCAGCCTGTGCAGACAGGAGCGGCTCCCGTCAGTCACTTCGCGGTAACTCCGCTGGTGACCCACATCATCTTGTCCGTTCAGTGCTCATTTGCTTTCCAAGGACCCGTTTCTTCTCTGACCCTCCCCCGGGGTTCTGCTCCTCTGGGAAGAGCCAGCACAAAATCATCCTGCGGTTCCTGGCCAATGGGAGCTGCAGAGCCGGCGCTTGGGGCGGGGGCAGCATATGGAGCCCCCTTGCTGCCCCTATGCATAGAGCCGGAGGGGGGGCGTTGGCACTGCTTCTGGGAGCCGCACAGAGCCACAGCACACGCGGAGCAGGGTAAGCCCCAGATCCTGCTCCCCGGAGGGAGCTTGAGGGCTGGATTAAAATATCTGAAGTACAGTAGAAGTGAACACAGAAAAGCATCACTGGTCTGCAAAGCTCCCGCTGCTCTCCCCGCTGTGCACAGCCCTTTGTTTAATTGTCTGTCAGGAGCTGACCCGAGAGAAGAGGCCTAGCCAGGCTGGCATTGGGCAGTCGAACCCCAGCATTGACCCCCACTCTCACCTCGCTTCCAAGCCTAGGCCAGGAATCAAATGGCTGTGGCAGGATTATGGCGGTCACTAAAACTCCCCTGGACTTCCCTAATTTCCAGGGAAAGTGATTCACGTAGCAGGTGGGGTCTCACACAGGCCACAGAAGGGTAGTTTGCTATTCGACTGGATCTCAATATATTTAATAAGATCAGCAAGGAGATACGGAGCATTTCCAGTGCTCGAGGTGGAAACGCAGCCTCCTACTCCACATCTCTCTCTAGGAGAAAGCTAAGTCAGCGCCTGGAGTCGCAGTCCCCGTACCTCTCCCAGCATCTGCAAACTGACTTGCTGCACGTGCGACTCCCAGGAGACTCACGTCACACACCTGAGGATGCACTTGGCTCCCACGTGGCAGAAAAGACAGTCAGGCACCACATGACTGACTTGCAGGGAGCCCGGACATAGAACTGATGTGCATCGCTCCCCTGCAATCACAGGGCATGGCTAGTGTGGAAAACAAGCAAGCAAAACCTCCCAGCAGCCCCTAGGGAACGCCTTCCTGGTCCCCAGCTGGTGCCCGGGTCGTCATTGTTGGGAAAGTTTGAATGGGAGCAAATGGAGATTCTGAGAGCGGATATGGACCAATGCTGGTGCCAGCATTTCAGCCCCAGTCTCACACTCGGGGGAGCCTCTGTCCCAGCTCACGTGCTCCAGCAGTCACCTTTAACACGGCAAGCAGGCCTGACTCCTTTCCAGCTGCAAAGGTGTCGATGTACCCTGAACTCAGACTCCGTGTGGAAGCCACAGATCCAGCAGCAGTCAGCGAGTGCTTATTCCAGCCCCACATAGCATCATTCTCAGGGGACTGGTGGCCCTGGTAAGATTCTGTCTCCAATTTCACTTCAAACACTGGCTTTAATCAGCGCAGCGATGGGACTGGCTGAGACCTGAGCCAGTTCCAAAGACGCAGAAAATGAACAAAGACTGGGCAGCCGGTGTACAGCGCTATAATTTCCCCAGCTAATTAATGCCATAGTTAAAATTAATGGGAAGCAAACATTTCCAGGAGAAACTACAGTCAGCAAACAAACAGAGAGCTCTACAGTCCATGCCTCAGGGACAAAGACATGAGCTCTATCTGCAGAATCTCCATTAGTCCAGAACAGCACACATCGGAGGGGCTGGGGACAAAGGACAGGGTGAGGTTATCAGAGTGCCCGCCACATGCTCCTTGGGACAGAGCCACACCTTAACCTTACTTACAATTCCCGTCTTGCTGGCGCCACGATTCTGAAAATCTCTGATCCCCTCCCAGAAACATGGTCCACAATGGCCCCCAAACCTAACTGCTCAGATGACAACAAAGTCCCGGCCAGCGCTGTATTTCTGGGTGAGCGAGGCAGCCCCACGCCCCACTCACTGCCCCTTCTCCTTACCTAGCTGTGCGGAGCTGTTGGGTTTCTTGGGGATATGGGCATGCCACCGCCATAGCCCCTCGAGGACCTAGCAAGGCTTTCCCTCTTCTAACTTCTAGGATCTGAGCTTCTAGCAGCTATGCCAGACATCCCCCGAAGCTGGATCTAAGATGGAAAGCAAGCCGCGCATACAACAGCCGCCTGCTCACAGACAGGCCACCAAGCGCCCCACCTCATGCTCCACGCTGGGCCAGCACCTCGCTAGGCATCCTTTCCTCACACGCTCCATGCTGTGCTGGCGCCTCCCCAAGCACTAGTTCCAATTCAAGATTTCAGGACAAAGCATCCGAGCACCAAAGAAAACTCACTGAGCGGAACCAGCCATGGAAGCACTTATCCAGTCTGACCCTTGTCGAAGCGCAGTGCAAGATCCTCCTCTCAGGGCAGGCATTTCCCAGTCTAACTACATGAACAGGGGAGGGAAAGGAAGGGTAGAAAGACAAAAAGCCAATGTGTATCCCAGAGAGGGGAGAAGAGCAGATTCCTCAGGTGCACCAGGGATCTGCCAGGCAGACGTAACGCACCTGGGAAGCACCAGGGACTGCAATGACAGCTGCTTGGTGAAATGAGGGATACACACGCACACTCACAGGCTGTGGAGTGCACGTAGCATTGACATGCTCCTCTGCCACCCTTTTTAAGAGGCCTGATAGCAGAGCATCAGGGAGGTTACTGGCAGGGGCAGCACATCACAGAACATGGCTCCTACTCTGAACAGCTCTGTTCTCAGCTGCGCCCCTGGGGAGCAAGTTCACATTTGTTCCACGACAGCATTTCTATCACACTGTGTCATGACGGGAGACAGAATCCTACACACCAAAGAGAAGCCCCCGCAAAACGAAGCATCTCCCTGCTGTGCTGGCTGCACCCGCGTCCTGCTGGGTGCAGGGTCCAGCTCTCACCTGTTGAAGAGGTTATTCCTGCTGACCATTCGCAGGAAGCCGGTTGGATCAGTTACTGAGTTCAGCTTATTGTTAATCTCCTCAAACTGCTGGTCCATGATGTCCCCAGCTTCACTCTCTGTCTCGCTGCTGGCACAGGCTCTGAGGAGGAAACAGCAGAGAAAGGTCAGTAAGGCAGAGCACAGCATCAGCTTCGTAAACACTAGAGGGGGTGAGAGGAGAACCTGGGCCGAGGACAGGAACTCCCCAGCCTCTGTTCTGTTCTCCCATGGAGACCCAGCGACAGGAGGAGAATAACCCACTCCTCTGCCCAGGGGGCACGGCTCAGGGCTCTGGCTGCATGATTCCTACTGATGGGAATCCCTGGAACCCAAATCCCACAGCTTGTAACAGGCACTGGGGGGTTGAAGCCACAGCCTGAAACAGGAGCCTCTGTGAAACCCTGACTCACAACGGGGAGTGACTCACATCCTTGGAGTCTTGATGAGGCCCTCAGACTTTGCTCTTATCTAGCACTTCTCGTCAGCAGATCTCAAAGCGCATCATAAAGCAGGTCAGTATCATTAGCCTCACTTTACAAATGGGGAAACTGAGGCACAGAGTGGGGAAGGGACTTGTTCCAGGTCACGCAGCAGAGCTAGGAATAGAACCCACGTCTTTTGAGTCCCAATCCAATCCTCTATCCACTAGGACACATTGTCTCATAGAAACTACGGGGGGAGGGGGTGTCTTCAGCCTAATACCGACAGCTTGTATGACCTGTATGCAGAGCAATTCAGCCAGGACAGTGGGGACAACTCCTCCCACGGCCTCTTCCTCATGTTTGGGAGGTCAGAGAAAGATGCTCCGATGGAGGATTACGCACAAGTTACCCCGCCCCTCGCACTCTCTGGCCTTCCTCCCACTCGTTCTGTAACCTCTCATCTCCCCCCACCTCCCCCCCGAGGGCTGTCGATAGCAAGCAGAGTGACACACACCTAGGAGCCCGTCCATGCCCCTGGCCCTCAATCAGTAATTAACAACCCGCTACCCTGGGCCAGTGACAAGCTGCAACGTGTTCAGCTGGCTCTGTCTGGGGCAGACCCCTCTACATGCTCCCCACTGGCCACACGCAAAGACCTGCCGAGCAGCACACAGCTCTGTGATGCCTGCCTGCCTGCTGTTGACAAAATTGGGCCCACCATCACTTCCTTTGGGTTTTTATTCAAAAAGACTTTGGGGTGGAAAATAAGGACACAGATGGAGGCTGATGCTGGCTGACTGGAAGACGAGAGAAGGGGAAGGAGCGAACTTCACCATCACAGCTGCCATTCTCCACCTCCTGGCCAGACCCAGATGACACTGCCACCTCCACTGGCTAGTAGGATGGGAGACTGTCTCTCTCCTCCACCCCCCATGAGTCCTTTTCCTTCCCCGTTTTATGTCTTCTTTTTCCCATCCCTCTCCTTTTTTTCTTCTGTTTAATACGAGTCTGGCTTAGCTGGCCAAGACTGTATATTTTGCAACACTGCTGTAAGCATTGTGGCTAGAAAGAGGTGGCTAAAAGCAATGCCTAAACAGCCCTATGCTGGTACAAGTTTGCCAGGTCTCGGAGTGGCTGGTAGCAAACCATGTGCTGGGCCTGTGTTTTTCCAAGCAGTGAGGTTGCAAGTGTAAGTCAACACCAGAGACAGAAGCTGCATTTTCTCTTCCCTTTCCCTTCTTTTTTGTGCATTTGTGTCTTGTTTTGTCTTCACAGGAAACAGGATTGGACTTTAACAGCAGCAGCAATGATGGCAACTCCAACCCATCTTAACTAACCTCTTCTCTTTTCTGATAAAAGAACAGTTCTTACCATCTTTGATACCACCTAAACAACTATCCACCAAGGGGGCTTTCCTTTTAAAAACTCACTCCAGCTAAAGGGAAAAGGAACAAGGGACGCTGGTAAAATGAAAGCCTGACTTAATACTTTACATTTCAAATGTTTGAACTCTTTTTTCTGTCTTTCCTGTGTCTTTAATAAAAGTTTAAAAGAACTTTTACTGGTGTTTTCACCATGGTACCAAGCAGACGGATGTCTCTGGATACCAAACCCCGAACTTTGCTTAGAACTGTTTAATGCTGGACAGTGACTAGGTCTTGTTAATACCTTTGGCCAATATGTTCTATCTAAATTCATACAACACTGCATGCCGGGTAAAGTGTTGAGGAAACAAGAACCACACAGTCCCCTGCAGCAAAGTGCACTGTGCCAGGAGGCAGGAGGGCTGAGGAGTAGCCCAGCTTCTCCACAGTGTACTGTATTTCTGTGCATTTCACCAGCCTTGTTATTAACCAAGGCCTCAAACCCGATCTCCAGAGAAGGCAACTATCACTCACCTCGTTCACAAAGTGGTCACTGCGGCTGCACAAGGACACTTAGGATATGTCTTCACTACCCGCCAGATTGGAACTCCGTCGACTCCGGAACTCCACCGCCGCGAGAGGTGGACGCGGAGTCGACGAGGGAGCGGCAGTGGTCGACTCGCCGCCATCCTCACGGCCAGGTAAGTCGTCCCACGATACGCCGACTTCAGCTACGCTATTCGCTATTCGCATAGCTGAAGTTGCGTATTGTAGGTCGACCCCCACCCCACCCCCTAGTGTAGACCTGGCCTTAGTAGAGCTGGCAACAGAGCCCAAATCTTGCTTGACCACACTGCCTTTTAGACTGAATGTGCCAAACTCTTCATACTGGATAAACAGCAGGGGCAGCGGTAATGTTCCTTACATCTGGCATTTCTTAACTTTCAAGTGTTTGACTTCGCGACCTAAATAATATGCTTTTAACACACATTTTGGTATGTACTTTCCTAGGGTGTGGTGTGTGTGTTTGTGTGTGGGGGGAGGGAGGTTTAAGGAAAAATGTAAAAACAAGTTATATTATGTGCAATTGTAACACCTCCTGTACATATTATATAATTTGCATAGTTGCCATACACGGAGCTGCCCAAATCTTGGTAGCTATGCGCACGCTCTCCGGAGTGGGCCTAGTCACTTGGAACACAGCTTGTCTGGTTACGGACGATAGCAAACAGGATGCTGTTTGAATGCATCTGCCAGTTGGGGCTCTCCCCGGAAATGAAACTGGCCATGAAAGAAGCCGGGAGGGAGGCTTTGCTAACCCATTTCACGCTCATGGTACTTTGCACAGCTCTGCAAGGAGGACAATCCTGGTCTCTATGCAAAGCATTATGGCAGTCCCTACCTTCTGCCATATATGTGCATTTGTGCGGGCACGTGTGTGCAAGGCATACAAACATCCACATGGAAGGTAATATAATGGTGCACACACGTGCCTATCTGTGCAAATGTGTGTGCAAGTCTGTCTGTGCATGGGAATATATGTCTAATCTTGCTTTTCTTCCCCTGCCTCAGTTCTTCTCTCTCTCTGTAAAGGTGACATATTAGTGGCTTTAAAGACTAACTACAGACCAAGGAGAAAAGGCACATTGTGAAATCTGCCTGCAGTCACAGACCTAGGGTGCCCTGCCAGGCCCAGGGACAGCTGAACAACACTTGTAACAGCATCCACAAGGCCAGCCGTTAACGGGAATTAGCTGCAGAAACCAGCAGGAAGGAAGAGTGCAGGAGTCTCGTCTCTCTGCACACATCTCTGCTGCCTGGAGCTGTGTCCTCGTCACTGAGCAGGATGGCTCTGGCTTTTGCTTTCAAGATGGCCACGGCAAAGGGGTTTATTTCATACCCATTTTGCTGTGGTTTCTGTACACTGGCAGCAGAGAATGCACACGAAGTCTCAGAGAGGCTAAATGCTCAGTAACTGACGGCTCTGAGGAGGCCAGTTATTCATCTATCCGCAGAGCAGCTGGAAGTGGCTCCGAAGGGCTGACATTAGGAAAATATTTATTGTGGCAAATAAACATGTGGAGCCAGGGCTGTAAGCCTCTGTACGTGTCTGCGTCTCACTCCTGCTCCACTTCCTGAGTCTTCCCCACCAATTAGACTCCTTCAGCAAGGAGCTACATGTCCCTGAAGTACTCACACTTCAAACACTGCTTTTGCAAAAACAAACCACCTTATTCCAGAAGTGAGTGGTGTGTTTGCAGCCTACTCCCAGCTGCAGAAATAGGTGGCACCCAGGCTCCCTAATTACTCACCATAAAGGTTTGTTCTTAAGCAAAAGGGTGTCACACGTGCTCTCCACCCCAGCCTGCGAAATGGCGCTTGTGCTGTTTCCAGTTCACCATTTCACTTCTGTACATCGCAGCGGTGAAATGATTCCTGGACGCTGTCGTTTTGGAAAATTGTTCTGAGTTCCACACAATGGAAGATGCTGCACAAGCACAGGAGAGTTTTATTTTATCAGGCTGATATTGCAATGACTGATTTGACTGCGTGGTCAGATGTGCTCCGAAGAACGAGAAGTGGGAGTCCAGAACCAGAGGGCTCTCTCAGCCAGTTGACTTGGAAAGACAGCAAGGTGTGAGCAAAGCACAACAGCATCTCAGCTGCTTCACCCCACTCCTTAAAGGCAGCCGCAGCTCCTGTTTGCTCCAAAAGACCACCCGCCCTTCCACACTTCACTCTAGTGGTCACCATGCCGCCTTTTGTCACTGAAAGTCACTTCACAAAACAACAAAGGGAAATTAATCTCTCACCATGGACAGAAAAGGTTTTAGGGCAAATTTTCTAAATAAAGAGCACACAAATCCGGTTATCACATAACAGGATTTACAATGTGTGCGCGCAGGCACTGGCAGCTGGCAACTCTCAGCATCTCTGCACTACACGGAGGATGCCTTGTAAATATACTTCCAGGTCAATGTTCTTTCCACCAATGAAATTCTATTCCAAGTCTGGACCAAAGCCAAAGAAACCACTGAAGAAGAGGGTGACCAGATGTCCCGATTTTACAGGGACAGTCATGATATTCGGCTCCTATTGTCTTATAGAGGCTCCTATTGTCTTATAGAGGTTACCCCCTGTGCCAATTTTTCACACTTGCTGTCTGGTTACCCTACTGAAGAATGAAAAAGAGCTGACTGAACAGCAGCACACAACTGATGAAGCTGGTTTCCCAACAGCCTTCCCTTCCTTGGGTTTTATTTCCGAGCTGCAGATAGAGGTGTTCACATCCCACAGTCCCCAGCAGATCTCAGTACGTCTCCCAGAAAGGGGGACGATAGAAACCTGAATTCATCTGCCCAGCACAGCAGACCCTGTGCATCCTTGGGAATAATCTGTCCAAACAGGAACACAAACAAATTTCAAAATCTTTTCAACTGGATTTTTTGCTGTGAGGATCTTATTGAATGCAGAAATGATCCTCTAACGCCACAGGATTAAGGCGCTTTATTCACAGAAATGCAGCTCCTTGATTAACGCACGGTGACGGTGTTTGAAGAATTATAGACACCAACAGAAGGATGTTCGGGAATCCCCTCCCAGCACAGGCAACCAGGCACAGAGCTCTGCCATTAAACAAAATAAAATAAACATGGCCAGGGCATGAACTGGGGAGTCAAAGTCAAAAAGCAGTCTTCAGGTTTGTGCTAAACCTTGCACTATGTTTTACATTTAACCCTCTCTGCTCTTTGCTGGCAGGAAGAGAGTAACTCCCAGATGCTCTAATCTCTTTTGGGGCCTGGCACACTCTGGTCTGGTGACAACAAGCAATGGAGAGCCCCCCAGGGGACACGCTAGGAAGTAGCTATCCCTCGGGGGGGAGGGATAGCTCAGTGGTTTGAGCATTGGCCTGCTAAACCCAGGGTTGTGAGTTCAATCCTTGAGGGGGCCATTTGGGGATCTGGGGCAAAAATTGGGGATTGGTCCTGCTTTGAGCAGGGGGTTGGACTAGATGACCTCCTAAGGTCCCTTCCAACCCTGAGATTCTATGATTCTATGATGTATGAAGTTCCACATAAAGCCATCGAATGAACTGAATCTGTCCGTGTAATTCCCTGCAGTGTGCTGAGGGAGGAAGCTTCCCCCCCCCCCCCCCCGCAAATCACACTAAGCCAGCTCTGGGACCTCAGGGACAGACCACTAGTGTACATCCTAGCCATTTTCACCTTGCCCTCTCAATCCTGTAAGCCATTTAGTGACAAAGCTGCATGCCACACTAGGAAAACACCATGAGCTCACGCCTCCCTCCATGCCTCAAAATCCTGATATCCTTGTTTCCAAAGGACACTCCTTCCCAACCAGTGAATCCGTGACTACAATGCAGGTGCCCAGAGCTGCCAAGGGAACTTTCTTCTGCCTCCACCTCCTAGGCACAAACATTTTCCTTTCCAATTATCATCAGATGTCCCCGAACTTCTCATGACCTGCGCCAGTGAGGATTCTTTCCTCAGGCTCATGGCTTAGGTAAACCACTTGCCATTGTAGGGTGTGGCCTTGGGAGAGTGCTGAATGACAGCCTGACTGCAGAAATGGCGTAGCCCCTGCCCTCCAATGCATGCAGACCCCCTGGGCTCTGACTTTAGGATGGGTTCTTTAAGCCCAACCTACTAAGAGAAAAACAGCGAGAAAAACAGAAAGAAGCATAAACTCTGACAAGTCAAGTGTAAAAGTATAATAAGGGAGGCCAAGAAAGAATTTGAAAAACAACTAGCTAAGGACACAAATACAGCAAAAAAAAAAATTAAGTGGGGTCCCAAAGGGGTCTATCCTGGGACCAGAATTATCCATTTATGACTCGGATAATGGAGTGGAGAATATGTTTATAAAACTTGCAGGTAACATCAAGCTGGGAGGGGTTGCAAGCACTTTGGAAGACAGGATTAGAATTCAAAACAACCTTGACAAATGGGAGAATTGGTCTGAATTCAGCAAGATGAAATTCAATAAAGGGGGAATAATTGGCTAGGTGGTGGTACTATTGAAAAGATCTGGGGTTACAGTGGATCACAAACTGAATATAAGTCAACAATGTGATGTGGCTGTGAAAAAGGCTAATACCATTCTGGGGTGTATTAACAGGACTGTCATACGTAAGTCATGGGAGCTAACTGTCCGGCTCTACTTGGCACTGGTGAGGCCTCAGCTGGAGTACTGTGTCCAATTCTGAGTGCCACACTTCAGGGAAGACGTGGACAAATTGAAGAGTGTCCAGAGGAGAGCAACAAAAATGCTAAAAGGTTTAGAAAACCTGACCTATGAGGAAAGGTTAAAAAAACTGGGCATGTTTAGTGCTGAGAAGAGAAGACAGGGGGGACCTGAGAATACTCTTCAAATATGTTAAAGGCTGTTATAAAGAGGATGGTGATCAATTGTTCTCCACCTGCACTGAAGGCAGCACAAGAAGTAATGGGCTTTCTGTGCAGCAAATAGGGTGACCAGATGTCCTGATTTTATAGTGACAGTCCCGATATTTGGGGCTTTTTTTAATATGGGCTATTACCTCCCACCCCTTGTCCCGATTTTTCACACTTGCTATCTGGTCACCCTAGCAGCAAATGAGATTTAGGTTAGATGTTCGGAAAAACTTTCCAACTATAAGGGTAGTTAAGCTCTGGAATAGGCTTCCAAGGGAGGTTGTGGAATCTCCATCATTGATAGTTTTTAAAAACAAGTTGGACGAACCCATGTCTGGGGTGGTCTAGCTTTATTTGGTCCTGCCACAGAGCAGGGAGCTGGACTTCATGATTTCTTAAGGTCCCTTCCAGACCTACATTTCTATGATTCTACTCAAGAAAATTAAGTCCAAAGCAGACTGCAAAGAGTCACAAAGGAATCTCACAAAACTGGAGTGACTGGGCAACAAAATGGCAGATAAAATTAGATAAAATTCAATATTGACAAGCGCAAAGTAATCCACATTTGAAAAAAGAATCCCAACTCTACATACAAAATTATGGGGTCTAAATTAGCTGTTACCACTCAAGAAGGAAAACGTGGGAGTCATCGTGGATAGCTCTCTGAAAATAATCTGCTCAATGAGCAATGGAGTCAAAAAAGCTAATAGAATGTTAGGAAATATTAGGAAAGGGAAAGATAAAACAAAAATATCTTAATGCCGCTATATAAATCCATGGTACGCCCACACCTTGAATAATGTGTGCAGTTCTCATTTCCCCATATATAAATATTGCTCCAATATATTAAAATTGGAAAAAGTGCAGAGAAGGGCAACAAAAATTATTAGGAGTACAGGACAGCTTCTACACAAGGAGAGATTAAAAAGACTGGGACTGTTCAGTTTAGAATAAAGATGACTAAGAGGAGATAAGATAACCTAAATCTAACCTACATCTCTATAAAATCACGAACATGTGGAGAAAGTGAATAGGGAAGTGTTATTTAACACTTCTGTGACACAGGGTCAGAAAGGGTTACATAACTCGCAGGCTAATTGACCCATATTTAATCTTTAGAGACATATTAGTAGATAATATTTGTGTTTTTGTATGTTTACATATATATTGTTAGAGGTTAACAATGTAACCAAACAGTTCCTGTATATCCCTGTATTCTGTTAATTCAGAGATCAAAAGGAGATATTAATATTTAAATGAACTGTGAATGTAGTAATATCACTGTCTTAAATTCTCTTTGAAGTATAAATCAAATCACCTGCAAATGGTGGGAGATTTATATTAATCCATGTAGCTAATTAGTGGTGATGTTTAGGAAATAGGAGATTACTTCAAAGACACTATTGTTCACCCAAGAACTGCATGCGGTCAACAGGCTGCCTGAATAATGTATAAAGGGCTTTTGGGACCGGATCCTTTCATCTCAAATCCGCTTATGCTTCATCAGGGGAAGTTTTAGCCACAAGATTGAGATCTCCAGTTTCATTCTGGGTCACCCTGATATTGAACACTGGATTGAACGAACCTATGGACTAATTTTGAAAGAACTCTATGCAACTCTAAAGCTCATCATCGCTACCATGAAACTGACCTAAGAACTCTATTCATGTCTATACGTATCATGATCCTATAACCAATAATCTCTCTCTCTCATTTTTTTAATAAATTTTAGTTAATAAGAATTAGTTACAAGTGTGTTTTTGGGTAAGATATCTAAAATATTCACTGACCTGGGCAGATATTGGGTGCTTTGGGATTGGTAGAACTTTTGTATGATGAACAAGATTTTCAATAATCCTCATCTGATTTGATTTAGCTGTCAGGGTGGGAGCCCAAAGGCTGGGTTGCTTTAAGGGAGCTGTGTTTTTGGCTTCTGGGTAACCAATAAGGTATTATAGCAGCTGTTTTGTTAGTAGCTTGGTGGATCTAAGTATTAAAATAACCACCAGTTTTGGGGATTGTCTGCCCCATTCTTTACAGTTTGCCCTAATTGAGCAATCGCAGCGTGGCCCCCCTGGGACCTCAGTCACAACTTCACATAACACGACAACTAAGGGTCAATCGATAAAATGAATAGGCAGCAGATTTGAAACAAACAAAAGGAAGTACTTCTACATACAACACACAGTCAACCTGTGGAACTCACTGCCAATGGGATGCTGTGAAGGCCAAAAGTGTAAGTGGGTTCAAAAAAGAATAAGGTAAGTTCATGGAGGATAGGTCCATCAATGGCTATTAGCCAAGATGGTCAGGGACACAACCCCATGCTCCGATATGTCCCTAAATCTCCAACTGCCAGAAGCATCTGGCACTGGTCACCATCAGACAGATACTGGGCTAGATGGACCATGAGTCTGGTCCAGTATGACCGTTCTTATATGTTGTAATGGGAACTGATGGTGGATGGAATTGTGAGTGATCCTGTGAATCTGTTGTGCAAACAGAGGTCAGAGCATAATGGAGATTTACATTAGAGATGGCAGGGTTCAGCTGCCTAAACCCTGGTGAATTTGTAACCCCATTGGTAAAAGAAGACACGGGGACATAAGAACATAAGAACGGCCATATTGGGTCAGACCAAAGGTCCATCAAGCCCAGTATCCTGTCCTTTGACAGTGGCCAATGGCAAGTGCCCCAAAGGGAATGAGCAGACAGGTTATCATCAAGTGATTCATGCCCTGTCACCCAATCCCAGCTTCTGGCAAACAAAGGCTAGGGACACCATCCCTGCCCATCCTGGCTAATAGCCATTGATGGACCTATCCTCCATGAATCTATCTAGCTCCCTTTTGAACCCCGTTATTGTATTGGCCTTCACAACACCCTCTGGCAAGGAGTTCCAGAGGTTGACAGTGCGTTGTGTGAAAAAATACTTTCTTGTGTTTGTTTTAAACCTGCTACCTATTAATTTCATTTGGTGGCTCCTTGTTCTTGTATTATGAGAAGAAGTAAATAACACTTCCTTATTTTCTCTCTCTATACCACTCATGATTTTATAGACAGATTTAAGGAGCTCATTTTCTATTCTGTTTCTCCTGCCTTATTTGTTACACCCAGTGTTTGGAAAGGATGGTTCTAATTCTTATAGAAAAGATCAAGCACCAACATGTACGTACAGGGCATGTTGGAAGCAGCAGTCCCATGCAGGATATGATCCCCAAAGCCCAGGAAATGTTAGCTGTGGATGGAAGGAACTGATTTTAGACACTGACTTTAATAGGAATCACACAGCCCAATCTCCAAGCACGACTAAGGGTCTGTCTGCAACCAAGAGCAGCAAAAGAACTCCAGGATATATTGTCTATAAAATCTCCACGGCTCCGAAACCCTCCACACCATAGAGGATGAGGACGGAGTTGGTGCCTTTATTTCCTGTAAATTGCTGGTTGGGTTGGCATTAATCTAGTGATTATTTATTATTATTTGGATAGCACTGATACCATGGTTCAAGCTTGTCTGGGCTTTAGTGGGAAGGATGCCACCTCCCACTCTTACATCTGCTCCCCTTGAGATATCTGAGCTCAGATGTACTCCCATCACTTCTGCCAGGAGCCCTTTCTTAAAAAATTGCTCACATGCCATTTGTTTCTGACAGCTGCAGCCTTCAGTGAAATGAATAACCTAATTGCGCAGCTGTGAAGAGCTCTAGATTCCCTTCAGGGAGCCATCCCTGGGTTCCTGGAAGGTCACACCCCCTCGGCAGAATGAATTCCACTTTTATTCAAATGAGGGATAATTAAGAATTCAATAATTGTGGATTTGGGAATGTCGGGGACAGAGTCAATTGCTAGCTATACAGTTTTCCTATTACTCTTCCCAATGCCAGTGCCTATCGCTCATGTACATACAGTTATAGCTACTTAAAAGACACGACCTTGGTTTAAAGCACTGAACATTCATAATTCCACAACACCCAGTAAGGTAGGTGGGTGAATATTATCCTCATTATAGAGACGGGGAAGCTCAGAAAGAGAAAGGGGAAGTGACTTACCTAAGGCCACATGGTGAGTTCAGTGGCAGAGACAGGATCAGAATCCTAGTCCTGTGTTCCTTCCTCCAGATCATACTGGCTTCCACCATCAGACAACTACAGGGCAAGCATGTGAACATGTGTCTGTGCGCACAACACCACATGTTGCATTCACAGCCAGTATCCCAGGAAAGCACACATGATATGTACCCACAAGACACACCTGGATTTCTGCCTCATGTAGACCTACTTCTCCTAAATGTGAACGCTCAAATCTCAATATCTGGGATCATCCAAAGGAATTTTCCAGGCTTTCTACTTTATTTTCATACAAAACATTTCACAGCTGGGAATTTCTGTAACTAAGTTTATACTCATTTTTCTTTTCTTTATAATTGTCCAGCAATATTCCAGAGCCAAAGGTCTAACATTTTCTTGTATTTTGTTCCTTTACTTGTAACTCAGCCATGTTCTGGTCATGAATGAACTTACAGGAAGTGGCTCCATAAGTAGCAAGGATGAGAGATTCATGGTGTTGCCTGTGCACCCTCCAGGCACACAAACCCTCTGAACAGCACTGAGCCTGAGTCCCCAGTTCTTTTTCCATTTCCCACATGGATCACACTGACATCACCATCCCCCCTCCCCCAGAAAACTGGGCAGCAAAGCAGAGTGTGGCAAATATCAGTTTTCTCCTAGATACATGCAGTCCATCTCCAGCTAACTGCTCCTGCCATATGCTCACTCTTTTTCTCTTTAAAGCCTTTGAAGCCAGTTAACTTTCTTCACACACGGGGAGGCTACCCTCTTTGATCTGTTTCTCTTCCCGATCACCTCCCCCCCAGCTCTCACACCCTGGCCAGGTAAATATGGATCCAGAGTTGTTTGTGTTGTGCCTGTCTGCTCCTCTTTAAAAAATGGCCTGGGCTGTGAACTGCTGTGTTTTTGTGCTACAGTCTCAGAGATTGGGCTGGAACCACCACACTCTTCAGACAGGAACACATTCCAGAGCTTGCACAGCATGTTTAGCTTTTACAAGATTAAGGGAATAATTTTCATGCTAACAAAAATGGCTGGAAAGTCTCAAGGAACCCACAAGTGGTTTCTCTAGCAGAAAGGCAGGGTTTTACTTGGCAGATTTCCACTGAAAGGCAGATAGAAAGTGACTTGTTTTCACGAGGGTCCTGATATGGCAGCCATCCTGCTCAATAAGGGAAAGTTTCTTTTCTGTTCGGTAGTGCTCTGGACAGGCCCCTTCCTCATAATGCAGGTGACAAATATCTCTGCTCACACTGGACTTGATGCCAGTTATTACAGTCAGACCAGAAGACTTTGCAAATGCAGAGCACTGTTGGCAAAAGAATTTCATTCACAAACTGCTCATAAATTTCCAGGCAGCTTCCAAGAATCTTCTGAGCAGCCCATGAATATAAAGAGCCTGAAAGTTCCTGGGCTGTAATTTGTCTCTCTATGTATGAGTGTTCTTGGCTGAAGTACCTGAGCTGAAGTCATCATGGGCCCAAATCACTGTCTGTCAGGCTGGATTTCTGCAGCCCTTTAGGTTGTTTCTTGCCAGTTTTCGAAGTGTTGCTGCTACTCTCCTATCTCAGGTATTTCCAACCGCTGACAAGAGCTCAGCTGCTTCTGAAGGTTTCAGACACTTGAATGGAGACACCTTTTTTGTGTTCAGTTTTTCTCCTGGAGAGGCCTGTTTCTTATGTTTGAACCATCATCTGAGACAACTGAGACTGCAAGGGAAACATCCAAAGGTCTCTGGAAGTTCAACCCAGGGGTCCCCACCTTTGCAAATCACCAGCCACCACTCAAACTCTTGTCTAGAGGACAGTAGGGGAAATACACTTAGCTGATCATTTAGTGGAATATCATGACATCCTCTTGTACAGCAACACTGGCAGATCCCATCAACACTGTCCCCAACCCTTGGAGATCACTCTGGTTCATAGAAGGCCTGCAACTGAAGGAGCAATGAGGGGGAAGGCTGAAGTGTCAGTGGTGCAGAACTCACTGCATGTCTGTTCATTTATCACAGAGAGCATTTCTGTCTCTCACCACCATGGTAGGGACAGTGGCAAGGAAGCTGCTCTCTCTCTCTCTGGCAGAGTGCGCAACAAAGTCAGGCCCAGTGGAACCATATGCCTGTTCTGTGCAGGTGGGAGAACTCCACAGCCCTCTTGCTGAGAGCAACTTCCTAGCAAGTCGGCTAAGACAACAGATTGGATTTGGGCTCTCTGGGGAATACCACCAGGTAGTATCAGGGCAGGAGGTTAAAAGTGCACCAACTCATATGGCAAACCTTCATGCTGGTGTGTTCAGTGATATGCTGGAGGAGAAGTTGTGTCCTGCCCTGCAGCAGGTTCATTCTTTCCTCCCTGGTAGACCCCCACCCTGGGCCCCAATTGCAGAGGGTTCCATTCTTTTCAGTGCATGGGCCTGGCTGCCAAGGCACCCAGTAGTCAGTATGGCCTGCACTGTCACGAGCTGTGAATGCCACACAACAGTGCAGACACTGTGAGCGCGAGTGCCTCTGGGTGTAGTGCAGGGTGCCAGTCAGTCACTGCATTCCTCACTGCAAGGAGTTTGCATCGGAAGAGACATTATTTTGCAGGGAACTCCCTCCTTGCATGTGTCTGATTAGCATGCAGTTGGAAAACCAGCGAAGGGATAAAGGAAAAAGCAATTAAGGAATGTCGCAATGAGATTGTCTTTGTGTAGCCAACACATTTTATTGGAAGTGACTGACTTTTTAAAGCCAATTCCACCTCTCATGGCCTATTAATAATCATACATTGTATTATTTGTCTGAGCTCATCAAATGCTAATAACAGGCCTTCATTGTCTGTGACAGCCCCAGGAAACCTGAGATTTTGTCACTTCAAACCCATCACCGTCATTATGCTAAATTATAGAAGTGGCTGCTGTAAGTGTTATGCCCATAGAGTTGGCTTGTGGTCCCTGAGTTCTTGCCTCTCATACCTGAACACGAAACTGGACAACTGGAGCCTTGCGGATACCTTGGGCCTTCGTAACAGAGGAAACCCAGCGAGGTGGGCAGTCTGGCTAGTCTAGCAGATAAGTGAATGACATTCATCCACCATATCATCCCCTTTGCCCCATTGCCACATCTGATGTGTGGAGCTGGCTGCCATCCACGTAGGTGAAGCTTATTCCTTCCATTACTACCTGCATAGGTAACGCTTTGGGTCTTAGTGGATAGGTCACATCTCAATACGCAGAAGCAAAGAGGACTGGAGGATTTTAGAATCCACGCCTCAGACAGATGACCAAACAAAATACATTTACTTCTGGCGGATGGAGTTTATACTCCTGCCATCTGCCCTGCGAGTGCTCCATCTGCTAGCAGCTTCAATCTCAGCAGCTGCATAAGGCTCCCTGGCAAAGTTTAAAAAGAAGAAGCAAAATCATTAGATTACTTTCCTCTTTCCAGCCACGTCTGGTGCCCTCTGCTCCAGCTTGTGTTTGGAATAGTGGCCTAAACCTGGAAAAACAGAAACCACTGAGCTATCCCCTTGATATGCCTGATGATGATAAACTGCTTCTAGCCACCTCAGCAATCTCTCACTGTCTCCTTCCGACTAGGGAGGAGAGAACTCACTTGCTGAGGAGCCTGGCACACGTGTGCGGACTGAAGGGGACAGTCCCAGTAAGAAAATGGGAAGTATGAAATCCATGGAAAGGCTGATCTGATGGGGGTTACACCTCCAAAATATGGGCAGGTGCAAACCTGACAGGCACGTCCAACGGCCTCAACTCATCCCTCCGCCACAAAGGAATTGTCAACTGCAACCCCCTGCACCCTCCGAGGCCACTGGGTCCAAAAGGATGTTCGTCCAGGGGAGACAAGCAGGGCTCAGGCCCCACCTAGGGCTAGAAAGAACAGTTTTTAATCTGAGTTTTGTGTGTCTCCTGCACTGCTTGGAGAAACCTCCTCTGACTCTGTGTCGTTGCATCCATCATGTGTTAGATTGCCATCTCAATCTGCTATGGGCACAGAACTCGACTCTTGTGTCAGAGCTGAGAGGTTTGTTTCATGCCTTTGGAAAGCATGACAGCAGCAATGTGGTTCAAGCAGGCTTGGAGGTCACACACAGAATGAGCAATGCTGATCCCTTCCTCGTAATCCACTGCTTGCACTAAGCAGCTTGGCTGTAACTCTGAACTAATTCGTCAAGTCTGGACTGAATCCAAATTCAGGTAACCAAGAGCAAGAGGCCAATCTGCACAGCAGAGTTCATTCATTCCCCTGCCACTATGTGGTGCTCCCACGCCCAGGAACACAGCAATGACTTAATCTTGCCTCAGTGTGGGGGAACGGCCAGTGACCCGGAGGTCCTTTCCAGCTCTATATTTCTTTGGTTCTGTGACGTGTTGCCACAATTCCTGGACAAAAGGCGTCTTCCCCACTAGCTCAAAAATTAGGCATTTTTTCTAACACCTTTTAAAAAGCATTTTAGGTTGCGTTTTCTCCCCAGTCACCCGAAGAAAAAAGGTGAGGCTAAGCTAGTATACTACAGCGTCCTAGTCTGAAACTCTCTACCTTGCAAACCTTTCCAACATACCCTCATCTCCCTTGGACACTCACCCTTCAGTTTAATTTGAGATCACACCAGGGTAAGTAGTTTCAGCAATCTTTAGGGCCCAAGCTGAGAATTACCCGGGTCTTCCATCTTCCTTATAGATTCTGACACAGAGGGAAGAACAAGCTCCCTGCCCACACTTGGTAACAGAATTCACAGCCTCCCCAGGGATTCCTTTCTAAGCTGCTGACTGCATCTGTTCAGTAACTCAGCCTGGCTTGCTAATCGCTGTCCACAGCGTGTCCCCAGGATGTCCCATCCTATCATAGGGCAGGGATATCAGTGAGAAATCAGAGACGAAGCTGACTGGAAATCTGATCACACTCCACACAGTTAAAACATCTCTGACAGAACTGCAAAAAGCAGCCTGAATCTCTTAACACAATCAAATGGAAAACCCAACTCAATCAGCCTGAGGTGTGAACGCAGGCCAGAGAGAGCGCAGGCATTGCTGGGGAGAGGTCTCTGCAGCACCTCTTGGTTTTATTGCTACCTTCTGCACAGGAAGGTCTGACTCACATTACTGCAGCATCAGGTGCATGGATTTGGCTGGTTCCTATGGCAGGCACCAGTACAGCTATTAATAGAGATTAAATTGGGGGGAGGGAGGGTTGCAACTTTTTCTGCACTGTCCACAAAAGCCTGAGCAAAATTTACTTTTTGGCTCAATTCCACAAAAATGAAATTTCTGTTTCTTTGCC
Organism: Chelydra serpentina; assembly: GCA_037349315.1. Lineage (NCBI taxonomy): Eukaryota > Metazoa > Chordata > Testudines > Chelydridae > Chelydra > Chelydra serpentina. The sequence goes on from JBAIAC010000040.1 coordinate 20,605,908, forward strand.
AGAACTATTTGCATGAAAAATCAGTTTTCTGAATGATGTCCCACTGGGCCATAACTGTGCCCTGCCCCTAGTGGTCCAGGCCTGAGGAAGCTCAGTCAGAGTAGAGCCTTCCATGACCTAGTGCATACGTCTGTGATGAAGGCAGCAACATAAGACTTCAAGATTACAAATGAGATCATTCCCACTGCAAGCAGATCCTGCATGCCCCGCCCCCAGCCAGCAGGGAACTCCCTCCCTGCTAATATGAGAGTCAGACAAACAAATTGATCTTCAACACACAGGACTAATCACTGAAATCAGAAGCAACACGGGATCTGCAAAAAGCTTTTTATAGTGCAGCATCTGCAGTGCCCTGCGTTACTGTTAGTGATCCAACCAAAGGAAAGTCACCCACAATCTCAGTACTGCAGAAACAGTGCTATGGTTACAAGAGAATGTGGATTCAGTTTAAAGAAATTTAAAACACAATAAAACAGAACAAACCATTGCCTCCATTCCAATAGGTGTTCAGGGCCTAGGTAATGACCCAGGCCAGCAAATACACTTGCTCTTTTTCTCAGCTGGGGTAAATTAGGCGTCCAAAGTGCAAGTTGGTTACTAACCTGATTCTTCTTCTGGCATATGCTTCTGACAGCACAAACAATGCATTAGATGAAACTAACCTGCTCAGAATATAGAGTTTATGACTGTACATTGGGTTTCAATTTTAATTAGAAGATTAAGGCTACGTCTACACTAGAGAGCTTACAGTGGCATAGCTGTACCAATGCAGTTGCACCGCTGTAAGATCTCTTGCGCACCTGCTCTGTGCCAACGGGAGAGAGCTCTCCCATTGACATAATTAAATCACCCTCAACGAGCAACGGTAGCAGCTATGTGGGCATAGCATGTCCTTTGCCGACATAGCACTGTGCAAACCACCACTTATACTGGCAAAACTTATGTCGCTCAGGGGGGTGTTTTTTTTCATACCCCTGAGCGACATAAGTGATAGTGTAGACATGGCCTAAGTGTCATCATATCCTTTATGGTAGAACCTCCTACCTGTTCAATTCACAGAGCAGGTGCAAGGATGGGGATGCCCCTGACTCCATCCTGCAGGCTTAAGTGTTTGCAGAAGACAAAGTGTAATTTGCATGTTCAAGTATCAGTACAGGAAGTGCTTGTGTGCTCATCCAATCAGGGAACCAAACAATACTATGTGACTCATTAGACCAATCACAGCTAAGCACACAGCTTGAATTTAGGATATTCATGTTCAAGCCACAGAGTAAAAATTGTGTAAAAATATTTGTAGAGTATATCTGTACAATGGATGAATTGAAGGAAATCTCTACCTGTTTTCAGAGAGCAGCTACATTCATCAGATGGATTGTTCATTGTGAGTTATTTGCTAGCCATAAAGTTGCAACTGCCATTTTTCATGAGCAAATCTCTGAGGGGGAATTTATTACATGGGTTCCTCTGAACAGAATCTGCCCATAGATAGCAGATAATGAGACATCTAACTATCGAGTCTATGGGTGCAAACCCCATCTGCATGCACATCATCTATTATTTGCAGCACAGATGGCTGTGGATACAAAATAGAGCAGCTTGGCTGAAGCTTATTTAAATTTTGGCCCAGAAAATCAGAGTTCTCAGCCATCAGCTCCTCTCAGGCTGTTTGGATACATGACTTCCAGGTGGGAGCAAGAGAATCAGGATGTGAACCCCTAACTCACCGGGTATAGTAGGAGTCCACGCCCAGTGCCTCTCGTACACTTGAGATGTAGAGTTCCAGTGCTGAATTAGTAACCGTTTGGAAGCCCACGCTGCTTGCTTCATGGATGTCCCCAGCATTCTCTGCCATGCTGTCACCCAGATAGTATTCATGAAACTTCAGAATTCCTGCAAGGACACATTAATTGCTAGCATTATCAACTGTGTGACGGGAGTGCACTGCCAGCACCTGCCAAAGCAAGCAGTACAACTATTACAAGTCCTGAGGGGTTGACATCTCCAGCAGAAATGGAGTGAAGCATGCTGTGCCGTGTCTCCAGAGGGCTTTCCAGGAGTTAGTCCAATATGCTATATTAAGACTTTGCTTTTAAAATCTGGTTTTGTACTTTGCAAATGATGGATCAAGGGAAGAAAACTGAGCAGGGCTTTAATGAGATGTTCAGAAGGCACTTACTATCACAGCAGCCTCATATGAATGATAAAACAGATGTTTCTTGCAAGCATCTACCAGGGAAATTCACATTTCAATAGCAGCATATGAAAAATGTCTATTAATAGTATCTGACCACATAAACTGGACACTGAAAGGCTGAACAAAAATGTTATTACTACAGCAGAATCTCCTTGTGTCACATGGAGATTTCTCATTTCACCCGTAACCACAAAAATAAATACATGCAAAAGGTAAAAGGTAGATTAATGCATATTAAAATACTAAAGCAAGAATATTACACAATGGGGCACATCAGAGAAAGGAAACATTCATATCAGGAGTGCAACGCTTTGTCAAGGATTCAGCTATTACTGCAGATAAAACCCTGCTCCAGTCAGACCAGCACACCCTTTCTGATATGATTAACCCTGCAGTGCTACTGCACCTGTGATCACCCTTGAAAGATTACCCTGGGCGCCCTGTTTGCAGTGGCAGCATAAACAACAAACCAAGTTGGTGAGAAGAGACGGTCAAATAAAAAGACTTACGCAACCTATTCTGTAGCAACACCCGCAAATGGATCCATTGAAATGGTCAAGGGGTGAGTAGGGAGCCCTGAGGGAATATTACCTATGCTAGAATGAGGAACCTGAGATGCCCTCAAAGTTTCTGCGTACGTATTGGAGAAGGCAAGAAGAAAGCAGAGAGCTGGAGTCAGCGCTTGAGAACTCCCACATAAGAGCCCACAGTAAGGCAGCCAAAGGTGAAACAGCAACTAGCCGCAGAATAAAGGTTTGAGAGGGAGACAGAGTCCGAGCAGACAGTGTAACCGGCACTGCCCCGCAGAGCTCAGTTACACAGAACAGCCTCCAAGGGCCTGGGCAGTTACATGCCCAAGGGTCCAGGAGGTTGTGGCTGCTCTTCTACAAGCCCCTAACTTGTGGTGGGGATGGAGGGGCCGTGACTAAATCCCTATGAATCCGTGACAAACCCTGCTCCTCCAGCAGATACCATCTTACCAGGCCCAGGTCTGTCTCCAGTGTGGTAAAACCATCAACATTTTATTATGCAAAATGTATGGTTTGAGCGGGCAATTAGTGACCATGTGTGTAACGGGACAGTAACTTCTCTTCACTCAGATCCATAAAGGATCTGAGTCACTCCTAGAGTAAGTAATTAAAGAGATACATCTAGCGAAAAAATATGTCATCCAAGCCGAAGAAGTTCATTTGTGTTTGCTTTCCTTGTTGAACCATGTTCAATGCAATCTGAATTAGTGCTCTTTATCTCTTTAGCTTTGTCATGGTGAAGGGTTACAATTATTAAATTATATACAAAAAGAACTCCTGAAGATTTACACTCATCACTTTATTAGATAATGAATAACAGCTGCCTGCAAAAAGGGATCCTCTTCAAATTAATCCTTCCTGCTCTGCTCCTCTGTGATAAATGTTTCCACATTCATATGAAGAAGATTCAGAGGATCAGACAGTTAGATGGCATATCAGGAAGCTGGGCTGTCCTCCTGTTATCTGGAATCCACTTCAATTAATATGTGTCAAATGCGTTTGGAAGCATAAAACAGAGAAATGTAATTAGAGTGAGGACTTTTTGTTACATAAAAGATTCTCTATTGGAGGTAGTGTGCTTGGAATCTCATTATCACTCTTTGCATTGCCCTGTGGGAAATCCAGACAGACTGGCTGTTGAAAAATGGGTAAATTAAGCACCTGAAAACTTTCCCATTTATGGGTGAATGTCAAAGCCCTGAACATGCTTCTCTGACTGAACTTTCCTTTCCTCTATTTCTGTACATGCCACATGTGCTGGCCTATTTGGGCCCCATGAGCCAGCCAGATCCCCAAAAGGAAGATCAGACCTCAAAACCATGAACTCCTCCTGCTCAACAGAGGGGAATGGACCAAAAGAAACATGGGTATTGAATAGTTACAGGGGACAAAGAATGAAAAATGCTGGAAGAAAGTGTAGGCCAGATGGTCAAAACAAGGGTACAAGAAAGGAACACTGAGCTGAGAAGCCCAGGTAGCACCCACCACTCCACAGCAGAAGCCACCCAGAGGAATCTGCCTGGATGCACGGACAAAGAAGTGAACAGAAATTGGCTCCTCTCCACAGTCCCAGAGAACATCGCAGTCCAACTCCCTCTTCCTAGCCTGGTAAATAGCCATCTTGCCCAGCGCCAGGACGACGATGACAGGGAGGCTCCGAGATTTTGTGGGGCCACACACAGGAAGTACATAAATAAAAATGTGCAGGGAAAGGTGCAGCCAGAGCTTCAACAGGAGTTCCTGGAGGAGGCAGGAAACAGGCTGCAACAGAGGGTTGCCAACTCTGACTGAAGCTATTCCAAGAGATGTTTTCCCCAACATGATGTAATGTCATTAATTGTATTGTACGTATTCAATGGTGATTCCAGTAGATGCCCAGCCAACCCAGGAGGGTTGGCAACCCTACTGCAACCTGGTGCACTGAAATAAACAGGCTCTAGAGTCTCTCTCTTGCCACAGAAAGGACAGGTGTCATGGACTATGTAAACTGCACCAACACCACATCTGTGCTCATGACTCCATGAAGAAGCTGCCAACTTATGTCCTTAGTGGTCCCTGGAACCAAGAGGGCAAGGTGACAGACTGACAGCTCTGGGGTCATGTCAAGACTTTCCCTCTGGTATGGCACAGTACACCAGTGTGAACCTTCCCCCCCTTCCCCACTGACCCACCAGCATGCCTTAGCCCTGACCAGGGGAGGCCTCCCTCTCTAGAGTTAAGAGGGGAGTCCAGTCTCCATGGTGGGCTCTATCCTGGCCTGCCCACAATGGTGCTATGAAGCATTGGTTTCTGTAGAGAGGATATTTGTACACTAGGAGCTGGACAAAGCCCCCATCTCATTTTACCAGGGCCCCCAAAACAGCCATCAGATGGAGACACCTTTTAGTTACTACTGTCTTCAGGCCAAATGCCTCCCTAGAGTAACACCAGTGACTACAACAGAATTAGAGCAGAGATGAATTTGGCCTGTGGGTGTGCATTCAATCCAGTGCCCTCAAGGTGAAAGGCTGCATATCCAATTACCAATCCCCTGAGCCAGCCTGCCTCTTGATCCAGCTTACACGGATGATCCTATTTTCCTGCTTTCATGATAATATTAGATAAAGGATGAAAGAAAGTTCCCACAGCAGCTGCCAATTCCCATGTACAGGGGACAAGGGCTCCATTCCCTCAGCACCTCTGCAGCTGAATTTCAACCAAAGCTACCAAGATTTAACTGAATTTCCAGCATGAGCCGAGTATCAGTCACAGTAAAATGAGTTGTGGTGAGCAACTGCAGAATAAGCACCCTGAAAAAATGTCACAGCACTATCAGAGAGCGGGGAGCGTAAGGAGTGTCAGCAAAGCACACTACACAATCCAGGGCCTATTTCACTTTACAAAGTGAGGCTTTGGGTGCCAGGCCCAGCCTCTGGGTGGTGAACAGGACGAGAGCCTAATGGGTCTGTCCCAACTCTGATTTCTAGGATTCCCCCTTGGCAGGCTTTGCTAGTTGGCTCTAATCTACAGAAAAGAATCTCACCTGCCCCAGGAGCAAGCAACCAGCTGTATAGGTAGCCGGCAGCCAGCGAGTAGTAGAGAACGAGTCCCCTCTGGCCATTCACAGTCTCCAGAACCTGGTCAATGGTGACGGGGGAATAGGGGTCAGAGTCCTGCTGTCCAGTCTGACGTTCCACCAGCAAGTCCGCAAATGCTCTCGTTCTCCCCCTTTCTGCCACAGCCAGGGCTTCGTCATGGTGACCTGTGAAGAAGAGCAACAAGTTAGGGAACAAAGACATGTCTCAGGCCTGCACCAGACACTGCAGAGCACTGTAAAGGGGTAGAGAGCACGGCAGTTATTTCAGTCCCAACCAGCACCACAGAATGGCTGGGCAGCAGAACCCCAGGTCACAGGGCAGCAGACGGTCTTTGTTTCCTCAGCAACCCCAAGCATCCTGGCTGGCTGCTCTGCCATCGAACACAGCCTGCACATTGCTTCTTCCCAGGCTATAACCCAGTGCCCTTGGGGACTCCCTGGAACATCAAACATCCGAGATACCCAGTACCTCGGGCACAGGATCTGTGCTACACTTGGATTCGTAAGCTGTCCCTTCAGTGTGCCAGACCCCAAGAGGTCAACTTTTCCCCAAGGGCAGGCCACATGGCCTCCACACCTCTGAAACGGCACCTCTGGGATCTAGTGCTCCTGCTTCTCACTGCAAGCTCTGTCCAGAGTCTGACTGAAGCAGACTGCTGTTCAGAGACTTTTATGCTCTTCAGGGATCAAAGTAGCTCAGCAAGTATCTGCAGAGACTCCAGGCAGCCTTTTCAGACAGAGTAGGGTTCATTAGTCAGCTGTAACCCAGCCTCAGGAAGTCCTTCGGTGAGCTAGAGAGGCAAAGGTAAGAGAGTTCAGACTGGCCAATGCCTGGGCTACACCGAGCCATGCTGCTGTAGAAACCATCCAGGCTCTCTCTCTTTCTTGATCTCTTTGCCTGTCAGTCCCAGGTGAGCTTGTGTGTCTCTGTGAGCCCACTTCTTATCACTGCCTCCTGTCGCCTCTCAGTCCTGTGTCCTCCTGCTGCAAAGCCATGCTGAGTTCATGTGTTCACCTTGCCAGAACTTCCTGTTGTAAAGTGTCAATCACTCAGTCCTCAGCATTCCCATTGTCTTTCCGGATCTGCCACTGATAAAGACTGAATGATTCCAATCCATAACGACGCATTCCTATCACCCCAAACACCCAAACACATCATGTCTCCTGCTCTGCACCAGGAGCAGAATTTTAACTCTTCTGCACCCACTAGGTAGTAATGCCAAGGCAATATGTACAGAGTCCTACAGATAGTTCTTAAAAATATTACAGACAATTCCTCCATTCGTCACACTCTTCTTTAATCGTCTAAGGTTTTAATCCCACCCTCATCCCCATGGGTCCGATTACCTTCCAGTCCTGCATTAAGCAAGGTGACTCTCATCCATTGTGTGTGGTTCACTCTCTCCCCAGGCCTCCAGAGGATTATCTGTGCTGGGAAGTGGTTTGCTTTGGTAGGGTGTTAGCCAGGCTGCTCTGTTTGTATTAGCAAAGGTAGGCTGAAGAAGTACACCTGGCACTGGGAGCAGAAGCTGCTGGCTTGTGAAGGGGAATCTCCTACCCAAGCCTGTAAGGGAAGGGTCTACACACAAATGGGAGGGAGATGAGTGCTGCTGTGGGCTCTGTGATGTGACCCAGCACGGCCCTGGGAGGCACAGGAGTGAATTGTATACAAGCGAGGGGCTGAAGGAAGTGCTGCTGAGAGGGGAAAGCAATGGAATATCAGGGAAAGGCCATCCTGAACTATGCCTCATCCCAGGATCTCAGTGCTTTGGGCAAATGTTAAGTGCAGCCTCTTTGGGGGAGGCTGGAGGCTGAAGACTGTTCAAATCGACATCAACAGCTGGGAAGAGCTCGCCCAGGACAGATGCAGATGGAGACACGCTCTGACCACTGGATTGAAAACTGGCGAAGACAAGCTGCGGCAGCTTGCCGAGGAAAAGTGGGTTCAACGAAAAAGGAAGCAGCGGCTCCAACCCACAGCTGACACCGCCTTCAAATGCAGCAGATGCAATCGAGACTGCCACTCTCGTGTGGGGCTCCACAGCCACAACAGATGCTGCACAACCATCAACTAAACATTCCCTATGGGCGCATATCCATCGTCTCTCGAGACTAACGGACGTCAACAAGTGCAGCCTCACAAGGCTTCTGTGAGGAATTATCCTCACATTACACAGGGGTAAGGCTAAGATTTTGTCATGGTTATTTTTACTAAAAGTCACGGACGGGTCATGGGCAATAAACAAAAATTCATGGAAGCCTTGACCTGTCTATGACTTTTGCTGCTGTAGGTCCATGGTTTCTCCTGCCACTGTGGTGGCTGGGAGCTTTGGGGTTCTCGCCCCGCCCCACTCTTCCGCGAGGCTGTTGACTGTCGCTGGATCCTGAGGAGGCTGTCGTCAGTCGCTGGAACCCTGAGGAGGGCCCCTGAGGCGGCTGTGGCCTGTCACTGGAACTCTGCCAGTGGATCCTGAGGAGGCTGTCGCTGTTGCTGGAACCCTGAGGCGGCTGTAGCCTGCCGCTGGATCCTGAGGAGGCTGTCGTCAGTCGCTGGAACCCTGAGGAGGGCCCCTGAGGAGGCTGTTGCCTGTCACTGGATCCTGAGGAGGCTGTCGTCAGTCGCTGGAACCCTGAGAAGGACGTCTGTCGCTGGAACCCTGAGGAGGGCCCCTGAGGCGGCTGTGGCCTGTCACTGGAACTCTGCCAGTGGATCCTGAGGAGGCTGTCGCTGTTGCTGGAACCCTGAGGCGGCTGTGGCCTGTCGCTGGAACCCTGAGGACGGCCCCTGAGGCGGCTGTGGCCTGTTGCTGGAACCCTGCCGGAGGCTGTCGTCTGTCGCAGGAACCCTGAGGAGGGCCCCTGAGGCGGCTGTGGCCTGTCGCTGGATCCTGAGGAGGCTGTCGACTGTCCATAGCTGGAACCCTGAGGAGGGCCCCTGAGGCGGCTGTGGCCTGTCACTGGAACTCTGCCAGTGGATCCTGAGGAGGCTGTCATCTGTCGCTGGAACCCTGCCAGGGACCCACTGGCTGCTAGCTCCAGTCCCGCAGCCCTAGGGGCTGAAGCAGAAAATGTCACGGAGGTCTCTGGAAGCCACAGATTCCATGACTTTCGTGACATAAACATAGTCTTACACATGGGGAAACTGAGGCACGGAGCGCAAAAGGACTGGCCCAGCTTGCCAGCAGCAGAGGCACAAAAAGGCACAGGAGCCCTGACCCCAGTCTCCTGTTCTAACTACTAGACTAGAAACACTTGAGAGGAACTGCACACCTGGAACTTGGGTCAAACCCTGGAGCCAGGGAAGAACTCAGATGCCTAGTTCCCAACAGCCCCGGGCACCACAGATCTCTCTTACCAAGGCTGACGAGCACTCGCTGCAGGGCCTGGTAGGATGATGTCTGCAGGTCGAAGAGCGATAGCTTGTAGTCTGTGCTCAGCTGCACCTCGTGGCGGATGGTTTCAAACAGTGCCGACGCCCTATAGAGCTGGGAGAGGAGAACAGCCCATGGTGACACTCCGAACCGCAGCTGGCCCAGCATGCAGCCACTGGCACTACAGTGAGGGGAGTGGGGAGGAGAGGGGAAGAAGCTGGGACCAACATGCTCTCAGCTGGGGTCAGGTCTGCCCCATCCAGTCCTGGTCTGCAAGCAGCTCATCACACCCACTACTGCAGTGTCCAAGGCAGAGGGGCTGGCCACTCTGTAGGGGAAGAGACGCAGCTGTGCCCAGGGAGAGAAGGCCAGGAGACTGCACTCAGGTGGGCAGTGACAAGTCATCTCTGAACAGGCACCAGGTGTAAGAAGGGACCACACCCTGACACATTACAGGGGATGAGAGATCCTTCTACTACTGGAGCTGCTGCCTACCTGGTGCTGGGCCTCCTCCAGGTTCCCACTAGCCCAGAGGGAGAGGCCCAGGCCATGGCGGATTTTGGCTTCATCTTCTCTACGCCCCAGCTGTTCCGCCAGTCTCAGTCCTGAAAGAGAAGTGGAGAAAGTGAAGACGAGAAAAGATTCCCTGCTGCTGGGTGAGGGTAGGGTTGGGACGAAGGGAGTGGTGTGTTCAGGCTGCAGACAGGAGTAGGCTCAGGCTGGGTCCCGGCAGTGCTAGTAGGGCACTCATCCGTGTGCTGGTGTAACTGATGTGCTGAGGCTGACAGCACCTTGAGAAGTGCTGTACGTGCTCCCTGTGCTGTAGGAGTCAGTGGGTCAGCAGGAGGGGTGAGTGACATTAACACAAGGGGTGCGCCAGCACAAGCAGCAGGGAGCAGGCTAGCAGGAGTGCATGGCGAGGACAGGAAGAAGACACCAGAGCTAGGACACAGGCCCTTCCTCCATGCCACTCCAGCCTCTCCCCACACACAACAGGCAGCCCCTCACCATAGCCGTTTGGCTTTTAATCCTTCAAACACTGCAGACGAGCAAAACTGCACTGAGCTGCCAAGTGCTGCTGGAGTCCTCCCTCCTCTCTCTCAGCTGCTAATACATCCAGCTAACCAGGACAGGCCTCAGGACCCGCCCTTGCCCCAGGTCTCTTCCAACACCTTTCTGGCAGACATGAGGGTTCTCCTGCAGCTAGAGGCGGGGCAGGGATTCTAATCTGACCTACCACAGGAACATCCATTTCAGTTCCAACAATGTCCACAGGCATTCCCTACAATGCCCCAACACGTCACACCTCCACGGGCCCCAGTCATGTCAGATGCATCCAGCATGTTAGTCTCAAGCATCGCAGAGAATGTAAGGGAAAGGCCCAGGCTGGGTAAGGGCTGCTGGGCTCAGCTGCAGAAGAGTGGCCTGCAGGGATTCTCAGCAGCTGGAGCAGCAGGAAGGTCACCTCCCGTCAGGAAAGGGGGCTGCACTGATTCCCCCCCCACCAATTTAACTGAAATTCCCTCTACTATCCTGAAATCCTGCTCGGGTCAGTTTCCAGGAAATCCAGGCTAACTCATGTAATTAATCTACGAGTCTGCAGTCAATCCGTTCAGCTTGTCTTCTTCCTCACACTGCTGCCACCATGCTGAACCGACGACGCTTTTATCCTGGGAGATGCTGCAGCAGCAGCAAGGGGAAGGCATGCAAGGCTGGACCAATGGGGTCCCTCCAGTTGTCCCCTGCTCCCAGCCGCTCACATCATCCCCCACAACATGGTGCAAGGTTGAGAGGCCTCTTACTTTTCCAGCTCTGAGCCCCACCCCCACTTTAATCTGAAGGGGATAAACAGGTAGCTCCCAGCTGAGGCCAGCTCAGCCCAGGTGGGCTACGGGGCTGTTTGTCCTCAGTACAAACAGGCTTTGTGGACCCAAGTCATTCCCTGGCCTGCCATGTCACCATGGTTTCCCTCTCTTGACTCAGGGCAGACTGGCTTTACAAAGAGACTTAAGCTGCTCGGAGTGAAGTTTAGTGATGAATCCTCCCCCTGCAAGGCACTCACTGACCTTTAAAAGCGTTGCCATTCCCTTGTCTGTCACAATGTGCTGCTACATGAAGGTCTGGGCGGCCTGGCCGCTAATGAAGGGCACAGTGCCCTGGGGGATAACTGCACAGGTCTGCAGGAGACTGTCAGAGCTAGCGAATGTCTTAGACACAAGTACTCACATTCCTACATCTCGCTCCCTTTCACACAGACATGCCCTCTTCCCCATCCCCTGCAGTCGTAAAGCCACCGGATAATTCATCCACTCACCTTCCTGCAAGTACATCACAGCCTGAGAGTAGTTCTGCAAGGCATGGTGCGTCCTCCCGAGGCTGCTGTAGGACACGGTTTTGGCCACTAAGTCGTTCATTTGAGCTGCAATGCTGAGATGTTGCTCCTGATAAACCACTGCCCTCTCATAGGTGCCCAGCGACTCGTACGTTAATCCCAGGTTCCCATAGGCCCTGCCCTGGCATGTGGGATTGTTGGTCTCTTCTGCAATCTGCAGGTCCAGCTGGTGGTACTGCAGGGCCGTGTCATACTCGCCCATTTGCTGATAGACTCCCCCCAGGCCGCAGGCGGCGTCGCTCTCCAGAGACCGGTCTTTCATGTCTCGGGCGATGTGGAGCTGCCGTTCCAGGCAGGAGATGGCTTGCTCGTAATTTCCCAATTGGCTGTGCAGACTCCCCAGCTCCCCATAGGCTTGGGCTTTGTTGAACGCCTCCCCGAGCTCATGGGCCACCACGAGCCTCTTTTCAAAGCACACAAGAGCCTGCTGCAAACTTCCCATTGCCCTGCGTGGAGAGAAAAGGAGCATTTATCTTGCCTGGGCAGGTGTGACATGAAAACCATCTTTCACTGTCACCTCCTACAGAGAACCCCTGCTCTGCAGCCGGCTTAAATCTGTCATGGCCCTGCTGCCAGATGGAGGGGAATTTCAGAGCTACCATCAGTGAATTTGCCAGTGAACTCTGGAGTCAATGGTACGAGAGACCCTGAAGGCCACAATCCATCCCAAAAAATTGTCCAGGCTTCCTCTGCATCCCCTGTAAACTCCTCAATCCAGCGGGCCTGGGGCAGGGAAACAAAGTTTCATTATTCAGGGTAACAGCACGGCCTGAATAACCTTCCCTCTCGCCATCCAGACAGCTTTGTCGTTCCACACTACCTGGTAGATACTGCCCTGCACAGCTGTACACATACAGCCGTACAGCTCCCCTACAGCCGTACATGTACACCCCCACAACCCTCCCGCACCACCCAGACAGCTGTGTCGTTCCACACCACCCAGTGTGTACACCCTTCCCCACACAGCCGTACACATACAGCCAGCCGTACAGCTCCCCTACAGCCGTACACGTACACCCCCACCTCCCCGTCGCCATCCAGACAGCTGTGTCGTTCCACACCACCCAGTGTGTACACCCTTCCCCACACAGCCGTACACATACAGCCAGCCGTACAGCTCCCCTACAGCCGTACACGTACACCCCCACCTCCCCGTCGCCATCCAGACAGCTGTGTCGTTCCACACCACCCAGTGTGTACACCCTTCCCCACACAGCCGTACAGCTCCCCTACAGCCATACACGTACACCCCCACCTCCCCGTCACCATCCAGACAGCTCTGTCATTCCACACCACCCAGTGTGCACACCCTGTCCCACACAGCCATACACCTCCCACAACCATTCATCCCTCCATCCGTACACATACAATTCGACAGCCATACACCCCACACACAATTGTACGCATATAATTCCACAGCCGTACACCCCCATCTGTACACATACATCTCCACAGCAATATATCCTACACATATCTCTACACATACACCGCTAGTTTCCCATTTACCCTCACTGCCGCCCCCCAAATCTGTACACATATACCCCCATAGCCCGCCGCAAACCCTTCACATCCACTAGCCCCCTCACATCCGTGCACATACACCCCAGACAGAGCTGTACAAATACACCCCGGCAACTTCCATATACTCTCCACAGCCATACACCCCTGACACACGTGTACAGAGACACCTGAACAGCACCCCACCTACCTTTCACAGCCGCACACCCCTATTCACATACACCCCCACAGTCATATACCCCCAACACACATCTGTGTACACATCCCCCACAGCTCTACACCCACACATCCGTACATGTAACCCCAACCCACACAAATGCATCTGTAAAGTTAACCCTCCCCATGTACCCATACTCCTATCTCTCACAGCTGCACACATACCCTGCCCCATACCCACGCCCCAGCTACCCATCCACCTCTGTTTAAACACACACCCCCGTCTATCTCCCCCCAGCACAAACACAGCTTGCTAGCTGGTGACTGCCCAGTGTGAAAGAAATCCAGCATATTGTCTTGTTCTCAGGTTCTGTGTTCTCAGGTTGGTTCCCTGACACTAACCCCTGTTGGGAGCATGTGCACCCATATAGTGTTGCTGTGACACTGCTCACCACTGAATCACGTGAATAGTGATGGTATAATCAGGTATTTTCACTCATTCACTTTCAAGACACTTCTCATTAACAAAGGCCATGCAATACTCCAGCCTTTGGCATTTGTTACCTGTGTCCATTTCCCAGGCCCCGATAGGCCTTCGCCTGGTCTTGCATGCGATTTAAACTCTGAGCTACAGATAAGTACTGTTCATAATACTTTATGGCTTCTTCATAATCTCCTAGAGCCTCATAACAATCCCCCAGGTTTCCGTATGCCCGGCCTCTGTCCAGCACAGCTTCGTTTCCACTCAGCTGCTGTAGCATGGCCAGCTGCTGCTCAAAGTACCCAATAGCTTCCTCCATGACGTTCATGTTCATCTTGGTGATGCCCATGTTGCCATAGACTTGGGCCTCTATACTGGGGTCCTTCAGCTTCTGTCCAAGGTCCAGCTGTTCTTCATAACACTTGAATGCCATGGTGTACTTCCCAAGGGACATGTACACTGCAGCAAGGTGGCCATGAGCTCTGCATTCACCCGGCATATCCCCTAGTTCCTGGTAAACCTCCAGTTGCTGTGTATGGTACCCCAAGGCCTTGTCATATTTCTGTATCATCTTGTACGCAGAACCCAAGGCTGCATAGGCACTGGCCTCCAACCTCCTGTCTTTGACATGATGGGCTAAGCTCAGCTGCTGCTCATAGAATTTTATTGCACCATTTACATCTTTTTTACATACAAAAATATCCCCCAGGTTCCCAAGAGCCCGGAATTTGGCTTGGGAATTGTTCAGAGACTGGGCCAGAGACAGCAGGTACTTCTGGCACTCCTCGGCTTTGCTGAAGTCCATTAAGGCCTTGAACGCCAGGCCCAGGTTGCAGTAGGCCTTGGCTTGGCTCAGCTTGTCGTGTAGATCCTTTGCTAAGGCGAGATCCTGCTCGTAGTACTTTACAGCCTCCTCATAGTTCCCAAGGCAGTAATGGGCATAGCCAAGGTTGTGGCAAACTTTCCCCTCCCCCTCCATGTCCTGCAGCTCAGGGGACAGGCGCAGGTATTGCTCATAGTACGGGGCTGCCTGCGCGTACTCTCCTCGCGAACAATGGAAGTTGCCCAGGTTGCTGAGGGCCCGGGCCTCGCTCTGTATGTCCCGCAGCTCCCGGGCGATGTTGAGGTGGTTTTGGTAGTGCTGCAGGGCCCGGTCGTGGGCGCCTAAGGCCTGATATGCCACCGCTAAGTTCCCGTGGGTGGATGCCTGCGAGGCCCGATCATTCACTTCCATAGAAATCTGCAGCTCCTGCCGGTGGTATTTCACAGCGTGGTCATACATGCCCAGGGCATTGTACGCATTGCCCATGTTGCCATAGGCCCTGCCCTGAGCACCATAGTCATTCAGCTCCTGGGCGATGGACAGGTGAGTCTTGTGGAGTTTCAGGGCGGAGTCGTAGTCGCCTTTCATCTGGTGAATGATGCCTGAGAAATAACAGAAACAGAGATTACAGAGATAAAGAAACCCCCACAGTGCCGCCCCCAGCCACACACACTGTCCCTCCCCCACAGCCTCACACGACAACCTGTCCCACACACCACCCCCAGCCCCATAATGCCTCCCCTCCCCACACCACCCCAGCCCCATAATGCCTCCCCTCCCCCACAGTGCTGCCTCTGCCCCCCACACCGCCCCTCCCCCAGCCCCATAACGCCACCCCTCTCCCACAGTCCTGCCTCTGCCCCCCACACCGCCCCTCCCTCACAGCCTCACACGACAACCTGTCCCACACACCACCCCCAGTCCCATGATGCCTCCCCTCCCCCACACCACCCCAGCCCCATAATGCCTCCTCTCCCCCACAGTGCTGCCTCTGCCCCCCACACCGCCCCTCTCCCAGCCCCATAACGCCACCCCTCCCCCACAGTGCTGCCTCTGCCCCCCACACCGCCCCTCCCCCACAGCCTCACACGACAACCTGTCCCACACACCACCCCCAGCCCCATGATGCCTCCCCTCCCCCACACCACCCCAGCCCCATAATGCCTCCTCTCCCCCACAGTGCTGCCTCTGCCCCCCACACCGCCCCTCTCCCAGCCCCATAACGCCACCCCTCCCCCACAGTGCTGCCTCTGCCCCCCACACCGCCCCTCCCCCACAGCCTCACACGACAACCTGTCCCACACACCACCCCCAGCCCCACAGCACTGCCCCTTCCCCACAGCGCTGCCCTCAGCTCCACACACTGATCCTCCCCCGCCCCACAGGACAACCCTTCCCCACAGCGCCACCCCCAGCCGACACACTGACCGTTCCCCACAGCATGCTCCTTCCCCAACCCCACACACCAACCCTCCTTCAGCCCCACACACCGACCCTCCCACACAGCACTGCCCCCAGCTCCAGACTCTGCCCCTCCCTCACAGCACCGCTCCCAGCCCCCCACACCACCCCCAGCCTCACACTGCAACCTTCCCCTTTGCAAACATTCACAAACAAGCCTGTGGCTCCAACACCCGCTGCTGAAGAGGGCACTGCACAGCACGAGATCTGGGCCAGGAGGACAAATGCAAATAGGTGGCAACTGTGAGCACCTCACCCCACAGAGAAGGAATCTGCTGACACCAGAACACATGACAACAGGCATCTCGAGGGTGGAAGGAGAGAGGATGCCGTGGGAGGATGAGAGAGGGACGGGCTTCCACAAGTCCAGTAGACACCGGGCGCTACGATTAGGCAGCGCGTTTGATCAAGCTCTTGTTTTGTACTTACAAACACAAATGCGAAGACAGATGGCTTTACACGCAGGGCTGGAATGCGATAGCTGAAATTTGCTTTCCTGGGGCAATTTGGAGCTTAACAGATTCATTTTTTAAATTCATATTGGATTGAAAAGCACAAGTCCCAATATGTACTCTGGCCAGATTAACCGTATTTCTATCAAAGCAAGTTGTTCTATAAATTCTACTCATTTTCCTACCAACATGAGTCTTCAGGATAAGGCAATTTACAAGACACGGGCAGAGTGAAATAGGATTTAAATAACGAGGCCTGGGCTGCTGCTGACAATTCTCTTTTTTTGCACTGTGTGAACAAATGTAAAGTTTATGAAATGGAGGGACTGATGGGACTAGCCTGAGTGGCCAAGTGCCATGCAAGCTCTTCCCACAACTGTGCCAATGCCCGCCCCCCCAATCCTGACCTAGCATGCCCCTTACTGTTCCATTCCTGGGACCCACAACTGTACCACTGCACCTCAGCTCTTCCCTCTAGCACCGCCTATTATTCCTGTCCTGGGGCTCCTGCCCTTCAGTCCTAACCTGCAGTTTCCTGATATGCCAGTCTTGGGACAGCAGATCTGGACAAACATCACATGAAACTAGGATGGGTCTCACCTGTTTCACATGTGCCCTACGTGGGATCTGAAACCAAGGCTCCTGAGCTCTCCCTCATTACACCCCCAAGCCTCAGAGAATCCATTCTCACATACAAAGCATTGAGGTGGGAAGACATCTCGGGATCCATGATAACATGAGACTTTATAAAACAGATTTAGATCTGACCCTCATATACTTTTAAAGACACTATCTTGCCCTCCTCCATCTGGGAGCTGGGAAGCTTTTACAAATACCAGCTAACACCTGCATAACCCCACTGAGAGGCAAGCAATGGATACATAAGTATCACCAAACCTACCACTGAAATGTAGCTACAGCAGGGTATAACAGGAAGGAAAGAAGAATCATGTATCCAGCAGAAAGGGGCACTTAGGTACTGGAGATAGTGTAACTACCAAGGTGGAATTTAACCAGGACACCACATTAATTAAGAGTTAATATTGTGAAAGAACAATCATTGGAAAGATACCACATTGTCCTTAGGAGCTCTAAAGAGATAAATGAACTAGGACATCTGCACGGGAAGAATAAGGGGTGGCCAGGTTGGGAATAAGTAGCGCCTCTGATGGCTGTAAAGAGGGGCACACACTTCTCTGTTCAGTTTGCTAATTACTTTTTCTCCTTTCAGCCAGCTTTTCCATGTGCCTTGGCTCAGCAGAGCTTCCATGACATCAGTGTGAGAGCCAAGCCCATCCCAAAGTGACATAATGCAGCAGGCTCCTCGTATGGAAAAGCTAAAACCACATGGCTCACTGAAAACCACAACTGAGAAAGATTTGGTTTCCAAAATAAAGGGACTGGTAAACATTTCCTAACCTGTTCCTGCTGCATGGAGAACAATTCCTCTGAGGTGCAAAACATGTAACCACTCCCCATCATAGGCAGTATAGTCACAGTGAACCCCACCCATCTCCTCCAAGGGAGCAACCATCAGATGGGGAGATCCTTCATATAATAGCTGCACGGAGGGCAATGGGGCTTTGTGTGCAAAGGGCATGGGTAGGGCAGAGGTTGTACAAATGCACAGGAGAGACTTTATTTGAGATGCTTTCAGGGGGGTTATGAGTTAGGGTAACTATATTTTGAAATAAAAACCAGAACCTCTGTCCTGGGTCAGGTGGAGAAGGTGGCTGAGGGTTGGCCTCACGAGGGAGAGAGGAAGAGATGCTCATTCTTCCAATGCCCTCGGCCAAGAAATGATGACATCCTGAAGACTTGCCTGGATATGCAGGGGAGGGAACCCTTGGTCAAGGACTCACATGGAGGGGGGCTCACTTGAGGTCAGACTCTCAACATGTGACAGGCCTGGTGGGGGAAGCTCCTTGGGGTGCACGTCTTCAGCCAGCCTGGGAACATTGCCACTGACTCAGCCACCCACCAACTCCCAGAGGGGCCCTGAGTTCAGGCATTTTCAAAACCCAGGACAAAACTCAGAGTCACTGGAAGAGGCCATGAAAACACTCCCAGCTTCCTGGGGGGCACAGTCATGAGTTACAAGTGGCTTTGAACGCTGCAGACTCAAGGGGAAACAAGCTCATTCTATGGGGAGGAAACATTCCCATGGACACCTTCTCCAGGCAAACACAAGTTCACACTTATCCATCTGGGCAAAGTCCCTCCTGTGCCTGGATTTACACATACCCTCATGGCCATCAAGACAGGAGAAGGAAGAAACAGAACCAATCACCAGGGAATTGCAGCCGTCCCACATCTGCCCCAAAGCTGCAAAAAGCAACAAGCTCTCCTTTCTGTGGGATTAAGGTCAGCTGCAGGCTCCTTTGGCAACTGTGAGCAGCCCTGGCTGTTCTGGGAGAGTAATAGCCAGTGACATTCACACACAACGATTCAGTGCAGAATTTCCTAGGAACGCTCACTAGAGTGTCCAGGAGACAGGCGTGACTCTTCCAGCAGTTTTCTGCCTACACACCCCCAGCGGCATATTCACCCCACATGTCCAAGACACCCCAAAGCTGCAAGACAATCGAATACACCTACCCACACAAACATGACAAAACCCTGAATACTCACCCACCGACAGCCTAGACCCACTTGTACCCAAACAGCCCACACCTCCCACCCCCCAGCGACAGCACATGCTCTCAGATTGCTTCCCATGCACAGTACACCAGCAACTTACCTGCTTGCTGGATCACATGAGACCCAAGGCCATTCACTATCAGGCACTATACCAACGGCATTAAGTTACCAAACGTAAACCCTGCTCAGAAAGAGCAGCCACCAATCATTGCCCAGACTGGAGTGGCTTCTGCGGGGTGTTAAGGATTTCATCAATGAGACTTATTGGATGCAAAAGTACATTCGTAAATCGCTTCTTCACACAGCACAAATGCCTCATTAATCCTAAGGGCATCAGGCTTGGAAATAATACAACCCAGCACCAACGTTTCCGGGAGCAGAGCAAGAGCCCCAGAAAGGGGATAGGTGCTACAGCCCATCACTGTCTCTCCGGGGTTTTCAAAGGCCAGCAGTCGAGCAGCACCAGAGGGCTCGGACTGGAGATGTTTTGGAGGAAGACAAAAGGAAGGGTAGACAGGCGGAGGGAGGAGTGGTGTGGAATGTGATCACACTCAGAGGAACTGGGAATGACATAAGAACTCCAGCTTCACTTACATCACATGGATGAAAATGTTCACAAGAAACGGGACTCCATGACCCAGCCCCACAGATCTTTGGAAAGAAGGTGGGGGCTCAGATGTGCACACCCTATCAAAGGTGTGCATGCACCTATGAAGAGGGACACACTTCGCAATGGAGATCTGGCAGCCTCAGCAGGGTTCAGTAACAGATCTCGTTTCGGTTCTGAACAGGAGGCCAAACTGTGCCATTTTATGCTCATTTGCTGTGTTGCCATTGGTGGTTTGGTCCCCTTCCTCACACCTCTTTCCTATCACTGCAGCCCCTCAGTTGCCCAATCTCACTGCCCATACCCAACATATTTGGCTTCCTTCTCCCTTTACCGCCCCCCCCATTCCCCTCATAAATAAATTCCTGTTCTCGCACACTCCATCCTCAAGTATGCCCTAAAATTAAGTTCTTCTAACAAATGGATACAGCCATGCCCCTACCCTGCTGCCCCCTGGATCACTCCGCATGGATGTCGTGTCCTGCTCCCCATGCCCAGGGCTGCTTGATGTATTTTGAGTTTGTGAGCAATCTGGAGCAGGGACTCTCTCACTACCTCTGTCTGTCCAGTGCCCAGCATAAGGAAGCCCAATCCTGACTGGCGTCTTTGGGCGCTACCACAACAGCAATGGAACTACTCCGTAAACGGCTTGGTGACAGAGGCCCATTGGTGGCTCACTACCCTGTGTCAGCAACTCACTACACCCAACACGCAGTTTTCATAATCTGTATGTAAAAGGTGTCATGTAAGGAATCGTATACAAACGCTGGTCCTGAAAATCGTGGTTTGATGTAACAAAGTGTTCTTAATAAGTGCTAAAATTATGTTCTTAAAATGTGATTAGCAATGAGTAAGCACACTCTGCCTTAGACAGAAGAACGTATATTTGCTTTTCTGACCAGCCTGTTTGTCAGGCAGAGACAATGAAGGTACATTTACATATAAGGTATCAAAGCTATCAAGCCATTCCAAGCTGCTCTCCCGCACCTTACCCTCCCCTTGAGTCAAGCCAGCTACTGGCCTCACCACACACTGGGGAAAATGATGTTTTACTGACACATTTCAGATGGAGAGATCAGGTTCAAAATGATGGGGGTTTGTCGCTGCTAAGAAATGGGTGTGGGCTTGCAGTGAGCTGTGCAGGAATGAAAGGTGTGTGGCAGCAGTATGACCAAGAGGCCCCTGTCACCTGACTACTGGGCTCCTGGAGTAAAGCCACCATCAGGAAGAAACTTACTCAAATCATGCAGATGGCAGGAGATGCCCATCAGGCCTTTGAAGAGCAGCCAGAACTGGACAGCTGCAATCAATTCCTCTCTCCCCTTTGCAATGTTCCTATTTCATATACCACTGTGTGGACCGTATAAACTGCTCAGCTTCCCAGCCTTCAGCACCCGCAGGAAGCTGAAATTTCCCTCTGTGAATGGAGTGAGACATCACAGAGAGTTTATCTGTACATGAAAGGCTGACAAATATAAATAACATGAGATTAGGAGAGAGCTGATTGTTCTGCGAACTCCTCCTGAGTCTGACATGCTTGAAGTTACGTGAATGAGATAAAAGGCATCAAGGAATTTTAAAATAATGACTGCACTGTCCCCTCTCAGCCCCCCCCTCCAACTCCTTTCCTGATCTGATGCATCCATGAGCGCCCCTCAATAACAGCCTTGGAAAGAGAGAGAGTGTGTGTGTGTAGGGAATGCTGGGCCATTTGGGGCCCCGTGGGATGTGCAGTCATCGCAAAGCTTCCTTTAACGTCCATCTCCCCAAAGCCCAGATCAGGTCCTGTTTCCTGACTAAAACATCCCAGCTTCAGACCAACGTCTGAGAAACTGCACGGGACTCCAGCAGGTCAGGCCTGTGACCTAATGTCTCATCCGCCCTTGTAGCACTGAGATGAAAAACTGAAGTTTTAGACCAGACTTGCAAAGCTGGGTAACGAAGGACAGGCTCCTATTCCAGAGTGGCCAGACCATAAGGCGTGTCGAGCACCAGCCGGACACTGATTTCAGCCTCAGGTGTTTGGAACAATCACAAGCCCAACTAGAGGCACTGGAGGAGGTTGTGGCAATCCGTCCCTGTCGGTGTCGGAGGGAGGCCATGCCCCCTTGCTTCAGGCACCCATGTGTGACAACTCTTGCCTCAGTTTACAGTTCTCAGACAGAGCAGCTCTTCTGTTACCGAAAGCTCACACTTTCTCAGTGAAGACTGCTTGGAGCAGCACCCAGGTTTCTGGACCATTGCAGCGGGGCATCTACTAGCATTGTCTCTCCTCTGACCAGGTCACTGCTGCATGGTGACCACAAGGTTCTTATTCAGGCTGAGGTTCCTCTGGCTTCTGAAAAGCCCCTCAGGCTTGCGGTTTGAATCAGATTCATGCTGTACAATTCTCCTCCCTGCTGTCTGGTTCTCCTCATTTCTCTGGCTTCGCTCTGCCTTCACTCCAAAGCAGCACCATGCAAAGATCTAGTTTGTTTGCAAGACGGGGGGGAATCATTCACCTTCGAGAATGAGCTCTCATAAGTAAGGCTACGTTTTAGTCACGGGTATTTTTAGTAAAAGTCATGGACAGGTCATGGGCAGTAAACAAAAATTCACGGCCTGTGTTCTGTCCATAACTTTTACTATAAACCACAAACTAAAACTTGGGCAGGGGCCGCCGGGTGCTCCGCAAGGGGTGGTGGTCCGGGGGTGCTGGGGGAGGTGGCCCGGGACCCTGCTGGTGCTGAGGGCGCATGAGCAGCGGCACACGGACTGGGACCTCCACTAGTGCTGTGGGAGAGGGTTGGTGGGGGCTCCCAATCCGGCTCCATGTGTCCTTGCAGCTCCTAGGCGGCGGAGGGGCCCAGGGGCTCTGTGCGCTGCTCCTGCCATAAGCCCCGGCTGTGCAGCTCCCATTGGCCAGGAACCACAGCCAATGGGAGCTGTGGGGGCGGGGCCTGCGGATGCAGGCAGCGTGTGCAGCTCCCTGGCCCCTCCTCCACCTAGGAGCCTCAGGGCCATGCCAGTGGGAGCCAGGGAGCCCCCACCCTGAGGTAAACGCCCCCATGCACTCCCCAACCCCCTGCCCCTAGCCCAGAGTCCCCTACCACACACCCAAACTGCTGCCGAAGTCACGGAGGTCATGGAATCCGCGACTTCCATGACAGACTCGCAGCCTTACTCCCAAGCTGTTTAAGGAGAGCCTGGTGCACAGTCAGCTGGCCACAGCCCTCTAGCTCCCGAATCTGGAGCTCACCCTCCCCCCCCCCGTCCCAGAGATGCAGATTTCTTAGGAGGAATGGGAGGAAATAATTTATACTGGTCGCCATTAAGAGTCCATGATTACCAGTCACCACACCCCTCAGGATCTGACTATTCGCAGACTAGAAGATAGCTGGGTTCTCTCAGACACTACTGGTCAGTGACTGTGACCGGGGCCTGCAGAATAATCTGCTCCTCACCACCCAGTTCCAATGGGCTCATTTGTAACTAGAAGCTGCACTACCCTGCGCATAAAGCCCGTTTGCCGTTTGTGGGTAAAACGTTAGCATCCTGAATCCCCTCAACAGGCAGCCACATGAGACGTGTGGTGCTGTGTTTCCAGAAGGGAAGTAACTCCTTGATGGCAGAGTTGTTGACGAGGTCAGGGCCGGCTCCAGGCACCAGCTTTCCAAGCTGGTGCTTGGGGCGGCATTGAGAAGGGGGCAGCAGTCCGAGTCCTGCGGCAGCAATTTGGCGGCAGGTCCGCTCTTCCCGCCGCCGAATTGCCGCCGCTCGGACTGCTGCCCTATTCTCGCCTGCCGCGGCAGCAATTCGGCGGCAGGTCCGCGTTGGGGGCAGGGCCCTGCAATGTCGCCCTGCATCGGGGGCGGGGCTGCGGCGACTGCTTGGGGCGGCAAAATTGTCAGAGCCACTCCTGGACGAGGCGCCTGTTCTGAGCACTCTGCCCTGCGCAGGAAGGGAGGCAGAGAAGAGTTCCTGGGGCTGGATTCCTAGAGCAAGGCTCTTCTGTGGGCCAGCAGAACTTGGGAACACTCTGGGGAGAGCGCACTGTCCTCAGAGAAGGGCTGCTGCCTGCAATAAGGGGCCCTGGGCAGCAGAGATTCACAGATCACCACCTGGAAAACAGAGGCTGCTCCTGAGGAAAAGGGAATCTGGCATACCCCTTCGGAGGCACAGGTACAGCTTTTCTCCCCCTACAAATGATGATTCCAAGGCAGAGCTTTGGGATTAAAGGCACCAGAGACACTAACAGGTTGCATTCACAGGGAACATCCTGCAACTTCTTGCTCTGCAGGTTCTAGAAAAGCCACACACTCAATGCAATTAGCAGGCCCCACAGCAAGATTAACTAAGATCAGGAAGGGGAAACGATCACATACCAGAATAATTACATCTCTTTGTTTTCCTTAACAGCCAAAATTAAGGTTTGTAGGCAGATGGGAGATGAAGCCTATGCAGCTTCAGATGTTCCAGGCCGTCTCTTTACTACCAACACGGGGAAAAAAACAAACAATGAGCAAATGTTTACAAGTGGCTACCCAAGACGAAGTAGCATAACAGAGCAGAAAATTGGAGTCTCCCATCTCCTCCTCCACAGCCCCTATCACTAAGCTAGCCTGGTGGGAGCCTCCTCACCATCTGTGCTGGTCACACACTGTCACTTCAAAACACAAAGCTACTGACTCATTCAAACGGCTATAATTGTGTACTTCAAAAGGAAAGAAAGGCTCTCTTCCAGGCAGCTAGGCCCCATCCAGGAGTAGTATGCAAATGACACCAGGGAACAGGTCCAAACACAGAACCAACCAGAGTCTAGGGAGGAAGAGCAAGGAAAGCTAAAGAAGGCTCATAAAACACTTCTGAGATCTGTGAAATTGGAGCAAAATATACACAATCTAGAATCAATGGGGACTTCTCCTTCCTTTGCTTAACAATTACTGCTAAGGGCAGAGACGGATGCTAAGGAAACAGCCATCTGTAGCACCAGCTGTAGTGTCTACAAAACACATGTACAAATCATTATAAATGCCACCAGCGCTACAAGCAGATATTGAAGGGCACAAGCATGAATAGGAACCATCCACCCTAAAAGCAGCCAAAGAGCTGAAACGGCACAGTGGATCAAGATCCTTCTCCCCTCACTGACCACAAAGCAAAGGCAAGACAACCCTGCACAGGCAGCCTGCATTTCCAGAGAGCTAAGGAGACCTTACAAGTCAGGCTTCTTGGGCCTTGTCTAGTCTAGGACTGGAGGCATGATGTTTACACAAATTAGCGAGGCTCCCACAGGTCTTTAACCGCATTGTTTAGCACGTGTTAAAGACACTGGGCGTTGTCGGCACTAGACGTTTTTAGGGCGTTAGTTAGCACATATTAACATCACATTTAAATCCTACTCTACACAAGACCTTAGATTGTGTTTGAACCCATCCCTGTCGGCCAGCACCCAGTCTGGTTAGCTGCATTTTACTAGCATCATTGGAATCTTCTGTGCTATGTTTGTTATCTATTTAATTTCACATCACAGGGCTCAGTAGACTTCCTACTGGGTGTTCTGCAAACCTACAAAAATAATCCTGATGACATCAGAATGGTCATAATGAGCGGTTAAACCTCAGATGTTGAACATATAATCATGACATTTTCAGAAGCAAACTAGGGAAATGTGGTCTAGATGAAATTACTATAAGGTGGGTACACAACTGGTTGAATGACTGTACTCAAAGAATAGTTATCTATGATTTGCTGTCAAACTGGAAGGACATATCTAGTGGGGTCCTGGATGGGGCCTCTCCTGGGTCTGGTACTATTCAGTCTTTTCATTAATGACTTGAATAATGGGGTGGAGAGCATGCTTATAGAATCTGCAAAGGACACTAAGCTAGGAGGGATTGGAAGCTCTCTGGAGGGCATGATTAGAATTCAAAACAACCTTGACAAAATCGAGAATCGGTCTGAAATCAACAAGATGAAATTCAACAAACACAAATGAAAAGTACTTCACTTAGGAAGAAAAATCAAATCCACCACTTCAAAAATGTGGAATAAGTGGCTAGTTGGTAGTACCATTGAAAAGGATCTGTGGTTATAGTGGATCACAAACTGAATGAATACGAGTCAGCAAGGTGATGCCGCTTTGAAAAAGGCTAATATCATTCTGGGGTGTATTAACAGGAGTGTTGTAAGCGAGACACAGGAGGCAATTGTCCCATTCTACTCAACCACTGCAGAAGCCTCAGCTGAAGCTCTGGGTGCCACACTTTAGGAAAGATGTGCACGAATTGGAGATAGTCCAGAGGAGAGCAACAGAAGCGATAAAATGTTTAGAAAACTTGACCTGTGAGGAAATGTTAAAAAACTGGACATTTAGTCTTGAGAAGTCTGAGGGGGGGCCTGATAACAGTGTTCAAATATGTTAAGGGCTGGTATAAAGAGGACTGTGGTCAACTGTTCTCCATATCCACTGAAGGTAGGACAAGAAATCATGGGAAGGAAGGGAAATTTAGGTTAGGGATTAGGGAAAACTTTCTAACTAAAAGGGTAGTTAAGCTCTGGAATAGGCTTCCAAGGGAGATTGTGGACTCCCCATCACTGTCGGTTTTTAAGAACAGGTTGGACAAAAAGCTATCAGGGATGGTGTAGGATTACTCGGTCCTACCTCAGCATGGAGGGGATGGACTAGATGACCTCCTGAGATCCCTTCCAGCCCAACATTTCTATGATTCTGATAATTTTGATGCGTTTCCAGGCCCTTATTATTGAACTAAATGTATTTAATGTGTGTAAATGTATTTAATTCTATTTTTAGTTGCTGCATATTACACATTTTCACTATAACTGAAGTTATTCTATTGTTGAGTGTTGATCTGCAATATCAGGAAGGTCAGAAGAGTGAGAAAAATAACAGCTTAAACCACTGGCTCTCACTGAGAAGTCAGACAGTGTCAAACAAAAGAAGCTGTTCTTTAGATATTTAGGTGCTAAAAAGGGGTCTGGGAAATCTCCTTAACTGGAGAACTGTTTTCATGCTTGTAAATCTCAAAAATGGTTAATGGATATTTAACTACTTTTAAAAAATCACCATGGACCGAGGATAAACCGGAGACATTTTACCTGAGTCTTTTTTTATTTCTCCAAAAAGCTGCAAGATGCTTGAAAACATTGGGGCCTATAATTAAAGTGTCTCTTCAAATAGAACCTCACTACCGCAACACTGTAGTTCCCATTCAACTTGGCCTTTATGATTAAAGACGGGATTGGTACCTTTAGTTCTTTGGTGCAGAGAGATTTGTACTTACCTGGGGAAAACACCCTGCAACTCCTCAGCCTGAGACTGCACCCCACATCCCTCTGAGACACAGCACATAAGACACCTGTGGTACATGCACGTGGGCAAAGTTCATTGCCTTCAGTGGAGCCAGGCCTGCTGCGTCTGCCAGTGGTACAGGTGGCATACGATGTATCTCCCCTAGGTAATACCAACACACATGCTACACACAATGTTCTATTGCTGAGTACATTCGATGAGGCTGCTTTGGGATTTGAAATGATTCTCTCTCAAAATGAGCTAAATCCCTTATAATCTTCCACCCTGTGAAAATAAAGCAGAACCCTCCAGCCCTAGCTCTGAGAGTGAAGTGTACATTCCTCTCTCTGCTTTTGCATTTCAATACATGCAGCATATACAGGATTTAGTGGGAAGCAGATGCAGGGGGAAACTGAAGCTTAGGGTCTATATACAGTTATTAGAGACTATAAACAGTCCTTTGCTCATAATATGAAGTGCCTTTTCTACATGGCAGTAAGCAGAGTTAAGAGTTGCAGAGCTGACAAGCCAGCACTCTAGATGGGGCCTTGGAATCTGAAAACACCATCTGCTTTGCAAAGGTTGACAGTCAGAGTCCTGGTTAAACTCCACATCTCCTTGTTATGAAGGGCTTGATAACTTGTGACTTGCCCTCAGTCCATTACCTTCTGCTTACTGACTCAGAGCACAGTCTATCTCCCTGCAGAGCACTCCAGCAGCTGGGCTATGTTATATGCTGTCTCTGTTTCACTCGGCATTAGATAATACAGTAAGGAGAGCCGCCTTCCATCTCAATCACTGAAACGCAAACAAAAATTTCTGTTGTTTCAGCAAAGAGGCCAACACTGACATTCTGGCTCAGAAACACACATTCAGATACATTTTTGGCTGGCAGTGTGGTTATTTTGATGAGGTTTTGTTTTACATGTGGCTTAGATGAAAGACAATTAAGACTTGACATTTAATTGGTACTGGATGCATTTTAAATAGCTTTAATGGACTTTCTCAAGAAGAACTACACATTTTGATTTCTCAAAGTAACAACTCTGACAGAGAGAAGGACAGAAAGGTACAGCTAAAGTATCAGCTGATCTATGAGATCCTACATTTAGAAGCTAGGAAGGCTGTTTCAAAGTCAAGCATGGAGGGGCTGAGTCAGCACTACAGACAAAGTTACATTTAGGCTTAAATCCAATTCAAGAAAAACATTTCTGCTGCACTGAAACCCCTCACAGTTCAACAGAAGAATTTCTGGAATCATGTGATGAAAGTATCGCTAAGTATAAAGCTGCTATAAGAATAATAATGGTACTGAGAAGAACTTTCTAATCCAAACTTGCCTCATGGGGTTTTGAGCTGGCAAAATGGTGAGAGCATTAAGGACCTACGGGAGTGTGTGTCAGGTCTGCAGAAGAGAGAGCAAGCGTGCGTACACATGCCAATGGTGCATGGGGTCCTTCAGGGTCGAGGATAAGCAGCCACAGTTAAAAAATTTGCTTGCAGAGGATTGCTAAACCTGTCTCTTTGCAATATTTCTGTGCAAGAGGGCTGTTTCATGGCTCTGACCAACAGAGCATCAGAATGTATCTAAGGCACAGGCAAGTGAGAAGAAATGTTTTTCAGTTTCAGACTTGAGGTCTCCCCCCCAAGCCTACAGGGGACGTACTTTGCCCCACTGCATGTGTCTCACAGGATGAGAGGGGAGAGAATGACCCAGAAAACACAAACCTCTTAACACTCATGCAGGGAATCACAATGCTGAGGAAACCAATTCTAGTTTCTGCTTCCCCACACTACATATTCAGTGACAGAAACGGAACATGCAGCGATATCTGGGAAAGCGCCCCACAGAGGAGTAAGTGCTTTGCAGAGGAGAATAGCAGCAATTCCTCATACTGAAGGTTTAGCCACCTTTGAAGACACACATGATCTGCCCTCTGTACTGTACAGAGGCCATTTCAGTGCTGTCCCTTTTGGTAAGAACCCCCATGTGGCTGTACCCTCTCACTGGCACCCTTCAAAGCCCTTCAGTAAAGGATTCCCCCTTTCTCCAGCCAGTTCTCACCACTGGTTGTAAGTAGCTCATTACTGATACATGATGACTAAACCCGCTGAGCAGCTCCCCAGCACTATCCTGGAGAAGCACCAGGGCGCTGTGGCCCGACAGCTGCGTTCCGTAGTCAGTGGGATTCTATTTGGCTTAGGATTCCTGAAGTCAAACCAGAGGGAGAGCATCCACTGCACCAAGGCTGGCTCATTCGTACAAGGGATGGACAGCGTGGCTGGAGCTAATGCAAAGCTCAGCTAGACTGAGAGACTTAGAAATGGAATCTCCCTTTCCCATCTCCCCCAGATCCTCTCTTTCTCACTTTCTTTCCACTCCCATGTCCCCCATGCCCCAGGAAGGCGCTCCCGCTCCCAGGGTACCCTAATGGAGACCTTCTCCCACTATCAAACTAACACAGTGATACTTAACTTAGACCTGAACATCATTTTCCTGCTCTCATGCAAGGAAAGTGTCCAGGCCACACTGGGCAAAACTGGCTATGGACAACAACTTGCCTTTAATTCTATGCCTGTAAAACTGAGTTTGGACAATGACCACATGAGTGGGAGAGATCCGGGATTCACTCCTGTTCCCCTGGGGAAGCCACTGGGGGCTTAGTCCAGGTGCAGTCCTAGCTAGGTGATGGTTTAGGGAACTGCTCTGGTGAGCTCTGACGGCAGTGCCATGTTCCTCTGGATAACTGACTCTGGCCTAGAGGCCTGAGGGCTTAACGTACAAAACTGCCAGGAATCCAAAGGCCTCCTCCAAGTGACCTGGAGAAAGTCAGGAACGAATGCCCACCAGCCCCCAACTGCCAACAGAGCCCAAGGCATAAGCTCCCCCTGCTCATGGCCAGCAGAGCCCACAGCCCCACACCTGCCAGAGCCACAGAAGCACTTCCACCCCCGTAGCTGGCAGAGCCCAGGGTGCATGCCCCAAATCCTAGCAGCACCTTGGGTGCATGCGCCACCCCCTGGTCCAGCAGAGTCCAGAACACGCCTCTCCTGTCCTGTTATCTGCCAGCAGAACCCAGAGAGCAGTTCTCATGCCCACCCGCAGAAAAGGCATCTCTCAGCGCCTGCCAGAGACAAGGGGAATGTAATTAGCTCTTTGCTAAATGTATTTGCATTTGTATTTTGCTAAATCTCTTATACAAACATCCTTTATACAAGATCAGACTCAAAGCATCATCCTTTCCAACCCTCCTGGCCATCAGATCCCCTGTCATACTAACAGACATGTTATCAATGCTCAGTACAGTTCTGGCTCTTTAAAGGTCAACACCCCAAAGGGGTTCTTGCATCATAAACCCATTTAGTCTTACACATTTGCCATAATTTGAGTAAAGAAAAAGGAAACTTGGCGCACTAATTAGAAAGCTGGGGCTGTTGTGTTTTCTCCAGTTCACCGTATCTTCTTTATTCAGCTCTTGAAGACTCAGCTATTAAAGGAAATTAAGTAATTCATCAAGCCCATTTCAATTACCTGCCGCGGATAACATCAGAGTACAATTAGCATCTACAAATGAACCAAGTGCCAACTGCCAGGCAGAAACAGAAGCTAATTTACAGTGCGGGGATGCCTGCTGGAACTGCACTTCTGGGGGCTGCCAGCATTTCATCATCCCAACAGCCCCTCTCTGTCATTCCCACCCCCAGCCACACCTGGCTGCTGAAGGGAATTACAGCCAGGATACCTTCACCTAGGACAGGAAAGTCCAGAATGTCGAAAGTCACAGCAAAAGCAGCAAGAACCATCTGTGCTCGCTGAATTCCCATCTTGGGACCAGGGAAAGGGAGAAGCAGTAGAGCGCCATTCCCTTTAAATCAGGGATAGGCAAACTATGGCCCGCGGGCCGTGTGTGGCCCTTCAGACATTTTAATCCAGCCCTCGAGCACCCGCCGGGGAGCAGGGTCCAGGGCTTGCCCCGCGCTGTACATACCGTGGCTCCACGTGGCTCCTGGAAGCAGCGGTATGTCCCTCCTCCGGCTCCTACACGTAGGGGCAGCCAAGGGGCTCCGCACGCGGCCCCCGTCTGCAGGGGCCGCCCCCGCAGCTCCCATTGGCCGGGAACCACGGCCAATGGGAGCTGCAGGGGCAGCACCTGCGGATGGGGCAGCGCGCAGAGCTGCCTGGCCACACCTCCACGTAGGAGCCAGAGTGGGGAACATACCCCTGCTTCTGGGAGCTGCTTGAGGTAAGCGTGGCCCGGAGCCTGCACCCCTGACTTCCTCCTGCGCCCCAACCCCCAGCACCAGCCCTGATCCCCTCCTGCCTCCTGAACCGCTTGGTCCCAGCTCGGAGCACCCTCCTGCACCCAAATCCTCATCCCCAGAGCCTGCACCCCCGGCCGGAGCCCTCACCTCCCCCTCCTGCACCTCAACCCTGTGCCCCAGCCCGGAGCCCCCTCCCGCACACTGAACTCCTCATTTCTGGACCCACCGCAGAGCCCACCCCCCCAGCCGGAGCCCTCACCCCAACCCCCAATTTTGTGAGCATTCATGGCCTGCCATACAAATTCCATACCCAGATGTGGCCCTCAGGACAAAAAGTTTGCCCACCCCAGCTCTAAATCCTGCTTCTAGCGGTAACTGTAGGACACTATGTCTCCTCCTCAGAGGGAAAAACATCATCCAAAACTTGCTGGGTTCTGCGCTTGCTTTGAAAATCAGGTCTGCCGGGATTTGGACAACGCACCCTTTGGGCTAGCGAGAAGGACGTGAGGAGATAACGAGCAGAGCCACCCTTTGGTCCATGAAACGTCCCCACCCTCACACCTGAGTGCTCAGCTGGGCCCGATGTCTTGCATGGGTCCCAAACCCATATCATGATGCCCTCATCCCCACTGGACAGTATCATGCTGCCGCACCTGCTCTGCCCTGAAAACCTTCTCTTGGCTCAGCTTTGCAGCCCCCCAAACTCATCTTCTTACCATTTCACTCCCTGCTCTGCAATCGCCTCGTGCTTTTCACTCTGCCACTTGGACACATTAAAGGGCTGTCCCAGGAGCACACTGCTGGGCACTTTGAACCTGCAAAGTGCCCACTTGCTGCTGGGTTGAAGGCAGGGCTGCTGGAACAATTTGTACAGTGCGGGCTGCTGAGGGCCATTGAACCAAACTGTAAACCCTGTGTATGATGGAAACCTCTTCAAGCCAGGCGGTGCTGCAGCACCCCACTCCCCTAGTTCCAGCACCTATGGACAAAGGGGACTGAGATGAGGAGCTGGCCTAGTGGAAGCAGGGGATTTGAGAAGGTGACACGGAGCGAAGTTCCCTGCAGTAGACCATGGGGTTAGGCATTGTTACACTATTCCCCACATCGCCTGCGACACTTACCTAGATTGGAAGAGGCTCTGCCCTCAGCGGCTCGGTCCTGCAGGCTCTCAGCAATGCCCAGCTGTTCTTCGTGGTATTGCTTGGCCCTCTCCAGGTCTTGCATACACCTGGCAGCATGGCCCAGGCCAGCATAGGCCCGCATCTCAATGGCTCTCTCAGCCAGCTCCTGAGCCAGCTCCAGCACATAATTGTGGTAGGACATGGCCTTGTCGAAGTTCCTCCGGTAGTGGTAGGCGCTGCCCAGGTTGCTGTAGGCTCGCGCCTCCTCCCGCTTGTTCCCCAACTCCTTGGCAATCTTCAGGTGCTGCTCGTGGCACTGCACCGCGTTCTCAAAGTCCCCCATCGCAATGTACACGGCCCCCATGTTACCCAGCTCGCGGGCCTCCGAGAGCTCGTCTTTGGATTGCTTGGCAAGGAGGACACACTGCTTGTGACTAGCCAGTGCATTGGGGTAATCACCAATGGCTGTGTACACATGGCCCAGGCTGCTCAGAGCTGAGGAAGCTGCCTGTAAGACAAGAGAGACAGGGTGAGAGTGAGAGCCTGTAGAAACAGTCAGGTCAAAGGGACACACAACAGTCACCTGTTAGCCTCTAACAAACTCTTCCAGGGAGACTCCAGCTCTGCTCCTGGAGGGTCCAGTGGAAACCTGGCTATCTTCACCTGCAACATGACACTCAGGAGAAAAATCCCCAGCTGCCGAACGGGGGAATGTGCCGTTTGTGGCTCTCCAGCAGCTAATGCATCTCTCTGAAGGCAGTTTGTGGTAATGAGGGGCTGCAGGGAGGGTACCCGGGGGCTGGTAGTGGCAGGGAGAACTGGACTGGGATTCTCTGACTGAGGGACAATTCCTTCCCATCCCCTGAGAAACGTAGTGGGGAAACCCATGGCGCTGCAAAGCCTGGTGACTCTGGGGTCATACAGAATGTGTAATATGCAGGAACGTGGCAATTCCAGGAGCCATGAGGTGAGACCAGGCTGCGTAAGCTGCCTCAGAGAGCTGGGTTCTCGCCCTGAAGGCAGCTGCATCTCAGCCCCTCTCTCACTACTACACCTACCGTCATTCCAGTTATCACAGCAACGTCCTGTCCACAGGGCTCTTGGTATTTCTCTGCAGAACAATAACTAATGAACTGCTTGCTTCTGTGCCACTTCCTGCACAATGAGCTCCCTTCCAACAGCAGCAGAGGTCTCAGGCTCTGAATAAGGAGCCTAAGAGGATGGTCTGCGGGCAACTGCAGCAGGATGCAGCTCAGACTAACCATGTTCACACTGCAGAGCTTCCCAGTCCCTCTGCATACTGAGCCTGCAGAGATTCCTGTGCTAGATTCATGGCATCTGCTTCGCTAGATAGTCCTTAAAACATCTGCTGTGGGACTGCTGACCCATGCGCAGGGAGCGCTCAGACAGGGATAAGGGATCAGACAGGGATACCTGCAGAGTTAAGCCAGCATGCTCAGCATCACCAAACCAGCCATGCTCCTTAGCGCAGAGATGTCACTCTCTTTGCTGCACTTAGGAGCTACGGCATTTGCTAATGGATCCCCAACGGTGGCCAAACAAAGTCAGCAGGACAGCTTAGCTAAAGTGCAAGAGTGGGGCTTTCCCAGACAGTGTGCAAGAAATACGTTTGTTGCAGAACAATCAACCTAGGAAATTGGTCTGGAAGCCAAGGAAGGCCATGCGCCTGGCTCAGCACTACTGAGTGTACATGGATATTCATCCTGGTGCCTGTGCCATCCCCAAGCCCTCTGGGTGCAGGAGAGCAGTACCCTGCAGCTGCTATTTCTTTAGAGGAGTAAACTGTCCCCTACGCCCCAAACTCCAAGTCCAGGTACAACGATACCATACAAATAAACAGTGATCAGACTCTGCCCACCACCAGAAACGATCAATATCCGCCCACCCGCCCCTCCTGCTCCTTGAAAGCCCTGGGGAGCAGAGGGCTTTGCAGCTCGCCCGAAAGGTCAGCTGACTCGTGCTTTGTTGGAACAAGAGGGGAAGCGAGTTCCAGAGTTAAGTGTTCAGCATGGAGACACCCTAAGACTGGCAGCTCTAGCCCTCAGCCCAGCTCAATTCCCAGAGCACTAGCAAGGGAGACAAGTGTCTCCTGGATCAAACTGTCCAGGTGGTTGTAGATTAAACCCTGCCCCTTGGATTGCACCGAGCAGCTGCTGCATCAGTGAAGGCCCGAAGGACGACAGCAGGAGCCCATAAGATGGACTCACCCCAAGCGAGGTTAGGAGAAAAACCTGCTTTTTACATGTCCAAGGAGCATCATGGCGCCGAGTGCGTGCTGGGGTCTGTCCCCAGCCGCCCTGGGAACCTCTCCCACTCACCCCGCAGGCACAGGCTGTTAGAACCTGCCATCCTCTCCCCATGGAAGCCACGTCCCCGACAGCAGATATAGGCCTTTGCAAAGGCAGTTCCCTCCCAGCCTGAGTGCCACTTGTCCTTGATATACTGAGATCTTCCGGACTGTTCTCTCCAGCTGGGGCCCTACCTCCCGCTTGAACACATCCAGCAGGAGAGAAGGTTCCATTTCAGTCCCTGTCAGGCCATTAACCCCGTCACATGCACCCAGCTGTGAACAGGCAGCAGACGAGGTCTCCTCTCTAGCAGGAAAGCTGGTTCGAGTCCCCGCGTCGGGAGACGCGTGAGACTGTTACTACTAGCTACAGTCTCACAGCAGCAACTTGTCTTTCAGGGCTTTCAACAACCGAGGCCAGAGGGGCCTTCCTAATGATGATTTTTATTAAAATTATATCACAGGTGGAAGAATAATGCAGTGTCAGGAAGATCTATGGGCCAGAGCGAAGGGCAGATAGTGCAGATGATAAATTACTTCCATGCATAGCAACATTAATGGACTAATGTTTCCAAATCAAGGATTTGTAAATGTGTTGTGCTGATGCAAATTAACAGATTAAAAAGGAAACCAGTTTTTCTGATACAAGAATCTGATGCAACAGATTAGCTATTAAATACAATTTATAGGTCATAAGATATGAAAGTTGGCCAGAAAGCACTACCTTGGCCAGCTCCATAAATAGCAAAGCTGCATTTGCTTTTCCTGAGGGATCCTTGTAGGCAGCTTAATTATACCATAAAAACTGCCAGAATTTACAGTGACTTCATTTTTTTCACTTGATGCTATAGATGAACCTCATGCAGCACAATAGGCAGCAAATATCTGAGACCAGCAGAGTTGCAGCTGATGTTAAAAACATTGTGATTTCCCTGGCAAGGCAGATGCACACTCCTGGGATAGGATGTCAGATAATGAAACCTTCCCCCTTCCTCGGGGTCTCTGAGGTGCTCCTGTTAGAGTCCTGAGAATTCCCCTTCCACATCTCCTGAGTCTTAGCCTTGGGCCTGATCTGCTAGCCAAGGAGAACAGGATGGATGGGAACTCCTGCAGTCCAACACTAGGGGCACAGCTGAGACAGGCTTTGGTACCGATGCTGCCATCTAGGGTTTAATGCTCTCGATTCATGCTGTAAGGGAGGGAAAGTTACGTTGCTTTTGCTGCTGTAACTTGCCCCAGAATGGAAAGGGTAACAGCTAGCTGCAATTCCCCTAACCTGCTCTTACTGACACCTCTGATACTGTGGGGGTGAGGAGACTGAATGAGGTGGTCTGGGCTGGAAGTTACACTTGGCCGTGGGACATGCTGCTCCAATCCACCCTCTCCAGCTAGTGTGCACCAGAAAGAGCCTAAAAGACATGGCTTGGCAGGGAGTTTGGGGCCTGACTGCACTCCTTCAAAAGGAAGGGTTTACACTGTGCGGCGGGAAGGCTGCTGAAAAAGGGAGAGACCATTTCTGTTGGGATCAGAAGGCTGGTGGGCTGCACCAATGCCCAGGCAGGACGGCTGGACAGACATGTTCTGCATAATGATAGGGTGGAAAAGGAGGACTTCTCTTCAGACATGACGGCACCTGGCTCATGTGCAGAGGGAGTCCTGATAACAAGGCAGTTACAATATTTGCTCAGAAAAATATTTTCTATGGGGCACCCCACAGAACATTCCTGCACCGGCCCCTGGCCCCATCTCTAACTTCTCCCCATGCTGGAAAGTTTTAGGCCATTACCAAGAGTGTGTCATCCAGCTAGCTGAACGTAAGATGAAAGGTCTCGGCAGATTATTAATGTATCTGAGAATGGACTTGGATTTGTTGGGAATGGAAGCCCCACAACTAAGTGAGCAGATGCAGTACCTCATTACCCTGGACATGATGGTGGCCTCCCAGACGCTCTCAGTGACAGGCTGGCAGAGCACCGCATGCAGGGTTATCCATCCAAGCAGGGCCATCCAGTTTCCATACATTTAGCAGCAGCAACAAGCGGAGCTGGGAGGAGGCCCCATTCCATTCATGTTAGTTTCACACCAGCTTGAAAGAGGTTTGGCTCTTTGGAGAGAGCGCTCAAGCAATTTGATGAAGTAACTATTTGGCAAACTCTCACAAGGCGCTGCAGTTATTTGAGGGTGGGTCTGACAGAGCCTGTTCTGAGGCTGCTACATAACTAGAGGCAGAAATCAGAATTGTTTTGCTTTGTGACATTTCATTCAAGTGAAAATGGCCCAGTGTTGTATCTAAATTCCCAGCCCAATGGTAAAACGTAGGCACTTAGAAACCTTGTATAGGCTCCATCCAAACCAGTGTACGGCCCTGCACAGGCTGTGACTCAGTAACATACACCTGGGCTCCCACCGGCTCTGGTGACGTGAAGTATCCGTTACTGACCATAGGACGCTGGTCGTCTGTTCTGGACACAGGTAAAGCCCAGTGCAGTACAGCCCCTGCCCTACTAGCACTGTAGCTTCAACTAAGCCCAGGAGACAGGCAACTCTCCCAGTCCCCGAGCAGCCACGACAGCAAACTGGTGTAGCTAGAATCTCACGGTGCCACTCGGGAAACCTGACAATCGCGAGGTGGAATGATGAGAACCGGCCTCACAAGGCTCGTTGGGGACATTTGTCTGCACATTAGTCAGTGAGAAGAGCCGTGGCCAGGTAGTATCGATCACAGCTGGGAACAGACGCAGCCTGTCCAAAGTGCAGTAGCTGGGGAGAGGAGGCCTGACAGGGTTAGATGAATCTCAGCACTGCTGCACAACTCCAGAGACCTCTCACATTGCACACTGAGAAGCAGCATTTAGAAAGTCCCCAGATCATTAACTTGGAGAGAGATTTGGGCTATTGCAGTGATTCATTCCCAGGGCTTGTAATCACTTAGTCCAACATCATCCCAGCCCAGCAAGAAGAGCTAGCCTACGGCTTGGCCAAGGCCCTGGGGGCATGGCAGAAGGGGCCTGCCCTGCCCCACTGAATGCCCAGGGTTTAACTCTTCAGATAATGGAGGGGAAGAGCGGAGGAGGAGAGTCATGAGGCGGGGAGGAAAAAAAGGAGGGAGAACTGGCTGGAGGACTGGGAAAGGAAAGGATGGATTATGATCCTGTAACTTCCACAGATGTCTTTATTGCTAACACAGGCGACTCTCTCACGCCCAGGCAGAAGGGCGACCCCCTCGCTCTCACTGCAGTGCTCACACTGGGATCCTCCCCGTGTTTTATTGTTAAATGGCGTGATGTCTGATCCATGTGCCTTGTGCAATGTCCAAGGCAGATTTTGCCATCATTTTCATGGCTGCATGAGGAGAGCCCAGGGTGGTTTTGGCGTCTTCTGGGCTGGTTCCCTGCAGCATCTCTCTTGCAGTAAGAGAATTCTCAGTGCTCACGGGGGTCATTAGTGGGAAGACTGTGGAGCCTGACATAAAACTAGTGTTTGGGAACAATTTGGTGATTAAATCTGCCGAGGGACACCAGGGACATGCTGCCGGGGGCTGGTGGTAGTACTGGGGAAGATATATTCATTGTATGCTTAATAAAATCCTCCACATAATAATGTCCTCTGGGAACTCTAAGTGGCTCATGCATTGAGCTAACAGAGGAGGGGAATTCCATCTGCATTTGAAGGAGCCTCACAACACCACAAGGAGTGCATCAAGGCTGACCCCCGAGGTGTCTGCATGAAGTGGACTCCAGACGCACACTCAGGAGTGGCTTTGCTTTGCATCAGGGGGATGGGAGACTCTGGCTTGGTACCACTGTGGTTTCGCTTCGGGAGACAGGAAGAAAATTAATGCTTTATAAAGCTGACAAAGACAAATCTTACAGTGGAGGTTGCTTCCACCTGTAATCATGCAATTTATCCCGTTCATAGAAAGCAGACACTCCTGCCACCAAGCTAAGGCACAGAAGGGAGTTCTCAAGAAGAAAATCATTTCTAATTGTTCTGTGTTTCCTGAGAACAGCAGCCAGATCAGCTTTTCTCATTGAGCCTGATGCTAAACAGATGCACAGAAAAGAAGCACAGCTACAGGGGGACTTGATAGCAGGGAAACACAGGGGCCTGGGCTTTTTCATCCAAGCCAGAAGGTGGCCATGTCACAGCTACACTGTTAGGAAGAAGTTATCTGAGTTACAGCTCAGCACCTATAAGCGTGAGAACACCATGCACATCAGCCACAAACACTGCCATGTCCGTAGTGATTGTTAGAAGGCTCCTTCCAGCCCCGGTGCATAAGCACTCGCCAAAGATGATGTCTGGATAGCAGAAACATGGCTTCCAGCAGCACAGACAGAAGAATTGGAAATAGATCAGGCACGCCTGGAAGTCAAGTCCCCAATGGGGAGCGCTGAGTGGGAGCCCAGCCCTCCCCCTGGGGGCAGCGCTTGGCAGCAGCCGGGGCTCATCCCATCCCCAGACACAGCTCTAGCAGGGAGCCAGTGGTCACAGTGGTTGAAATCCCGTGCATGGCTCAGGCAGTGGGTGATTGGGGGAGCTGTGTGGGAATGCTGGACTCAAAGAAAGCAAACCTCTCAGGACCCTGAGTTACAGACTTAACAAGGCTCAACACCTCCCTT
Organism: Chelydra serpentina; assembly: GCA_037349315.1. Lineage (NCBI taxonomy): Eukaryota > Metazoa > Chordata > Testudines > Chelydridae > Chelydra > Chelydra serpentina. The sequence goes on from JBAIAC010000040.1 coordinate 20,645,214, forward strand.
TGGATCGATCATCTTTTAAATTGGTGGATTTCAGCCATTTTCTTGGCCTGTAGAGTGTACACACACACACACACACACACACACACACGTCAGTGTGCAGCTGCTACTAGCCTCCAGGGGCCTGGATCACCTTCCTTCTCTTACTTCCCATCGAGTTCTAATGCTAAACAGAACCAAATACTGGGAGCCCTAACAATTCTGTCGTCTCCCCTTCATATCAGCCCTGACCAGGGTGGCTTTGGTTCCCAAGCAGGGTGGTGGGGAGAGGGGCTCTAGCTTACTTGCAAAGCCAATAAGGTGGGAGAGGCCAGCTGAGGGGAAGGGAGTAAAATGAAATTCACCTAACACTGGTGTGAAGTAGGCAACTGAGACGAGCTTTTCCTAGACTCTGGCAAAACAACAAACCAGGACTCTCAATTACACCTACAAAGTCATGGTGCTGTCCACTTACCCGTCAGAACTTCCTCACCCGCCACTGTGGGCTGGCATGTAAGGAAGGGGTTGGGATGGGGCAGGCCAGAGACCTCTGCTACAGACATCCTGGGCAGTCGCTCTGTGCCTTGCTTCCTCATCTGTGAAATGGGGACAGCACTTCCCTACCTCACAGGGATGCTGTGAAGATAATACATTAAAGACTGCAAGTAAGCCAGGGCTTGTCTACCCACGAAAGTTTTACCACTTATACGGGTAATACACCAATACAGTTAAACTGGTACGACACTCCCTGTGGACACACTAATTTCAGAATAAGAGTGGAATTTTTTAGTTTAGCTTAATCCGCTTCCAAAGCAGTCTAAGGGCTTGTCCACACTGGCACTTTACAGCACTGCAATTTTCTCACTCAGCTACTTTCCTCATGGAGGTGGGGTTTTTTTACAGCGCTGGGAGAGCTCACTCCCAGCGCTGGTGCCACAACTATACAGCCACGTTAAAGTGCTGCTGCGGCAGCGCTTTAACGTTGCTAGTGAAGACATACCCTGAGTGTCTACACAGGAAGTTATACCAGTGTAGCTTCATCAGTTTAAATTCACACCTTAGCTTACACTGGCATACCTTTCCTCTGTAAACAAGTCCCCAGACAATATGGAATAGGGGCCAGGAAGAGATATTTGTAAGGTGAACAACTCCCTACCCCCATACCAAGCAAACCAAGTAGAGGAGGGGTGGGAGAAGGGGACCAGAGATAGATGAAAAGCAGGCAGAAATGGAGGAGGCGAGACAGAGATAAATGGTGGGGGAGACTGGGACAGAGAAAACATGGCCATTAAAAACATGACAGAGGAGAAAGGTCAAACCAGAAAAGTAAAACCTCTTGGAGAGAGAAGATTGTAAATAACAAAATAAAATACATTTTAAAGGAATATACGATGAGAGAAAAAATGAGGGTAAGAGACATGAATGAAATGCATCAAGATATGGAAAGAAAAGTGAAGACGGGGAAGAGAAAAGGGGTTGGGGAGCGCATATTCAAGGTGGATGTTTGGGATTACCTGCAAGAAGTGAATTCTGAATTTATCCACAACACCCGTGAGTCTATTTATCCAGTCAGGGTGCAGAAACAACACCCTAAAATGTGTATGTCTGATCAAATCTAAGCAACTGCTCACGAATGACTCTTGGGGCATGTCTCAGCCTGGGAGACTGAGGATGTGCCAGGCTCACTGTGCAAGCTAAAGCTGCCGGTCTCCACATTAGCGCTCATCTGTCAAGAGAGCATCAGCTCTTGTTCTTGCACTTGTTCTCTAGGGAAGTCTCTGCCCTACTCTATGCACATCCTGCCATCTTTGTGCACCCCTCCTCCAGGCTGTGGATCTGATTTTGAGCAGGAGGCTGGCATTCATGGCACACTCCATTCCACGCCTTCATGCCTTAGGGTACGTCTATAACTCCCGCCCGATTCGGCGGGTAGCGATCGATCTTCTGGGATCGATTTATCGCTTCTCATCTAGACGCAATAAATCGATCCTGGAACCGCTCCCCATCGACACCGGAACTCCAGCTCCACGCGAGGAGTAAGTGGCGTCGACGGGGGAGCCTGCCTGCTGCGTCTGGACCCACGGTAAGTGCTTTTAAGTTCGAACTAAGATATTCGACTTCAGCTACGTTATTCACGTAGTTGAAGTTGCGTATCTTAGTTCGACCCCCGCCCCGCCCCCCCAGTGTGGACCAGCCCTTATTTCACCTCACCTGAACGCGCCCCCCCCCACTCCATTTTTGTAGCCCTAATTAGCAGTAAAGGGCTTCTTTTCCCTCGGGTATCCCCCACCACAAAGGCAGCCTTAGGCTGCTAAGACTGCAGCAGGAGCTTGGCAATGATTTGGTGAAGGTCTTATGTTCCGCGTGGAACAGAGAGGCATGGGGGATGGGGAGGAAGAGAGAGAGAGAATATCTTGCAAAATAATTTTACTCCAATGTTAGTCTGTCGGGCAGTCTGATGAGGAGTTGCAAGGCTGCAACCTGTGCGCTGCTGGGAAAATGTGCCCCTCCTGCAAATTAACTGGGTCTTGGAATCTTATCAAGGGCAGAACATTGCCTGGGACGCTAGTTGACTGTAGAGTTTGCTAGTTTGTAGTCTTACAGCAACTCCCAGGAGCAAACATTGAGGGATTATTGTTTTAACTCAACTTTGGGTAAGGGGTGGGGTAGCCACCAGCATGTGACAAGATCAAGCAACTGCCCAATGAGCTCTAGCTGCCTGGCAAGGATATCTGGTAATGGGGAAAGCACAGTTTAGTTGCCATCGAGACAAGTGAAAAAGTGCCACTAGAAAGTGCCCCAAAATGTCCCCTCTTTAGCACTTCCAGTTACGCCGGGCCAGAGAGCAGCAAGAGGGAACTGGGACAGTGGCTGCAGAGGAATTCAGTGCCACTTTGTCCCTGCTAAGCCACACCTGCAGGCTGCGGTCACTACAACCCTTGACATGATCAGCTCAGAGCTTTCGTTAAAGAGACATGGGAGGCTATCAAAGGCGACTGGTATTTAATGCTCACGTCCACCCCTGAGCATGGCTGCTTCCCAGGGCACAGAAGAGCAGCTCTCCACACCTGTCTGGGGACAGTATGGCGTTCTCAGTGTGTCCATCACCAAACGGAAAAGTCAAATAATGAAGATGCTTAGCAGATACTCCGCTGACTGGTGCTGGCCAGGGACTACGCCATGGGGATTAGCTAATGATGGATGCTTTCGCTGTTTGCTCCACAGGTCCGGGTGGTAGTAAGAAGGGATGAGTGCTTTCCGGATCTACAGGCTCATTCAGAGAGGATTAGCTGTCAGTTCTGCCAAAAGGAGAGGACTCCCAGCGGCTGTCAGCAGCACTTTATTACACACATTTTCCCTCCAGTTCTGTTAAACCCGCCGATCATTTACTCAGAAATTACCAGCATTTCAGAACCAATCTCACAGACCTGAATGTGCTCTAGGTACATGTGAATTTAACAGACAATACACAAAAAGTGTCACCATCTCCAAACCTGTCCCCTGAAAGCCAGGCTGACGCGCCGGTGCGAGACTTTGCGGGTTGGGTCTCATCTGAAGATGAGAAAAGCAGCAGCAGGCATGACTCTCCCTCCAGACATTATTTGTATGCAGAAAGGAGGAGCAGCTTTGCTTTAAGGTGATTCTATCTTGTGAAAATACACTGGAATCAATAACCCTGTCAAACCTAATTTATTTCTCTGGCCTTTTATTTCTATAGCATCCCCTAGTTTCAATGATTCTCCTCATTGAATCTGTACTTCATCCCTTCAAAATTGCATTGCAGTAAATTGAACATCACTGAGGAGTAGCCGTGCCACTGAACCCCGACTTTCCAGTCTGTGATAGCATTACGCTTCCTGCAGCAGCAAGACGGGAGCCTTCCTTAGCATCACAAAGGCATGTTCTATCACAGGTAGTGCCAACTGCAGTCTGGCTCCCAGTGTCACTTAGGGAAAGCACCAACAGAGCAGAAAAATGATGCACGTTTGGAGAATTTGCATCTATTCAGTGGCAAGCGAGCTGCCTAGCCAAACCTGCCCGCATGCAACGTCTGTGAACTAGATGGGAGAGAAGCAGATTTTATATTTCTATAGCATCTTCATCTGTGATGGGACAAATCCCCCGCGCCAGCCAGGTTCAGTGCCTCTCTCCCACTCCCAGGGTGAGTCATTCTGCTGCAACAGCAGCCTTCTGAAGCTCCAATATCTCCAGCTGCTCTGAATGCACTGGCCCCAGCCCCCCTCCTCTCCCTGTGGGGAAGCATTCGGAGAGCTCCTTGGGATCCAACTTTGCAGGCTCTTCATTCCTGCAGAGCACCTCCACTACCATGGGGAAGGGGAAGGACGTACCCCTGTACCCGTACAGCGGCACTGAATCACAGCTACCTCTGGGCTGCAGGGTGGCAGCCAAGCAGGTTCACCACATACAGCATAATGGCAAGGGGACTGGGGAGGGGAAATTCTGGCTGAGGACACTTGGGTCAACTGTGATGAAAAGGCCCTGGGATGTTACTGTGCACTCAGAGAAGACAGGAGCTGCCTGTGTTAGGTCTCACTACTAGTAACTGGGGGGTGGGAGGAGAGACACTATTTCTGAAGCGAGGGTTTTATATTGGAGAGCTCAGCCTGATGTCATTTCCTCTGCAAGTGGAATAAAGGCCATTCTCTACATACAGGTACTGCCAAGGCCCCATCACCTCTGGGTTCAAGGCCTTTATCTTGACAGCCTGTGAGCAATGGCCCCGTGTTACGGGTGGGGAACTGAGGCACAGAGGGATGTAGTGACTCAGCCAAGCTCATGCCGGAAGTCTGTGACAGAGCAGGGAATTGAACCCAGGTCTATTTTCCTGGGTTACAACAGCACAGAAACAGTTCAGGAAACATCAACATTAAAAGCAAACGCAGAACAAGCCAGAGTTGTGGAACAGCAGAGCTAGTCTGTGGTAATGATCGCTGATTAAAACAGAGCAGCCCACTCCCAGGAATTAATGACACACTAGAACAACGTAAAAATACAGCAAGGAGAGACAGCTCCAATTCCCAGTTGATTAATGGATTAAATTCCATAGCCTTGCATGAGTAAAGGACTCTATGCTCATCAGAGGGATGCTACAAGGTGTGTTGACAATTCATTTCTAGCCCTCTCTTTGCTTAATTATACAAAGGAATGACAATGCTTTAAAGCAGCGGTTCTCAAACTGGGGTTCACGAACCCCTGGGGGTCCCCGGGTCATGTGCAGGGCTGCCAGCCCCACTGATCAACTCCTCCCTCTCCCTCCCAGTGGGAACAGGGCGCACTCTGGGGAGGGGACTGAAAGAGGCAGGGAAGAGGTGGGGCAGTGATAGAGCAGGGGCAGGAAGACATGGGGTGGGGCTTTGGGGGTAGGGGTGGGGTGGGGGTAGGGCGGGGCCTGGGGCTGAGTGGGGATTGAGCACCCCGGGGGGAAAATGAGAAGCTGGCTTGGGGTTCCGCAAAAATTCTTAAATCAAAGTTTGAGAACCGCTGCCTTAAAGCACTAATCACCTTTCCTCTTCCGTGGCTTCAGCTGCTAATGCCAGTCTAGGTGCGAGTCCAGGCAAAGCTCAGCACCCAGTGTCTAGAGTGCAGAGCAGGGTAACTCAGTTTGTCATTTTCCTGACACCGGGCTGCACAGAGAACTCTGGCTGTCAGCCGCTTATTTGTGGCTCAAGATAATACGGCCCTAGAAGGAGACTCTCTAATCAGTCATCTCCATCTCAGTTATTTTCGAGCTGGGGGTTCAGTTTTGCCTGGAGTTGTAAAAAGCAGCCTCAGTTACTGCATCAGCAGAAGACTGAGAAGCTTCACAGCCAAAGTTAGGGAGGTGGGAGTGGGGTGTGTGTCAGGCAGTGGTGGGTGAGGGAAAGCAGCAGCTGCCCAGATCACCCGCACCATGACCAGGATAGTGTAGCTTGTTCAGCAGCAGTTCAGGAAATGTTTGCTCAAAACCATGTGGGTGCTTGTGATTCATGGAGATCAATCAGCTGCATTCACTGTGCAGGTAAGGGCAGCACCACACAGACAGGCGGGGGCTGGCCTCCTAGGGTAGGGACATGCTGCTCCTTCGGGGGTCACTGCGAGGGAAGGGAACCAGCACCAGAAACATCCAATCATGGAGCAGGGCAAATAGAGCCTAACGCAAAATTCAGGCATCACCCCTTGGACTCAAACACCTTCGTCCAAAAGAGCCCAAATTTACTGACTTTCAGGGCATGCTGCAAAAGACATCTGGTTTGAGCGGGTTTTTGGAGGAGGCTGAGGGTTTGCTTCTGAGTGGCCTGGGATCAGGGCTTCTCCTCTCCTTCCGTCATCTAACTTTTGGGGGGGAGGGAGAGCCATAGGCAGAGAGCCCAGATTTCTAACCACTCTAGGTCACTGCTTTCATGTATTTCCCATTTATGTATGAAGGGCTTGACGGGTGGCATTTTGCCATGGCAGGCTGGTTAAGAGGTCATCTCGTTTTAAAATACTCTTGAGGGGGGTGGTTTTAGAAATGGTGAAATTGAAAGAGGATTCATGCTGGGGAGAGAGCCAGGCCCAGGGAGAGCAGATCAGAGGTAGTACAGGCCAGGCTGTCTCAGACCCAAGCACAAAGATTAAAAGTGGAATCTTTCACATCCCTAGGAGCTCTCCATTCCCTGAAACATACATTTCGCACGTGAGCCGAGAAATCACCCGTTCTCATGCCAGGCTGCTGGCCCAGCAAGTGCCGGCTCCCCTGCTTTTGCATTGCTGGCTCTGCAGATTGCTATGCTGGGTTGCCTTTCGGCCCCTGTACTCTTGGTGCAACCCTCATCTCAAGTACGAACTGGAGAGAAGGGCTCGATTTTGTAGATATTCGGAGAGCTAAATAAAACCTGTAAACGCTGCATGTTTGCTGGCTAAGTCATGTATTATTGGAGCACAGCTGGGGACTTTTTAAAGCAATCCCAAAAGGTCCTTACCGTTCCATTACAATTCACAATTCCTGACAATACCAAATCCTCCTCCAGCCCACTGCACTGGGTCTCCAGTGAACTTCTCAGTGCCCTGCCTTGGGTTTGAGTTCCCACCACTCCACTTCATTGCCCCCTTTCACCCGCCCCCACCCAGTGTATGAATTTGCATCAATCCATTCAAGCTGGTTTTCCTTTAGAAAGAACGGAATGATGAAAAGTGAAACGCAATTAATTGAAACGTAGTTTATACAAATCTAATTACACAATGCCCCAGCAACGGACTGTATTTCTCCTTTGGTATATGATGACACTTGCTACCACCTCTTTGCCCATGAATATTGTACCCACAACTGTGTTCTCATCCTTTCAGTAAGGGAGGTTCCCCTTCAGGGTGAGATTTAACAGGATATTAGTGTCCTAACAGAGCCATGAACTGAACTCACCATAACTCACGGAGCACACACCTTCCTGTAGGGTGACCAGACGTCCCGATTTTTGAGCATGTGTCCCGGTCAGGACGCCTTTTGTCCTGATTTTCAGGTGTTTTTTGCTCCACAGCTTCCGGTGGAGGCTCTTCCGTTTCCGGCGGCCCCAGAGAGAAGCACTCGGGAGTGCCCGGAGGCAGATGCTTTTTTTTTTGCTCAACAACTTTGAGCCTCTTCCGTTTTTTGTTTTTTTTGGTGAGAAGTCCCGATTTTCGGGTCTTCTCATCTGGTCACCCTACCTTCCTGGCAGCTGCTACCCCATTTCCCAGAACTGCTAAACCAAGGATCCCAGCTCAGACTTGGAAGGGTCTTTCAATTCTTCAGAACGGTGAAGGAAATTCAGCTGATGGATGAGTTCAGACCTACACAACTAGGGAACTGAGACCAACAACTATGAGGAGGAGTTGAAATCCGCTAGAAAAGGCTAACTGTATTTCTTAATGAATATTTCTGATCTAAAATCTACTCCTAAAATGTATGGTTAGTTTCTTGTCCCAGTTCCTAATCACAACCCCCTTGAAGATCAGCTGTTCGAAGGCCAAGTACATAATAAGAACTACACAAAAATTAGGCTAGTAACCATGTGAACCTCATAGCAGAGCCAAACCCCTGTGCAGGAGCCAGCCTGAAATTTCAGTGATGTGAGTGGTGCTGCAAGTGATAGTCGGGAGCATTCTGGCTTAGGCCTTGTCTACACTACCGTTTTGTCACTAAAAACTGCCTTTTGTCGACCAAACAGTGAATGCGTACATATGTGATACGACTTTTGTCAGGAAAAACGCCCGGTTTTGGTGACTAAATAAATCCACCCCGACAAGAGACTTATGTCTTTTTCCTCAACATTTTTCTCGACAAAGTGTCAGTGTAGACATCACGCTTGATTTCATCACTTTAATTGGCCTCCAGGAGGTACCCCACAATGTCCATCCTGACCGCTCTGGTCAGCAGTTTGAACTCCACTGCCCTGCAGCCAGGTAAGCGACCATCTGCCCCTCCACCTTAGAAGCCCCGGGAATTTTTGAAATGCCATTTCCTGCTGGTTCGGCATGGAAAGGTCTCCTCACATCTTCCCAGGTGACCATGGCGGGTTATCACACCAAACGCTCTCCCATTGGATCACTGCGGAGCTGTTGGATCTGGTCAGTATAAGGGGAGAGAATGCTGTGCAGTCCCAGCTGTGCTTGAGCCATAGGAATTTTGATACCTATGGGCACATTTCTCGCACATGTGCGAAAAGGGCTGTGATCAGGACACGCTGCAGTGCAGAGCGAAGATAAAGGAGCTGAGGCAGGCGTACTATACGGCGAGGGAGGCAAACCGTTGTGCTTCACCTAGGACCTCCTGGTTCTACAAGGAGCTGTACGCTATCTTCGGTGGCCACCCCACCTCCAGCGCCAAGAGCCCCGTGGATACTTTGGGGGGAATGGAGACGGCGGAAAGAGGACCTAACCCGGAGGATGAAGTTACTGATGAAGAGGTGGAGTTAGATGAGGATGTGCAGCTCTTGGCGGGGTCGCCTTGTGGGGCAGGCAGCCAGGAACTGTTCTCCACTCCTGAGGTGTGTAGCCAGTCTCAGCAGTTGCTCTCCGGGAAGCAAGAAGATGAGAAGAGACACCTGGTAAGTGGCTGTGGCTTGTGTAGAGTGGAGGTGGGTTCAGGGTATAGAAACGTGGGAGGCTGGCTGTGTGTCTGTGAGGTGGACATTTCCCTGTGTAGCTAACTGGTACGGCAGAACAGGGTGCTGATGCACGCCGAGATCTCACGGGAATCCTCCAGAGAGATCCCCAGGAAAGTTTCCTGGAGGTACTCGTGAATTCTCTGCCGACGGTTCTGTGGCAGAGCAGCTTTGTTCCTTCCCCTGTTGCAGGAAACTTTCCTGCACCATTCGGCAATCTCTTGTGCAGGGACCAAAGCGGCACATAGGCGAGCAGCATAGGGAGCCGGGCAGAAGCCACAAGCATGGAGTAGATATACCCTCATTTCCCTGCTTACCCGTAGCAGTGAGATGTCTGATAGAATGACCCCTGCCTGTGGAAAAGTGTGGCAGAATGTTAGAATTTTTTCCATAGAATGCTTGCAAGTGTATGTGCTCTTTTCCCCGAGTGAAGTGGAGTAGAGCGGGGGGCTCCCTCCTGCAAATACTCACCATGCTTTGGCTGTTCACAGAGATGTGTGCCTGGCTAGGGTCGGTGATAGGGGTTGCGATGTTGCAAAAGTTGTATTTAACTGAAACGTTTCAATGCTGTGCATGAATTTAACAGTCCTGCTTCTGTGCATTGTCCCCTATGCTTCACCAGAAGAGGCCTTCAGGAACGCACCCCAGCCAACCAGCTCCGTCAGATAAGAAAGCACCCAACACGTAGCAAAGACATGTTCTGGGAAGTAGTGCAGGGCTTCAATGCAGAAAAAAGGGAATGCAAGGAGTGCTGGGAAGCCGAACGGCGGGACAGAAAAGAGAATCACGCGTTTGTTAAGGACGCAATTGAGCGGATGATTAAAGTAATGGAGGAGCAAATGCAGATGCCAAAGTCCTTAATAGTGCTACAGACTGAGCAGATCAGTGCCCGCCCTCCCCTCAGCACATTCAGAACTCTTTCCCATGCCCCACCTCCCCCAATTCTGCCCACACAGTCCTTTCAACTTTCCGAGACGTCTCAGTTTCCCCTTCACTCCACACCCTTGGACAATTTTCACGATTGCTGGACCTACACACAGCTGTGAAAGTCTGTTCCCTGGTTCCTTCTTCCCCAGCAGGCATCTGTGTTTCTTGTGCAATAAAAGCAAAGTTTTATATTGGTAAATCATCTTTATTTTTTTTCTACAACGTGAGATTGCAGCCACTGCCAATACATGCACAGGCATTTTAATCATTTTAATCACTTTATAAGGCCCCAAACGTCACTATTGCCTCCTAGGAAAACTACATGCAATGTAACATTGAAGCAACTCAGACACAGATACATATTACTGATGGTCATTGTCGAAGTGCTGCCTCAAAGCCTCCCTGATTCAAACAGCTCCCCTCTGGGCTTCTCTGACAGCCCTGGTATCTGGCAACTCAAAATCAAGTGGTCTGCCTCAGCACTCCACCCCTGAGCAAACCTTTCACCCTTAGCTTCACAGAGATTATGCAAAGTACGGTACACGTCTATGACCAAGGGAATATTATCCTCATTAAGGTCTAACCTGTCATAAAGGCATCGCTAGTGTGCCTTTAATCTGCCAAAGGCGTATCTGTCATCCAGCACCTACTCAGCCTGTTGTTGAACTGCTCCTTACTGCTGGCCAGGTGTTCGATGTAAGGGGTATGCTGGGTCTCCCAGGATCACTATGGGCATTTCAACATCCCCCACTGTCATCTTCTGGTTTGGAAAGGAAGTCCCCGCTTGCAGCTTTCTGTAAAGGCCAGTGTTCCTGAAGATGTGTGCATCATGCACCTTCCCAGACCACTTTACATTGATATCAGTGAAATGCCCACAGTGATCCACAAGCGCCTGCAACAGAATGGAGAAGAACCCCTTCCTATTGATGTACTCTGTTGCAAGGTGGTCTGGTGCCAAAATTGGAATGTGTGCGCCATCTATCGCCCCATCACAGTTAGGGAAACCCATTTCTGCAAAGCCATCCACTATTTCACGCACATTTCCCAGAGTCACGGTCCTTTGTAGCAGGACGTGATTTATTGCCCTGCACACTTGTGTTAACGCAGCCCCAATGATCAACTTTCCCCACTCCAAATTGATTCGCAACTGACCAATAGCAGTCTGGAGTTGCCAGCTTCCACACAGCAATTGCTACACACTTCTCTACTGAGAGGACAGCTCTCATTCTGGTGTCCTTGCGCCGCGAGTTTGGGGTGAGATCCAACACAGTTTCACGAAGGTGGCTTTCTGCATCCGAACGTTCTGTAACCACTGCTCTTCATCCCACACCCGCATGACAATACAATCGCACCATTCAGTGCTTGTTTCCCGAGCCCAAAAGTGATGGCCTACTCTATGCAGCTGCTCTGTGAATGCGAAAAGCAATCTGAAGTTGCTCCTATTCATATCACGCACAATGTCGGGTGACAGCGAGTCTTCTTCAGTTAGGAACTTCATGATTAACTGCACTGACATCTGCGATGTCTTCAAGACAGTTAACAGAGCACAGGAGAGCAGTGCAGGATCCATCCCTTCTCACAAAGATGCCAGGGTACACATCAAAGAAGGGCCGTTGCAAAAATGCTGTGAAAAGAAGCCAGAACCCCACAGAATGCCGGGACAGAAAGCAATGCATCACAGAACATTTCGCCCGGTCCCAAGATGCATCGTGATCCACTCTGCCTTCCCACAACACCTAGCGACACAAGGTGTCGAGCTGGACTGTGGGATGGGTACGCACAGTGCATTGCTCATATGGTCAATGATCGTGCCCCCCACTGTGGATGCAATCTGCCGACAAAGGGAGCAAGTGAGAACATAAGAGATTCAAATTTTTATTATGTCGACTTCTGGGTGTCAACATCACTTTTGTCAACAAAAATTGGTAGTGTAGACATGGCCTTAGTCAATTCTCTCTCACAAGCTTTCATTTGGCTTAACCATTCCCAAAGCTACACACACCTGCAGAACTCTGTACTCCAAGGCCAGCTGGAAATGCGCTGCTGCTTTGGTGTGAAATCTGGAGACCAGATCTGCCCCATTCTCACCTAACTTTGTCTTACCTTATTCACAGAGAGGCTCCTCTCAGGGGAGGGGTTCAGTGCCACTGTAGATGGATCCCTCGTGTACTTTGCTAAGATGACCTGCCTGGATGAATTCTTGCAAATGGCCATTTTATCATTGCCATGTCTATTACTGTCCCATGAATCAGATCATCCTCCAGAGGAATCAAGGATCCAACCAGCCAAGGTTCTCTGAGGCATGGCTTGTAGCCTCTATCATCTTGGAATCTACTCATCACTTCTCAGTAGCTCTGGGGGCTGAGAGAGCACCCTGAATGTAAGAGGAATTTTTCTCACTTGTGATACAAGGGAACATCCTGGCTGCAGTCAGTCTCAGTACAGGATTAATGGAGTGTCAGCTGTTCGGATTCCCCAACAGAGCATTTTTTGATTAATTTTCTCCTACCGCTCAGCTCACTGAGCTACTCATTGAGATATGTTTACACTGCAATTAGACACCCATGGCTGGTCTGTGCCAACTGACTCCAGCTCATAGGGCTGCTGTTTAATTGCAGACTTCTGGGCTCAGGCTGGAGTCCGGGCTCCAGGTTCCTGCGAGGTGGGAGGGTCCCAGAGCTCAGGCTGCAGCCTGTAAATCTACACTGCAATGAAACTGCCCCGTGCCCTGAGCCCCAGTCAGCTGGCATGGGCCAGCCGCAGGTTTTTAATTGCCGTGTAGACATACCTGAGAGCCCATCTCAGGCCCTTCCCCTTGCAGTGCGCACCTGAAGGGAGCCTCTCAGGCTGTTCTGTCCTTGTATCAGCTCCATTTCTGATGGCGCACTTCTAGAATGTCGTGGAGCTGTAGGCAGAATGATGAGTGACTCTCAGCAATCTGATCCCTATTCAGTAACAATGAAAACATTAATTAAAACCATCTTGAAAACAGCCAGCAGACTGTGAATCCACACATCACCAGGCTGGGCTCACACAACAGCTTTTAAAAGAATGATGGAGCATTCCTTTTGAAAACCTTCAGTCCATGAAGGGCTCAGATCCTATTACCTGCCTCCGGCTTTGTGGGTAGTTTTCTGCTGAGTTTCCTAGAGGAGTTCTCTTTCACCCTTTAAGCTAGCAAGGACTGGGAGTGTGGAAGGGAGAAATTCTTGGTCACTGGCTCTGAGAAACAAAGATCTGTTACTGCAGGGATGGGCAAGGGAAGACTGAAAACAAATCAGGAGACAATCCAACCCCATGAAAATGTCACAGAACAAAAAGGGCACAACCAGTTCACCTCCTACCCCTCCTGCTTTGAGATCCCTTTCATGTAATGTCTGATTCCTTGGACACCCAGAGACAATGACTGCTGAGTAGCAAATGTTCTCTCTAGGAGAGGACCATCTCTGCAGAATATGTTTAGTGCACTGGGCTGAGGCCTCTAGGTGCTACTGTGATACAAACAAACAACAAAAGACACACCCACATTTCCTGTTAACTACAAGAAAAACCACAGACCCTTAGGGACTGGGAGTGGCTGGCTCACTACAAAAGCAATTTCCCCTCTCTCCATATTGACACCTCCCCATCAATTATTGGGAGTGGACCACATACACCCTGACTGAATTGGCCCTGTCAACACTGGTTTTCCACTTGTGAGGTAACTTCCTTCACTTCATATGTCAGTATATTTATGCCGGCATCTGTCATTTTCACTCCATGCATCTGAAGAAGTGGGGTTTTTACCCACGAAAGCTTATGCCCCAATAAATCTGTTAGTCTTTAAGGTGCCACCGGACTCCTTGTTGTTTTTGTGGATACAGACTAACATGGCCACCCCTCTGACACAGACCCTTTTGGAATTTTGCAGCCACTTCTCTGCACTTGCTGAGCAAATGAAGAATGAAGAAAGCCAGCTCCAATTTCACCCCACTTGCATGGGTGGCAAGTATTGTAGACTAGGGGAGGCTATTCCTCCCCAAACAGCCAAGTGTGGCCCCACCCACACTGTGCCCCGAGGCCAGGCCCCCTTTCCTGCAGTCCCCCCCAGCATTCTGCTCGGCCCAGGCTGGCTGGGGCTGGCCGGCCTGCCTCCTGCAGGGACTTGGGGCGGCCAGCACCGCGGTTGCGCTCCTCGCCTAGCGTTCAGACCACATCACCACACATAGAATCATAGAGGATTAGGGTTGGAAGGGACCTCAGGAGGTCATCTAGTCCAACCCCCTGCTCAAAGCAGGACCAACCCCAACTAGATCATCCCAGCCAGGGCTTTGTCAAGCCTGACCTTAAAAACCTCTAAGGAAGGAGATTCCACCACCTCCCTAGGTAACCCATTCCAGTGCTTCACCACCCTACTAGTGAAACAGTGTTTCTCAATATCCAACCTAGACCTCCCCCACTGCAACTTGAGACCATTGCTCCTTGTTCTGTCATCTGCCACCACTGAGAACATGCCTCAGTAAATAATGAAGAACTTTGTTGCCTTGTGATTGCCCCTTGTGAGAGGTGAGAAAGCGCTGCAAGGGGCAAGGCCTGGGATGCAGAGCTCGGCTTGCTCTCCTCCTCGTCTTATCCCCACTTTGAATGCAAGCAACAGGCAACAGCAAGTCCACGTTTCTCCAGTTCCCAGGAGCAGCTGCTGTCTATTAAAGTGTGACAAACTATTGAAAATGTCACATCCCGTATGGTCCAGCTGAAATGGCAAAGCCCTGCAAACAGCAAAGGTGGGCAGCTTTTCTTCAGGTTTGGAAAAATGAGGTTTCGGGAGGAATACTGGGAGAGGAATTGTTTTGATCAAGGCAGAAGGCTGATACTGCCGTAGGCATGAACTTAGGCTGTGGCCTAAGAGAAACTTTATCTTTATGAAAGACTGCAAAAAGAAAGGCCAGCTAAGCAGCCTGAGTCCCTTAGACTCTCCTAGCATATATAACTGCAACCAAGGATGGTGTTTTCGGGGATAGTAGCAGCAGAGGTATTATTGCTAGAGGTTCAAAGGGGGTACTCATTAATGAGGACAGCACTAGATTCAAATCCCAGGAAGGTACCAAGTTGGATACAGGAGGGTAGATGTAAACTAGAAATCTGGACACCAAGGGTGTGAAAAGATAGGGAAAAAATCCCCGCTAGATAGCGTACTGCAGAGACAGAAGCCAAATGGACTCTCACTGTACTAACTGAAAGGTCAGAGGAGTTTAGATGCAGTAGGTAGTCTGTTACGTGCCTAACTTCTTCACCAATTGGTGATACCTGGTGAGATTCAAAACACACCAAAAACCTCTTCCATTTCGCTGCACATGTGGCTCTGGTGGAATCCTTTCCATTGCTCACCAGGATGGCTTGGATATCTCAGGTGCATAATCCCTGTGAAGTACTCAGCCACAGATCATCCACTGAATGAGGTGGACAGATTTGCAGGTTGGCATACAGAGATTTTCTTTGCTTCTGAGACAGGATATCCTTGACTAGAGGAAAATTTACGGGTGACCGCATCCAGCCCTCACCTCAGGCAGTAAGAAGGAACTGAGGGGAGGTGGCAGCCACACCCCTTATGCCCTTGGCTTGATGCATGAGGAGGGCAGGGTGTACTGTCTGTCTGCAGACAGACAAGAAGCAAAGTTCATCTCATGCACTATTAATGACAATACAGTGAAACCCCGCTATAACGCGATAATTGGGGTCCAAAAAATTCCATCGCGATAAATGCGGGGTCGCGTTATAGGGGGGTTACAAAAAATTTCCGTTTCAAGCCGGTCTCTTCTCCTCTCGCCAAAGCGGAGAAGTTTCAAGCTGGTCAGTTTCAAGCTGGTCAGTTTCAAGCCGGTCTCTTCTCTTCTGGCCATAGTGGAGAAGTTTGACCAGCTTGAAACTGACCAGCTTGAAACTTCTCCGCTTTGGGGAGAAGAGAGAAGAGACTGGCTTGAAACTCAAGCCAGTCACTTTCAAGCTGGTCAGTTTCAAGCCAGTCTCTTCTCTCTTCTCTTCTCCCCAAAGCAGAAGTTTCAAGCTGGTCAGTTTCAAGCTGATCAAACTTCTCTGCTTTGGGGAGAAGAGAAGAGAGGGCTTGAAACTGACCGGCTTGAAACTGAGTTTCAAGCCGGTCTCTTCCCTTCTTGCCAAAAGGGGAAGCGGAGGCAGGGGGGAAGGGGCAGGGGGGAAGGAACAGGGGAGATGGGGAGGAGATGGAGCCAGGGTTGGCTTCAAACGAGGAAGCAGGCTCTGGATGCTTTTTTTTTTTTTTTTTGCTTGGGGCAGCGGGAGCCACCTTATGATCGCATTATAGCCGAATTCGCGTTATGGCGGGGCGCGCTATAGGGGGGTTTCACTGTATATTCACCCAGCTCAAACTAAACTATAAACGTAGGGAGGCCCTTCTAACCCCAGAAAGCCACAGTATGGACCTGCAACAAACCCACATGCACCATCTAGGGAGATTTCCAGGGCAGTCTGTGTGAGTGTGAGCAGGGTCGCACTATTCTGCCACATTAAATTTCTCAGTCTTCAAACTGCCTCTCACTCCTTCACAAGAACGGGACCATTCCACATCAGGTGACCCACTTTCTGCTTTTTAACACCTCCTGCCACATTCTCCAGACCTTCCGGGACTCCCAGATGGAAAGTCAGGAGTTAACACTGCAGGCAACGCTTTGCCACTTCCCACTATTGGGCTGGAGTGGGTGAGTTTGTGTCTGTCAGGACCAGGGGCCTCCCTCCCGTTGCTCCAGCCACTTGTCAGCAGGCCAGAGGGAAAGAATAAAAACTATGAGTTATGGGGGGAATAACTTCCCTTGAAAAATAAACTCAGTTCTGAGTGTTTTCACAACACCCCATTGCCTGCCGGAACGGGCTCTAAACCGTGTTTGGATCAGGTACCGAGAAAGGGGTTTTGTTGGGTAATTTACTGACTGGATGAGTTCCCTTGGAGGCAACCTTCAAAGAGGGGGAAAGCTGTGATTGGTGGTCTCGAGGACGTTAGCTACAGGAAGCATTTCTGGCTACACAGCATCGGTTACACTGAGAGCTGGCAGTTCTCCAGGGGTCCAGGTGGAGAGGAACTCTACCCTAGAATGCAGCCTGCGGGCCTGGCACAGGTATCATGGCAGCAGCAATTGCTAACTTTCTGAGGCATCAACATGGAAAACTGTTGGTTTCTTGGCAGAAGAAAAGAGCCCAGAGAGTGAATGAGACTGAAAAGTGAGACCAGAGCCAGGTAAGGCAGCCGGATTCCGTGCAGCATGGGAACAGAGCACACAGGGCTCCAAAACAGGACACTACAGCCAGCGCTCAAGCAGTTTCTTTGCTCTCACACTAAGCATCGCCCCACATCCACTGCACAGACAGAGATGGTGCTGATGGTTGTTTTCAGCATTGCTTGTCATCACGGCAGCCAGCCCTCCTCAATGGATGAAGTCAATGGTCACCCCTAAAAAATAACACAGCGGGGCAAAGCAACTCCCAGCTGAGACCAGCAGGCTCCAACCCGCTCGGCCTGGGAGGACCCGTCTAACTCCCACGGCAATGGTCCCGTGGCGGCACAGCTCTCTCCCACTGAATACAGCGGGCAGAGCTAGTGACAGAACGACCTATGGAATCCTTGACAAACATGGTCTGGATTATGCCTGGCCATGGGCAGACACCTTGGCTGTATCCCTGGGAGTACAAGGCTGAGTGATCCTCCTCTAGCTTCTTGAAGATTATTAAATCTAAGTCTGGGGATCTAGACACAAGCTGATTAAAAATAACTGGTAGGATTGCGGCTTTAGAAGGTTGACTACTTGAGACAGGATAAGGCCTTTCTGTTTTACGCAGTCTAACCGTCCATTCTCTCCCCATCACTGGGACAGTGGCCTGTAGCGAGATTATCCCATCGTATTGCTTTCATGGGCTAATACTGCTAATCCAGTACTGACAGCGTGGGGCCTACCTGTGTCTGATGCACACTGTCATCTGAAAATGGGTCGGGGGGCTGTGCTATTGGGGGGCAGTGAGTGTGAACGTCAGTGCTAGTCAACAGAAGCGAGAAAAAGAGCAAGAGTGGAGGAAGCAATCTTCTCCATACACCAGTCAGACCTTTCTGGGGCATGAAGGCAGCCCTAGAACTCACACAACCCAGTTGCTCTGTTGTCTCTCACACAGATTGTGTTTGCAATCTCCAAATATGAGGAGTTAATACATTTTCCTTACTCTGCTATGGGATTGGGCCAGAACCCAGGTTGGCTATACCTATCCCAAATTGCCTCGTTTAGTGAGCACAGATGTAGGAATTACTCTGGGAGAAGAGAATGAAAAGAGTGATGTATGAGAGGTAATGGTCTCATGAAAGGGAAAACCACTGTCAGCCTCATGCCAGCAAATCTACCACAGACGATGTTTCTCCCACTTAACTTGCATCAAAACAGCACACTCCTGTCAAGCAAACACAAGCGAAGAACTCATCCATGGACCACAGTCCTCGTGAGAAAACTGTCAAATACCAGGAAAACACAGCAACAATCCATGACACAATCACAGTGCCACTGTCAGAGAACTCACAGATCTGAAAGGGAGATGAGGTTTTATAGCTTCAGCATCTAATCACGTATAAAACACAATAGAATAAAACAAACATTTGCTGATTGCTGCTACTGCAGGAGGCAATGAACTATAATTATATCACACATACTACATAAAACAGCTATGTATTTATGAATCTCTCTTCTGATTGTAAGTCTGGATCTCTCCTTTTCCTCCAGCAGTTGACATCAAGTTCCCCTCCCTAACTCCATAGAGTACACGGAACGGAATCAGTGGGTGACTCTTCCCGTCAAGTTCCTCTTCTCAGTCAGTCAGTGCAGATGACACCTTGTCCTGCAGGAGCAGCTGTGTGAATGAGCAGGCACTTCTGCTCCCTGTGGGAGCCACAGCATGGGGCTGATGCCTAGCAGAGGCGTTTGGGGAGGTTGTTTTCCAGAAGGTTAGGTAAATGCACAGCAGATTTATTATCCCACCGCCAGGACTCAGTCAGCGCAAACCACGGGATTTTTTTCTCTGAGATTTGCTTAGGAAGTCAATTTAACGTACCACTTTGACAGGTGCCTTGATCTGAAGTGACATACCAATTTTTTGTTTTATCCTTCTTGCTCCTACACCTACAGGAATGTGACACACAACACAATCTAGAAATATCCCATCCTCTCAGCAGTGACATCGCTCCACAACCCCCGGGGAAGGCAGAGAAAGAAACAAGTTATCACCTCTGGTAATTAACATATTGTTCAGTCTGTGAACATCTATCCACTATGAAACTGCTAAAAAAAGTCACAGGGTGAATCCAAAGAATGAAGACACAGCCGATTTATCATCAGTGCATTAGCCACACTCAGCCAGGTGTTATTTACTGCATTACAGGACCACAGCTAATGGGGCATTCTTCAGCCTATCGCTTTGACTGGCTAGGTGACTGGAGAGGATTCTGCCAATGACAGGTGCTGAAAATCTCAGAATGGACAGTCCTATGAAACAGGAATGGGACACAGGGTATATCTACGCAGCAATTAAACATTTTGACAGACTGTATCCCTATATTCACCACTTTTCCAAGACCATGATAAATTTTGTACAACATGTGCCTTGTAAAGTATCATTTGAAAACTCATAATTTGCTGATCATTACCGTCATGGTAAAATACGTGTGGCAACATTGTATGTAAAGTTATAAGATTACACTGTATGATGTTAAGGCATATTGTAAATCTGGGGAAGCAGCCCAAATCTGTTACTCGCAGACAAAAGGTTAGCCAGCACCTCAGCCAAGTGTCAACATAATCAAATGGACAACCACCTGGTTAAGCGGCCATTCTTTGGCACGAAGAAGGGTGTAAGCGAGTAATTTACATTTTGGCAAAGGAACAGGCTGGCTATCAAACAGCATCATGGAACTAGGGGATCCAGACTGCTGTGATCATGTGGTGAGAGAAGTCTTTTGCTTTACATTCACTTTGCTTGTTAAGTTAGGTATTAGTTCGCATTTTACCTTTTATTTCTTTGTAACCAATTCTGACTTTTATGCCTCATTACTTGTAATCACTTTAAATCTCTCTCTTTCTGTAGTTAATAAACTTGTTTTATCTAGATCAGTGTGTGTTTGGACTGAAGTGTTTGGGATAGCGCTGTCAAGCGATTAAAAAAAAATCGCCATTAATCGCACTGTTAAACAATAATAGAATACCATTTATTTTAATATTTTTAGATGTTTTCTACATTTTCAAATATATTGATTTAGCCTAAACTCTCTTTCCCGTTCTCATTTGTAAGATATTTTTATCTTGTCCTGATTTTCCAGGCTCCTTATAAACCTAACAAGTGTCATGGGGTCAGGGAACTTTCCAGACACATTCCACAGGGAGCCTAAAGCCTAGGTTCCAAGTGGCTGGGATTCAAATGATTTCATTCTAAAAACTGCATTGCTCTGGGAGCAAACAATCACCTTTATATGGGTCCTGCATACACGCCCTGGGTAGAAAGATCATTAGGAGCTCGCTGCAGCTAATGAACAAATGCTATTCCCAGAGTTGTGTGTGTGACTGATGGCGCTGAGGCACAAACAAGGAAGTAAATGAACAGCCATGTTCATTTCAGGCCCCATTAGAAACACTGGGAGATGGTGCCACTTGGGCCAGCGAGAAACTGTACCGTAAAAGATCTGAATGGGCATTCAAGAGCAGAGAGAGAGAAGCAATAGTCTCATGTTGAATTTTCTGCAAACTGGTGACGCAATGTATTCTCAAGACCTTTTCACCTGGATAAGACCATGCCAGCTTCCTCAAAAGTGGTCTCATCTATCCAGATTTTAGATATGTTTGGGGGGCAATAAGACAGTTTTGCCTGGAGCACCTTCCTGCAGCAGACCACCAGGTGTGCCTGTCTCAATTTTTCCTTTCCGACACCCCAAGGACTCCACAAGAAGCTCTCCTGCCTCAGTAGTACCCCTTCTTGGAGCTAGTTTATTACAAAAACACAACGCAAATATTTTGTAAGCAGAAGTCCCAAACATAGTCCATTCTGTAACCTATCAGCTCGGTGTTCTTGGGGAACCAGGGCGCAGTATCCAGCCTGTCTGGCTCCTGAAAGACTTTCCCCCGCCCCTCGCCCCTGCTTGAATCAAAGCTGATCAGAAGAAAGACTTACAAAAAGCACTGAAAAGGCAGTGAGACACACACCTAAACCCCTCCAGACAAGGGTAACAGGATAAGAAAACTCCCCTGGCCTCATTTGCATCAAAGATGGGACAGGGTGACATCTCCATTAGCATATACAGTGGAGAACAGAGATTCCAAGGCAAGAACCGCACTGAACTTTGGGACCAGGAAAGCACTGCATGATGGGGAATCTCTGCTCCAGATGTTAATGACCCCACACCTGTACACCCCCAGCTCAGTGGTTATCAGACCAATTCTAGTAATAAATCCTTTTTTTTGGTATCCAAAATACTGAAGCTGCCTAATTGCATTGTGAGCTCCCTTGAAGGAACACCGCACATAGCCAGGAATAATCAGTTCCTATTGTCTAGCCTGAACAAAACAACTGTGGTATACTCCCTTGAGCCATCAGTTTACCCATAAATAAATCTAGTGTTCTCCCTTGAACCATTGTTCTTTCCCTACAAGAACCCCAACCCATGCTCAAGTGTTCTGATGCCTGGATCCAAAATCTGCATCAGTTCCACTGGGACTTCTTCTCCTGAGTGATCATGCTGGGGGCTCTGCCTGTCTCCAGCACTCCGGCCCCTCAGCTACCACCACCTGGGACCCCTGATCGATTCCAGCTTCCCGGATTGGTGAGAACCCAGCTCTCTCTCTCTCTCTAGGTATAGCCTTCTGGCCCTGACTTGTGCCATCAGTTACAGTTTTCTAACCCTGACTTTTGTAATCAAATTTAAGTTAGATTTAATATTATAACCATTTTACTTGATTGGTTCCCCTTGTATGGTTATTATCTGGCAATAAATAACTTTCATGGTTAAGCTGGCTGGTTGCTTCGCTCTTCCTCTCTCCCCACCTCATGGGTGTTTTCTGGCTTCCCCATTCGCTTTGCAGCAACGCTCCTCGTACCTAAGCTAAAGATCCCTGCAGCACCCAAAAATCCTGTGGGGTTTGCTCATCAAGAGGGTTACTATCAGAACAATTGTAATGTGAAAGTGGGGATAGGAACGTGCTGAACCCGGGACATATGAGGGTGGCAGCTTGAAAGTGCGGCTCGACCCAGCCTGCTCAGGCGTGCTCTATTCCAGTGCGGTGCCCGTGGCATATGAGGGTGGCAGCTTGAAAGTGCGGCTCGACCCAGCCTGCTGAGTCCAAGGGCATATCAGGGGTCAGCTTGGGAGTGCTGATTAACCCAGCCCTCTCAGACACGCTCTGTTAATGCGTGTGTGCATGTTCATCTGATTCTGGGGCTGGAAGAACCCAGACCTGGGGAACCTAGGTCCTGCCGGATAGCCCCATTGGGAGGGAACTTGCAGCAGGGAGAAGTAGAGCTCCGTATGAGAACACAAGCAACACAAGCAATACATTGATAGAATCACCGAACACCCCCACGCAGAAGAGTAACCCTAATAAATGAGCATACCCCAAAGTAATGGGCAAATCTGGTAACACTTCCCACAGCAGCCTCATTATACTCCAGTATCTTCGGCCATTCCTAGGCTCCTTGTCGGTACTCTTTTGTCCCTCTGCCAGGACAGCAACCCCACCCCTTCCAGATGGAATTCAATCCCCTCCTTCCAGAGGGAACCCCCACAGCCTGTCGGGAGCTCATCTGCGCCAAAGAGACCATACCTCACTCCCCCCGGATCTCTCACCGTTCCTCTGGGTCTAGCTCTCTGGTATGAAGATATCAGCAGGTAAGCCCCTCCCCAGCCTTTAGCCCCCTGAGTCCTTGGCTTTGGCTCTCTGGCTTAGAGCCAGCAGACGTCTCCCTCTCCTGCTCCTCCTTGCTTCATCCCTCTCCAGCCTTCCAACCCTGGCTCTCTGGCTTGGGGAAGTCAGCTGGCAAATCCCTCTGGTTGTTCTCCTTGCCTTCAGCCTTCCCCCAGGAAACACCTTCAGCTTCCTCCAGGACCTCCTCCTATCCCCCTGGTCTCTGGCAGTCCTCACCTGCCCTTCCTGACTGATTCACACAGCTCTGACCCACCGGGGTCTCTCTCCATCTCAGGTTCTTCCTGATCCTTTACAGCCCTGGGTATTGCCTTACGCTCTTAATTGGCCAAAATGCAGCACCTGTTCTGGCACAGAGGAGATGGAGCTACTTCATTTACGAGGATCAGCCACTCTCTGACCAGGGTCCACAGACATCCAGTGTCTGCAACGTAAAACACTGAACATTTTTTAAATCGCTGATTTAAACAAGGCTTTTCCCCAAACTGACGCTAATTAAGGATGACCACGTTCAAACCTCATTGGACAAACGTGCATGGCTCCATGGTAAGCCTCTCCAGCTGATTTGTCTGAAGACTCTGCAAACAGAATAAGTGAAACTCACAAACTATAAAAATCAAGGGTAGGACTGCAAAGCGTCATCTTGTGGATTAATAAGCCATCTGAGGGGCGACTGAAGTTCCAGAATCTCCCAGACCTGGTCACCTTGGGAAGATATCGACAGACAGGATATGCCAGCTTTTGACCAGTCTCCCTGGGTCTGAAAAAGATGAGCTAGCGAAAAGCTCTGTGCCACCAGATCACCACAGTCTGGCTCTGACTGCAGTTCCAGCTTCTACTCTACAAGAGTTCAAACAGGCTGAGAGTGCTTAAGTGTTACCTGAAGGAACATAAGAACGGCCATACTGGGTCAGACCAAAGGTCCATCTAGCCTAGGGTGACTAGATGTCCCGATTTTATAGGGACAGATCAGATATTTGGGGCTTTGTCTTATATAGGCGACTATTACCCCCCAACCCCTGTCCCGATTTTTCACACCCGCTGTCTGGTCACCCTAATCTAGCCCTGTATTCTGTCTTTCGACAGTGGCCAATGCCAGGTGCCCCAGAGGGAATTAATAGAACAGGTAATCATCAAGTGATCCATCCCGTCACCCATTCCCAGCTTCTGGCAAACAGAGGCTAGGGACACCATCCCTGCCCATCCTGGCTAATAGCCATTGATGGACCTATCCTCCAGGAAATTATCTAGTTCTTTTTTGAACCCTGTTATAGTCTTGGCCTTCAGAACACCCTCTGGCAAGGATTTCCACAGGTTGGCTGTGCATTGTGTGAAAAAATACTTCCTTTTGTTTGTTTTAAACCTGCTGCCTATTAATTTCATTTGGTGACCCCCTAGTTCTTGTGTTATGAGAAGGAGGAAACAACACTTCCTTATTTACTTTCTCCATACCAGCAATGATTTTATAGACCTCTATCATATCTCCCCTTAGTCATCTCTTTTCCAAGCTGAAAAGTCCCAGTCTTATTAATCTCTCCTCATACGGCAACCATTCCATACCCCTAATCATTTTTGTTGCTCTTTTCTGTCTTATCTATCACTTTCTTAATGATTCCCAACATTCTGTTCGCTTTTTTGACTGCCACTGCACACTGAGTGGATGTTTTCAGAGAACTATCCACAATGACTTCAAGATCCTTCTCTTGAGTGGTAAAAGCTAATTTAGACCCCATCATTTTATATGTATAGTTGGGTTATGTTTTCCAATGTTCATTACTTTGCATTTATCAACACTGAATTTCATCTGCCATTTTGTTGCCCAGTCACCCAGTTTGGAGAGATCCTTTTGTAGCTCTTCGCTGTCTGTCTGGGACTAAACTATCTTGAGTCGTTTTGTATCATCTGAAGATTTTATCACCTCACTGTTTACCCCATTTTCCACATCATTTATGAATATGTTAAATAGGTCTGGTCCCAGTACAGATCCTTGGGGGACACCACTATTGAGTTCTCTCCATTCTGAAAACTGAACATTTATTTCTACCCTTTGTTTCCTGTCGTTTAACCAATTATGGATCCATGAGAAAACCTTCCCTCTTATCCCATGACTGTTTACTTTGCTTAAGAGCCTTTGGTGAGGGACCTTGTCAAAGGCTTTCTGAAAATCTAAATATACTATATCCACTGGGTCCCCTTTGTCCACATGCTTGTTGACCCCCTCAAAAGTAGTACCTTATTTTTTCTTTTTTTTATTATTGTCTTTTGATTTTATTAGCTGAGAGACATCCCAGACTTTTATATCCTTCCATTTTAAGATGTGAGAGTGTGGCTGTGTGCATGGATGTACAGGACCTGGCATCTCTGGCTGCTTCACACTTCGGCTGGGTATACAGCCCAAGCCTTTCTCCGCTGTGCTGCTGAGTCTGCACTGAAAGGACAAAGGACCTGGCACTAGCCTGCTGGCAGCACCTGACAATCGGGCAGACAAAACACTGGCGCCTAGGCTGTGCATGGAGCTATTGATTACACAGTTCAGTGGTTGGGGTAGAAACACAGCAGGGGAATCCCAAGCAACACCGACCCATCAAGTGACATCCTATTGTGGGGAATGACATGCAAATTAATGGAAGCAAACGGGCGCACACAATGAGAAAAGATCCCCTGCTCCCTAAAGACAGATGGCAGCATGGAGGCCAGAGCATCCCTACTTCCTCCGTGGGTCAGACAGGACGGCAATTCTCAGCTGTAAGAGAACTGTGGACGTCTTCAGAGAACTATCCACGACTCCAAGATCTCTTTCCTGATTAGTTGTAGCTAAATTAGCCCCCATCATATTGTATGTATAGTTGGGGTTATTTTTTCCAACGTGCATTACTTTACATTTATCCTCATTAAATTTCATTTGCCATTTTGTTGCCCAATCACTTAGTTTTGTGAGATCTTTTTGAAGTTCTTCACAGTCTGCTTTGGTCTTAACTATCTTGAACAGTTTAGTATCGTCTGCAAACTTTGCCACCTGATTGTTTACCCCTTTCTCCAGATCATTTATGAATAAGTTGAATAGGATTGGTCCTACGACTGACCCTTGGGGAACACCACTAGTTACCCCTCTCCATTCTGAAAATTTACCATTTATTCCTACCCTTTGTTCCCTCTCTTTTAACCAGTTCTCAGTCCATGAAAGGATCTTCCCTCTTATCCCATGACAACTTAATTTACGTAAGAGCGTTTGGTGAGGGACCTTGTCAAAGAGTTTCTGGAAATCTAAGTACACTGTGCCCACTGGATCCCCCTTGTACACATGTTTGTTGACCCCTTCAAAGAACTCTAATAGATTAGTAAGACATGATTTCCCTTTATAGAAACCATGTTGACTTTTGCCCAACAATTTATGTTCTTCTATGTGCCTGACAATTTTATTCTTTACTATTGTTTCAACTAATTTGCCCGGTACTGACGTTAGACTTACCGGTCTGTAATTGCCAGGATCACCTCTAGAGCCCTTTTTAAATATCAGAGTTACATTTGCTCCATAACCCAATGTCTGCAGGATCATCCTTACGAAGAGCGGCTCAGCATTCTGCAGTCACAGCTCACAGCACATTAAGGAGTCCACAGAAGATGTTTTGGGGAAGGTGCAACATGGGTCAGTTCTGTAGCATCAGCAGTGGCATCTGTAATGTTGACTAGGAACTCATGTTGGCTGTGCTCCAGCCCCTTCCTTATCTAACTCAGCAGAGCAGGTATTTCTGACACGATTGGCAAGGAACATGAATAAAATATAAGCTTCCTCTGAACAGGAAAACGCACTGGGGGGTTCAGACGAAAGGCCAAATAGCTGGAGCCTTGCTATTGTTAAAGACGCTACCCTGGCAGAGGCAGCAGGGCGGACACCTGGAAAGCATTTCCACTTCTCTTCACGGAGAGACAGACACGCTCTGGTTTTGCAGAATTTACAGATTCCGGTACTAAGGCACTGACCTATCTTTCCTATTGCATCTTCTATTGGAAAGGAGAAGATTAAATTTGATCTTTGACTTGTACAGCTGGAGCATAAGGAGCTACAGTTTGCAAAATGTAGGAAGCTAGAAGCTGAACGCCAATGCTGGCTCAGATATTGCTTTACAGGGGCTGGGGAAGGTACCAGGATTGCCTTATGGTGACAGTCTCAAGGAGTTCAATCTATTTAGCGTCACAAAGGGAAGATTAAGGAGTGACTATTACAGTCTATAAATATCCACATGTGGCATAAATATTTAATCATGGGCTCTTCAGTTGAGCAGGCAAAGGTCTAACACAATCCAATGGCTGGAAGTTGAAGCTAGACAACATAAGACGTAAATTTTTAACAGCAAGGGTAATTAACCATTGAAACAGTTTACCAAGGGTTGTAGTGGATTATCCATCAGTGGCAATTTTAAAATCAAGACTGGATGTTTTTCTAAAAGATCTGCTCTAGGAATTTCTCTGGCTTGGATTATTCAGGTGGTCAGACTAGAAGATCACAATGGTCCCTTCCAGCCTTGGAATTTATGCATGTATTACAAAAATAAATAAGTCCCCATGGCTGTACTGTACCAGAGAATGTTCTTACAGTTGCATAATTCACAGTCCCTGTCTGAATTCAGACACACAGATTATGCATGTTAGACAGCAGCCGTATTTCAGTAACTCTCTTGACAGCAAGTGTGATCTTTGTCACAGACTATGGACTATTATCCCTGGACAATGTTTCATCTTGACAATACTCTGATGTCAGCACGAGCCCCTGTCATTCCCCAGTGCTAGTGCCCTTTGAAGAGAAAGGTGCTCAGGTGACCTCTCACCTTCTGGGTTGGGAGCCAGGGATCTTTCCTTCAGAACTGAAATTGCTGCATTCTAAGATTCCCCAGCCTGTTGGGCCCTTTCACAGAAACACAGACCTTTTAGGGCCTTTGGTTTTTATTGTTTAAGAAATATCCCAGACTAAATGATTTAGACTCTTCACCTGTGCTATTCATCACTGTCAGTTCTGATTATCTGATTCCAAATCCTACTCCCCATATGACAGGACACTTGCATCCCCTAACAGTCAAGGGACTTGCATAAAAGATGAATTTGGTCATGTATTTAGTTTGACTTGGAGAATGACAAGACCAGTGAGTTTCTAGTCACTTCATGTCTACACTAGGGATGCTTTAAAAAAAATGCCCACTATTGCTAACTCTGGTTCAGCTGCTCTGGTGCTGACACGGGCACCGGAATAGGGGGGACCAGGAGGGCATCGCCCCACAACTTTTTACCAGGTGTAAGGGCAAGCGATGAGGGGGAAGGGGCAGAGAGGAGCAAGCAGGAAGTGCAGTCTTTGGGGGAAGAGGCGGCTGGGAGCAGGGCCTTTGGGAGAAGGGGCAAGGCAGGGACTTGGGGGAAGGGGTGGGGCCACAGTTCAGGCATTGGCGGCCCCCTCACTTTTAGGGAGCTTCCACCATTCTTGGGCTGATAGCATTCAGCATGCCAGTGTAAGCAGAATATAGGCTGTCACCACCATTTAAGCACTGTGACACCTACGCGTAATCAGAGTAAGTCTACTTGACATGTACTTAAATAGCAGCGGTAACCACTAGCCCAGTAACACCAAGGCACTGACTAGACCTTTGCAATGGGGAGAAAATAGGTAGAGAGGGCATTACACGCTCTTTGTCATGCAAGAACCCAAGGCTGCAAACAATGTGAAGCAAACACTCCTGGGGGAGATGTGAGAACCTCTTCTCTTTGCATTCTTCTCCTTCATCCCCGGCCCAGCCTGATCCCAGCCCCACTTGTCTTTCATCCCTGGCCCAGAGCCAGTCTTTTTTAAAAACAAAAACAACTAAATTTTGGTCCTAAAATGTAACTTTGCTCCTTTAACCTCATTTTACCTAAAGCTAAAAATAGAGAACTCTAATAATCACTAAGGCCAAGATTTGTCATGGATAGTTTTAGTAAAAGTCAGGGACAGGTCACAGCCAATAATGAAAAATTCACAGAAACCCGTGACCTGTTCCTGACTTTTATTAAAAATATCCTTGACTAAATGGGGAGCCCGGGCAGCTGTGTGGGGGCTGGATACTCCAGGGGCCCCGACCATCAAAAGGGGCTCAGAGCTCCGTGGTCCCCCTGCGCTGGTGGCTCTAAGCTGTAGGGGTCCCCCTACCTCCCGCGGAAGCCCGGAGTTGCAGGGGTTCCCCTGCCACCAGCAGTTGCCTGGAGCTGCAGGGGTTCCCCTGTGCTGCCCAGAGGTCACAGAGGTCTTTTGAAGTCATGTATTCCGTGACTTCCATGACTAAATCACAGCCTTAATAATCACTAACAGGCCTGAGTACTGCCCCATGATGACACCAGACTGTTTCCTACAGAAAGGTGAGAAAAGCCTGGATGGAGGAGAATAGGCCAAGCCACTAAACAGCCATTTTATACTGTAGCTCAGCACCAGAACCCTGACTCTGGCCAGGAGGTTCGATTACGTTCAGTCAGTGAATTTGAGCACCAAGTGCTCCACACAAGATGGTATGGTGGAGGGTGACACCAACTTGGGCTTTAGCAGCCTAAGTTTTTCTATAATCCCAAGAAGCAGATGTAGTGAACAGGGAAGGAGAGCAGCAGGTGGGAACATTAGGGTTAAAACTTTCTGCAAAGCATTACAACATTTGGCAAAGCAAAACCAGAGGTCACCAGTTCAAGCAGAGAAGCCCCTGCAACTGCTGTTTATTACACAATGGGAGTTGTATGGCTTTGACTCTTACAATAGCTAACACTCCCTTGCAGTCATTTATATCTGACACAAATGTTTATTTAGCCCAGCTACTGACTTCGTAAATTAGGGATTTTATGCAAACAATAGTTCTGAGCCACTAACCTAGAAAAAGAGAATTTTCCAAACTGCGGCAGGGCTAAATTAATGGACCCTTCAACGTAATATGTTCATTATCCAATTTGTTTCTTTGATCTTTCCCCTTCACTTCAAAGTGTCTCTGTACTGGTCTTGCATGCACTCAAAGTTCCCAGGCACCCAGATGGAATGACCAGGAGCAGCCCTATGGACGCTGCAAGTTCCCGAAGCACTCTGCTTTGAGCACAGTCTTTCACAGAACTTCTCTACTGTGTGCGCGAGAAGGTGCCGGATTGACAGCCTTGGAGATCCTGAGCCTCTCTTTACCAACAGAGCAGCACAGACATCAGCAATTTAGCCTTCCTCCCCAGTTATTCACATCCACACCTCAACCCCCGAGGCATGGATCTGTGGGAGAGGGGAGGTCAGTTCCCATGGCCCATTTAATCTGGGGCACATCTGCTGAGCATGTTAACAAAAGTGGGTTCAACTGTGATGATAGTTTTACTAAACCGAGCACTGGTCCATGTAAACAGATCCTAGACCCATCTACACAACACAAACAGGTGATACCAAAGGGAAAGGACTGCTGGTCACTACCTACCTGACCCAAATTGGCAGTGACATGGAGGTGAAAGGTCCCATATGTGCCATCCTATCTCATCATCTCTCTCTCCTTGTAAACCTGGCAGGCCACATTTTGGGGAAGGCACAAGCCCCAGCACCTACCCCCATTCAAGCAAGCATCAGCAATCACAAGTGCGTAGCCAGACTTCTCTCTTTGACCAACAAGCACAAAGAACTATCAGTGGGAGCATGTTGACTCAACAGGCATGTGTGTAGTTTTGTGAGTGTTCCCATTGCCCCCCCATTCTGAAAATCTTGCAAATGGTATAAGAATTTTGCTGCCCCATGAACTATCTGAGGCAGGTTTTGTTCTCTGGATAAATTATCTCCCACCACTCAGGAGAGGGACTCCTATTTTCAAACATGTGGTTTGCTTTTGAACATCTGTTCCATCAGAGACCAGAAGATACCATGTTTCCAACATGTGTATAATGGTCACTGGTTGTAAATTACATGAATTCTGGCATTTGAAACACATTTTGAGGCTGCTCCCCAAGGAACTACAAGAAAATGTGTTTGACAATCCAGGATTATTTATTGTACAACAGCATCTTGGACTGTTCACTCTAATGACAACTTGCAAAAAATACACAAGAATACCACTTGCAAGAGGAAACCTCCTACACCGCACTATGGGTTTGCAAAGACAGAGGCTGCAGCAGGCTTTATTCTCGGTTTCAGTTCCACCAAGGCCCAGGGTTTGGAGGTAGAACACACAGGGTGAGAGGGCAAATCCTTCTCACCTCTGTTATCATTGTCAGCATTGCAAAGGGGCACAGAAAAGACTGCCCTTTAGGAGTGGGCATCGCTCCCTCTCTCAGGCCTGAGGGAGTCCAGTGCACTCTGCAGCCGACTATAACAGCATGCAATGTCCTCTGCTCTGCTTTTGGACAAATGAACAAGCAATAGAGCTGCTGAAAAACAAAGGCTCATTTCATAGAATCATAGAAGATTAGGGTTGGAAGAGACCTCAGGAGGTCATCTAATCCAACCCCATGCTCAAAGCAGGACCAAACCCAACTAAATCATCCCAGCCAGGGCTTTGTCAAGCCAGGCCTTAAAAACGATTCCAGTGCTTCACCACCCTCCTAGTGAAATAATGTTTCCTACTATCCAACCTAGACCTCCCCCACTGCAACTTGAGACCATTGCTCCTTGTTCTGCCATCTGCCACCACTGAGAACAGCCGAGCTCCATCCTCTTTGGAACCCCCCTTCAGGTAGTTGAAGGCTGCTTTCAAATCCCCCATCCTTCTTCTCTTCTGCAGACTAAATAACCCCAGTTCCCTCAGCCTCTCCTTGTAAGTTATGTGCCCCAGAGCCCTAATAATTTTTGTTGCCCTGGCCCAATCCTCCAATTTGTCTAGGTCACTCTGGACACTCTCTCTACCCTTCAGCGTGTCTATCTCTCCCCCCAGTTTAGTGTCATCTGCGAACTTGCTGAGGATGCACTCAATACCATCATCCAGATCATTAATGAAGATGTTGAACAAAACTGGCCCCAGGACCAATCCCTGGGGCACTCCGTTTGATACCGGCTGCCAACTAGACATCGAGCTACTGATCACTACCCATTGTGAGCCCGACAATCTAGCCAGCTTTCTATCCACCTTATAGTTCATTCA
Source organism: Chelydra serpentina (assembly GCA_037349315.1). Classification (NCBI taxonomy): domain Eukaryota; kingdom Metazoa; phylum Chordata; order Testudines; family Chelydridae; genus Chelydra; species Chelydra serpentina. The sequence goes on from JBAIAC010000040.1 coordinate 20,677,278, forward strand.
TCCAATCCATACTTCTTTAACTGGCTGCTGTGGGAGACCGTATCAAAAGCTTTGCTAACATCAAAATACATCACATCCACCGCTTTCCCCATATCTACGGAGCCAGTTATCTCATCATAGAAGGTAATCAGATTGGTCAGGCATGACTTGCCCTTGGTGAATCCATGTTGACTGTTCCTGATCACCTTCCTCCCCTCCAAGTGCTTCAAAATGGATTCCTTGAGGACCTGCTCCATGATTTTGCCGGGGACCGAGATGAGGCTCTGTAGTTCTCCGGGTTCGCTTTTTTCCCTTTTTTAAATATGGGCACTATATTTGCCTTTTTCCAATTGTCTGGTACCTCCCCCGATCGCCACAAATTTTCAAAGATAATGGCCAGTGACTCTGCAATCACATCAGTCAACTCCCTCAGCACCCTCGGATGCATTAGATCTGGACCCATGGACTTGTGCATGTCCAGCTTTTCTAAACAGTCTTTAACCTGTTCTTTCACCACTGAGGGCTGCTCACCTACTCCCCATGCTGTGATGCCCAGTTCAGCAGTCTGGGAGCTGATCTTGTCTGTGAAGACTGAGGCAAAAAAAAGCACCGAGTACTTCAGCTTTTTCCACATCCTTTGTCACTAGGTTGCCTTCCCCATTCAGTAAGGGTCCCACACTTCCCCTGACCTTCTTCTTGTTGCTGTAGAAACCCTTCTTGTTATCCTTCACATACCTTGCTAGCTGCAACTCCAATTGTGCCTTGCCCTTCCTGATTACACGCCTGCATGCTCCAGCAATATTTTTATACTCCTCCTAGTCATCTGTCCAAATTTCCACTTCTTGTAAGCTTCCTTTTCGAGTTTAAGCTCACCGAAGATTTCACTGTTAAGCCAAGTGCACTCCCACCGACCCAGCTTCGCACCTATGCTTCAGAGGGTGTGCTGCTGAGTCACGAAGGTTTGAAAATTCAAAGTAGAGCTTAGTTAATGCCCAGGCTGGCCAGCACCATAGCAGAGGCCCACCAGTGCCAACACCTTCCTTCACTACTTGCTGGCAAACTTCCTGTAGCATTTCTGAATTAACCACTTTTGCAGAAGCCTCTTGGTTCTCTGCATCTATCTGGGAATTCTACACGCTCCCAAAAAATCATATTAGTCAAAAGCAAAGTTAAGCCCTGAGCCAGGGTTACAGGCCTAAGCGCATCAGATTCTCTCTCACACTCCAAATGGATAAGAATATTCAATCTGAGAGGCTGTGCTAAAAACAGCTGGACAGAAGGGATTGTTCTGAGGGGTATTAATCAGCAGTCAGCAATGAAAGCCCCCTAGAATCCAGCCACATGGCTGTATTCTTGTGTGGTAATGCACATGGATCAGATAAATGATTCAGTTCTGGGAGCAGCCATTCACCAGTGCAGTGCCCTGTTCTTGGGGACTACTACAAAGCAAACTGCCCCCTGGTATGTGCATCAAAAGTCAGCAGTATTACAGCTAATAGATGCCCTCTCTGTGGAAAGGTAACAACTGGAGTTCCTGCATGTGAAACTCATCTGGCTTGTTAGGTCCTGCAGCTAGGGTGACCAGATGTCCCGATTTTATAGGGACAGTCCCGATTTTTGGGTCTTTTTCTTATATAGGCTCCCATTACCCCCCGCCCCCTGTCCCAATTTTTCACACTTGCTGTCTGGTCACCCTACCTGCAGCTCCTCACTTCCCCAAGTGGCTCTTCCCTATCAGGCCACATGTGCCTGCTGCCCCACCCCAGTCAGAGTGGGACACTGCAGAGGTTTCTGGCCAGGGGAGCGATGCTTCTCTGTTAAAACTGTTTCCCCACCTACTGGATTTTCAGCCTCTCTGCTCCACTGCTAAAACCCAGAAAGCGCTTTACTGCCTAACTTTGCTGTTAATGACTATTAATGTAACCTCAGTTGCGGGTGCCAAGAATAAGGCCGAGGTCTCAGAAAGCAGCTGAATTTCCCCACCAGCTCCTTGACAAGTCCCCTTCTATTATACAAGAGTCTAATTTTGGCAAATCAAAGTAGAAAAAACTTCACACTACAGAAAATCTGTCCAAAGGGAGTAAAATAAATAACCTGCCTCCGATCCTAATGGAGCCAGTTACCAGGGCAAGTCACGCTGTAGGCACTGAGAACAGGCCCAAATGGTTCCAGAGAGGGCAAACTCCAGAGCTGCATACAAGGGACTGAATGGCAGCTCCAAAATAAGCAAATCATTAGAGTGCCTCATAATTCCTTCTCAGTTACCCAGGGCATCTGGCGCATGGCACAGAAACTCACTGGGGCACAAGGAAAACACAAGACTATCAAGATTTGCTGTGATTATGCACGTGAACGGAATGACTGGAGGCTCTGTTCAGAATGGGGCCTTTATTCCCCAAAACTTTGTAACTCTATGAAATCAATTCGAGGGCTGCCAAATTCCAATTTGTTTGTCTGGTGTGTCATTCATTACACTTGCCATCCTTCCGAAATGATCCATGTCCAACATGATCGTGTAACAATGTAGGGGAGAGATCAAACCTCCGGGGGGGATGAAGACTGTAATACCGTTTGCTTGGCTGCAACAAAACCCTTCCAAAATGATTCTTCTAAATTTGAGATCTTGTATTTCATTCTGTTTGTACCAGAAAATCTGTGTCCAATCCCAATTCCCCTCCAGAGCCCAGGGCAGACTGTCGGCTCAACATGTCGAAATCTACTGCATACTTTCGTGCTGTTCAAAAAGGTGCAAGAGGATATTTAGCCAGATTGGTAGTGATGACCTTTTTGGGGTGGTTTATTTCACAGGAAAGCAATGGGGAACCACTTAGTATAAGATACAGACAAGGTGCTCTTGCAATATTTTTAGCAATTAAACCCTCAAGCACATTCATTGTCTTCAAAAGACACACACTGCAGATAAACTTGCTTCAGTATCCATCAGGCTCAGAACAAGCAAGCCCACCTCCAGTTGCCACCCTGGGGAGTTCAGGCTCTCTCTGGCTCAGCAACAGCCCAAGGCAAGCAGGCTCGTGACATCAGACTCTACAATGTCAGCCTGGTCACGGAAACACGTCCACCTGGTGCAGACGTCCCAGAGAATCACAAATGTGAAGGAAGACATGTTGGCGTGGCAGCCCGTGATCACAGTCATGCTATAATTAGAAACAAGAGAATGCTGAACTCCAGCGTGTTCTCTAACCCTTTCCCTTGAAAATAGCTGCTTCTAGGGCAAAACCAGACTGAGAATGACTGGCCTCCTCCAAGGTGCTGCACGTTACAAGGCAATCCAAGGATGAGGTTATCTATTCCCAGCTCCCAGGGCCAGCCTGAAGGGGCAGATGCACTATCCTGGCATCTGGATGCCGTGTCTGCCTGGCCTCCCTCTCCTTCTCTTAATCATGCTCTCTCTGTAGGAAACAGACTCTCTGAGCCAAACTCGAGCCATGTGAGCTTTTGTTTCCATTTTGCTCCCTGGGGAGAGGTCAGGTAATAAACAATCTTTTCTTCCTACCCCAGTTCCTTTCATTTCACACCCAGAAGAGGGGGATACTATAGCTACAATAAAAGGCCCAATTCAGTTCTAAATGGGCGAGCCAGTAAATACACAAATGCTGCCAGCACCCAGTGGCTTTCTGGCAGCAATCTACTGCCCCAAAGCGCTGCACTGGCAACACGCTTTCACACAAGCACTAATTTTATTATAGCTAGTTTGTGATTTTGCCTCATTTCCCTTCTATTTTTAAATGCAGGGCTGTAATAGAAGGCGTCTGAAGGCCTCAGAGACAGAGGAGCGATTACACTGTGGAGCCTCTGTGGTATCAGTGGCCTTTGCAAGACAAGAATTCAAATGCCATGTCAGTCAGCATTTGAATCCTGAATCCCTGAGGGGAACTTGGCTGCCCAACAAGAAACATACTGCTCCACATTCTTCCTTCTCCTTTTAATTTCTACTTACATGTCCCTGTGGCTGCACCACACTCTTTCCAGTCTGCTCTCGAGCAACAATTCCAGACCGAAGGGCTTGGAAGAGGTGGGCATCAGAATGGGCCCTTGAATGCCAAGCATGTGGACAGCCAGCACAGCGCCCCAGCTTGGAGCATGACAGAGCAGCAGCAAATGCTGCCAGCAGGATTCAGTCATGAGCAAAGGGAAGCTGCTACTCTGCTCTGCATGACACCAAGTGCCTCTCAGAGCATCAGCAGGGAAAATTCTGGATCCTGCTGAGAGAGAGGGAGAGGCAGACAAATGGGGAGACACGCAGGGGAGAGGACAGCTTCCAGTGATACTTACACACAGAAGAGGGAGGGTGGAGCAGCAGCAAAACCTTTCGTAAGTGGTTTAGCCTCCTGACCCCCAGCCCAGCTGGCCCTGGCCCTGCTTCCCAGCAGGATCAGGTCTAGTGTAGGAGTGCTCAGTGGGCCAGTGCTGCACAAACAGGGCACACCCAGTTCATGCCCCGAAGGGCTCACAAGCTAAGAGCAGACAAAAGGAGGGGAGAAATGGGTGCAACAAACACACACAATGGTCAGGTGATGATGGGCACACAGCCTGCTGGTTCCATGCTTTGATATGGACGGGGACACACAACCAGTGGACATTGTTAACTGTAATAATTATCACTATCATTTCTTATTGGGATCACCAAGCAAACACGTAAATTTCAATGCGGGGCTGTTAGCAGCCGAGCTCAGCCAGTGTCATGAAAATACTCACAGCAGTTGTGTGCAGCTCCTGTTTATTATACCTCTCCTTCCCTGCCTCCCTATCACTGGAAGGGTGTTAACGGGCCACACCACCTTGAATAGTCCCTTGAACGGTGTGTTAACTACTTATGCTAAACTATCTGTTCCACCTTGTATTTAGCTGTGACTCTCATACACCAAGCCACAGCTCACTTTGAGGAGAATAGATGTGCTCATGAGACAGAGAAGCAACAAAGGAGGAAAAAAGGGCGCAACACTCCACCCAACAACTATGGGCATGACTACACTTGCAGCTGTAGAGGGTTTTGAGTTAAAACAGCCTTTGGACAGCTAGTAGGGAAAGTGCTGCAGTCTGTCCACACTGACAGCTGCAAGCACACTGGTGTGGCCACATTTGCGGCACTTGCAGCGGCATTGGGAGCGGTGCATTATGGGCAGCTATCCCACAGATCGCCTCTTCCCATTCCGGTGCTGTGGCTTGTGGGAAGGGGGCGGGGGATGCGGGGCATTCTGGGTCCTGTCCCAACGCCCTGTGATGCATCGGTTCGCATCCCAGCAATCCCTGTGCTTCCGTCCACATTTGGCGCCATCTTTCAAAGTTTTTGCATGCTCTGTCTTCCCTTTCGGTCTGTGGGAATGGAGCCTGAACTGCTATCCTGAATTGAGCTCACTCACACACACACAATGCTCTGGGGCAGCTGACCTTTTACACAGCCAAATGCCTCCCATGGCTGCTTGGTATTCAGTGAAGCTGCACAGCATCCTGCACGTTGGCTAGCTAAGTGGCCAAGCCATGTGCTATTTACCCAGAGTGGGATTTAAGGTTGGCTTCAGTAATTCTTCCTTTGTGGTATCATTGCTCAGCTCCTGTGTTCATCTTTCCTCTGGAATGCGATGAAGAGAGAAATAACTGCCCTGCTGGATTATCCTGGCTGCTCTAATTTTCCCACCCCAACTTTTCTGTACTGTGCTTCTTTTTGAAGATCCGACTGATGCAGGGTGTATACTGCAGAGGCCTTTAATGCTTTATTCCAGATCCCTAAAAACACAATGCCCAAGCAGGCAAGGCAGGGAGAATAGTGTTTGTCCAGTTTCTGATTTACTGACTGTGTTTATACTTTTAAAATCTTGTATTCTCTCAATAAATCCTACAAACAGTATTTCATAAGAACATAAGAATGGCCCTACTGGATCAGATCAAAGATCCATCTATCCCAGTATCCTGTTTTCCGACAGTGGCCAATGCCAGGTGCCCCAGAGGGAATGAACAGAACAGGGAATCATCAAGTGATCCAAACCCTGTTGCTCATTCCCAGTTTCTGGCAAACAGAAGCTAGGGACACCATCCCTGCCCATCCTGGCTAATAGCCATTGATGGACCTATCCTCCATGAATTTACCTAGTTCTTTTTTTAACCCTGTTATAGGCTTGGCCTTCACAACATCCTCTGGCAAGGAGTTCCACAGGCTGACTGCGTTGTGTGAAGAAATACTTCCTTTTGTTTGTTTTAAACCTGAGCCTATTAATTTCATTTGGTGACCTCTAGTTCTTGTGTTATGAGAAGTAGTAAACAACACTTCCTTATCTACTTTCTCTACACCAGTCATGATTTTATAGACCTCTATCATATCTCCCCTTAGCCATCTCTTTTCCAAGCTGAAAAGTCCCAGTCTTATTAATTTCTCCTCATACAGCAGCCGTTCCATACCCCTAATCATTTTTGTTACCCTTAGTTCTGAACCTTTTCCAATTCCAACAGATCTTTTTTGAGATGGGGCGACCACACGGCACACAGTATTCAAGATGTGAGCGTAGCATGGGTTTATATAGCGGCAATATGATATTTTCTGTCTCATCTATCCCTTTCTTAATGATTCCCAGCATTCTGTTCACTTTTTTGACTGCTGCTGCACATTGAGTGGATGTTTTCAGAGAACTATCCACAATGACTCAAGATCTCTTTCTTGAATGGTAAAAGCTAATTTAGACGCCATCATTTTATATGAATGGTGGGGATTATGCTTTCCAATGCGCATTACTTTGCATTTATCAACATTAAATGTCATCTGCCATTTTGTTGCCCAGTCACTCAGTTTTGAGAGATCCTTTTGTCGCTCTTCATAGTCTGCCTGGGTCTTAACTGATTTCACCTGATTTTGCTGGCCAACTCCAGCAGCAGAATCAGAGCCAGCAATGTTCAGGTTTATCTAACCTCACTTCACCCAGTTGCAGCCAAACCTTCCTGATGAAACTTGCTTCATCTGTGATCTCTAGTCACAGCATGTGTGGCTGGCAGACTGAAGCGGAGGTCAGAAATGAAAGACTGAGAGGCAAACCATGCTATACAGGACCAGGAGAGACTTTCTAATTGTTTCTGATGATCTTGATAAATCATGATATAATTACTGAGACCCTTAAATTACAGGGGGAGACAGATTTGTAACATCATATTTCCAAAACCCATGTCCTTGTCATCTGCAGCAGAAATAGAGACTGTTCCTATAATCTGAGTGATTGTAATTCAGACACTTGCATCCTGTGTAATTGTCCAAATACTGGGGGGTATTTCTAGTTGTTAAACAGAGTCCGTTCCTCATCAGTGGGACTCAAATTCAGATTAAGCATCATAAAGACAAATGTTACATCTGTTTAATTATTCAACTGGAAGCATGGAAACTCCAGACAACAGTCAGGACCCCCCAGAGTACCTGGCTGGGAAGACAGTGGGGCAGGCACCTGCCACCAGGGATGATGCAGTAACACAAGGCCATGCAATAATTTTATCTCTTACCTTGGTGTCTACTCACCTGCCATCACAGACATAATCCCTCCTCGTGAACACTAATGAGGTCAATACACTGCAGGTAGCCAAATAGATTCTTAGCCTGCTATAGCTACAGTATCATCACTGGCAATGGAAAGTACTGAGCTCTACACACCACAGGCAACGCCTCACACTTTCCATTACGTATTGCATTTACACTGGGAATCTGAATCCTGCTAGGACAGGGTTAGTGAAACAGAGACTCCAGTCACCTGCTGCTGCTTCCATCCCAGTCACCTGAACACACAACCATGCTCACTGCTCTGGTATCTTTTGGGGCAATGCTGGAGGTATGTTAATCCCCGGCTGCTCTCTCTCCAGTGTCTGTCTGAGGGTCTACTGGAGTCATGTTAATTTCTAGCCCACTCTAACTCCTGATGTCTCTTTGGGTGCATGCTGGTGAAAACACGTTAATGCCAAGCCTTTAAAAAAAACAAACACCTCTCTCTCACTCTCACCCCCCCCCCCCCCCACATGCACACGCTTACATTTGTCTGTTTGGGAAAACCACATTAACCCCAGCTTGTCCCTCTCCTATCACACACTGCCACCTCCAAAGGCAGAATCATCTGCTAACGCATTCTCTTTGGGGAAGAGGCCCTGAACTTTACGGATCGCAATATACACTTCTGTTAACAGGAGCTGCACAAACGCTCTCTCCTTCTCTAAAGAAGCTACCGTACATTTCCCATCACCAGGGAGAAAAATCTTTCATCCGTCTCACAAGCCCACCTGTCCCCACTCAGCTGATACAAGATTTCCTGACACCCAGGTTACGGAGAAGAGAGGCCCTGGATCTTGCAGATACAAAGCCCCCTGGAACTTTTTTCTGGGCTGATGGGCGATTAGATCTAGCAGAAGCCTGTGGTGCACTAATCGTAACAGAGGCTTCAGAAGCCAATACTCCCTGTGAGGACAGAAGGCTCTGGTACAAAGGAGCATTACCACCTTCTAAGCCAATTCCCTGTACAGCTGGAGGTAAAACAATTACCTCATTACAGTCACTCACACACACACACACAAACACAACTGCCTTCTGGTGGAATTCACAGCAACACCATTGCAACTTTAGAATAATATTCATGTTCTAAAAACGTCTGCAACGGAGGCCAAGAAAAACAGCTTTGTGTTCAGAGGAAGCTCTGTGGTCAAAATGATGTCATCAGAAAGCGCCAAATTAATTTCCTGTGGTTACATCCTACAGGAAATCCAAGAGGCTCAGCTTTCTCACAAACCCAAGTAGCCATTTGTTGTCAGTAACGGTTAATTATGTACCCAGATGTGTCATAAATTGAAAACTATTGTGAATAAGCTTCATTCCCCTGAATTCTATGCACAGAGTTTCAATACAGACCACTCTTGGATTCAGGGCATTAGCCTCAGACAAAATAAAACCCACGCAGCTCAGCTTCTGGGAATTGTTTCCATTACCAGCCTAATGTGAATGAAACAGAGCACTCAGCACTCGGGACTCCGGGTCACTTCTCAGATGGGCTGGCCTGTGTTCTAGCGCTCTCTCTCTAGGTTCTGACATGGCCTCCCTCCCCATGGTGTCTGAGCCTTTCCCAACATTGCAAAGTGAACACATCCGATGTAGTTCTCTCCCCCACCAATCAGCAAGGCCTGGGCTTTGCTTCTGTGTTACGCCCTTTTCTTTGTTTTGGGTGGCAGTGCTCCTAGTGAGCTTGTCAGGGCTGGTCAGTGCCTTGCTCTGGAAGTGTGGAGGGCCCATTTCCAGCACTCAGCCAGCTACAAGACCAGCCATTAGCTCACTCGGATTCACACCATGGTCCCTGACTAGAACATAAAACCCAGTGAAGGAGCTGTCATAGTCCAAGAATTAGGCAGTCAGACCTAGTGGTCAGAGCAGGAATCAGGCACCAGGAACCAGAGGTCTGAGCCAGAGACAGAGTTGGGAGTCAAGCAAACTGTCAAAGCTGGAGTCAGTAGCCAGGGGTGGGCTGTAGAAGCAGGGATCTGAACAAGGCAGGCGGGCAGGAACAAGGCAGAGCTCACGAGTCAGGCGAGAAGGCAAGGTTCAATGTAGCAGCAAGCCAGGGATCACCTCGTTGCTTGGATAACTTCCTGTGCTTCCTTCTGGCTGAAAGGGTGAGTCTTAGCCAGCTGGAGAGGCTGGACATCTCCAATTGGGAGCTTCGTGGGCAACACCTATTGTGAGCTAGGACCCACCAGCCCACACTCCCTGCTTGCTGCGGGGTGGTGGCTGCAGTCTGAGGACTGGCTGGGGGACCCGTGACCTACGTTCAAGATCATAGAATCTCAGGGTTGGAAGGGACCTCAGGAGGTCATCTAGTCCAACCCCCTGCTCAAAGCAGGACCACGAGCTCTGCATCAGAGGCCAGGAAATCCAACCTGCCTGGCAGGCTCCCGTGTACATGCTGAATGCAGTGCGTACATTTCTAGGGAGCAGCCACTGGCTGTGTAACTCCAGATGACACCGAGCTGACTGTCCTAGCAGCCTACCTAACATCTGGAGCATAGGTAGGCTTTGGGTGCCTGGCACTATGAGGCTGGCAGCCTGAGCTCACTCACTGGGGGAACCTTCAGAGACTTCCATCCTCAACCTCCTTTAGCACCCTGTGGCTCCATTAGCATTTACACTAGGCCCTAGACTTCCCCTTGCTATCCAGGTGGCAGCTGTGTCCCTCCTCCAACATCAGTATCACTATCTGCCCATGGTCCTCCTCACACCGCTCTTCCTTACATCTCCATCAGCTTCTGGGGTCAGCCCTTCAGAGCCCATGGGGCTGCTGAGAAATACCCCAGGAAGAGCTGCAGCTATGTAGATTGGCCACTTACAAAGCACAGGGAGCCCTAATCAGCACAGCTATAAAAAGATGATGGGTAACAGCTTCCCAGCTGTGTGTGAACGGAAACAGGGAATCAGAAAGTGATTGGGGACATTTTCCAGATGGTAAATAATCATGAAATTATCTTGCAGCTCCCTGCCCACAACCACAGCTCCTCCACTACCCACTGCAGGGTGCATTTCCTAACGGCTTACACGTCAGTAAACTTGGCAGCCACCTAAAATGGGGCTTCACAACCAAGCACTGGTAAGGTCACTCATACCCTCCACTACATTTGGCCCCAAAGATACCCCTTTCCCCCCGACTCACACAGACTCAAACCTGGCCTCAAACACAATCACACACACACTCATGCCCCCTCACCTACAATTTGCCTTCAAACATATCCACTCCCTTCAACTCCTCACAATTCTACCCCCTCTAAACGCTCACTGTAAGTTCCTGAACTATTGGATACAAACTCTTTTGTTCCAGAAAGTACACTAACATGACGCCTCTGTCCTTACAGTGAACTCACAGAGGTTAGCACTCCGCAAAGATCCCTTAGCCTGCGTACAGTACACGCCTCTGAGCTGGCAGAAGGCCCGGTTTAACACCTGAGAGGCTGTGGGGTAAATACCAAGGAGATTCAGATGAAGTAAATAACAGCCATTAACACCAACACTGCAGCTGACATGTCATTTTATACTTTCCAGATTGCTAAATCAATCCTACTTGCTTATTTACATAGAACTGTTGTATGCTTTCTCTCCTCCTCCCCCCACTTTGCATGTTGCTTGTGTTATTAAGCCTGGGAGCTCCTTGGGCTAGGGACTGTCTGGTATTACATGGATGGAAAGTACATAGCAGATGGTGCGTGCCAGTGCACTCCACATTAGCATACACACAGTAAGAGCAGTCTCTGCTCCACAGAGTCTCCAGTCTAAATTGACAGGACAGACAAAGGGTGGGAGGGGAACAGAGGTGACATGACTTGCCCAAGGTCACATAGCAGGTTAGAGACAGGCCGAGGTGGGAATAGAACCAAAGTCTCCTGATGCCCAAGGCTATGCACTATCCACTGCACCATGCTGTCTCCATAATAGCGATCATAGAATCATAGACTCGTAGGACTGGCAGGGACTCAAGAGGTCTCTAGTCCTGTCCCCTGCACTCAGGGCAGGACTAAGTGTCATGTTACATGTTACGCGGACAAGAAGTTACATAGCTTCAAACTTCCCAGAGGGGCACAGAGGCAGGCAGGCAGGGATTCTCAGGATCTCAAGGGGATGTTCTGTGCTTCTCCAGAAAGCCACACAGTGCCAATTCCCAATCCAATCTATTTAGCAAGGTTCCTACCTCTCTGTCCTTGAGTTTCATGGCGAGCACCAGCTGATGTCTGTGGTTAGTAAGGGCCTCCCGGTAATTTCCTTTGGAGAAGAATGCGGAGCCCAGATTCCCATGAGCTCGGCATTCTCCCGTCTGGTCACCTGAGTCACATGCAAACAAAACAAAAGTTAGCTAATGAAGGGTCTTTGGAAGAGTCCAGCCAAGAGAGTGGAACACATCATGCAGGGGATGCTCCATTGGGAAAGCCAGGTTCAGAACAAACCTGGCCACAGACTCAGTACGCAGCCAGAATTCTCCTCTCTTCCCAGTCCTTGAAGAGGGAAGCAGACAATTCTCCAAATTAACCCCCAGACTCCACTTTGATGTCACCTTAGACCCCTCTTTGGCTTAACACCTTGGTAACAGCCTCTCTTTTTTTCACGTTTATTTTTTGTTGAAGATGTGAGCAATTTGTGTCCATGAAAATGCAGGGCTAGATTGGTCAGGCTTGGTCCAGGCATAGTGCTGACAAGCCCTGGGCCAGCTTTCTCAGCAAACACCCCCTCCTCCCCTGGCACTCTGCTAACGCCCCCAGTCCTGCCCTGCAGCACACCTGCTCTTTCATTTCGGAGTCCTCACATAGCTCACCCAACTTCTCTAACCACTGATCTTCAGCAGTGACACCCCCAACCCCTGTGGTCCCACACTCTGCATGCAATGCCCTCCAATCCGGACCTATAGCACCCCTAAGTAACGTACATCCCACCTAGCATGGTAACCTTTACCCAGGGATCTTCCCAGTCAGCCCCTCCATTTCCATCTCTGCCAATGTCCCTCCCTCCCGACCTGTTCTGCCTCTCGCTAGTCCAGTCCTGAACCACTTTGGAGGAGAGACTAACAGCCATGTCAAACGGTGCCACAGTGCTTGGCGATTTCACCATGAGACCAGTGTCTTGGCTCTGACAAAGGTCTGTCTCAGATATTTCAGAGAAAGCTTTAAGAACCACAAAAGAGGGAAATTCTATCCCTGACAAGATTTTATGTTCAATCCTGTCCAGTGTGACTTTGGATGCTCTCTGCCTTTCCTTTTCTGGGTTCTGCTAAGCTTTGTGCTTGAATTATATCTTATAGCAGTGAGTCAGCCAGTTAAGTATACATTGTGCTAAGTAGCATTTCTTTCTACCAATATTAAAGTTGTGGCTTTTCAAATTCACTGCATGTCCCTTCTTGTATTATGGGACAGAGTGAATAGCAGTGCCCAATCTACCTCCTCTGCACTGTTTATTGCTCTGCACAATTCGCATGCCCCTTCTTATTTGCCTCCGCTCTGACTAAACAATCCCAGTTTTTTCAATCTCTCTCCATATGGCAGTCGTTCTAGGCCTCTAATCATTTCTGTCACCCACCTCAGAACCCTCTCTATTTCTGCTTTATCCTTTGAGATGGGAAAACCAGGAACGAACATACTATTTCAGGTGAGGGCATGCCATTGATTTACATAATGGTTTTAATTGTTATTTTCCATCAAATTCCTGTGAACGCTAATATCTTGTTTGCTTTTTCAACTGCCAGTGAGCAGTGGTTTCATTGAGCGGCCCATAACGATGCCTCAGTCTCTCTCCTGAGTTATTACAACTACTTCAAAATCCTGTGAGGTGCCGTAGGCCTAGTCCACATTACAAATGTTTGCCAGCATATGTCTGTTGGGTAGGGATGGGGGAGAAAACCACACCCCTAACTGACATAGAGATGCCAGCAAAAATACTAGTGCAGACCAATGTTCCCTCTAATTTTTTCCATCCCTGTGCGGAATGAATTTTATGTGCACCAATATCGAGGTAATGTGCATATGCGCCACCAGTGGAAACGAAAAGCCTAGATATAATGTATATTTTTAAAAGTTACCATAGGGATAATTACTCCAGCCAGGACAGGTTAGGCATTTTAGGGCTCACTACTCAAAGAATTACATTTAAGTGTAAGAGAGAAATAAAAATATGGACTGCATAGACCAGTCAAAAAACTAAAACAGCAGCACTTTGAAAGAATAAAATTTCAGATAATATATGTGCATTGCAGGAAGTACCAACACCACCACCACCACCAGTATCTGTTGGGAGGTGAGTGTGAAAGAGACACTTTGTGTGTGTGCGTGTTTGTGCGTGCGAGAGTAAGAAAGCAGGCGTGCGAGAGAGAGTGAGTGTGTGCACGCATGTGTGTGACACACACACACACACACACACACACACACACACACAGTGTATGTGTGTGCTGGAGAAGTGAATGAGAGACCACGCATTGTCTCTTTAAACAGAGCGGGACTCACCAGTCTGTAGGCTCGTTCAGACAGCAGCAGCCCCGTCTAACTCCCCAGCCCTGTCTGCCCCTCCCCCACTCTGCGGAGATGGGGTACATGGGCAAGGGGATACCCTGACATCAGCCTCCCTTCCCCCCCCCCCACACACAGCAAGTGGGAGGATCCCGGGAGCAGCTGGCCAGGCCTCCAAGGCCGAGGGCTGGAGCAGCACGGCAGCGAAAGGGGGTACCTAAACACAAGCTGCCGGAAGTGCGCAGCTCTACTTGAGTGACGCTTGCGCGGCTGTGCAGCTTAGAGGGAACACTGGTGCAGGCCCAGTTATATCAGCAAGATAGTCCTGCCGCCATGACACATCATTTGGGGGACGTGGTTTAATTATGCCAAAAGCAGAACTTTTGTCAGTATAAGCCATGTCTCCTCTAGAGCACATTGCCAGCATAGCTAGACTGGTTTAACTATGGCAGCAAAGCATTTGTAGTATAGAGAAGCCCTGAGTAGCTCAGATTATTTGAGCACACACCTCACGTTACCCTGCAAACGATACACTGTAACATTTATGACCTAATGAAAGTTTTGTGTTCAAGTCTCTGGAGGGGAAAAGCCAGTTCACAGACACACGATGCCACAAAGAAATCCCTTGAGTGTCCCTTTAGCACGTGCCTGGGATCCCCATAACCCACCTCACACATTCTATCATCAATAAGAACGCTGTTTGCGTGGCTCAGCAGCCTGTGAAACGGCGCAGCGGCTTCAGCACTAACAATGCTTCCCTTCATTTAGCCCACTGCCATTCCTGTTAATTTTCTCCATTTATATCAATTCAGCACTAAACCAGGGATTAAGTGAGTGAAAATGAGAACTCTACCTAATGTCTTGGCTACATCCAAGTCCTGCTGCATGTATCCTGTGCTTTTCTCTGTGTTCCCAAGAGACCAGTAAGCACTGCTCAGAGCAGAGAACACTGATCCCCTCAGCTTCAAGCTGCAAGTGCCGATCTTCAGGGCAGCTTCTAACACAACCACAGAGGCACCATGGTGGCCTGCAGTCAGGAGCTCCTGGCCAACCACCGATACCACCACAAAGGGGCTCTTGTCCAGCTTCATCTTCTGAAGTTGCTGATAAGTTGGCTCGAGTGATTCTAAAATAAGGAAGGGAAGGCAGAATTACTCCACAGGCCAGAGGTACACAAGCATCCTGAAGTCAGTCCATTAACACCCACGAGAGGTGAATGACAAAGTGACACGTGAATTTTGTAACTTGCAGCTATTTTGTATCATGTATTCAATGGCACATCTAGAAATATCGGCTATTTGGTTGTCACAGTCCTGCACTTTGCACATCAAGAACAAGAGAGGAGGAGGAAATTAACTGGGAGAAACCCACCGAAAAGGAAAAGCAGCCACTCAGCAACAAGGAACCCATTCAGGTTGGCTTAACTGGTCACAAGAACAAGGAGGAGTACCAGGTGCCCCTGGACTGTAGGTGCTATGCTGAATGGCCAAACTGGACCTAGCATAGCCACTGCTGCTGGAGTGTAGTTATGAGAAGAATTGTTTTATTAGTCACGTGAATCCTGCCATAGTATGTCCCTTAAAGGAGGATAATAAGTCTGGGGTTTAAAATCTGCAGCTCTCTAGGTAACCATACGGTGTTAAAATGTAATTTTTAAAAATTTGGATGGTTGCACTTCTTGACAATGCTGCTCGCCTGAATCAACATAACCATGGCAACCTGAGAAAGCCATTTGTGCCCTACTTTCATTATTTCTGCCTACAATTATTAACTGTATGTACAGCAAGCAAAGCCATTTTAACAGCCCTCTTTGCAGAGGAACAGGCTGTCTATGTTGTATATTATGAGTGACATTCCAGTCAGGGATGGGGTTAAATACAGACAGAAGAAGATGATCTCTTCTGGTACTGCAGTTCCTGTGTAATACAGGATCCTGTCTCTGACAGTAGCCAATGTCAGACAACAGATTAACTGTTATTTATACAGTGCTGTTGATGTGCAAGGCACTGTACAAACAAGTACAAAGACAGACCCTGCCAACAGGAGTTTACAGTTCGAGGGCTTGTCTTTACGTGCACGTGAAGATGCTACAATGCCAACAGGAGAGAGCGTCTCCTGTCAGCGGAGTTAATCCCCCTCCCCATCAACACAGCACCTTCTGCCATGGCGGGAGATGCTCCCCCGTCGACGCAGCACTGTCTGCTATGGTGGGAGATGCTCCCCTATCAACGCAACGCTGTCTGCACGGGGGCTTAGATCGCTATAACTGTGTTGCTCAGGAGTGTGGATTTCTCACAACCCCGAGCAACGTAGTTATACCAATATAGGTCTGTAGTGTAGACTTGGCTTTAATTAGAAAATGTAACACACCGTACGGGGGAGTGGTTCAGGGAGGAAAGACAATAGAAACAAAAGGAAGTGAAGACTGCTTCTGGGAAAAAAAAGAGTTCAGAGTGAGCATATCACGAGAGCTGTTCCACGTGTAACACAACACTACAATCAGATGGGGGAACAGCATAGCCTGTGCTGGGTCTGTGGTGGAAAGTGGCCATGAAGTACCATGCAGACTGAGAACCATTACACTGTGAAGGCAGTGCTGGAGCCAGGGCTTTCCCAGCAGAGATCACCTGTCCAAGGTGTGCCACCCACTGAGGGAGGAGAATGGTATTATTGTAGGAGGAGAAGTTTGGCCTCAGTAATCTGTACTGCAAACTTAAGTTCCATATCCCCCCTAGTGAGCCAACCTAAAGAGATTTAACTTTTAATCTTTCCTCAGAAGTCACTCAATGCTTCCAGCTCCTTTGCTCTTTGTTGCTCTTCTCTGAAGGAAAGAAATCCTGACAATTACTATCCCCGTAAGTCTGACTGTAACCCCCATCTCTTGCACAATAATGGAATTAACTATGAAAGGAGAAAACAATAACTCTGTAGGGGTAACAGCACCATGACCAATGTACAGTGCCGTGGAGTTACAAGAACACATCATGTCACCCAAACTATGTCGCCTTTCGGTGACCAAATTATCAGAGTGGATGAAGGGAGTGAAGTAAATGTTACCTCTGTGGATATCCCAGGTCACAATATCTTATCTGAAAAACTAGCTCAAAGTAGCTTGTATACAAGTCCGCTCACATAGACTGAACACCTGCCGGAGGACTATAACCAGTAAATAAAGGCATTGTATGAAGTTTGGGGGACATGTCCAGAAGGATACAGAAAGGATCTGTGCTCAGCTTGATCTTCTTTAATGATGTTGTTAATGATGTGAAGGGGAGGTGGGGATTAAATGAGACACAAATGAACACAAACTGGGAGGTTCTGAACACCTGTGAGCAGGGAGATTTCCTGTAACGGGGCCTAAAAGGGTTAGAAATGCAGTCAAGTTAACAAAGTGAGATTCAGCTTGGGAAAATGAGGCTCATGTAGCTAAAAGCCTACTAGTCATTCCTTCAACTCCCTCTGCAAGACCCACCTCTGCAGCGAAGCCCATAAGAAATCACTGAGAGCTCCAGGGATGGTTGGGGTCATTGGCACTTATTACCACCGGAACAATGGCAAAAACAGAGAGGTGTGTGTGCAGGTCGATGGGTATTAATTTCCCTCCCCACCAACCCACTGCGGTTATTGGTCTCTCTCAAAGGTAAGCTCTGTGGGGCAGGGACCAAACCCTGGCATGCATCTGTACCATGCCCACCACAAATGGGGTCACACCCTGACCGGGGTTTCTGAACATTAGCATAACAATAATTAATACTAATGAGGCAAAAATAATCCAAGAGAGTCAATGGAAGGGAGACACATGGAGAGCAGTAATGCTGAGAGATCTAGAGGTCAGACTGGACAGCAACAAAGACATGAAATTGCAATACAATACGACAGCAAGAAAGGCCGTGGCAGCTTTGGGCTGCTGATACAGAAGAATCACGTCCTGGAGCAGGGAGGGGATAGTCTCTCTGCAGTGTGATTGCTCCTAGAATATGGTATGTTCCTTTCCGGGCACTTCAACACCACCATGATATTTACAGGTTGGAGGCAGTTCACAAAAGAGCTACCAAATGAGGAAGAGCTGTAGGGTCTCCTAACTCTGAGGCATGTATAGGCGCCGCAGCCTGGCGAGAGCACGGTGTGCACCATACGGATGGAAGGCGCTCATGGCTAATACCGAGGCACACAGCAGATTGTCTCACTTATCAAAACAAATTACTACAAAGCAAAGAGAAGGATGAACCTGACGTCGTATTTATGGCAATATTCTAGGCAGCAGCAACACCGCAGGATGGAATAGGTGAAATTATCCTCATAAGGTATTTGCTACATAGAAAAAACTCCAAATTAATTCATTTTGGAAGATGATAAGAAAACACTGTGAAAGGGAAACTGCAATATTTTTTTCATATTTCAGCTCTGGTTGGCCCCTTAGTTCCAAAGCTCCCAGCAGCGTCTGCTGAGAGTCAGAGCTGATCCGCTCCATGCTCCCCACTGGGAAATGCCATTAGACCACTCCAGCAAAGTGCATGCAACAAAACTGATTAGAAACAGTGCAGTGAGGGAGTTCCCCTTCAGGAGAGTGAAATCCCCACCCCTGGAAGTGGGGATGTTATATACAGGGGAGGCAAGACACCATGGGGATTGAAAGCATCACATGCTCCAAGCCATCTCCATAATGGTCAAGGATAAAAGTGAATTAGGAGCCTGGTCACCTGTCTTCTGGGGCTTTGTTCTGAGAGACGTGAAAAATGAGCAAAAGCTTCTGAGGAGCCCTGCTGGGTACCACAAGCCTTGGATTTCACAAAGCTGTTTATCCACGTGCCAGAGCTCTTGCAGAGCTCAAGGGGCACACAGGTACCACGGTATTGTGGGATCACACTGGGAGGATCAACAGAGCCAGTGTTGCTGCAAAGCCTACATTTCCAGTCTGCCCTTGTGCTGAAACAGTTCCAGGAAGGCTGTGATCTGCTGCAGTTGTACTGGGAATACTTGTGAAACATTAGCACACTTGTGTGTGGAAAAGAAGAATTTCATGAGGGATAAGGTGTTTGACTTCTAGTAGATGATGTTAGCCATGAAATAACTCCCAGGTAGCACAGCCGGACTTCACAGGAACACAAGAACTGCTGTTCTTGATCAGGGCAAACCTATTGCAGTATCCCTGCCTCACCAGACAACACCAAAGCCCCTCTTTTCCAACATCCCCACCTCCCTGCCCCACTGAATCAGACAAGAGGCTCATCTAGTTTGGTTTCCCCTCTGAGAGCGCCCAGAAGCAGGTGACCCAATGGAAGCTGTAAAACACCTATGATCTGCCCCTCATCACTTACGCAGGTTTCCTCCTGCCTCAAGTGCTGACTCAGCATCAGCATCCAACTGAAATCAACTTCCTACCTTCCTCGGACATGCTGATCCCTTAGCACTGCTGTCCATTCAGGCTTGCAGCCAGCACAACTGCAGCGCCTTGGACACCGGACGCTTTGCTTACCTCGCATGGGAGATTTCATGGCGGCTTCCACCATCCCAACAAGAAGCTGAAGACTCTTGGGATCCTGAGCCAGCCCAGATGCAAATGCTGCCAGTGCGTCTGCATGGCGTCCAAGGTACTGAAGGGCAACACCCTGTCGGAAGTACGCCTGAAAGCCCAAAACAAAGAGGCGAGTTATTGAACTGATTTGATCCCAGAGCCCAAACACACATGACAGGGAGCTAGTGCTGGGGAATACAGGGGCTGCAAGAACATGCCCAGGTTGCCCTGCAGAACTTTCAGGTCAGGTCAATATTGGCCATTCTAAAGCTGTGGTCTGGTTCCCAAATCCCCACCGAGCCGAGGAAAGGCTCACCCAGCCCACACTGACAATTCTCAAACGCTGCTCTGGAGTCTAAAGCCAAAGTTACAATAATTTAAAATAAAGGTTTTCCCTCAGAATTGGCTCCCCCTCCTCCCCAACTGGCTGCTCATTTCTTTGTAATCACCTGGCTCGCAAAGCTTGTGAGTGGAGATCCTCGTCTCTCACTCCTGCCAGCAAGACCCAAGCTTCACCACCCAACAAGAACTTTGTATTAACAGAGACCAAAAATCTCCAAGACACAATTGCAATAAAATCACTGCCCAGAGCATCCGACCAGAAACCTCTCCTTCCCTCTGTATGCACGTACAGCCTACCTCCTCCCCCATCCCAATGCAGTGGAGTTCAGGAGACATGCCCTGTGTTCACTTCCCTTGCCTCCATCACCACCGGTGATATGTCAGCACTCTCATTGTTAATTACATTTTGTAATTTTCACTCATCAAGGATCAGAGAATGATTCTATATTCAGATTCATTGAGTAACTGACTCTGGAATTCACCCTCCTACTCCTCACCCAGCCTGGTAGCACTGGACTCTGCTGACCTTCTGAGTCAACTATAGTGACTACAAAAACAACGAGGAGTCCGGTGGCACCTTAAAGACTAACAGACTTATTTGGTCACAAGCTTTCGTGGGTAAAAACCCCACTTCCTCGTTGTTTTTGTGGATAAAGATTAACACGGCTACCCCTCTGATACAGGGGCTACTGCATTATGCAGATTCTTTGGTAGAAGTGGGTTGAGCAGGCAACAGAGAGCTGTCTCTGACTGCACTTAGAATACTAACTCTGACAGGCACTTCCCCCCGCTGAACACAGACACGCTTCATTTTTAATATGTTTACAGACATTTTGCTTTACTTTTTCCATTTCACATTTTCTGCAAGTCTCCCCACAGGCTACAGCAGAAGAGCCGCAGCAAACACACCTCTGCCTCACTGACATCAAGGGAAGTTGCAATGCTTTTAAAATCAATCCAACACTCCCTCACCACTCATTTGCAATCCCAAACCAACAAGTGCATCAATGTCCAGCTGTAAATAGTTCCCACTGGCAATCCCAGGTTCTCTACGTTCCCAGCCAGAGGTGCTGCTAAGATCACGGGGACACACAGTAGCAGGAGAAACTTGCCTTAACAAAGGGGTAGCAATGTCAGTGCCTCTCCCAAAGAAAACATGAAGCTCTGTGCTTGGGAGCTGGTGGGTAAGGGAACAAGGACTCTGCTGTCTAACATTCACTTATCAAATGAAAGCGTATTTGTAACATTTATATCTGCACGCCGATTGCGTTAATAATTCAGGAGCTTCAACTCGTTTTTACAAAAGCTTTTCTGTTCACGGATAACCCTTTATTGTGCTCTCCAGTAAATATCTCCCTGGTGCAAGCTCTGCCACATTCACTGCACTGCGAGTCTCTGGAGGGAGTTAAGCAAAGCAAGCACAGTTATGGCAAGAGAAAACTCTCTTAAAAAGACTACAGCTGCTGTAAGAACAGGATGCTGCCCTGTCAGCTCCGCTCTGGCTTGGGCTCTTGAGAGCCTTCAGCCGCAGGCTCTCCCTGCCCTCATGGGCAGGCCCCGCTGCTATTCCTTCCCATTTGTAATAGAAACTAATCCTGTATTCAAGGTACATTAAGTAGACACGCGTGGAAGTCTTTTTTACTTAAACTAGATAGATCTGCAATTAATATCCGAAACGGACTTTTCATTATGGCTTTCATGCACCTTCAGAACCCAGCCAATGGAGGTAAAGATTAAGAAAAATCAAAAATGACATGGGAAATTTATAGACATGAATATTTAATCTCTTTTCCATTAGCAAGCATTGATTGGTTCTATAATTTTAAATTAATTAGATGGAGGCAAAATTCATTTAATTAACCTTTAGTACAAATGTGTTCTTATTGAACCAAACAGGCAATGGTACAGGAAACCCAGTTCCATGTTAATTAGATTACAGGCATGATGATTTAAATCAAAGAGAAACCCCAGGAAGAAGGTGTGTGGGGCATGCACTGGCCACCCACTGTGTGCTCTCAGAGCACTGAGTGCATTGTCTTCTGAAGCACAATGCACACTTTGGGGTCTCTGTTTCCCACACTCTCATTTAGGCTTGGTCTGCACCGAAACATTAGGTTGACATGGTTATGTGCCCATCTTTAAAAAAGGGAAGAAGGAGAATCCGGGGAACCACAGATCGGTCAGCCTCAGCTAAGTCCCTGGAAAAATCATGGAGCAAGTCCTCAAGGAATCCATTTTGAAGCACTTGGAGGAGAGGAAGGTGATCAGGAACAGTCAAAATGGATTCACCAAGGGCAAGTCATGCCTGACCAACCTGATTGCCTTCTATGATGAGATAACTGGCTTTGTAGATATGGGGAAAAGGGTGGATGTGATGTATCTTGACTTTAGCAAAGCTTTTGATATGGTCTCCCACAGTATTCTTGCCAGCAGCAAGTTAAAGAAGTATGGGCTGGATGAATGGACTATAAGGTGGATACAAAGCTGGCTAGATCGTTGGGCTCAACGGGTAGTGATCAATGGTTCCATGTCTAGTTGGCAGCCGGTATCAAGCGGAGTGCCTCAGGGGTCAGTCCTGGGGCCATTTTTTCCCAACATCTTCATTAATAATCTGGATGATGGGATGGATTGCATTGCGGATGACACTAAAATGAGGGGAGGTAGATATGCTGGAGGGTAGAAACAGGGTCCAGAGTGACCTAGACAAATTGGAGGATTGGTCCAAAAGAAATCTGATGAGGTTCAAGAAGGACAAGTGCAGAGTCCTGCACTTGGGAAGGAAGAATCCCATGCTCTGCTACAGGCTGGGAACCGACTGGGTAAGCAGCAGTTCTGCAGAAAAGGATCTGGGGATTAGAGTGGACGAGAAGCTGGATATGAGTCAACAGTGTGCCCTTGTTGCCAAGAAGGCCAACAACATATTGGGCTGTATTAATAGGAGCATTGCCAGCAGATGGAGGGAAGTGATTATTCCCCTCTATTTGGCACTGGTGAGGCCACACCTGGAATATTGCGTCCAGTTTTGGTCCCCCCACTACAGAAAGGATGTGGACAAATTGGAGAGAGTCCAGCGGAGGGCAATGGAAATGATCAGGGGGCTGGGGCACATGACTTACGAGGAGAGGCTGAGGGAACTGGGATTGTTTAGTCTGCAGAAGAGAAGAGTAAGGGGGGATTTGATAGCAGCCTTCAACTACCTGAAGGGGGGTTCCAAAGAGGATGGAGCTCCAGATGGTCTCAAGTTGCAGTGAGGGAAGTCTAGACTGGATATTAGGATATTAGGAAAAACTATTTCACTAGGAGAGTGGTGAAGCACCTAGGAAGGTGGTGAAAACTCCATCCTTAGAGGTTATTAAGGCCCAGCTTGACAAGCCCTGGCTGGGATGATTTAGTTGGGGTTGGTCCTGCTTTGAGCAGGGGGTTGGATTAGATGACCTCCAGAGGTCTCTTCCAACCCTAATCTTCTATGATTCTATGTAGTCAAGGGTGAGGGGAAAAACACACCCCTAATCAACACTGCTATGCTGACCTAATCCGCAGCACAAATGCATTTATGTTGACAGTAGAATGCTTCTTTTGATGTAGCTACTGTTGTTCAGGGAGGTGGCGTTCCTACACCAATGGAAAAACATGTTCTGTCACTGTAGGCTGCATCTACAGTATGGTGTTATGCCAGCATAGTCTCCATGGTGTAGACACAGCCTCAGTTTCCCTTCTGTACAGTTTGATGACAGAAAGACCATGCAGGAGCTTACACCTGGGCATTTCTAAAGGGGCACAGCAGGCAGAGACACCTTGAAAGCCAGTGTGGCGGTTTCACACCAACTGGACTGTGACCTTGCTGCATGAGTGAGGGGACCAAGAAAATGGCTTCTGTTTACATAGAAACCCTATCAGCAGGGGCAGGAGAGGCCATGCAAGGAGAAGGGAAGATTGTTTAATGGAGGTTTAGCAAAATAGTATGGTTAGACGGCTGGCCTGGGGACTCTTGTCACTGAAGTGTTTGTAGTGTGTGTGGGCTGAGGAACGCAGTAATAAGTTGGGGAACAGAGTGCTGTGTGTGTTTGATAAAGAACAAGGCTGCCAGCCCAGTTCTGAATAGAATCACTTGACTCATACTGAATTGTGAGCCAGAATCTTATTGCTGCATCCACCCTCAGGACAATGGACTCACTAAACACCTGCACATGCTTTAGCAAACATGCTGCCAGCCATAGCATTACAGCTAAATCAGGCCTCACCGACCCCCAGGCGTTCCACCTCGGCCCCACTTCTTGCTTACCATGATTTGACACCTGGAAGGGAACCAGATGGTGCAGGACGCATGGGATCTCACACATACACACACACACGAATGGCCGTACTGGGTCAGACCAAAGGTCCATCTAGCCCAGTATCCTGTCCACCGACAGTGGCCAATGCCAGGTGCCCTGGAGTGAGTGGACCTAACAGGTAATGATCAAGTGATCTCTCTCCTACCATCCATCACCCCCCTCTGACAAACAGAGGCTAGGGACACCATTCCTTACCCATCCTGGTTAATAGCCATTAATGGACACACACGCGCGCGTGTCACACGGTTGAATATAAGTAACCCTGTCTAGGTGAACCAACTCCTGGCTACTGTCAAACTGCAGGTGTGACAGCCATTGTTCATGTGTCCCAGGGAGGGAAACAATGGGGAACGGAAAGGGATGAACCAGACGGATGAGGCCTCAATAACTCCCAATTCTCAACTAGAAGTCCAACCAAAAACGGGATGGCCAGTGTCAAGGAAGTAATGAACCGTGGCCTCAAGAGAGAAGGACCAAGCTGCCGGGAGTGCTCCGAGAGCAACCAGGAGAAAGGAGAGTGCCCCACACTATGCTCCCCAGTGGCCCCCTCCAAGAACACTTCCGGAGCTGCTGCAGTAGCAGGAAATTAGGCTGTTAAGAAGCTGTACCTCCATTCTTCTATTTATGTTTACACAGCCCTCCAGGAGCACTCAATGAGAGAGAGAGAGTCCCTGCCAGGAGGGCCTCATGGCCCAAATGAGACAACACAGCAAGTGTGGACAACAGAATAAAGTGGGGTGAGCACAAGTGTTACAATCAATGGAGTGTGATTGGAACCATCCATTCTGAAAGTAAATTAAGACCTTGTCCTGTCTAGAAACAGCTTTGCCCTAGAAGTCCTTTTGGAAGCCACTTAATTTTAGTGCCAACAGCACTCAGAGCCCAGAAACAAAAACCCTATACATCATCATTTCAGAACGGTTTTCTGGCTCGATTACTCACTGTAACCCTCCTCCCTCGGCAGTCCCTAGCTCATACAGCACCCTTTCCACACGGAGCATTTGGCATCTTCTACTTCTTCCCTAAGCAGACACATTCAGAAGTTATTTCAGGGCTGGAATGAAGGCACCACATTGAGGGAAAATCTGCAAACAGGACATAAGATGGATCACATTTTGGGAGAGAAAAGGGAAGG
Organism: Chelydra serpentina; assembly: GCA_037349315.1. Taxonomy (NCBI): domain Eukaryota; kingdom Metazoa; phylum Chordata; order Testudines; family Chelydridae; genus Chelydra; species Chelydra serpentina. The sequence continues at coordinate 20,702,581 of JBAIAC010000040.1, forward strand.
GAAAAGCAAGAAGCCAGCAGTCACAGCTGAAGAAATGAGATAAGGAGCTATTTTCCAGTCCTCAAGCTGGAGAGAATCTTCCCATTTCTTTGTAAATGACACATTTTTGTTAGGTTATGTGATGAGCACAAACATGCTCTCTTCATGACTACAAATATGATGCTTTTATTTACCAGTGATCCAGGTGGAAATCCTATTGATTCCTTCCACCTAGCTTAAAACAGAAACAGAATGAAGTGCTACAAAAGAATGAGAGAGTGGACAAACTGCAGGTGTTCTGTGAACTGTGACCCTGCTGGTCCCAATCATGGGTGTAATACTGCTCCTGCTGCCAAGCTCTGCACCAGATTTTCTAGGAACATAGAGGCTGTCACACTGGATCAGACTAGAGGTCAATCCAATCCAGTATCCCATCTCAAACAGTGGCCAGAGCCAGATGCTTCACAGGAAAGTACAAGAACCCGCCATAGACAAATGTGGAGTAATCTGTCCCCTGGGAAAGCTTCCTCCTAACCTTCAATAGTCAGAGAATGGCTTATGGCCTGAACCAAGAGGGTTTAAATTCTTTCCAAAACTCATGTGTTATTTTTATCATTAAAATGCTGGACATTTTTGTTACCCACATAAATGCCAATTCTTTTTTCAATCCTGCTAAGTTCTTGACCTCAATGATATCCTGTGGCAGTGAGTTCCATAGACTAATTGTGCATTGCATGTTTTTTATCTGCCACCTTTCAATGTCATTGATTGAGTCCTTGATCTTGTGCTGAGAGGCAGGATGAATACCAGCACCTGGTTTCCTTTCTCTCTTCCATTCACTGGCTCGTATGCATTTATCATGTTCCCTTTTATTTATCTCTGAGGTAACCATTCCCAATCTTTTCAATCTCTCTTCACTTGAGGATTTTTTCATGGCCTTAATTAGGGCCAGCCTTTGGGGTGGGCGGTCCGGACGGCAGGTTTGCCTGATTCCCAGCTGATCTGTGGAGAGCCAGCTGGGCTGACGGAGGCGGCAGGCAGGGGAGCAGCAGCGTCTGGAGAGGATGGAGGGACCGGAGCAGCAGGGGGGAAGTTGGAGGACCAGCCAGGTGACTCCTCCGGAGCAAGGGTGCCTCCCCTGCTCCACTGCCCTGTGCAGCCGCTGCTGCTCCTGTCCTGCCCCCCTCCGTTTCTCCCTGGAGCTTCCCCTAGGCAAGCTGCTATGGACTGGGAGCGTCCTCCTGTCTGTTGTGCAGGGGGTGCGGAGGCTGATGTCGGGGTGTCCCACTCCCCCCTGCCCATGTACCAGGTCTCCACTGAGCTGGGGTGATGGGACGGGGGAATGTGGGTGCGCTGCTGCTTCTCTGGGTCCAGGAGCTGTCAGCAATGCTTGTGTGTGAACACACCTTCAGGCTCCTGCCCCCGAGTGCTTTCTTAAAGAGACAGCGCAGGAGGGGAGTTTAGGGATTGGAGTGAAGGGGGCACAGTGTAGGGGTTAGGGGCACAGGAGGGGAGTGCAGGGATTGGGGTGAAGGGGGCACAGTGTAGGGGTTAGGGGGGCAGGAGGGGAGTGCAGGGATTGGGGTGAAGGGGGCACAGTGTAGGGGTTAGGGGCGCAGGAGGGAGGTGCAGGTATTGGGGTGAAGGGGGTGCAGGAATTGGGGTGAAGGGAATGCAGGGATTGGGGTTTGGGATGCAGGAGGAAGGTGCAGGTATTAGGGGTGAAGTGGGCACAGCGTAGGGGTTAAGGTACAGGAGGGGGCAGAGGTTAGGAGTGAAGGAGGTACAGGGATTAGGGGCACAGGAGGGGGAGCAGGGATTAGGGGTGATGGGGGCACAGTACAGGGATTAGGGGTGAAGGGAGAGTGGGGAGCCTGGGGAGCCCACGGGCCCAGGGCACCAAAATGCATGTTTGCCCAGGGTGCCATTTTCCCTAAGGCCCGCCCCGTCTCTAATCCTTGTTTCTCATCTCTGAATCCCTCTACTTCCATCATCTCTTTCTGGGATACGGATGATTCTGCCCCCAGCCCTGCAGAGATTCCTGTAGACAGCACTGTAACAAAGTAACGGTAACAAAACAATGAAATACTTAATCGTGAAACATTGCCTCTTTCCAGAGCTTTCCCCTCCGGCAGGGCCCTGACGTGCTTTAGCAACACGGCGGTGAACAAAGTCTCCAAATATCCCTGTGAGGCTGCCCAGGTGGAGGGGCTGAAGCACAGACACATGACCACAGCTCATCTCACCCCCGACAGTCCTCACAGAAAAAGAGGGAGGTTTTGTTCAAGACAGCCCGACACCAGGGGCTCGACTTCCCCGCTGGGTTTGTCACACTATTTACACAACTGTCACTGTAACTAAATAGGCCAATCGGGCACAAACCATTAGCCCATTTTCTTCTGTGTTTAGAACAAAGAGGTTTATTTCAGCACTGCGCATATCCTCCACACAGCTTGGGGTAATGATTAATTGAACAGGCTGCTCTCCTCCTCCTCCCCTGCGTATTTCTTACGCTGGAGTCAACTGATTGTCTCCTGACAATTTGCACATATTTCCCTAATATTGCCTCTTACTCCAACGTGATGTGGGAGGTCACTTGCAGCTTGCTCCTTAGAGTCTGCCCAGAGGAGACAAGAGCGCTCATTAATCAGTGAAACAACCGACTGGCAATGCTTTCCTAGAGCATCACGGACATAGTTCTAAGGAAGCAGCAGTGACAGAGGGTAAATAAATGCTGCTTTACTAACAGGCTGAGAAGAGCTCAGTTGTGGATGTAGAAAGACCATATGAACTGGAACCATAAACTCACTGAACACTAAATCTCACCAAATGAGGATAAATCCATCCTCATCATCGTACCCACTCATTCTACTCCACACCTGAACATAGCCATTAGATATGAACAACTTACCCTCATATCTCAATCTCTGTACTTTGACCCGTTAAGCCTTTACCCCTAATTGGGGATTTTGCAGATTATGTATTTCTTATGTCATTCGATCCTAAACCAAACTTCGCTCCCCTTATCTGTACCTTAATCCCTGATAACCAGAAACTTCTACACTTAAACTCTGTACCGTTGTTTTTATTTTTAACATTATCTTAATAAAATTCTTAAATCTGAAACTCCATTAACAATTCAAATCTCCTTTCAGGAAATGCTGTGCTGGTAATGGAAACCAGTTTTAGAAGCTCAACACAACTAAAGATAAAGACTGGACATGTCATTAGCTGATATACTAACCCCATTTTTATTGGCATATCATGCAAGGAGTACTGATTATTTCCAAAAACATGAGTTCACGTAAGTAAACACAGAAGACACACTGGATATGTTTGCAATTTCTCTGGTAAAAGTCAAATCACTTTCACCAGGTCGCAGCTGAGTCAATTAATATTCAAGACCAACGATGCTGACTTTTTTCCAAAGTGTCCTGAACAACAGATATAATGATGTGTACAACAGCTGCGAAACATCCTACATCTCTACACTCTGATCACAAACTCCAGCAAGTCACACATGCACACTGCTGGTGCCACAATGAACCGAGATGGAGAAGCAGAATGTGGGAATACAATGTATTCTAAAACCCCAAAACAAACTGTGCATTTCAACATGACTGGCTTTGGACCTTGATCTGAGGCAAAAACAAGTGCCATGCATTAACCATTTTACTTTTACTTACTTATACTTTTAATTCCATACATAGACATTTTGTTAGAATGTTATTTAGGTTGCAAAGTAAAGCACTTGAAAGTTAGGAAATGCTAGATTTTAGGGTTGACTGGACAACTGTAATTCTTTGTGTGCACCCTGTGCAATGAATGAGGTATGGTCCTGTTGGGGGGAAAAGTGATTGATTGTGTAATTAAAGACTATCATAAGATATTGCATGGACAGCTATAAAATTGGCACCTCCTAACTTTCACTTGACTTTGCAACCTACATAATGTTCGTTTAATGTGCATTTTTAATGTAGCTTCCTAGCAGGTTGGGTGGTGTGGGGGTGAGTGTGTGTTTTTGAAAAGGATAAAGACCAACCCTATTATGTGGAACATCCATCTCCCCAAATCATGCATCATCATCAGGGGTTGAACCTTGAATTTCCAACACTGAGCCACAGGCTGCTTTCACGTGAGCTAGCGGACTAATGACATTGCCTGCAAGCAAGAGAAAAGGGTGGCGATGGGCTGCTGGCACCAGATGGTGTTTGGGGTGAAATTCGGCCCAGCTCTCTCTCTCCCTCGAAGGTGGAGGACCGCTGCCCCCGGACAGATGGGATGGGTGGGATGAGCCCAGGTGCTGGGCCTGTGTGTTGGCTCCAAAAGTGGAGGCTGGCCCAGCTCTGGTTTTTAACAGCTGATAACTCAGCTAAACCTGAATAGAATTTCATAGGACAAAGAAAAGGAACTTGCCTAGCCGAAGGACTTCTGCCCTACCAGATAGAAATGGCCTGTTGCAAACAATGGGGATATGAGAACTTTTTTTTTTTTTAAAGGGAGAGTGATAAAAAAAAACATTTTATAATGAAAGGTGTTAAGCAACCTAAATACAGGGATCGCAACCAGCTCCCTTTAGAATGAGTGACTACTTCTAATGGTTTAATTTGATTATTAGCAATTTCCTTTCATGTATTTCTTCTGAGTCTCTTATTTTAAAATATGCTGATTTGGATGGACATAGCTACCATACACGTGTGGCTAGCAGGACAAGAATACAGAAGAACAAATATTGGTCGCTAAGCAATAAAATAACAGCTAACATCTCTAATTGAAGATAAAAATCAATAGTTCTGACTGCTTCTAATCTGAATGGTAGGTGAGTCTTCTAGTTTTCAATGCGAGTCATTCACACAGCAGAACGAGCGATAACTTACATTATAAAACCAGGGGCTTGAATTTCAGTGTATGCTGCACTGTTTTCATTTGCCAGGACGTCCTTGTAAAAAAGACTCTCTTGACTGGAATGAGATTTACTGGAGAAATAGTTTAAATATAACAAGTGTGACAAAGTTCCTCCTCTATCTCGGTGGGTCCTGCGCTTATTGGCGGATTCTGCTTGCCTCAGAGATCTTCCCCTCTAGTAGAATCCACAGTCCAGGTTAACTCCTCCTGTGTCTGATCAGGAGTTGGGAGTTTTGGGGGGAACCTGGGCCCGCCCTCTACTCCGGGTTCCAGCCCAGGGCCCTGTGGATTGCAGCTGTTTAGAGTGCCTCCCGGAACAACTGCACGACAGCTACAACTCCCTGGGCTACTTCCCCATGGACTCCTCCCAACACCACCTTTATCCTCACCACAGGATCTTCCAGCAGTACGCCCTCTTACTCTCAGCTCCTAGTGCCTCTTGCTCCCAGCTCCTCACACGCAACCTCCTTCCACAGCTCCTGACATGCGCCCCTCACTGACTCACTGGGAGGCTTTTAACTAGTTTCAACCAGCCCCTGATTGGCTGCAGGTGTCTCACTTAACCTCCCTGCCTTCTGGAAAGTTCTTAATTGGCCCCAGGTGTCTTGATTAACCTGGAGCAACTGCCATAAGGTATCAGGGATTTGTTTAGCCTGGGGCTAACATACTGGTTCCTTACCACTTTCCTATAGCCCTCTGGCCTTGCCCCGTCACACAAGCAAGAGCCAACTTAAAGAAAAACAAATCAAATTTTTAAGCAACATGAACAGTTATAGCAGCAGAACCAGCCCTACTGTTGGGAAACTTAAGATTTTTGTTTTGCTTAAAGCAAACAATTGGGATGAACAACAAAGGAGCAGACCTGACAACTGTAAATGTACCTTTAACAATAAGAAAAAAGGAGGCCCAGCAATTTTATCCCTTCCAGTTATTTCTGAGCCATCTGAGAGGATTACAGCGCTGTTAAGTGCGTCCTTTAGATCTGAATATAAACAGATATCTTAATATGCAAATATTAATGTACATCAAATCAATCTGGCAATGAGACTCCAGTATACACTTGACACATGATCCTTCATGCTGCTTTGCCTACACACACCAGCTGCAAGAACTGTAAAAGGTGCTAGTTACATTACGAAGTTAACACGTTCCTTTCTTCCTACATTTCTCAGTGGTCTAAAGGTTCTATATGTAAACACATCTCGCAGTTAACGTGGGAAGGCTCTAACATTTGAGGTGTCTTCCTTACCCAGTCTATATTCCTGCTTTGAAATGGCTCATCCTCTGCATTGTAGAAACACAAATGAATGAAACTGGGCCTAGCCAGTTCTCAGTGACTTCTCCATCACCTCCCCACGTGCCCTCTCAAATTCCTGTCAGGGCATCTCTCCTAACAGCACCTGCTACAGTGAATAATACCCATATAACAGACCATAAAAATCCTGCTCTGGGCTGAAGCTTGGCTTTGGCTTGGTTATAACTTTCCCCACATTAATGTGGTTGGGTGCATGTTTGTTCATGTGTATCACTGCTTGCAAACACAACCCAACAGGCTGTGACAGGGTCTTGAGACCAGGAAGAGTTTGGCATTATTGCCTTCTTATTTGGGCAATAGTTTTTCCATCTATGGACTGGCTACTGACTGGCTGAGAAAGAATCATATGGTCCCTCCAGCCAGAGTCTGTGCTGCACATGGTGCCACTCACCCCAACGAAGTGATGTGTGCAGGTGTGGTGTCTCAGGTATGCTGCAGCGACATTCAGCTTTGGCACCACACTGGGGCAGGGCTACTGGAAATTAGTTTTCAGCTTATAGGCAAAACTACTAGTCTTGAGTGACAGAATTTTCTTCAATGATCAGACAGTATGTCCCAGTCTCGCAGTGTCAGTCATTTTTCAGTCCACTGGGCAATTGTTCTCTCTCCAAAGTTCACCTCCAATTAATGCACACGTTCTATAGAGTGCAGTGGAGTTAAGCTTTGGAGATGATACAGTAGGCATTTGGTGCAACTAGTCCATAGCTGATGTTATGGAAACAAAACAAATCAGTTCAATTCTTTCTTTTGGGGAAGCTGCTGTGGCACATGTGCCTTCAAAGAGTGGTCACTCTTTGCACAGCACTGGTCCTATAACAGAGACCATTCTCACAATGAGACACAAAGGCTCAAGACAGTATGTCGATCCTTGCTTTGTAAGATACCCACCCCACACAGAGGCCTGGTCTACACTGGGGGGGGGGGGGGGCGGGCCCGAGATCGATCTAAGTTACGCAACTTCAGCTACGTGACTAACATAGCTGAAGTTAAGGTACTTAGACCTACTCACCGCGGTGTCTTCACTGTGGTGAGTCGACTGCTGCCGCTCCCCCGTTGACTATGCCTGCACCTCTCGTGGTGGTGGAGTACAGAGTCGGCGGGAGAACGCTCGGGGGTCAATTTATCGCGTCTAGACTAGACGCGATAAATCGACCCCCACTGGATCAATCACTGCCTGCTGATCCAGTGGGTAGTATAGACATACCTAGAGTGAGGTAACCATCCTTCCTTCTCCACTAGGGCTTCCTCTGTGCCCTCCTGTTCATCAGACTTGCCTTTCCTCACCCTAATCTCCACCCCCACCCCATCTTATTTTCCATGTTGGTTTGAAATACTATGGGGTTCTTACTACAGTTTGTACATCGCTCCTTTCATCTCCTCCACCCTGCCCAAAGTGAGTAAAACTGCTTCTTGCGTGACCCACACAACTTTCCAACTATAGGCAAACCTGCATCTGACAAAGACTTGAGCCAGAGTCTCTGTTTCCTTAACGTGCTAATTAACTAGTTATTGCCAAGTTCCAAACTAGCAAATCCTGCTCTCCAATGATGCAAACCAACTGAGTGCTAATTAAGGGAAACCAGATCCAAAGTCATAACTCTCTGTTAATTGGCTAATTACTACACTAATTACTGCTAAGCCATGTTGCCAATGGACAAAGAAAACATCAAAACTGATTGATGCATTTATAAACCCCTAAGAAAGAGAGCTCTGCAATCAAGGGCTTCTCTAAGGTGACTAGCATTAGTAACAGACACACATGTTCCCATTTCAGGGGTTCAAAGCTGCATCAGTGTCCCCTTAAAAAGAACGAGAAGTACTTGTGGCACCTTAGAGACTAACAAATTTATTTGAGCATAAGCTTTCGTGGGCTACAGCCCACTTCATTGGATGCATAGAATGGAACATATAGTAGGAAGATGTATATACATGCCATACTAACTCTAAAAGGCTAATTAAGGAGAGCTATTATCAGCAGGAAGAAAAAAACTTTTGTGGTGATAATCAAGATGGCCCATTTTAGACAGACAATTGACAAGAAGGTATGGGGATACTTAAGATTCAACTTGTGTAATGACCAGCCATTCCCAGTCTCTATTTAAACCTAAATTAATGGTATCTAGTTTGCAAATTAATTCCAATTCGGCAGTTTCTCGTTGGAGGCTGTTTTTGAAGCTTTTTTGTTGCAAAATTGCCACCTTTAAATCTGTTACTGAGTGACCAGAGAGATTGAAGTGTTCACTTACTGGTTTTTGAATGTTATGATTCCTGATGTCAGATTTGTGTCCATTTATTCTTCTGCGTAGAGACGGTCTGGTTTGGCCAATGTACATGGCAGAGGGGCATTGCTGGCACATGATGGCATATATCAGATTGGTAGATGTGCAGGTGAACGAGCCCCTTATGGCGTGGCTGATGTGATTAGGTCCTATGATGGCGTCACTTGAATAGATATGTGGACAGAGTTGGCATCGGGCTTTGTTGCAAGGATAGGTTCCTGGGTTAGTGTTTTTGTTGTGTGGTTGCTGGTGAGTATTTGCTTCAGGTTGGGGGGCGCTGTGTGTAAGCGAGGACTGGCCTGTCTCCAAAGATCTGTGAGAGTGAGGAATCATCTTTCAGGATAGGCTGTAGATCTTTGATGATGTGCTGGAGAGGTTTTGGTTGGGGGCTGAAGGTGACGGCTAGTGGCGTTCTGTTATTTTCTTTGTTGGGCCTGTCCTGTAGTAGGTGACTTCTGGGTACTCTTCTGGCTCTGTCAGTCTGTTTCTTCACTTCAGCAGGTGGGTATTGTGGTTTTAAGAATGCGTGATAGAGATCTTGTAGGTGTTTGTCTCTGTCTGAGGGATTGGAGCAAATGTGGTTGTATCTTAGACCTTGGCTGTAGACAATCTATCGTGTGGTGTGTCCTGGATGGAAGCTGGAGGCATGTAGGTAAGTATAGCGGTCAATAGGTTTCCGGTATAGGGTGGTGTTTATGTGACCATCGCTTATTAGCACAGTAGTGTCCAGGAAGTGGATCGCTTGTGTGGATTGGTCCAGGCTGAGGTTGATGGTGGGATGGAAATTGTTGAAATCATGGTGGAATTCCTCAAGGGCTTCTTCTCCATGCGTCCAGATGATGAAAATGTCATCAATGTAGCGCAAGTAGAGTAGGGGTGTTAAGGGACGAGAGCTAAGGAAGCGTTGTTCTAAGTCAGCCATAAAAATGTTGGCTTTGTGACTTTGTCGTCACCCAGACTAGTTCACATTTGGGGACAATATACACCTTCAAGTCAGTGGCACTGCTATGGGTACCCGCATGGCCCCACAGTATGCCAACATTTTTACTTCCTGAGACTCCTGGATGACACTGATGACAGGGATGACACCCCTTCTCTGATGTGATTGCATGAAAATTAACATGTATCCCTTGCTGAACAGGATGACTATAACTAAGGCCTGGTCTACACTAGGAATTTACATTGGTACAGCTACATCTCTCAGGAGTGTGAGAAATCCACATCCCTGAGCGATGTAACTATAACAACCTAACCCTCGGTGTAGACAGCACTAATCCAAGGAAGAATTCTCCTGGCAACCTAGATATCGTCTGTCTGGGAGGCTGAGCACCTGTGCTGATGGGAGACGGTAGTGTCTACGCTGAAACGCTACAGTAATGCAGCTACACGCTGCTGTAGCATTTTAATTGTAGCAAAGCCTTTAAGCAGCAGAGCACAAGTTTGGAGGGCTAATTTAAGCAGACAGAGGGTGGTGAATTTGAAAAAATGCTCAGCAGCCAGAATACTCCTCACAGATTATAACCAGCACTCAGCAAAACAGATGGATTGCTCAGTTATAGTAAGAGCAGTGGAGGCAAACAGGAAACCTTTCTTTCTCTTAGAAGCAGTTTAATACACTTCAAGAAGATGACCCGATTACTGGATTAATCCAGATGGAAACAGTCGGTTTTGAAATCTGTCTTAAAGCAGAGTTTTCTTTTGCTGTTGGTAGTCCTACGTGGTTGTTTGAAGCGCTAATATTATACAGCTTATTCCAAAACCACGCCCTTATTACGATTCATGATGTAATTTTGTAACCGGGCCTGACTCATTTGCATAATAACTTGCTGGTCAGTTTGTAATTGGATAATAGAGACAGAAGAAGGTACCTGGAACAAGATCAGAAGAATTTGGAGCAGAAAATAACTGTCAAACAAATCGGGGAAACTGAAAAAATGCCTCAATACTAGACAAAGACTTTCCCTATACACAAGGGAGGTAAAAAACCTTTATATTCATGTCAACTTCAGACCCTAGATAAATAGCTACTTGCGCAGAAAAGGCAAATGTATCAAAGTCTTTCTCCACAGTGCTCTCTTGATTTGCAGTATCTGGAGAGGATGCCAAAAACAGCGTGAATTATCTGTGATGCGTTTAGATCACTCTGCACCAACCCTGCAGAATACTATGATGCTAGATGTATCTGTTCTACAAAGCATGATGCGGGTTAACATTCATTAACCAGCTCCCTCACAGCTTCCCAGGCAGACAAAAAGACGGCATCTGCCGAGCACAAGAAAGGGTGACTAAAAGAAAGGGACCAAAAATGTGAGCATCCACTAAGGCTTCTGGGGCCAAACACTAGTCTGAGTCTTTCACTTCCCATCCTAACTAGTCCACAGCTGGATTTTGGAAATAACACAGGACAAATCCCTGTTGTGGGATTTCAGGAATGTGGGAGAAGGAGGAATGTACTTTAATTTAGAACACATGCAGCACATCTATAAATATCACTCGCAGTCAATGTAGGTTACACTACTGTTTTCACTGAGCTGCAGTTTGCACACTGGGCAACAAGTACACTTCAGAATCCAAACACACGACTGGCACCTGAGCCACTAACGTCTACCTACTTTAAAATATAAACAGAGATTTAGCAAATCTGCTTTCTCCAGTATCAGCTGCTCCTCTACTCCTGTGGGCCATCAAGTTTAACTCGTTTCATTGGCTGTAACAATCTCCATCTCCTACAGAGACCACACTAATTAGAGATGGAAAAATCCTACGAGGTCCCATTTTGTCCACTGTGTAAGGTAGAATTTCTGGCAAGATTTAAATATGAATACCAAGTGCACTCTCACTACTTCCAATGGGAGAACATTCCACAGCCCAATTGCTCTTAGTAAGGCTTTTGATACTGATTAGGCCTCATCTGGAGTAGTGTGTCCAGTTCTGGGCACCACATTTCAGAAAAGATGTGGACAAATTGAGAAAGTCCAGAGAAGGGCAATAAATGATTAAAGATCAAGAAAACAACCTATGAGGGAAGAGTGAAAAAACTGGGTTTGTTTAGTCTGGAGAAGAAAAGACTGAGAGGGGACATAACAGGTTCTTACAAGGAGGAGGGAGAAAAATTGTTCTCGTTAACCTCTGAGGATAGGACAATAAGCAATGGGCTTAAATTGCAGCCAGGGCCATTTAGGTTGGCCATTAGGAAAAACTTCCTGTCAGGGTGGTTAAGCGGTGGAATAAGTTGCCTCGGGAGGTTGTGGAATCTCCATCATTGGAGGTGTTGAAGAACAGGTTAAACAAACACCTGTCAGGGATGCGCTAGTTATTACATAGTCCTGCCTTGAGTGCAGGTGACTGGACTAGATGACCTCTCGAGGTCCCTTCAAGTCCTATGCCTCTGCGATTCTATCTCTGTGAGCAGATGACTTTCCCACCTGCTTTAAACTTGGTTTCCACATATATTAAGTCAAATCTTCACCTCACCCTTGAGTTGGTTTGACTAGCACAGAAATTAACTATCAGTTCAGCAGTAATACTGGCACCAACAACCACATTACCTACACTCATAACATGCTACCTGTTTTAGGTACTAAAATGGCCCACCTCACTGTAGTAATCCAGCCTCTCACAATCTTTAATGTTACCTTCACAATACCTGTGAGGATAAACATTTTACTAAGGCACAGAGAGGCTAAGTGATGTGGCCACGGCCACACAGGATGTTTGTGGTGGAATACCCAGGTTCAATTCCTTGTTCCAAGCCCTCGGCAAGTGCCCAAACCACTGGACCATCGTTCCTCACTCTCCATTCTGAGGCTTCATCTGTAGAGATCCCACAACAGAGCACTAAAGGCATTCCACAGTCACCGCTAATGCGCACACATATCCCACAGATGCTGGGTTCCTCTGTGGCAGAGAGCACAATCCTTCACTTTCATGAACATACCCCTCCAGGCAATGAGCTAACGGAGCAGTTCCACTAATTGTGTCAGGTGAAGACTCTGGAAAGCAAATGAGACATAAAACCTCCACTCGGCTGCAGAAGTGCAGAGGCACATAACAAACCTGTCGGCAAGAGACAGCTTCTGGTCTCTCACAACAGGAGACGACACCCCGGGAGCCAGTCACATGATATGAGAGTCAGTGACAAGGAAGGCAGTGGAGCCCCATCTCACAACAGTGGCCTAGCTGGGAGTGGAAATTTGGGTGGGCCCCGACTTTTGAGTGGGCGGGCAATGACAGACTGTGCTAGCTTAGCTTCTCTACTGAACCCACACCCTCTTCCTAGCCCTGGTGCCCCCATACACGGGACTTCACCTGCCGACCTGGGCAGGCACATGGGGTCCTGTCCACCAGGTACCGCAGACAAAGATAAAAAACTGTTCATAAGACACATGGAACATGAAGATGAGGACTTGCAAACTAGTGACCAGGAGCTGAAAAGCTCCCATCTTCTATTTTGAATCCTGTGATGGACAACATGACTTTTTGCAGGGGCCCCTGGCTTCATGACTTGAGCTGTAACATTTGGACCTCTGGTTTGCTGAGTAGCCTCCTCATCAAAGGAGAGATCACGTGATCGTTACCTGTTAGGTCCACTCACTCCGGGGCACCTGGCATTGGCCACTGTCAGTGGACAGGATACTGGGCTGGATGGACCTTTGGTCTGACCCAGTACGGCCTTTCTTATGTTCTTATGGAATAACCATCCTCTAAGGCAGCCACTCATCATCAGCCTGCTGAAAAAGGAAGGGCATAGCACAGTGATCCACAAACTATAGGGCATGTGCAGAGGAACACTGGCAGGGTGCATGGGGGACGCCAGCCAGCTCCAGCCCCATTCTCAGCTCCATTCCACTCCCTGCACCGCCCCCTACCCAGCTCCGACCCTACCAAAACAAGATTGTCTGTCCGAGCTGGGAGACTCGCTCTCAGCTGCAGTGTTGACATACTCTGAGGCTAGGTCTACTCTACCCCCCGCTGTCGAACTAAGGTCCGCAACTTCAGCTACGTGAATAACGTAGCTGAAGTCGAAGTACCTTAGTTCGAATGAAAAAGCACTTACCCGGGATCCACACGCGGCGCGCAGGCTCCCCCGTCGACTCCGCCTACTCCGTTCGTCGAGCTGGATTACCAGCGTCGACGACGGAGCACTTCCTGGTTCGATTTATCGCGTCTTGACAAGACGCGATAAATCGAACCCAGAACATCGATCCCGCGCCTCCGACGCGACGGGTAAGTATAGACCTACCCTAAGTGTTACTAATGTTTACAAACGTATTCCAGAAAATATCAATGGTAATAAAAAGGACAGCTTGTTCTTAGCTGAGAAGGGAGCTTCAGAGAGGAGCCCCCAAGTTAGGATGGGGTTTCTTTCCATTTCTTTCTTAAAATTATACCAGAGAGATAATTAAGCTCCTTTACAAACCATGCCTGATCACCTGATCTATATGGAAACAAAAATGGCCAATAAAAACTAGGTAAGATTTCTGACATATTACAAATGAAACATGTATGTCTATGCAATTCCACAGGAGGAATGTGTTATGTCGGTCACAAAGCTGGTGGTGTGGATAGTTTGTTCCTTTCATAGGACTTGATTTCAAAGTCACAGGCAGGGAACAAAGTTGCTGTGTGTTCTCTTATGTATCCAAGGAAGGTTTCTGGTTTCTTTCTGATTTGTTCATAAGCGGCAGGCAGGTTCTAGGACCCTATGTGAGGATGCAAAGCTGACTTGTTAAGTTATCCTGATAACAGGTGTTTGAACTCTGCACAAATATACAGAGTAATTAGTGTTGAATAGCAGGTCCATCTTGTTAGCTCCAACTAGGATATGTGAGGGTTGGAATATCTCTCTGGAAAAGAGACCGCAAAGGGACAAAACACACCTGCAGGGAAAACGCAAGGAACAATCAAGTTTTGGGGACAAGACTAGGCTAAAGTTTCTGTTTTATTCATAGTTCAGTTATTAATAAAGCCAAGTCCCAGGGAAAAGATAAGCTTGGTCTCTGGGCAGTCTGTGTGCATGCTCTACTCAGAGAGGGAGGGAACCTCGCATGCTGCTAATAGTAGCAGTTGTGCTTGAAGTTTGGTCAGAATTACTCAGCAACTACAGAAGCAGTTTAAAAGAGTCAGAAAACATATGCTGGGGGTCACGTTCTCTGAGAATGTGCCTTCCTAAGGAAGCTGAACCAGTGCCCCTTTTCTTCTTCACTCAGGCAACTGTCCCCCATCCCCAAGCCCAGCTGCTAACCTGGAGTCTGCGAAACTGCTTTTAAAACTAAGGCCTTGGCTACACTTGCAGCTGTACAGCGCTGTTAGTTAAACCCGTGTTCGTACAGCTGAGTAGGGAAAGCGCTGCAGCCTGTCCACACTGGCAGCCGCCAGCGCAGTAACTACCACTGACGTGGCTACATTTGCGGCACTTGCAGCTGTATTGGGAGCGGTGCATTATGGGCATTCAGGTAGCTGCAACGTGCTTTTCAAATGGGGGGGGGGGGTGAGGGGGACTTTGACAGGGAGCGTTTTGAGAGAGAGAGGGGGTTTTTGGAATCTCCACAGAGTGTCAGCTCATTATTTCCACACCTCCACATCCCCTGCCTCTCTCTCAATCACTGAAAGCAAACAGCAGGGGCTTTGTTTGTTTTTAAAGAGCAGATAAAAGAGAGGAAACTGAGCCTTTCCCCTCCCCCCCCGCCGTTCTTCTCCCCCCCCCCCCGCCGTCTCTGTCCAAGGCATTCCTAACGGAGCCCCTCCCCTCTTTCCCACCCTCTGCCTGCAAAAAGTAGCTGTGGTTGTAAAGCTGTGTTTCTAGCAGCTCAACAACGGAGCTCTGAACTCCAACCCGGAAGTGCCGTTTCAAAACAAAGCAGCTTCCGGAGATCAGTAACTGCGTTGTTCCTCGGCTACACTGAAAGACCAGCGTTCCACCCACTTCGCAACAGTTGCTATTTCTCTCGGGGGAGGTGGAGTACATGCAGCGCTGTATCTGAGGAGATACAGCGTTGCACGTGCCTTGCAAGTGTAGCCAGTTAATGAGTTACAGCGCTGCCGGCAGTTTTATTGCGCTGTAACTTGTAAGTGTAGCCAAGGCCTAAGCAGCAGCAGCTTCTGAGCCTAGAGAAGCAACACAGCTGGACTGCACAAAGCAAATGAGCAGCCCTGCAGGGAGGGGCTTGGGATCTTGATACAAGAACAATGACAAACTGAGGCTCTGAAAGCTTTGACTCTGAGAAAGCTTTCTTCTCATTCAGTCTCTTAAACACCACTGGCAAAAAATAATTTCTGAACAGACAAGACAAAGAGCAACTCAACTAACAACGCCTGCTCAAGCACAGGAGAGGGGTAGGGCAACATATTTAGGTCTGAAAAGCAGCTCTTAGATTTTATACCTCATTCGTGCTTGAATTTAATGTTGCTGCTTCTCATTTAAATACTATCTACTGAAAATGCATAACAATGATGATGATGTCAGACATTAATATTTCAGGCTAACAGCTAAGTCAAAGAGAACATTACGACTGCACAGTTAATCGTTCGGAAAATGAAAAAGCTACGGGTGCGCACACAACCTAATTTGCGAATTCTCTCCAGAACCTCTTAACGCACCTCTCCCCAGTGAGGGCTATTTCCATGGCAAACTTAGGGTATGTCTACACTACAAGCACTACAGCAGTACAGGTGCAGCTACACCAGTGTAGTGCTGTAGTGTAGACACTTACTACTGTGACTGTAAAGAGTTTTTCCGTTGCTGAATCCATCCCCTTGAGAGGCAGTACCTACGTTGAAAGAATTCTTCTGTCGATCTAGCTGCATCTACCAAGGGAGATAGGTCGACCTAACTATGCTGCACAGAGCACCAAATTTTCTGCAGCGCTGAGTGATGTAGCTCCGTCAACCTACGTTTTAGCTATAGACCAGGCCTCCGACTTCTATCCCCACCTGCTCTGGCACTACAGTTGCTGAAGATCACAAACGTATTTTTCATATACGAGAATGGTGAAAATCATATAGCTTTGAAAACACATTTGGAATAACATCAAATCTTCACTAAATAGTGTGACATCATGCATGTTAAGGATAGACAGCTAGAAGGAGAGAGACAGACAACAGGAAGGGGACTAGAAACTGTAATGCAATGTTCATATGATTATACTAAATTGTTACAAAACACTACCACTAGCCGGACAGTCCTTGAAACCCTCGTTAGAAGTCTTTGTGCTTTTATTATTCTCTTTGAAAAGAGCCCTGCTGTTTTTCCTCTTTACAATTCAGCATTCTGACTGCTGAGTGCAAGTCCTTCCATTCCGGGGGAGGAGAACACTATTTATAAAATATAAGTTCTGACTGTGCAACAGAAGATGCAACATTTTTGTCTAATTAATGTCTTTCTTTGAGATTGCTGGGCTTTCTTGTTTCAAGCAGTAATTAAAGAGTTCTCTTAATACCCTACTGGCTTTTGCTAAGAATAGTTATGTTCTACAAAATTCTAGTTGCATCAGGAGATTTCTTTATAACCTACAAAGCATTTTCTTCCAAAATGAGTACTATATAAACAACATGCCAAATCTCCATAGCAATGTGGTTTTCTTTTGTCTGTGGCAAAATTATATGCTTTCTATCTGGAACAGTGGAAAGAGTCGTCTTCACCTATCCCCCCCATTATCCAATATGTCCATTTTGGGGTGTAGAATGTTAACCTGAGCCTAACCAATCAGGTTTTGAACACAGGTAACTGTGTGTCACACGTGCTGTACCTTCTACTTTCATTCTCCTTGGAATAGCTCTCAGCCTGCTCTGTTCCCAAAGTCACTGTGTTTTCTAGATTTGAGCCAGACCAAGTTTCTGCAAACTTCAAACACTGAACCAACACCAGACATAGAAGAAACCCAGCTTTCTGAGCCTCAGCAGAGTGACTCCAATTCTGGCCACTTCACCTGACAAATGTTTACACTTAACGCATCTTGGATACTTAATCCAAACACATAAAAAGGAACATTAAAACCCTGGCCCCATGACCCAGTGAGGCCTACTAGTTATAGATCAAATCAGCCTATGGCCTCCAATTCCACGCCTCCTGGCTCAACTGAGCACTAAGAAACCAAATGTCAGCTTCTGTAAGCATTCCATCTGGAAATCCAAGTCAGATGCTAAAGGGGAAGTGACAGCTCAGCATTTCTCTAAAGTGCATATTTGCTGATGTTCCCAAAGCTTGCTTTGCTGACATTTCCTTCCAGAATCCAGCTACAGCATGGTTTCTGAGCAATCACTGCAGAGCTGAAGAGGCACCAGGCTACTTCAAGGGGCATGCAAAGTAGAAAACAGGCCAATCATTTCTCTCTCATTTCCACTTGGAAGCATTTCCTATAAGTCTGTTGTCAGCACAGAGAGATGGGTGGATTGTTAGGTGTGGCATCCACCATAATGGAAAAGTGGAAAGAACGGACAGAAATCCCGAGAGATTTCACTAAAGCAGCCATGGCAACAGATTGAAAAGAAAGGGTCACAGAATCAGAGGTCTCATCTTGCCAGTGTATTCAATTTAAGTGACTCAAAACCTCCATAATTGTATGAAGCCAGATGAACTTTGAGATCTTGACATTTAAAGTGCTTTTTAAATTTGGTTAAAAGTCCTGATTCATTACAGCACTTTAAATAGGCATTTCACAATTTGACCATAGATTCTCTCCCCAGCAGACAACAGGCATATTCCACAGTGAAATAAAAGCACTGGATAAAATACCCCTTCCAGTGATGCACTCGAAAACATTTATAATTATGCTCCCATTTTGGTCCACGCAAGCTCTGATGACACTACCTCAGCATGCATCTCATATAGTCTCTTTAAAGACTATCAAGAGCTCACTTAATTTATCTTCCCACAATCATATTAATTATATGTTCAGTGCAGAAATGGCACTCCGCACTGCACAAGACAAATCAGAACAGTCCCAAAGTGCCAGGAGCCTACAGTCTAAAAGACAGAAATAAGATGAACAATTCACTGTGCGAAGCATAGGTTGGGTCCAGCCTAGAACACATTTTATATGTAGACGGGAGCAGTGCTCCATAAGGATATGAGTTATGAATGGCTTGTGGAAGCAGCTAATTTTCAGGAAAGATTTAAATGAAGATTGTGGAAGCCTGGAGCACTCTGACAGGAAGGCCCAAATAGATTCATTGCAAGAGCACATGCTCCCTGCCTCTGCACTCACAGTTCCCTCCCCATCCCCTATTAGCCAGGATGGGCAGGGATGGTGTCCCTAGCCTCTGCTGGAAGCTAGGAATGGGTGACAGGGGATGGATCACGATGATTACCTGCTCTGTTCATTCCCTCTGAAGCACTGTCAGAAGACAGGATACTGGGCTAGATGGACCTTTGGTCTGACCCAGTGTGGCCATTCTTATATTCTTATCTATGCTCCTTCAGTATCATTTGTCAAAATCGACAAAGATGATGGGAGGGGGGGGAATAAATCAAACTTGCAAAAGCACTAAATTTACAAATCTCTCTGGCTAAGATGAACGTGGGAATAATTCTGCAAAGGGAGCTTCACGCCTAGCAAGTTCTACCAGACACCCCTGCTCTATAATACAAAGGGGGAAAAGACAATCTCCATGTGTTTCCTTAAGATGATTTATTTCCTGTATCACAGATCTCTGAAGCACCACATAATTTGGTAGCTTGCTATGATAATTGCCCGGGGGTTTATTTGTGTGTGTGCTATTGTTGTGTGGGGGTGGGGGGTTTAATGGCTCCATAGGGTCAAGAAATATTGCCAGGTTGATCTTTCAGATTCCTTACTGGCTGAAAATGTGCATCATTTTAGCAGCCCTGTCACCTCTCTGCTTCATGATTAAAAAATATTCAGGCAGACCCTAGCCCTGGTGTCACTTTGCAGGATGAGGTGACAGGGTACTATCAACTCACCGGTGTTAATTAGCCACAAAATACTTCATCCTGAGAAATTCTGTCAGCTTCATTCTCACAGGCACCCAGTCTGAAAGGGGGGTGGGCTAGTAACTACATTCTCCAAAGCATCAGTACTAAGCTTGGATGCTCCCTTGGAAATCAACGTAGAGATAGTCACTGCTATGACACGTGCTATCAGCAAACTGCTGTGTTTCCATTGATGTTGCATGGAGTGTACAGCAAGGTACCCAATAGGCTGGTCCATCTGTAGTATGGAATTCAATCCCATGAGCTGTCATGGAGCGGACCTAGGGATTCCAGCTCCGCGCATCAGACACAATGCCTCATACAGTAAGGCCATGTCTATTCCAGGAGCACTAGAGGAATACCAGGGATGCGATACCAGCAAAGCTGCACTATGCTCCAGCACAGTAAAACTGCACCCCACGAGCAAAACAAGCTATGCTAGTAAAAGCACAGCTTTGGTGGCATAGCTGCATCCACACTAGGGGTTTCTGCCAACACAGCTATGTCAGTCAGAGATCACAGCTCTTCACTCCCGTCTGCTATAGCTAGGCCAGCAGAAGTCTGCAGCATAAAGTGCATCTAGTGTTGTGACTATATACGGACACAGTTTAATTACAACATTTTATTGCACTACTCCCAGACAGAGCTGATGAAATCAGTGGTTTTTTATTATGCAGTATCTTGGACTTTCCTGGAATATTCATAGCTACCTGCCCCCCCGAGTCTCAGGGTCTGTTTAAAAGGAGGCTTGAATTTGATCAAAAACGTACAAACATTTGAATGTGACTATGTGATATGGTGAGGCAGCCTGGATAAAACACTGGGCTAAACTAGGACAAGAACAACCCACCCATGGATACAGCACCAGGCTAGCAAGGGAAAGAACACCCTGCTTGCTTACCCAGCCCCTCATACAGCACCAGGCTAGCAAGAGTGACTGAAATTGGTCTCATGTATTCACCAATGGAAATTAGCATGTAAATTACATGTGCCAGGTAGTGGCACATACTCCTCTGGGGAAAGAGAGCTGCCAGGTTAGTGGCTAGACTTCCAAACTCTGGTAACAAACTCATCACACTTGCCCAGACCCAGGAAAGGGCCCTGTTTTCAATCAAACCCTGCATTAACTCACCTCTTTCCATGTAGCTTTCCTGACATTCCATACAGTTTTCCTTCAGAAGCTTCTCACCTGTCTCTGCTGTAAACCTACAAGAACCAGCCAAAAGTAACAGGAGAGTGTATGTGAAGCAAGGAGATTTCCTCTCTGGAGGATAGAAGCACTTTTCCAATTCTAGGCCACTTCCTGCTTCCTTTCCAGGGACAGAAAGGCAGCAGCATCTGGAAATCCCCATTCCAACACCTTGCACTTTTAAACTCTAATAGAGAAATAAAAACAATCTATTTGGGCTTGGGTGGAAGGAATGTTTGAACACAGAACACACACACAAGTCCAAGAGCTTGTAGGCACTCTGATGATAACTGTGCCAAGTTCTTTTTCTGGAGCAGAGTAATTAGAAAGGAGTGTCTGTCCCTTTCCAGTACGTACGTACACAGAGAGAGGGGGGGACTCGCATACACGCACACACACTCTCTCTCTCTCCTTTCCTCCCTAGCCAGAACCTATCAGACAAAGTGATGGTGAAGAATTCAAAAGCTGCTCCCCGCTGTATGCACATGTTCTGGTCTCTCTCACATATCCTGTGAACTCCATTAGTCCTGATGTCTCAGCTTGAAATTAAATTTCCCAAAGTCTGAGGCATTTGGCATGTCTGGATATGGAGAGCCCAGCCCTTATTCAGACTTTCCATTCAAAGGGAGCCAGGGGGAAATGAAGACAGCTTTATTTCTCAGCCTGACCCTAGAGTAGCCAACATGCACAGGAAGGACGTGCCCCCTCCTTAGGTTAGTGCTGTTAATGTTGGTTCTCTCCCTCCACCAAACTGCAGCACAAAGGTTAACGCTGCTCTGCTGGGACTCACTTGACAGGAAAGGAGGGTCAGAGTGAGCCTTTTGAGATTACTGCTGCCTGTGCCTAATGGCTGCTGCTGCTGTCATTGGGTTTTTCTGCTCAGGAAACAGGGGTCAGGATTCCTGATTGCATTAACTCAAGAGATTTTATTTTATGTCAGACCCTAATTCCTGAGCGCACACTCTCAAATGTGCTGGTTTAGGGGTTAAAAGTGCCTTATCTAATCCTAATAGCCGTAATCTTTGCAGAGGTTTCTTTATGTAGATTTACTCAGTGCAGGACATTGTACTTGAAGGCCAGTGTCCCAGCTTCTGAGATCACTAAATTCACAAGCACAACATTACAAATGGGAACTGGAGAAAACAACTCCAGTTGTTGGGGCTAGAGCCCCTCTAGCCCCAGCCCTTAAGAGGCAAACCACCCAATTACAGGCACCATTATAAAAATCAAACCCAAAGAGGAAATCCCCAAAGATTAAACAATCTAACATCACAAACAGGGCCAGCACAAGTAATGGGAATTCAGGATACATGAATGCCAAATGCAGGTCAGCTTTAGGTGACACCTTCTGCAATTTCATTATATCAAAGGGAAATAAGCAATGGAAACAAGAACCACACACAGAGCATTTCCAGTGGCCAGGGCCATGGATGCTGTGAGCGTGCATCAGAGAGAATCATCCAAGTTTCCTCTGCCAAAGATACAACCATCAATCCCTCTCTTTTGAAGATATTCAGCAACAGGATGATCTACATTATTACCACTTTCCTATATATTTGGCATTTTAATTGTCCCAGTAAAGTTGCCACCCATCAATTTCAGTATGTGAAAATGATTCCAGCTGACATTCAGTGCCCACATCCCATGTGAGGGCAAAGCTAGCAACGCAGCTGGTCCATACCTCCCTAGTAACAGTTAATAGTGGAAATATCCCACACTCCAGAGTCCATAGCTATAATCTGCAGCTATACACTAAGCAGAGCTCCCTGGCGTACGTCATTCTTTTGCCTACTTTTTGTAACTTCCTGTTTGGCTACTGCCCTGGCATTCCCATTAAGATATTTGCTCAAAGAGAGTATTTTGCCTCTTTGGTGCTTTCTTACTGTGCAAATAATATATTCACTGCAGACAGGGCACATACTGTAAACTGGAAGGGACCTTTCTCCTGCATATCCCTATTGAGGGAATGAGCTGCCGATAATTAAAGATTACTAAAGGCACTCAGTATGCGTAGTCAATAGGGACAGATATAGCCTCATTCATTTTACTCTAACCACAAGGATTCGGGAGCTCTGGAGGAGCGGTATGAAAAGAAAAGCTACCGAGAACAAAAGCAGAAAGTGGTACTTAATGCAGCCTCTTGCCTCTCATCAGCCTGGGGTCACAGGATCGCTTACAACTCCACCAGAGCTTTGAGAGGCTAACAAGCAGACTTGTGAATAATTGAAGACAAAATAATGAAACTCCAGAATGTCAGAGACATAATATAGTTTTGTAGATTTTACCATGGAGCCTCTGAATTCCCAAATAAGACATGCTGAATAATTTACTCCTGTGTCAATATTGGGTCAGCAACTATTCATTTGGAGGTAATGTTAATCCAACATGATCTGGGGTACTGAAAGGGGCTGTGCTACTAAAAAGGGGGTGGGGGGAGAAGTGGCCTGACTCCATCACGGAAAACTCCAATGTTTAAACACCTGAACAGCATATTCAGTGACACCACAGAAGACAGACGATGAGGCCGAAAACATGCATGTGATCTCTCACTCTCTCATACACACACACTGGCAATTTTGGGTAATTCTCACGTTGTTGGTGTAGCACTGCTGAAGCTCCACCAGTGCCAACAACGTGGGAAATCAGGTAGACACAGGCTGGTATTTTTACCACCCTGACACCCAGACATGTTCTGAGTCACTTTCTGCATAACATTGTCACTAGGGTTCCTTTCCCCAAGTGGCCCCCAGGCAGCCACTGCCCTCACCCAGGCCTCTGCTCTGCGATGGCTGCGTTTTCTCCCATGCTGGTTCCAGTCATAAGAGACTCAGGCCTCCAGCTAAGCCCCCAGACTCTCTCTCTTCCGGGACTGTCCATGAACCAAAAAAAAGGAATTAACACAAATGAATTATCCCACAACAGTGGTAAAGCTCTCTGCCTTCTGAGAGCCCTGATCAAGCTGAGGCACCAACTTAGTTCACAGACAAATATAGAGGAATAGTCCCCTCAAAAGGTGAGTCGGCCTCAGCACGCCCTTCCTTTAGGGAGGGGCAACAGCCATCAGAGGAGCTCCTGCCTTCAGTCAACCCTCTTCCCCATGTCTCTCACAGGTGCAGCTTGGGGTGTGCCCACTTGTGCCCACATTAGCCCTATGTTGTTGAGTATGGGGCCTCTGTATACCCCATTACAAACATGCCCTCACTGAGTCCTAGCACGCTGTAAATTGTGTCAGTCGCAGGGTGCTGGCAGAACACTAGAAAAATCGTGCAAGTCTTTGAAAGGGGCAGCAAAGCCCTGCCTGAGGCCACTATATGTGGGGGGTCTCCCTGACCTGGGTATGAATGTGGTCTCATATCCTTCTCCATGAAATGTTTCTTCAAACCAACCGTCTGTCCCTCACAGGTTCAGGGAGGGAAAGAGGCAAATACTTCACTTGGCAGCAATGGGAGCATCTCCAAGACAATAAAGGCAGTGCTAATGTTTGTTGCTGATAGAGGAGTGGGAACAGGAGATACAGTTTTTAAACCCCAGGACTCTGGGCACAAAGTCCTCGCCATGAGGAAAACTCCTGGGCGCAGGGAGAACTGAACTCACTATAAACTACTAAACCTATAAAACTATGTATAGTACATACAGTTACAGATCCGGTGAAGAACAAGGAATATTCTGACTCAGGCCATGCGGCATAAGAAGAAACTTGGGGAGGAGTCAGTCCACATCACCACTTATACCCTCAGATCAGAGCACGAGAAGAACAACTGTACAGGCACAGACCAATGGACACTGCTTGCTACAAATCTCCGATTTCAGGTGCATGGAGGTGCATACTCACCATCACGCTATCTGGAAGGGCTAATGAGTGTGAGCGCCCCCTTCAGGGCAGACTGTCAGGAAATAGAACACAAACCCCAAATTGGTTATATGTTCTTAGCTTTCACCAACTAAGTAACAAGTGTGAACTCCACAACCATTATAACAGGCTTACCGTGGAGTGACAGATAGTCCTCTTGAGCACTCCGGTTTATCTTACCACCCCAGGAAACCCTGCCTCTGTGATAGATAGTCCCTTTTACCAAAAATCACACCAAGATTCAGGTTACTCCCAGTCCCAAAGGACCAGTTCACTTACCCCAGATTAATCCTACCTTAGATCTCTCACCAAAGACAATGATTGTAGCCAACCCCGTAATAAACTAACTAAAGATTTATTAACTAGGAAAAGGAAATAAGAGTCCTAAGGTTAAAGCAGGTAAGCATACAAATGAGTTATCTTAAGTTGCAAGGAAAATAGAAGCTTCTATGTCCTTTAGGGCTTGCCAAACAGCTCAGGGATCCCTCGCTTATGCTTAGAAATGTTCCTCTCTGAATTCCAAGCAGCATACTGATGATCTTCTCCTCATCAGGCATTTTTATTCCTTTTCCCAGCATTCAGGCTGTGATTGGATGTGGGCTTGTGCATGTACCCTCTTCGGGAGGTGCGGAGGAAGCAACCAACAAAGTATTTTGTCTAAAATGGCTTGTCTGATGTCCGTAGACCTTCTTTCATTGGGGAGGAGATAACACCTCTTGTGGCAAACTAGTGGAGATACTGGAGAATTTCTACATTCTTATGAAAAATATGTACGGCTGTTACCACTCAAGAAAGAGATCTTTGAGTCACTGTGCATACTTCTCTGAAAAGATCCATTCAATGTGCAGCGGCAGTCAAAAAAGCTAACAAAACGTTGAGAATCATTAAGAAAGGTATTGACAAATAAGACAGAAAATATCATATTGCCTCTATATAAATCCATGGTACACCCACATCTTGAATACTGCTTGCAGATGTGGTCGCCCCATCTCAAAAAAGATACATTACAATTGGAAAAGGTTCAGAAAAGGACAACAAACATGATCAGGGGTATGGAACGGCTTTCGTATGAGGAGAGATTAACAAGACTGGGACTTTTCAGCTTGGAAAAGAGACGACTAAGAGGGGCTATGATAGAGGTCTATAAAATCATGATTGGTGTAGCGAAAGTAAATAAGGAAGCGTTATTTACTCCTCCTCATAACACAAGAACTAGGGGTCATCAAATTAAATTAATAGGCGGCAGGTTTAAAACAAACAAAAGGAAGTATTTTTTCACACAACGCACAGTCAACCTGTGGAACTCCTTGCTAGAGGATGTTGTGAAGGCCAAGACTATAACAGCTTTAAAAAAAAACTAGATAAGTTAATGGGGGATAGGTCTATCAATTAGCCAGGATGGGCAGGGATGGTTGGTGTCCCTAGCCTCTGTTTGCGAGAAGCTGGGAATGGGGGACAGGGGATGGATCATTTGATTATTACTTGTTTTGTTCATTCCCTCTGGGGCACCTGGCATTGGCCATTGGCAAAAGACAGAATACTGGGCTAGATGGGCCTTTGGTCTGACCTAGTAGGGCCATTCTTATGTTATTAGTTTCCCCCACTCACTTTTGAACAGTAACCTACTAGGACTCAGGAGGTTAGTTTCTTTTCTGGGACAGGGCAATAAGAGAGAGGCATTGATCTCCTAGCATATGTCTACACGGCAAAAATAAACCCATGACAGTGAGTCTCAGAGACTGGGTCAACTTACTCAGGCTCTGAGACTTGCTGCTGCAGGTTTTTGTTTTTATCTTTTTTGCTGTGTAGATGTCCGGCTAGTCTCCTTTGGGTTGGTGTGAATGAACCATCAAGAACTGTCAGCATATGAATGGAGTTACCTTGGAGAGACAATGGAAGACCAAGGACCAGCTTTTAACAACTGCCAGACAAGGGAGGAACACATGAAGTACCAGCAGACTGTTTTAAGGACTGCTGCTCAGTGCAGGGGGACTGAGGGATCTGAATCCTGCTCAGTCAGTGCTGGGCGAGAGAGGCTAGTGTGCTGCCAAGCATGCACGAGCACATGTAAGCTGTGCTTTTCCATTCTGTCTTAATGAGCCTAAAATATGGTATTCCAGCAGACTAATAAGCGCTGTTTTGTTTTGGAAAGGCCGTCAGGTGTCTCTGCAAACATCTGCTGATTGCATAGCTCCCAACAGGGTAAGTCTTGAAGAGGATTTCAAGCTCTTTTGGCCTTGTTTAAAGCCAAAGGGCTGAGTCTCAGAGAGTTGTACAGCTGCAGGCTCACCCTTGTAAAGACATATATAAAGATCATAGGCACAGCATGCCCTGTGGATCCATGAAAGTTAGATATCTCAGAAACAAGCATGAGAAATGGTGGCAATTTGTTTTTATTTGTATAGCCGTAGTGCTTACAGGCGCAGTCAGGGCCTTATTGTGAGAGAGACTGTACACACAATACAAAAGACAGCCCCTGGCCAACAGAACTTAGAACCTATGTGTATGATGAGAGACAACAGGTGGGTACAGCAAACAGACAGGGAGAAGTCAATGAGGAGGAGCGTACCAGTGAAACAATCATGTCTACTAGATCAAGCAGCAGTCATTGCACAGCTCTTGCCTAGCAATTGTCCAGATGTTTATTTGCACTTCGACAGTTTCTAACAGCTAATTTTATATTTGTAATTGTCATTTTCCGTGTTTGTAACCTCCAGTGATGATGAGTGACATGCATAAAGACATGTTTAGAAACAGGGACAACTGCATGCAGCTACCTGTTCCCTAACAGTAGCAATGCACAGCGTAACAGCCGAGTCCCAATGCAGGGGGACAGCACAGGTAAATCCCTGCTTCAAAGTGAGAACGCAGCCCTCCCACAGCCCGGGCTTGCCATCCCACACCCCCACAGTGAAATCCTGTATAAATCGCTATAAGACAGGCCTCAGGAGAACAATGTTACTGCCTCCATGTGGTGAGTTACACAGCACAAGCCTCTGCCCTGTGATCTAGTTTTCTAGTTTCCAGCTTTATGTCTTCCGTAGGGTCTGCCTACTGGTCCCTGTGATGGGCAAAGTAGAGGAGGGGGGGAGAAACTATAATGGAACCATAGTCTCTTGGAATAAGCAGTTCCATCAAAATCAAATCGATTTTGCCAGAATTTCATTTTTAAAAAGTTCCGACACTGAAAGGTTCCATTTAAACATTTCCAAACGGAAACATTTTGATTTTTTGTTTTGAAATGAGCTTTCCTTTCAATTTTAAATGTTGTACTATATACTATACTAAAATACCATTTATTTTTACAAATGTTTCAAAATAACATGTTTCAATGTTTCAACATGTTTCTTTGGAATTTTCCTTTGGAGAATTTTCAATTTTCGCTCTGATTCTAAACAAAGCCACATTCCAAAATCTCCAAGCCTTTGTGAAATGGAAGTGCCATCCTCCCCACACGTTTACTACATGGATCCTTTGTGACAAGCTTCAGGATTCTGACAGCTGGGTTTTTCTTTTTGTTGAAACCTAAAAACAATAAAGGCAAAACCTGCTGAGGAAGAAAATTTTCTCCTTTCCGAGAATAAGACTCGGCTTTGATTTGGGGCTGAAACCAGGAGCCAGCAACAACACCCATGACATTGTGAACAGCATTATTCCTTGTCAAACGGACAATGTTCCTGGTATAACTCACTGCTCTTTTGAACCATGTTCCAAGTCCCTGGACCTAACACAGAGGCTAACCCCGCTGTCTGCAAAGGGGAATAAAACACTGATGCTGACATCAGTGAGGGAGAAGCTGCTCAGCACCAGGTGGTACCAATATCAGGGACTGGCGATCCCTTCCCCATCCCATGCCAAGATGTTGTATCTAACACACCTATAGGATTTGGCCAAGAGGTCGCATGCTTACAGGAGCTTGTGTAACCACAGCCATCTCCTCACAAGAAGCAAATGGCTATTTCACCCTAGTTTTCCAATCAACCTTCACAAACAGCAAGAGAATGTTTCTGGCTGAACTAAATTGCATTTGTTCAGAAGCTTTGGGACAATGGCCTCTCACCCAGACCAATCAGCCAGAAAACACTGAGAAAAGAAAGCTGGCTAGAAGTAAGATCTAAATAGCACAATTTTTTGGCTCACTAGAGCAGGATGTCTCCGTAGTAGCCTGGTCACTGGCTGTATTACTAGGGTGACCATATTTTCAAAAGGGAAAACAGGACACTGCGCAGGGCTGGCCTAAGCCGCTCGCTCAAGTGCCCCCCACCCCATGCATTTGGGGCTGCCTCGAGGGCTCTTCCCCCACCCTCCCATGCACACAGGGCTACCCAAATCCCCCCTCCCCCATGCAGGGTTGGCCTTAGGGCCCCCCCAAAGCACGGGTCTGGCCCAAGCCGGCTGGGGTCACTACTCACCCAAGCCCCACCATGCAGGGCTGGCATTGCCACTCGCCACCCCACCCCACCATATCTCCGTGCCCCACTTTTTTGGCAAAACTGGGCATTTGTCCCACTTGATCGTGCTTAGTTGGCAAGAGCAAACAGGACAAATGCCCAGTTTTGCCAAAAAAGATTGGGACACCTGGAACAGGGTTTAAAAAGGGGATGGTCCTGGCCAAAACGGTCACCCTATGTATTACCAACTCCTAACTCTTGGTGGGACACCAGTAATTTACACGGACCATGTTCCTTCTCAGGAAAATCTAAGTGGTTTGCAATTTCTAAATGTCACTGTGCCAGTGTGAACCCAACTCCTCTTTTCTCTGAGCCACAGTGTTTATTTCTAAGGCCTTGGCTACACTTACGAGTTACAGCGCAATAAAACTGCCTGCAGCGCTGTAACTCACTAACTGGATACACTTGCAAGGCACGTGCAGTGCTGTATCTCCTCAGATACAGTGCTGCTTGTACTCCACCTCCCCGAGAGGAATAACATATGTTGCGTAGTGGGTGGAACGCTGCTGCTTCAATGTAGCCAGAGAATTCGCAGTAACTGACCTCCGGAAGCTCCCTTTGTTTTGAAACGGCACTTCCGGGTTGGAGTTCAGAGCTCCGTTCTGGAGCTGCTTTACAAAAAAAAGCAAACAGCTACTGTTTGCAGGTGGGGGGGGGGAGGGGGGCTCCGTTAGGAATGCCGGCAGCAAAGTTGGCTTGGAGAGAGACGGCAGGGGAAGGGGAGGGGGGAAGAACGGCGGGGGGGGAGGGGGAGGGCTCCGTTTCCCCGAGTTCTCTTTTATCTGCTCTTTAAAAACAAACAAAGCCCCTGATGCTTGCTTTCAGTGATTGAGAGAGAGGCAGGGGATGTGGAGGTGTGTAAACTTAGGAGATAATGAGCTGACACTCTGTGGATACCCCAAAAATCCACTCTCTCCCCCAACACACTCCCTGTCACACTCCACCTCACCCCCCCCGCTTGAAAAGCACGTTGCAGCCACTTAAACGCCCATAATGCACCGCTCCCAATACAGCTGCAAATGCCTCAAATGTAGCCACCTTACTGCGCTGGCAGCTGCCAGTGTGGACAGGCTGCAGCGCTTTCCCTACTCAGCTGTATGAAGACGGGTTTAACTCACAGCGCTGTACATCTGCAAGTGTAGCCAAGGCCTAAGTGAGGCAGCTTGTCAGCTCTGCATATACAAAAGAAGCTAATCAGCAAGCTGGACAGAGACAGGAAAGGAATATACTGCTCTATAAACAAACATGCCTAAAAGGACCGGCCTAGATCAGAATGTCTCATCCCCATGCAAGTGTTTTTCTCTCCTTCACAGAAACGGAACTACAAGAGCAACCTCGTCAATTTTCAGCACTAAACCTTCTACTGCACGAGCCAGTACACATCCCATCCCATCCCATTCAATAACGTGCACTCTAACCCACAACAGAACTCGGACTATTTCTGACCCTGGTCCTGCACTCAGGAAATACGATGAGCCCCTTTGAGGTTATGCAGAACCCAGAATGAAGTGGGTTTTCCCATTTCCATTTGGATGTTCCATTGCTGGGGGAGCCCGGGCTGATTGACCTTCTGGATCTGGTCACTCATTTTGGTCATAGACCAATTTGCAGCAATAGAAATGAAATCCCTAGGAGCTATATTGAACTACCACATCAGAGACGCAGGAATAGAGAAACATGCAACCACACATTGGTAAAT
The DNA here is from genome assembly GCA_037349315.1 of Chelydra serpentina. NCBI lineage: Eukaryota > Metazoa > Chordata > Testudines > Chelydridae > Chelydra > Chelydra serpentina. The sequence continues at coordinate 20,733,178 of JBAIAC010000040.1, forward strand.
TATTTGTAGTGAAAAATTCACACGATTGTTATCTGGAATCACAAAGCATCCATCTTATCTTTGGTGACAGTGTTTCCATTTGCCCTGACATTTCACAGCCTGGTTTGAGAGACAGCTCTTGCCAAGGCTCAGAGCAGAGTTGTTTGGTGGCATGCAGCCACAGAATCATAGAATCCCAGGATTAGAAGGGACTGCAAGGGTCATCTAGTCCAGTGGTTCTCAACCAGGAGTTGAGAACCACTGGGGGGCTGTGAGGTGGTTTCAGGGGGTCCGCCAAGCAGGGCCAGTATTAGACTTTCTGGGGCCCAGGGAAGAAAGATGAAGCCCCATTGTATGGGGCTGAAGCCTAGGGTCCCAAGCCCCACCACCCGGGGCTGATGCTGAAGCCTGAGCAACTAAGCTTTGCGGGCTGCCTGTGGTGGGGGGCCCCAGGCAATTGCCCTGATTGCTACTCCCTAATGCTGGTCCTGGCTTTTATATGCAGAAAAACAGTTGTTGTGGCACAGGTGGACCATGGAGTTTTTGTAGCATGTTGGGGGGGGCCTCAGAAAGACAAAGGTTGAGAATCCCTGATCTACTGTAACCTCCTGTCACGATGCAGTATTTGTGTTAAACCACCCCAGACGGGGCTATCCAGGCCTCCTTTTGAAAACCTCCAATGAAGGAGCTTCCATGACCTCCTTAGGCAGCATGTTCCATTGTCCTACTGTTCTTACAGTTAGGAAGTTTTACTCTAAGATTTAATCTAAATCTGCTGTGTGTAGTTTCTCCTGCCCTCTGTGGCAAGAGAGAACAACTTTTCTCTGTCTTTATCATGGCAGCCATTCAAGTATTTGAAGACTGTCATCATGTCCCTCCTTAATCTCCTCTTTTCCAAACTAAACATACCCAGTAGAATAATAGAAGATTAGAGTTGGAAGAGACCTCAGGACGTCATCTAGTCTGATCCCCTGCTCTAAGCAATTCCTTCAGCCTTTGCTCAGATGGCTCACATTCCATCCCTTTAATCATTTTTGTCACTCACCTCTGGATCTTTTCCAGTTTCTTTACAACCTTTCTATACATTGGTGACCAAAATTGGACACAGTACTCCAGCTGAGGCATAACCAGTGCCGAGTAGGGCGGTACTATCACCTCCCGTGGCTTGCATGCTACGCCTCTGTTAATGCAACCTAAAATAGCATTTGCTTTGTTTGCAACAGCATCATATTGCTTACTCGTGTTGAGGTTGTGGATCCACTACAACTCCCAGATCCTTCTCAGCAGTGCTGCCTGCAAGCCAGTTATCCCCCTTTCTGTATTTGTGCATTTGGTTTTTCTTCCATAAGTTTCTTCCTCACATTTCTCTTGGTTGAATTTCTTTTTGTTGGCTATCGCCCAGTTCTACAATTTATCAAGGTCCCTCTGAATTTTAGCTCAACCCTCCAAAATATTGGAAACCCCTCTAGCTTTGTCTCATCTGCAAATTAGATCAGTCTGCTCTATACACCTACATCCAGATCATTAATAAAGATGTTAAACAACACCAGACCCAGAATGGATCCCCGTGGAAGCCCACTTGAGACCCCCCCTCCAATCTGACGACATTCCATTAATAGTTACTTTTTGTTTGTGGTTGTTTAACCAATTATGTATCTACTTAATGGTAATTATGTCAAGCCCACATTTCTCCAGCTGCTTTATCAGAAATTCATGTGGTACTGTGTCAAAAGCCTTGTTGAAGTCTAAATATATTATGTCCACTACAGTCCCCCTAACCACCAAACCAGTTACCCCCTATTTTTAATCAACCAAGAGAACCAAAGGAATAAAGGGTGCTGAGAATGTGTGTACACATGTGCTGCTCCAGCCGCTGACAGATCCCACCCCTCCACTCACTGAGCTTCTTGCATTTAGCATCAACAGTCCATTCACTGCTACTTATTTTACTAACAATAAAATATCAGGAAATTAACTCAAACCCCTACAAGACAGACAGACTGTCTGAAATCAGGAAGCAGTCAGGGTGCGTGTGAAGGCTAATCCTGCAACACACCCATGAACACAATGCAACATTTTGTGCAGCATGTAAAGATGCGGAGTGTGCGTCAAACACAGGGTTCATGAAATGGGCTAGGAGTTAGCTCTCATCTCACATTCTTCATTTACTCCTGCTGGCGTATCTGGCCACATAAAAGATTTTTCTATCTACCCATCAGACTCATTTCAGTGGCTGTGTGAGAAAAAGAGCTTTAACAGGTTTTGGATCATCTCCTTTACTGGGAGACCAATAACTCTTCCTGCAGTATCAAAAGCACCACCTCAATCTGTTATAATTCAAAGATAGACCAGGCAGAGATACATAAAGCAGGAAAGAAATACAAATACAATTAATTCTAGAATATAGAAACGAGAGATGGAAAAGACATTAGGCTTAATCCATACTCTTGCCTCTGGGCCAGGGCATAACTGATCCTTCTACAAGATTTTCGAGTACTTTTACCATCTATTTTTAAAAGCCTAAAGTGATGGAATTTCCATCATCTTCCTTAAGGGATTATTCCAGAGCGCAATTTACTAAATTGTAATGAAGAGTTTCCTGGTTATCAGACAAAAAAATCTGTTATCATTAAGTTAAAGTTGCCAGATAACCGAGAAAGATACAGCAATTTCCTGCAATATCTTTAGGAGATCTTACTGAATTAAGTTTAAGTAGCTTTGGAGACCATTGTATTATAAATGTAAAATGTATGTCTTATTGTGGGATTGTATGTAACTTCTCTAAGGAAGAAGCATTACCAACGTAAACCCTGGGAAGTGTTACAGTAGAACCTCAGAGTTACGAACACCGCCAGAGTTACAAACTGACCAGTCAACTACACACCTCATTTGGAACCGGAAGTACGCAATCAGGCAGCAGCAGAGACACACGAAAAAGCAAATACAGTACAGTATTGTGTTAAATATAAACTACTAAAAAAATAAAGGGAAGGTTTAAAAAAAGATTTGACAAGGTAAGGAAACTGTTTCTGTGCCTGTTTCATTTAAATTAAGATGGTTAAAAAAATCTTATGTCTCAGTGATGGGCTTCAGTATAAAATCACAAGATAGACAGGTACACCTAAGGCCGTTACAGGTGAAAAAATAAGCATTTTTAAGTATAAAAATAAAGGGTTGAGGGCAGGCAGATAAATATCCCCAAATCGTAACGGATCATACAATCTCAAATACAAGTATAAAACATCACATCGGATACAGTCCTAAATCACAAGCCCACTCCTGCCACCTCCCTCACACTCATGCACACACTAGTACTGTTACAATTGGATACAATAACTTTGCCCTACTTACAACCTAATTTCTTCAAATTCAGACAGCTTACTAAATGAAAGGAAGGTTTAACTAAGCAGACAGAGGGGGATGGTAACAAGTAATATCCGAGATAGAGGGGCCCAAAGAAACACAAGTCAAATTTTTAAATCATGGTTATTTTCTTTGTAATGGCCTGTCACTCAAACAGAGTCTGACCAATTTTCTTCAGAATTTGCACACACATTCATTTATTCACTTCAGAATAAATATGGCAATTTTCCAGACAAACCAATTTTCCTAGTCAAAATTATAGATGCTAAAGCTAAAAGTAAGGGTTATAATTGAACATGGATGCAATTTTACCTATGGAGCCATGACCATAGTTCCAAAAGGCTTCAGTAGGTCTTTTCTTGACTTCACCTAATAACTTCTAGTTACAAGGCTCCTGTGCCGTGCTAAATAATTCCTCACCTCAGTGTTTGCATCTTTCTGATATTTGTAGATTCTTATGCATCATGCTCCCTTACTTATCACTTGTACAAGATTATATATGTCTCTTAATTTTCCCTTATCAATCAAGTCTTTCAGCACCTCTCCCCACCCCCCATTATTTTTACTCTTTTCTGAACCTCTCCAATATATCATCTCTTTTTCGCAAAGAAATTAACACAATACTCCAGATGTTGTCACTTTCCTCTCTGTCTCATGCAAGATGCCTCTGTTCAAACTCTCTCTGTTTAGATGCAGTTTGTTTGAGATGGGAGCCCCTGAAATTTGACAGACAAACATCAATCCAAATCACCCCTGGAATCAAAACCAAGGTCCCAAATTCCCAGAAGGCACCCTCTGAAAACCCAGGTAAGGATTTTTGTCCTTCCAAAAAAAAGAGCTCCATCCTTCATAATTCAGCCATGAAGTCACTATGCTACTAAGTGCTGGTTGACATGTATTCCTTCCTAGCAGCAGATCCCTGATATGAATTCACACAGGAAACAGGGAAAAAGCCAGATGATATTAGTGTTTGCCTTTAATCCTGATAAAGAACCTTCATTAGGTCAGACTGGGTGCCATAGGCACCTGTATGACATAACTGAATCTAGCTCAGTTTTTATATTTGTCCACAATGCCCAGTTTTAAGGTTCTACAGAATGTACATGTAAGGTTGACATTGCCCAGGAAATCCTGCTGTCATCCATTACAGTAACTGTACTAGCTAATCACCCACAGCATATTACTCCGCATTGCTATCCCTCATACCCTGATCAGCACCCAACAGAGACAGCACAAGCCCTCAGCTCACTTTGGAAAAACGAAAATGGTAATGTTTCTAACTGCAAAACACACAGTGAGGTTTTCACAAGACACTTGAGCTCTGCCCCCACCAAGCACCGCATAAAAGCTGAGTGGAGAAGTGTAGTTTAGTGAATATACTGATAAAGGTTGGTTATACTTCTTAACATGGTATGCTTTGGGAGGACAAGTCATCAAGGCTTTATTCAGGAAAAATGTTGCATACCCTCATGTCTTAAACCACTGCCCTAATTCCTCTCTGGCAGGAGCGAGACTTACTTACGTGAGCCAGCTGTGGACAGACAAATGCAGGGAATGGGAGAACAGCCACACATTTCAAAAGATGCTTAGCTCAAGCTTTAGAGCCCTCACCCAGCAGCAGCGCTCTTGGAATATCTCTAAACTGCCCCCCCAAGGGGGGGGGATTAACTAAATGTAGCTAATTCTGGTTAAAATGTAAGTGAAGACTTCGCAACTCAGCTTTTTAGCTCAATTAGCCGTGTAAGTTGAAGCATAAGGGCTCTCTAACCTGGAGTTGAACTCGCACGGCTAACTAGCATTAAAAGCCGAGCTGCCGTGTCTTCACAGCTATTTTAACCAGAGTTAGCTAGCCTGAGTTAAGAACGCACCTTTTACTGCTGTATAAGCATAACCCTTAGGAGCTGTGGAAACCTGACCACAGCAACAGCCAGCAGGTGGCCAGACTGGGTAGAGGCTCCAGCAGTTTCTTTGGCAGTCTTGCTGCTGCTGTGTTTCAGTTTCCCTCACTCTGGGGATTTCCCTATTACTTACACTCCAGGACAGGATTTGAATTCAGGACTTCAGAGGCCTATAAGAAAACAGTGCACCAAAGCCCTGTATAGTGAAACCTATCAGCATGTCACCAGGGTGAGAACATCTTGCACAAACCGAAATTAAATGAGTTCTGCCTTTCTGATGCTACTCCTGACGTTATTCCTATACGGCAGTGACTCCATGATTATGCCTCACTTTGTCTGTGGTACCAAACTGTCCAAAGCAATTTCCCTCATCACAGGAAGCACTGGAAGATACGGCAGCTCTTTATGGAACCTTGATCTTACATGCACCACCTCAGCAGTCTGCCAGTGTTATCATTGCTAATCACTCTCCAGCAAGTGTTTTTTGACTTTAGATTTCAAATATCATGACACCCGCTTAAGTCCAGGCTTTTGGGGGAGAGGGGGAGAGTATTGCCATTCCTGTGTGAAAGGCTACTTGAGCATCATGTTCCAGCAGGTAACACAAGTCTGCAACATCATTTAGTTCCACAAGGAAAGGCCAAGTATTAATCCCAATTCCAACAGGGTGCCCAAGCAGACCCCAAAGGCACTTAGACAACAGTGATGGAGATGATAGAAGAACTGTACAAAGTTAAGATTAGATTGATGGCCTTCTCTTTCACAGATTTTTGGTACTTTATTCACAGTTTAAAGTTTTGGTCATGAATTGAGTTAAACATTTTCCTTTCTAAAACTTCACTTTCACCAAATTTATACCAGTGAGCCAATCCAAACGGTAAGTACAGTTTAAAACTATCTGCATATTTTTATACAGCGGCTGGGATTTTCAAAAGCATGTACAAGATTTAAGAGTGCAACTCCCTTGTGAGTAAATGGGATTTATGTCCCTAGGTCAGTTGGTTTCTTTTGAAAATCTTGCCCCGTCTCTTCAAATGTCATTTTTTGTAATGATTTAATTTTTGTTCAGCATTATGAAACAAACAGTAATTTAAAGCTCACAAAAATATCATTTGGTTAGCTATCCCTCCATTTTAACACTGCTTCACTAGCCAAAGGATTTTAAATGGTGCACTGCAGCACATGAAATCAAATGAGATACATCACTTGATTTCACATTACCCTTGGAGCATTACACACTGTGATTAAGAAAAGTAGATTAATTATGGGAAGCAAGCATACTTTGCATCTGATCGTTACAGTAGTTGGATTGCAAAATCTCCACAATCCTAATGATAGCAATAAAGCACGTAGCGAGAGCAGAGAAGCATCATTGTGTGATGTGTTAAGGAATTTCACAGTGCCCAGAAGTTATACTGCTATACACCACGCTTCTCCTAGTCATAAATATTTTCTCCTATATTACATTGTATCATGGACATAGCAAAGTTTATCTGTGTATACACCTGCACATCTACCAGTGCCTGAACCTGCAAAAATATTTTTTTTTCCATTTGTGTAAGTAGACAAAAGTGATTAAATGGATGAGAACAGAAAAATCAAGTAACAAATCTTTTTATACCGCAAACATCCCACATTTACTAATTTATTTACTGCAAACCTACAGCTCTAATCTACACCTTCTTCCTAAATATAGTGTAGGAAAAATTCATGCTACCCCCATGCAATGTGCATCCAATTAGTTGTCATGAACAGCGCTGCTCAACAACACTTCACGTTTGTGTAAATCTCAACAAGAGCAATAAATGAAAAGGGCTTTAAAAGAACAATGAACATGAATTTATGCTGAACTAGAATATTTGCCGGGCATACTCTTCAAGCAGTACTTGTAAAATAATCTGCTCTCCCCTAGCTGGTAAACACTGAGGGAAATCTATACTGGAGGAGAATTTATCTACTATGCCTATAACATATTTAGGAGCAAACAAGCTGCCATTTCAAACACATTCCTAGGAAAATAATGGAGCAAAAATTCAGAAAAAATATTTCTAAACATCAATCTGTATTTGACAGGTGCCTTAGAGAACCCTAAACTGAGGTATGTAGATGCTAAAGGAAACATGAGCAATGAAGAGTCTTAGGAATGTAAAAACCAAAACACCCCAGACAACCCTGATCATTTTTTTAATAGAATACAAATCTGTGGATCGTGTGGATTAAAATTATTATTGGATAAAGGGAACGATGTGATTTATGTGGATTTTCAGCATTTACAGTCTGACATTCTTAACTGTAAAATTAATTCCACTGGATTCAGCAGGAACCCTGTTACACAGACTGAAATCTGGCTGATGAACCATAACCAAAGGCTAATGATAGAATGGCAATGTGTGAGGGTGTGTGTGTCTCAGATATCACTGTTAAATTCAATCTTACTGAACATATTCATTAATGAGCTAGTAAAGGTGGCAACAGCCCCTTTATTATATTTGCAGATGAGACTAGATTGGGAGATGTTATAGACATGAGTGATGACACACAAAAATACAAAAGGGCCTGGTACAGAACAGCTCTGCCACCCAGAGGGATGAGATTGGTGACCAATAAATCTGTATTATCTCTAATTTCCATGAGTCAGTATCAGACACTGCAAAATCTCAGTTTCCATTTGCATTACCTTCACCAAAAAGTCACCTAAAGAGCAAAGAGCTGAAGTGAACAAAGAGCATCTAATACAGCTGTATTGGTGATTTCGGCAGGTGGCTACATCCAGGATTGTTGCTAATCTGTTCTTTTTCTAGGCTCCGTCTGAGGCTGCAGAGTGGCATCAAAAGCAGAAGGTGTGAAGGTAACAACTTGGGCCAACAACCCAGCCCTATCAGATCCAATAACTTAATCAAGAAGAGACCATTATGACCACCTATTCTGACCTCCTGCATGACACAAACTGTAGAATTTCACCCAGTGATTCATGCAATGAGCCATAAGTTCTGGTTGAACTAGTCTAACACACTGGTCAGTTTCACTTTTTGGTATCTCTGTCCTCTCCCACATGCCACACCCCTTACACGGGAAAAACTCCATATAAAAATGTGTGAAGCCACCACCCATCTATTCTCTTTTAAATCCCTCCTCAAAACCTATTTTTTTGGTGATGCCTAAAAATTGTTACTTTCTCTGATTGGTAAGGCAACTCGTGAGCTAAGACTTCAGTTCTGCTAAACTCTGTTCGTTTTATTGTTACCTCGGTGCTAAAGGAGGACTCAAAAAAGACAAGGCTGTTGCAGGGAAGCTAAATTATTTTTTTGCGTTGGTTTTCACTGCAGGGGATGAGATTTCCACACCTGAGCCATTCTTTTCATCTGACAAATCTAAGGAACTATGTTATCAGTAAAGGAGGTTTTAGAACAAATCAATACATTAAACAGTAATAAGTTACCAGGACCAGTGGTATTCACCCAAGAGTTCTGAAGGAACTCAAATATGAAATTGCAGAACTACTAACTGGTATGTAATCTATCGCTTAAATCAGGCTCTGTATCAGACTAGAGGGTAGCTAATGTAATGCCAATTTTTCAAAAAGGCTCCCAAGGCAATGCTGGCTATTACAAGTGGGTAAGTCTAACTTCAGTACCAGGCAAATTGGTTGAAACTATAATAAAGAACAGAATTATCAGACACATAGATGAACATGATATATAGGGGAAGAATCAGCAAGGCTTTTGTAAAGGGAAATCATGCCTCACCAATGTATTAGAATTCTTTGAAGGCGTGAATAAGGATGTGGACAAGGATGATCCAGTTTATGTAGTGGACTTGGATTTTCAGAAAGCCTTTGAGAAGGTCCCACACCAAAGGCTTTTAAGCAAACTAAGCAGACATGGGATAAGAGGGAAGGTTCTTTCATGGATCAGGATCTGATTAAAAGACAGGAAACAAAGGATTGGAATAAATGGTCAGTTTTCACAATGGAGAGAGGTAAATAGTGGGGTCCCTCAAGGATCTGTACTGGACCAGTGCTGTTCACCCACTTTTCCAGATCATATGAATATGTTGAGGCAGCAAAGTTTGCAGATGATACAAAATTTATCAAGATAGTTAAGTCCAAAGCAGACTGCAAAGAGTTAAAAGGGGATCTCACAAAACTGGGTGACTGGGCAACAAAATGGCAAATGAAGTTCAAAGTTGATAAATGCAAAGTAATGCACATCGGAAAACAATCCCAACTATACATACAAAATGATGGGGTCTATACCACTCAAAAAAGATCTTGGAGTTATCAAAGATAGTTCTATGAAAATATCAGCTCAATGGGTAGCAGCAGTCAAAAAAGCTAACAAATGTTAGGAAAGGTATAGATAATAAGACAGAAAATATAATGCCATTATATAAATCCATGATATGCCCCCACCTTGAATACTGCATACACTTCTTTCTGGTTGCCCCATCTCAGAAATGATATACTAGACTTGGAAAAGGTATAGGGAAGGGAAACAAAAATTAGTTGGGGTATGGAACAGCTTCCATATGAGGAGAGATTAAAAGGAGTTGGACTGTTCATCTTAAAAAAGAGATGACTAAAGGGGGATATGATAGAGATATATAAAAATTGTGAATGGCATGGAGAAAGGGTATAGGGAAGTGTTATTTATCTCTTCACATAACACACAAACCAGGAGTCTCCCAATGAAATTAATAGCCAGCAGGTTTAAAACAAACATAAGCAACTACAGGAGACCCCCCGCTATACCGCGCGCCACTACAGCGCGAATTCGGTATTAGCGCAGGGGTGTGCAAGGATCCCAAAATAAATTGTTTATATTGGGATCCATGGCAACAAGGTACCACACATGGCTCCCGAACCCCGTCTTCTAGAGGGAGTGAGGTGTACTTCTTTACACTATTTACAGTTAACCTGTGGAACTCATTGTTAGAGGAAGTTGTGAAGGCCAAAACTATAGAGGGGTTCCAAAAAGAATTAGATAAGTTCATGGAGGATAGGTCCATCATTGGCCAAAATGGTCAGGGACGTAACCCCATGGTCTGGATGTCCCCAAATCTCTGACTGCCAGAAACTGGGACTGGACGACAGGAGCTGGATCACTCAATAATTGCCCTGTTCTATTCATTCCCTCTGAAGCATTTGGCATTGGCCACTGTCAGAGACAGGATACTGGGATAGATGGACCATTGATCTGACTAGGTATGGACGTTCTTATGTTCTCATCTGCCACAATCCATCACTTCCACCCTGATTATTTCATGCATCACACCCTAACACCTAAGATTTTAAGTTTTCTGGTGCAGGGACTGTCTTTTTATAGTCTTTCTGTACAGATCCTTAACTGATGTTCCTAAGCACAATTGTATCAACAACAACAACAGAGGGCCCCTAAATGGTAACATCAGGCATTTTATTCTGACATGCCCAAGTGTCCTGTGGCCCCTGACCTTCAGTCCCTTCCTTGTTCAACATCTTGTGACCTGCTCTCTGTTTTAAGAAGGGGGCAGCCAATCCCTGCCTAGAAGCAGACCTGAAATGTCCTTTCAAATTCAAAGACTCCTACGTCCTCCTCCAGCCTCTGCAGTGTTTTGTTCCCAAGGACATAAGACATTTCTTTCCTCATCCAAAGCTAATTAAGATCTGTGGAAACAGCAGAAGTCATTGGAACCAACATCGACATCCATCTAAATAACAAAATTAGTCTATTATGAATAATTCCATTCAGAATTACCGAACTGTTGGGCACTTTTTCCTAGTGTTACAGGTTTCTGTTGTAATAAAGAAAAACTTTGAGCCTGAATACACTCCTCTGAGCTAAGATCACGTGTACTATGTTTCTAATATCTGAGGCATCTTCTCTAAAAACGTCTCAAGGGATATATCCTACCTTTGCAGGGGGACAGACTTGATGATTCTGTAGGTCTTTTCCATTACTAAATTCTAGGATCCTAAACCCCTGAGGTCTCAGAATGAGGACAATTTCTGACAACAGGATGCCAACAAGAAAAAAATCAGGTGATTAGCACACTGACACAGTTTGGAACCTTATAAATCAGCTGCTGGGTATTTTTTTTTCTAATATATGAAGAAGTTAACAGAAATTGCTGCTCTAACCACTTCTTGGGAATAATTACATCTAATGAGGAGACAGCCCAAGATCCAGCATGCACCAGGAGACAATGAAGATCAATAATCTTTTTGCATCAAGATGAAGAGATTATTTTTGATTATTTGATCCCAAGCAACAAAAGACAACGAAACTATATGAGAAACCATAAAAATAAATTCAATACCAAATCTAAAGCCAATCAAAGGAAGAGAATGGAGGAATCCCTCCATCATCCTGAACTGTCTGTCATTCAGCCCTGAGACTGCAACATTGGGGGTTGGGGAGGGGAAAGAATCTGCTGTTCCCCAGTAAAATGGGCAGTCAGGCCTACTTGAATTGCCCTGGAATTCTGCTACAGGTTTATGAAATGTACCATTACCCTCTTCTGCACAAAAAGGCTTGCAGGATTTAAGTTAGTTCTTAGCTATCAAGGACTTATCCCTCATTGATACTAATTCATCTGACCTGCTGGCATAAGTAATTACCTCCGAGTTCATCCCTTAAATTACAGAAGAATTCCTCTTAGCTGAGCCATTCCCCTGAGCATCTTCTCAAAAAGAAGGGAAAGCCTGACAGGACACAGTAGGCTCACAGTATTCTCTGTGGGGAAGAACAGCACTCACCAATTAATTTTCCTTTTTACCTATGCTTACATTCATTTTGCTAAGTGAGTTTCAATTGATTGTCTGGGGAGAGGAGGATAGTTACCATAATTCCCTCATGTATTAGTTCTTTTGGTTTCAGAGAAAGACTCTTTCCATTTCTGGAGGTTCCAATTGCTCCTTTTATCATTTAAATAAGAATGAAGGGAGAGGTGAAAGGTGAAATGAAAATCAGGCCAGAACGGCTCTCAGTCCAGATGCTCTCCTGCTCTCTGCCCTCTAACCATATGATGCAATTGGGGAAAATGCTACTGGAGCCTCATTTTCACTTGACTCAAAGCATTACCTGTCTCTGTGTCCCTTCTGTTTTATTTATAGGTCACACAAACATTTCTTTTCTTTCAGTGTAGTAGCCGTGTTAGTGTGTCAGCAAAACGAAAATAAGAAAGAAAAACTTGTAGCACCTTAGAGACTAACAAATTTATTTCAGCATAAGCTTTCGTGGGTTAGTACCCACTTCATCGGATGCATTTCTTTTCTTGTGTCATTTGAGTCTTCCTAACATGACAATTGTCCTGTACAATCAGCTCTGGGACACATTTCGTAACATTGTAACTTTCATCATAGGGAGTGACTAGAAATTAGTGATTCGGGTCGGGGAAGCAGGGATGGTTGTTTATGGTTTTTTACTGTGACCTGTGTCAATTGGTAAAATAAGGGTTACAGAGTGATAAGCATAACCTGATAGCATCAAATTAGCACAGTTTCTGTATGGGGAAGTGATGCAAATTAACATGGCAAAGTTCTTTGAAAAATATTAATAAAATAGTAGAGATACAGTGGACATAGCTTTCAAAATCATTTTGACAAGGCTCCTCAAAAACCCCCGAGTTACATGAATAATCGACGTAAAAGGGCAATAGCTGGCAATGGATTAAAAAGTGGTTAAAGAAAACGAAGTGGGGAAAGGCTAATAATAGAGGAATTTCTGAGGGGTCAGGTACTTGGCCAATGTTCTTTGAATACAGCTGTTGATGATTTGGAGCAAGTGGAGACTCCATTGGTAACATTCGTCAATGACAGAATTATTTCAGTTAATAAAGCAGAGAGGAGTATAAGACACTGGGACTGGAGCAGAACAAGAACAGGTGACATTCAATTTAGATACTTCAAACTAGCAAATATATTCTAGATTTTTCACATCAGCTCTGTACTCATGAGATCCTCTGAGGAAAGAGACTTGGGAGTCACTGTGGGTTTCTCAGTGAGGATATCCTGCATCGTGGCAGCGGTTAGACTAGATGACTCTTGCGGTCCCTTCTAGCCCTATGGTTCTATGATCTGCATAGTTTGCAAAAGAAGTTAAACAACAAAGGGGATTCTTGGATGCATTAAGAAGGGATAGCTAGAAATATACACTCCATTCTAGTGATAATATCGCAAATAATGGCTACACACTCATGGGACATGGTTCAATTGTTGTTGATTTATCTTTAAAATGACCAGAGTGAAAATGTTCAGAAAAGTACAAGGATAGATATGGTGGGAAATTGCAAAACTAAGCTTTAAGCCAGGAAAGGACAAACACTTGATAGGAATTGATTGAGGAATTTAAAATTAGGATGGTTCTAGTAAAAATGTTTCGATCCTTTTTAGCCTGTTTCATAATAAAAGAGTAAGGAGCCACTCAACATCAACAGACAACAAATTAAGTACAGCTGTAAGAAACCCCCCTGCCAAATGACAAACAGCCAGTCTGTTCAGTACACTGCCACAGGCAGCTGTGAGTGAGAACCTGGGGCTGGACCCTAAGGAGACAGAGAGAAGTTATGATCAACAACAACATTTTAACTATTCACTAGGACCAGGAAAATCAAATGTAAGCTCCCTGCATAATGTCTGGGACATGCAGGGTTACAGGGTAATATACTCCCCCACATGTAGCAAAGTGCAATTGGCCAGGTGTAAAGAGGAGGGTTTTTTTAACTTTCTCTGAAGACCTATGTATAAAGCCACTGTTTGTCTAAGTATTTATAAAGTGCTTATCACCGTGGTCATCTAAGCATAGCCTCACATGAGATCAATGAACCAGTGGTCTGATCTGCTGATCTTTATGAAGTATTTGAGGGTGCTAAAAGCACAATTTTCTATTCAGGAAAGTCTGAGTTATTTATGTTCAGACCCCTGTTCTACAATGCGCCCTTTCTGACTAATAAAAAGATAGAAAGTAGCAGCTGACATCAATAATGTAAGCAGGGTCTCTTTCCAAGCAGCCACTTCCCTTGATGAATTCCCAGAGCAGAAGCAGTCAAGGGGTAGTCCAGACTACTAGTCAAACAGCACAGTCTCATCTTCTTGCAAAGTAGTTTTATTACTAAAAGGAGGAACACAATGGTGGATGGAATAAATCAGAGAGTAGAAAGAGTTAAACATGACCATTCACAACTGGAGAATTACAGAGCAGCTGTTCCTGAGAAGGCCTCCTTTCCGTGAAAGAATGGTAAAACATGCAGCTCTTCCCAGGATGCACCAGGACATATGTATCTCAGAAGCTGGGTAAGTGGAGAGGAACTGCACAACAGAATGTTTTCCCTCAGCAGCAGAGTACATAATTACAGAGATTTCAAACACACCAATTACTGGTGCATCTCAGCTCTGGCATGCCTCTCTCCCACTTGTTAGTTTTTCTCTCCTCTCAGAGACTGATCTGCAGCACAAATGTTCCAGCTGTGACTTCCCCTCTTACCAAGGTGAGCCTCAATTACCTGTGGGGTGTAAATTCTGAAAGAGATGTGCACTCCATATACAGTTCTTCCCCACTCACATTTCTTAAGGAGAAGTGGTAGGAAAGGCGTTTGAGAGACTATAGTCTACTTTCCACCAAGCAAAATATAATTTTTACAGGCATTTGCATGGCAGCCACTGGGACAATATCTGGGCACACCATACTTGGTTTAGAGTGAGGCAAATACTTTCCCCATATGCCCCATTATCCCTTTCAGTATCATGACTTTGACCTTACTGAGACAGGGAAGGAAATTACTTTACCAAGGTTGTACAGTGAGTCTGTTTTAGAGATGGTATTACAGTCCAGACCTCCCAAGTCTTAGGCCCCCGCACTAATGACTCAACTACACCACATCCCAAGGGCGTTAAATCTCAACACCCAACACCCCTTTTCTCCTGCCTTGACAACTGCAGTACCATCCTCCTCACTAGGCGCTTTCACCTTTATATATTCAACCCCCCTGCACTCTATTCAAGAGCATCTTCCTTGCACATCACACTGGCCAAATCACCACACCCTCCTCTGGCTCCCTCTCTTCCATAGCATCAAGCTCAAGTTTCTGTTCTCACATTCAGGCCCCTCTGACTACCCCTAAATAGCCACTCTCTCTCTTACAGTATCTCTATCCCCACTCCTGCTAGCCTCCCCCAACTGGCTGTCCACTTCTCCCATAAACACATCTCTGTGCTTTCTTCTGGGCTGTTTCTTATGTACTAGACACCCTCTCTCAACACTTTCTTCTTTTCCACATCCCTCCTCACAACCCACTCAACTAGGACAGCCAAAAGAAATCAGCCAATTAATGAT
Organism: Chelydra serpentina; assembly: GCA_037349315.1. Taxonomy (NCBI): domain Eukaryota; kingdom Metazoa; phylum Chordata; order Testudines; family Chelydridae; genus Chelydra; species Chelydra serpentina. Next base: position 20,748,728 of record JBAIAC010000040.1, read on the forward strand.
GAGTAGGCTCGAGGAGAAAGGGAAGACCTATCTGCACATTAACAATTGTGTAGTAAAAATTCTCCCACTCTCCCCACCCCCAATGCTTCTATTTTACTTGTCATCTTAGAGTACAGACTCCTGACACCAGGGACAGTGTCTACACATGTGGCAGTGCCCAACTTAGTGGGCCATCTGGGTGCTACTGCACTACCAACAACAATAGTAATAATAATATACGCAGAATCCAGCTTTCCAACTCTCTCGCAACAGGACAAGGCTCTGACTGAGTCTTCCATGCCTCAATCTCTATCAATGTATAAAGCAGCCTGTACCAGGTTACAGTGCTGTATCATCACTGCCCACTCGCAGTGGCTCAATGGACATATGGCCTTTGAAGATTAATCACTTACCTTTGATAGGCAAACTATTTGAAAAAGCGACAAAATCAATAAAGTAAGTCTGTGGCCTCAAATGAAGGAGTAAAGTGAGAAAGGAGGGGTTGGCTTTCTGTATTCAGTCTCTCACACAATGCAAGAGCCCATCAGACTCTTAACACGTTTTAAATTAACGATGTGCATAAAAATTAGTTCACAAATACTCCTTTAAATATAGCCACTGGTTACTGCTGGAAGCTCGCTGTTCACTGTCATTGCATTGTGAAATCTTATATGCTGTGGTTGCTGGGTGCCGTGGGAGCGGAGAGCTGTGGTGCGAGTAGCATTGGTGTGCTGTGCAGGGAACCGGGTTGTGAGTGCACTCCTCATGAGCAGTGGACCTTCTTTGCTTGACAAATCATTGGCCATCTTGGAAAGACAAGACAGAGAATCTGGAATCCACATTCTCAGCTGAAACTGCTTAACAGCAGTTAGCACAGCAGAGTGAGAAAATGCAGCTGCAGGCCATAGAGATTTTTTTGCAACATCATCCCAAAGTACATGGAGTCTATAAACAGCAGCATCTCTCCTGAAGTCCCATCCTCTGATGCTGACTAGGCAATATTCTACTTAAGCAGACTTTCCACAAAGCCCTAGGTCCATACTTCCAGCCACTGGCTCATTACAAGAACTCCTCGCTTAGCATTGTAGTTCTGTTCCTGAAAAATGCGACTTTAAGCAAAACGATGTTAAACTAATCCAATTTCCCCATAAGAATTAATGTAAATGGGGGGGGGGGGGGGGCGGGGGTGGGTTGAGTTCCAGGGACATTTTTTCACCATATTTTTCACACACACACAAACACACAAAGTTTTAAACAAACAATTTAATACTGTACACAGCAATGATTAGGGTGACCAGATGTCCTGATTTTATAGGGACAGTCCCAATATTTGGGGCTGTGTCTTATATAGGTGCCTATAATCCCCCCACCCCATCCCCATTTTTCACCCTTGCTATCTGGTCACCCTAGCAATGATGACTGTGAAGCGTGGTTGAGGTGGTGAATTTAGAGGGTGGAAGAGGGTGGGATATTTCCCAGGGAATGCCTTACAGCTAAATGATGAACTAGCATTCGGCTGAGCCCTCAAGGGTTAACCCATTGTTGTTAATGTAGCCTCACACTCTACAAGGCAGCACGAATGGCAGACAGAGACAGAGATACACACCCTGTGAAAGAGAGAGATGTGCATTGCCCCTTTATGTACGCTGACACCACTCTAAGTACATTGCCTTTTTTAAGTTGACCAGGAAGTTGAGACAGCAGCTGTGGCCAGCAAGCTCCCTCCGTTCTGAGCCCTGTCATGTCCCCACCCTGCTCTATATGGAGAAAGGGTAAGCGGGGGGGCAGGAGCAGTGGCAGTAGCGTAGCCAGGGGGGGAGCAGGGGGAACGGCCGCTCCCCCATTGGGCAGAAGCGGCGCCTTTTTTGTGCTCTGGCGCCTTTTGCTCCTGCGCTGCAGCTGGAGCGGAGCTTTTTTTTTTGCTCCCGGTGCCTTTTTTTTAAGCTCCGCTCCCCCTGTGCTCTAAACCTGGCTACGCCACTGAGCAGTGGGGAGGGGGACACCCTGACATTAGCCTCCCCCCCCCCCCGCTTGCACCCCCCTGTATGGCAAACAGGGAGCAGCTCCAAGGCAGAGGGCAAGAGCAGCACAGGGCAGTGGAGGGAGGGACAGCTGAACTGCCGGCAATTGATAGCCTGCTGGGCGGCTGCCAGACAAGGAACTTAGGGGAGTGGGGAGCTGATAGGGGGGCTGCTGGTCCACCCTGGTTCCAAGCCTCCACCAGCTAGCTGCAACGGGCTGCTCTTCCTGCAAGCAGTGGACAAAGTAGGCAGCTCCCAAACAATGTTAGAAGGGAGCATTGTGCAACTTTAAAAGAGCATGTTCCCTAATAGATCAGCAACGTAACAATGAAACAACATTAACCGGGACGACTTTAAGTGAGGAGTTACTGTACCTTGAACTATCACCAAGCATCTACCAGCACAGATGACTAGGGTCAGTGGACTGAGTGAAACATTGTAAATTCTGGCTCAATATAAAATTTAAAAGATTTATAATTAAATAGACAGAATTTCTAAGATTGATTTGATCTTATCCCATTAACCTGTATACAGGAGAAAATGCACAATGAAATCATAAAACCTCAACTTCACCAGAGCATTATCTCCCTGTAATCACCAAGTCACAGAGTTTAACAACTTTACCTTAAATAATTAACTTTGATATAAGATATGAAATATTCATTGATACCATTTTTAAATAATATATTCTTTAAGAGTAGCCCTAGTCAGAAACATTCTAATGAATATGAAACAGTATGAAGCAGAAATGATGAGGATAGCACAGAATTCACCACCACCAAGATGTTGAATAAAATCCTGCAGTGAATTCCATGTGGTACCAGTCATTTCTGTTCATTTGTAGGATACATTTGCTTTGCAAATGAACCATTTTGGTCTGCTCTAGTGACTGAGGATCAATGATTCTGCACTCTAGTTAAGTTCCCTTTCTTTCGCACAACTGGTTGTACTCAGAATGCTTTAGCTCCAACATTCAAAGTATATTAAATGTAGCTAAATATGTCAGATGGTTAAAAATGAACTACACATCAAACAGCATCCCCGCTACTATTTTTAGCGAGCTAGTTCAGATGAGAACCAACATGAGTATGTCTAAGGGAGCTAGGAATCACATCCCCAGCTCATAATGTAGACGTAGCCTGAATTAGACCCTGAATGGAGTTAAAGGTGCCCAGTGGAAGTAGACAAGTAGCTGTTTAGTCAGGGTAGGGAATACTCCAGTTTATTGCACTGATGGAAGAATTTATGATGACTCAATATTTGGTCAGTGTATATGAACAGAACCCACATGAACATAATAATTACCACACCTGATGAGGCCAGGGGTCCAGGCCATCCAGTATCCTGTTTCTGACAGTAGCTAGTACCAGATGAAGATGCACTTATGCCTGTAATGTATAATTTACATCTAATCCTTTTCTGACTCCTACTATATTCTTAGCCTCTGTATTATTCCATGGCAGTGAATTCCACAGGTTAACTATGCACTGTGTAAGAAGCTTCTTTTTATTCTTACATTATGAGAGGATACACTGATGCACTACACTGCTTGTTATTTTGAAGACCTTTATCAAACCGCCTCTAGACTGTCTCCACTCTAAATTAAACAGCCCTAACTTTTTCGCTCTCTTTATGTGGCAGTCTTTCAAGGTCTCTATTCATTCTCATCACCCTCTCTGAATCTCCTTCTAGTTAGGGTAGGGTGATTAGACAAGGAGATCCGTATGTACAAACTATTCCAGATAAGGGCATGCCACTGATTTATATAATGGCATAATATTCTTTTCATTATTATTTTCTACCCCATTTTCAAACATCTTCATATTTTGTTTGCTCTTTGGCCACTACTGCCCATATTTACATTTTGCTAAAACTTGAGGCTCTTGGAGATTAAGTGTAGCTCTCCAAGACCAGAAATGGCAAACTGCTGGAAAAGCGAGAGGCCGACAGTTACAGGCCTGCCAGTCAGGGATGTAGCTGAGTTACCCCAAATCGGAACAGTCTGATCTAACATTCCCCCAACAAGGAAGTCAGAGAGCTTAAGGAAGAATGGAGGGATAACTCCCTTTCAAAAGGACCCCATCTAAAAGAGGCAGAGGGGAATCATTCCTCAGAAACGGAAAAGTCCCTCTGTGCGAATGGGTCTCTGTTGCATTAAGTAGACAGTGGGGATCAGGGATTTATGGCTGAGCATGAATTAATAATGAGAAAAGTCAGCTGATTTGCTACTCCATGTGAGGGTGTTGGATCTCACAAGGCGTACAAGACAATTGAGCCATTCACTTACTATGTGACCATGGTCAAGTCATTTAACCCCTCCGTGCTTTGGCTGAGCCTATCTGTACTAAGGGATAATATCAAGACATCTTTGTAAAGCTGTCTAAGGTTGATGTCGGGAGAAGTGCTATACGTGCTACAGAATATTAGTCTGTTAGCCAGAGGCAGGGAGGAGCCTGTCCCTAGGTGAGAGAGGTCTTGGGAGCCAGATTTCTCTTTTAACCTGACATTAAATATGCAAAGCCTAAATTATATTATTGAATTGAAAAATAAAGCTATTAGGAAATGTCCATTTCTGGGAACGTGTTTCCTCCACTGCAGCTCTATAGAGGTTATTTTGAACTTATTACTTTTATTGGATTCAGCTGTAAGTAATTAAATTTAGTCATAGAAGCTTGATCTATAAATGGAAACTACAAAAGCAATTACCATAACTTCTATTAAACTGGTAAGTAATGGCAGCTCCATTTGATGTAAATTTAAATGAATGCTATTTATATGGTATGAAAAAATAGTAACACAATCCACTTGCAGAGATATTTGCTGTCAAAATCACAGTCTTCACAGAATGGTGTCATGGGGTTATAATTTTAGCTATACTGTTTCCCATTTTACAGCCTCCTTGATATGAGTTTCATATCTTGAAAGGGTCCCAGTGATTCCCTGCTCATTGCAGACCACAGAAAACCCAAGTGGAGGGGAATATTTCATTTAACATACAAGGGACTGGATGGCCAAGCATTACACAGACTTCCAGCCCTAATGGTTAAAATACAGTCCTGTTTGGTAGTGATTTTCAGTCACTACTACCTAATGCAGAGCTTTCCAAACTGTGTGTCACGACACGTTAGTGTGTCGGCGGCAGTGTGTAGGTGTGTTGCGGGGCGGCAGGCATGCTCCACTCCCGGGCGTGCTCCACTCCCCGGCTGGGGCAGCGGGGCGGCAGGCGTGCTCCGCTCCCCGGCAGGGGGAGCGGGGCGGCAGGCATTCCGTGCTCCCCTCTGGCAGGGGGAGCGGGGCGGCAGGCATGCCGCCCTCCCCCCCGGCGTTTTGGTGGGGCGGCGTTGTTGGGTGGGGGGGTGTTTCGGCCAGCGTTTGGGGGGAGGGCGGCACTTGGGGTTTTTCTTGCTTGGGGCGGCCGGTCCTGGGTACTGCGCATGCGCAGTATGTGTAATCCGGGCGGAATTGATTCCGCGTCACTTCCGGTGTGTCGCGAAATGATGCATGTCTAAAAAGTGCGTCACCAACATGAAAAGTTTGGAAAGCTCTGACCTAATGGCTGCTCGGGTCTGCACACAAAGAGTTGGTAATTATCAGCCCAGTTCCTAGTGGGCAGGTGTCCACCTCACAAAGTCATCAGTACAAAAGCCACCCTTGTTGGGAGATGACAAGTAAAGCATAGCCCAGGGAAACTGAACTACCTACTGGGACATGCAGGAGGCAGAGCTCCTTGCTCATGTCAGGGCATCAGAAAGAAACTTTTGGGTGCCAGCGATATCAGATACTCTCTACAAATAGTTTCTCCCATGGTTGCAAGCTCATAACAATAACACAGGTAGAGCAGGTAGCACAGTCTATAGTTCAGGTTGTCTGACACATCTCATTATAAGAGGCTGATTTTTGTTTCTTATAACTCTGCTAAACTTTAACAATTTGGGCTGAAATTTTCTATGCTGGGTGTTGACCTCAGGCTGGCAATTTTTAGAATGTTTTAGCTAAAATGATTTAGCTGTTTCTCAAAACAAGGCTAGGGAACACGTTTTGCACATTGATTGGGACTGGTGCCTCCATGTTTTGGAGCAGCAGCTTTAAATTTGTCTAGGAGTTCAGCCCCATGTCAGGAATATACCTCTGGCCATCTGTGTGAAAATCTGTCCAAAAATGGCCAACCTTTGAACCTCTGAAAATCTCATTTCTCACATGCTGATTAGCGACTTGTTAGAGTTTGGCCACTAAATTCTCCAAAGATTCCATTTGTACTGAGCATGCTTCATCCCAAGGCTACAGCCAGTAAAGCAGAACTTTCCCTTGCAAATGCTCCTCCTAGCCGCCTGACACCACTGTTGTGCCGGGCTCAGGAACTGAGAGCAAGGAAACTGTCTCGCTTCTCGGCTCCTCGGAGCTAATATCAAAAGTGTAGTGTTTGATCACTGATAGTTCCTTTGCTGTCAGCAAATAGCCATGAAATCCACTGGCAAAATGTGCACCTCTTGTGACTAGCCCAACTCAAAAACAATGACCTACTACAACAGCTATTAGTTACCTGCCACCTCAAGTGACACAGGTCTCTGCTCTGGACCTAAAGATTTCAACCCTTATGACAAACCACGTGGGAGTCAAAATAACCACTGCTCACTTAATGCAGTAAATGCAGAATCCCACCTGTCCTCTCTGTAGTTTGGAAACATTACATCTATCACTTGGGCCGTACCAAATTCACAGCCCATTTTGGTCGATTTCACGGTCATAGGATTTTAAAAATCATAAATTTCATGATTTCAGATATTTAAATCAGAAATGTCAAGGTGTTGTAATTGTAGGGGTCCTGACCCAAAAAGGAGTTGGGGGAGGAGGGGAGAAAGGTTATTGTAGGGGGGTTGCGGTACTGCTACCTTTACTTCTGTGCTGCTGCTGACGGTGGCGCTGCCTTCAGAGCTGGGCAGCTGGAGAGCAGTGGAGGCTGACTGGGAGCCGAGCTCTGACGGCAGAAAGAAGGGTGGCATGGGATGGTATTGCCACCCTTACTTCTGTGCTGCTGTCTGCAGAGCTGGGCCCTCAGCCAACAGCCGCCACTCTCCAGCCACCCGGCTCTGAACACAGCAGCGCAGAAGCAAGGATGGCATGGTCTGGCATTGTCACCCTTACTTCTGCACTGCTGCTGGTGGGGCGCCGCCTTCAGAGCTGGGTGCCCAGCCAACAGGCGCCGCTCTCCGGCCACCCAGCTCTGAAGGAAGCACAGAAGTAAGGGTGGCAATACCACGGCCCCCACAACATAACCTTGTGATGCCCCTCCCCCACAACTACCTTTGGGTCAGAACTCCCAATCTGAGAAATGCTGGTCTCCCCCATGAAATCGGTATAGTAGAGAGTAAAAGCACACAAAAGACCAGATTTCACGAACTGTGACGCGTTTTTCACGGCCAGAATTTGGTAGGGCCCTGTCTATCAATAAAGAAAGGCTCATTGTGTGTCGCGTCAGCCAAAGAATCCGAAGTGATAGGCGAATGGTGGCCAATTCCCACTCTCAGTAACAAGTCATGTCCTCATCTACCCAGCTCCCATGCACTCCGATATTAATAGCAATATCAGCATGTCAGTGCCCTGAAAGAGACAGCACTCCAAGAGGTAAACTCCCCCACCTCCTTTTGCTGCACATCAAGCAACCACATGAAGTGTGAATTTCTGGTTCTCCAGCATTTTATACTATTTTCCTATTCCTCCATTTCTTCTCTCCCCCGATGAGGCAGTTACATGTGCTCGAGCTGCAATACTTGCTTTGGCTCATGCAGGAGAAACAGCTTAAACATTCTTCTTCCCATCAATAAGATGAAAAGCCCATGTGCTGGTGGAAGTGACATCTGCCATACGCTCTTGTTAATTTGAATCCCCAGCTGGGGACTTCAATTCAAGGATTCAGATAGCAGAAGCTCATTGTACTAAACTCCCATGCATTTAGATATTAGTGCCACTATCAGCATCCTGGTGCCATGAAAGAGACAGCACTCTGAGGGATAAACAGCCCTTTTCCTGTACCCTGAACCCTTTCACCTCGCAGCAGACATCAAACTTAATAGATTATAAACCAGTGTCAAATATCATAAGAATGGCCCTACTGGGTCAGACCAGAGGCCCATCTAGCCCAGTATCCAGTCTTCGGACAGTGGCCAGTGCCAGGTTACTTGTAAAGTAACAAAGAATCACCAAAACAACGAGGAGTCCTTGAGGCACCTTAGAGACTAACACATTGATTTGGGCATAAGCTTTCATGGGCTAGAACCCACTTCATCAGATGCATGGAGTGGAAAATACAGTAGCAGGTATAAATACACAACACATGAAAGATGGGAGTTGCCTTACCAACTGACCTCCCACTTGGTAAGGCAACTCCCATCTTTCATGTGCTGTGTATTTATATTGCTAATGTATTTTCCATTCCATGCATCTGATGAAGTGGGTTCTAGCCCATGAAAGCTTATGCCCAAATAAATTTGTTAGTCTCTAAGGTGCCACAAGGATTCCTCGTTGTTTTTGCTTATACAGACTAACACGGCTACCACTCTGAAAAGAATCACCAGGTATTTTAAAATCTTGGCTTGGTTTTAAAGTAGGTATTTAACATGTTGTGCAAGGCAGTCACTTGGGCCACAACAGAGTGAGTGGGCAAGGATTTGCTTTCATAACACATATTTGCACCAATCCATTTCGGTACGTATAACTGTACTTGTCCTTCAAATGTCAGTCTGATGGATTTCAGGTTTTGTGGGGAGTGAATGCAAACGCACTCAGATTAAAAAGAATCACTAACTTCTAAATGTTCAAACTAGTTTTGCCTGGTGGACTCCAAAAAAGAATTTAATTTTTTATTTGCTATAAGGTGTGTGCAAAAGACATTCCTCTATAATACTGTTGCCAAAAATAAGCACTCAGATTCTATGGACCAATTGTGCCACTGCAAGCAGACATGAACACACACAGCTAATCTACAAAATGTGGCCTATGACAACATGCAGTTCTTCATACACAAAAAAGCAGCACACAGGAAGGTCAAAAATACACAGACAGGTCAAGGAATACTCAGGCAAACCTTTATTGTCCAACTTGTTCTGAAACTGGGGCCCTCTGAAGCCTGACTCCAGTCTAGAAGAACAAGATGATTTTAGGGTAAAGGCTCCTACTTGATCCTCAGTGCTTGGGTTTTGCTGCCTGCATCTAAAACTTTCCTTTGCACAACCAAACATCCTAAAGGAAACACTGAAAAACTCACTACCTCAGCAGAGCTGTTAACTGTAAGAATACCGCCCGTTTAGTTACTCAACATGTATTTCTTTTCTATATTAACATCACAAGATAGAAATTCAGTCACCGGGCAGAATCTATATAGAAAAATCCTTGCTTTGGGGAGATGGTGAAGTGACGCATCAAGCAATTATGCTTGTGTTTAATTTTTTGTTTCCATAAACAAGCTGGAGACTTTTCACTCATATAGCAGAAACACAGCCAATGGCGAGACAATCCCCGAGAAGAACCAGGATTATCTGCTTTATGATGGGCATAGTGCAAAGACTCCTCTAGCAGCAGGCAGACTTTCACCAATTACAGACATGCATTAACCTAGCAGCTAACAATGTAACCTCTCTCTTTGTAACTCCCCAGCTAAGGAGGTGATGAAACCTACATAACCTTAGAGCATTTCTTCCTTTGTAACTAGCTCCCCTTTAAAAAACCCAGTTCAGCAAGGTTTGGAAGGAAGGTGAAATTCTAATCCCCTCTCTTTTGCCCTTTTACACTAGCATTCCTGGAGGACTCCCGGAGGCAAAAGCACCACAATTCCAATGAGGCCAGGCCTACACTCAAAAGTTAAATTGATCTAGCTACATTGCTCAGGGGCATGGAAATCCTAACCGCTAAGCAATGTAGTTAAGATGGCCTAACGCTGGTGTAGTCAGTGCTAGGTCGATGCAAGAATCCTTCCATCAACCTAGCTACTGCCTCTCAGGGAGAAACCCTCATGTTACTGTCGTGAGTGTCTACACTTAAGTGCTACAGTGGCACAGCTGTGCCTCTGTAAAGTTTCACGTGTAGACAAGCCCTAAGCTTCTGCTCTGAAATACTCCATTGGAAAGAAAAATGCCCCCCTTTTGATTTAGAGTACACAGACCCTTCCTACAATGCACACAAAGCCTCCTCTACACACACACGTGCTTACTCCCGAAGCCCTCCCTGCATACCATATACACACACATACATATAGGGTACAAGGCCAAGAGCTGGAGTGGCACAGACTCCACTTTCAGACAGGCCTTTGGCGTAGGGGAGTTGGCGGGGTTTCTTTTTTGTTTGTTCGTTTTATTTGTCATCAGTGAAGTCCGGCCCATTTCCCATCGGAATTCCTGAATGAAGATCTGGAAAGCTCAGGAACTGAATATGCCAGGAGAATGTGAGGGATCAGGAAATGAAGATGACCCTTACCAACTTCACTGTCAGACAATAAGGGAATAAGAGGGAAGGAAGAAAAAGGTCTGGACAAACTCATGGAAGGACTAGTGATGTAATATCAATATATACACAGTCCTGGGGTGCATGAGAGTGCACACCCCCAGCACCACATAAATCATTCGACCCTTAGTCAAAGGCAGACAGAGGGTGAGCTCAAAGGCAACTCCCAGAAAACCTGGCATTAGGACAACAGAATCAGAGTAGAATTGTTTGTAATCATGTGTTATAGCTCTTATTTGCTGCTGAGTCATCTGTTACCCAAGGCTAAGTGTGGGCTTCAATCACTGTGCAAGACTTGGAGATAGCTAGTAAGACTTCTACTTTGACTAATAAAGTCAAGAATCACAGGTGGTGGTGCCAAATTTCCACAACACTTTCTAGCAGCCAATCCATTGCTGCTCTTTCACACCCGGAATACCAGAAAATTCAGGCATAAAGCGGATCTTAATTTCTGCCTCACTTGGAACTATGCTTTGATTTGGAGGTCCCTGCAATCTCTCCCAGAAAATATACCACTTCACAGGGGAAGCTAGCAGGCTTGCTGGCTGCGCATCCAGGAGCGTTTTAGGTCTAGATATATGGCTGGATTCGGCCCAGTTCAATTTCTTTGTGTAGAGGAAAGGAAGGTACAGGAGATTATTTCCTGGTTACACTAAATGCCTGACACAGCCATTCTATCAGGTAGATAATATAAAGAGATAATCTGAAGCAGGTTTACTAAAAAGGTTCTACAGCAGCAGGTAACTTTGATAACTATAGCCCTGTTCTTTCAAATGGTGTTTCCACTAATGGCATTTGGGCCAACAGGGCCTTCAGGCTATTCTTAGGTGCTGAGTACTGATACTCAGGGCAGGAAAAGCAATGCTCCTTTACCTTCTCAGTACCTCTCCAGGGTCGCCTCCCACCCTAGCTGCCCCAGTGAAGGGAACATCATGAACCAACTGCATCATGGCTGGCGGTATTCATGGGGTACCAGTAGCTGAGATATTAGCCTGAACTGTGGATTCTACTCCACGTAATACAGATGCTCTTTCTCTAGCACAATGTGGGGATACTGTCTTGGGCACCGCGCTGAGGGTTCACTGCCTCTCCATTCACAGACGTCACCTGTTGAAAGATGTGGCTAAGTGTCCTGTCATCACGCTGTTCTTGGATGAAACTTCCCCCTCCAGGAGGACCATGAGATCCATGGCAGGTGCCAGCCATTCATGTGTCTCCCTGGCTGGCTCTGGTCCCCAGGATGTCCCTACCTGAGGGGTCTTCAGAGTCCCCCAGGCCGGGGTCTGTCACATGGCTCAGCTGCAGCATTGGTCAGTTCATTATGATTTCCTGAAAGGAGGACCACCAATCTCAGCTAATTATCACAGGGTATGCTAATTCAGTAGCTAGTGCTACTGTAACTGAATCAGTGTGGGTCCCCATTGTCAGTTCCAGTCATCTACTGGGATAAGACTATGTCTCCATGTACACACTGCAAGCAAATTGTCCCCTCTGCAGGCAGCTTGCATTACTGTTTGGCTACACCCCAAATCTATAAATCCTGGTACCCCCTTCCTTGGACCCATACCAGGACAGTCAACTTGGGGGGAGCCCTTTTACAGGCCCTCCCTTCTGCCATTCTATTCCAGGCCTACTCACAGTCCATCAATGGGCACTTGTTCTTCATATGCCCATTGTCCACAGGCATCTTTCTGGCGGGGAGCAGGGTTGACCCCTGAGTAGGACCCGAGTCCAAGTTCAAGGGCTCCAGCCTGGCTGTCTTCATTGCTGTGCGAATATCCAGACATCCTCATGTGAGCTCAGCCCTATGTCTCCCCAAGTCTTCCCTCTTCTGTGCGGGTGGCCCAGGTTGCTGCAGTGGGATCTGTACACACTTTCTGTTGCACTCAGGGCTCAGCGTCTGCTGGCAGGCATCCCACTGTGTTCGTGGCCCTAGGTGGTGAGTGGATGGAGGTTGCACAGGTCCCATTTCTAGCAACCGAACATTCTCCATCAGCTGCACTGCATCCGACAACAACTCAGAGCAATGCTGGAGCACCCACTCCCAGCCCATTACTGGTGGTATGGATACAAATTGGTTAGGACCAACTCTGCGACTTGGGCTCCTTTGGGTGAAGCCACCACCAGCAATGCTCTTTTAAGGATTGCGCCATTACCCCGGGAAGTGCCCCCCTGGGGTACATCTCGGCTTTCAAGTGCTGCCGATGTGTCTCTACACTGATATCTAGGTAATGTAAAACAGTGGCGTTCATCCAATTATAGTCTCTAGTCTGCCCTGGATTATGGTTATGGTAGGCCATCTGTGCCAGTCCCATCAGGTATGGTGCTAAAACCAATGCCCAATGCTCCAGAAGCTATTGAGAGGCCAGCACTACCCTCTCAAAGGTGGTGAGGAATGCTTCTGGATTGACCTCGGGGCCCATCTTGATTAACTTTACCAGCAAGGGGCAGAAGACCCTCTAGTGAACTAGGCCCTGAGGGGACTCCCCGTGGAGGGGCTAGGAGTCTTAGCTATTGCAGAAGGCCTCTCTGGAGTTCTTGGTGTTAGGAAACAATCTCCTTCAGCAGCTGTGCTGCTGGGTCATCTTCTGCTGCAACATCTGCTACTGGTTGGCCTGCTCTTGTTTGCACTCCGCCATCCACTTACACCAGTGTTCAGGGTCCCCCTTGGCTGATGCCCTCTTGAGGAACCTGTTTTGGTCTCAATGCCTTTTATCGGGTGTAGAACAGTCTCCCTCAGTTGTAGCCAGCCAACTCCCAGCTTGGGCTCAGCCAGTCTCTTTGAAGTCTCTGGCTCCAAGTCTCCTACAGGAGCCCCCACTCCTGGAAAACCTTACCGTTCCCAGCAGGAATCCAGGGCACTCACAGGGTCTTCTCAGACCCCAATTTACAGTCCACTTTCCACCACTGGGGTGGGGGCATGTCCCATCACACTTCCCAAAACAAATTAACAGTAAAATATAAAGAGAGTCCTGTCCCCTGAAATGCGCCAGTTCTCCTGTCACCATAGTGTTCCCAAACATCCTGGACCCAGCCCAGCGCTGCACTAATGGAAAGAAAGGCATGTGGGCAGGTTTGCATTTCACTGGGGAAGATTTTAAAATATTTTCTTTTTAAAGTGGGCTGTTATCTAAAGATGTCCTTCTTGCCTTCTAGTCCCAATACTGAACTGCCATCCTCCATCCCCACTCCCTCCTCCCCTTTAGTAACACCATGGATGGGGGGGAGAGGGGGGGGATTTCGTATTCCATGTCAACACCTGGCTGTGAACTTTTGCACTACAAAATGTTTTCATTTCAGCTGCTATTATGACCACGCCGAGCAAATTTCCTTCTAGCACAGACTATGTTCCCGATGCTACTGCCCTAGAAAGAAGATGGCAAAGGCAACGACCACATGATAGAGCAGCTCAGCTCCAGCAATAAATCTAGCTATTGCACTGCTCCATTATTGAACATGATGCTCAGTGCTGAAGTCAAAGTTTTGCTAACATTTCTTCACGTCACCTCATATTTTTGCTGCGCTCTGTATCAATGCTGTCCTCCAGCTCAAGGTGTCTCCCAAAGGACGCCAGTTATACTTTTTTCTGATCTCCCAGAGAACTGCTTTTGAAGCAGCTCTGAGACCACCCCTACTCTCCTGAGATAAAGAGCAATCATGCGACCTGACTCTTGCCTGCACATTATCCCTAGCCTCACAAGGCAGCCTGTGTCTTCCGCTTCACATATTAACAACAAGGGCTTGGGCGATTCCAAAGCCTCACAGAAGCCTGTTATATTAATTTAGATGGACTTCTTTCGTATGGCATTTGAAAAGCAATGAGCTGGATTATAATTGAATTTTAAGATTCTAACGCCAATCGAATGCTTCTGGGGTAGTTAGCTGGATACCGTTTGTACCATCATTCTAAGTGTAAATGTGGCAATTGTCTGTGATGAATCATATGGTTTGTACCTCACCAGAGTCACCATTTGGTGATGCTTTGATTTTCCATTTGTGGAGGAAATATCCACACCTTCTTGTGTTGTCCGAATGCGGCTGAAGTCCACTGCTTACGGGGAAGGCAGAATCTTGGGACTTCTTTCAATGGATCTTCATTTAGATGGACAATGTAGGCCAAAGGTGTTAACAGAAACCACTTACTGTCCAATATTAACAGTGTTAAACAAGGCTTGGGGTTTGGAATATAGGGGCCCCTGCCTGCTTAGTACCATGGCAAACACACCACTAAAAATCCTTCTAAAGTTTTTATTAAAGATACAGAAAAGAAAGAAAAACAGTTAAAAGCATTTGAAATGTAAAGTATTAGGTAAGGGTTTCATTTTAACAACATCCCTTGTTCCCTTTCCCTGGAGAGTTTCAGAAGGAAAAACACCTTGTTTCACAGTTAGCCAAATCTTGACTTCAGCACTGAGCATCATGCTCAATAATGGAGCAGTGCAATGGCTAGATCAATGGCTGGAGCTGAGCTGCGCTATTGTCTGATCGTTGCCTTCGCCATCTCCCTTCTAGGGATGTAGCATCATGGACACAGTCTGTGCTAGAAGGAAATTCTACTTAGCACAGTCTTCATAGCAAACGGGAAAAGAGAAAAGTAGTTGAGATGAGCTGGAACGGCTATTGTTGCTGCTGCTACTGAAGTCTAATCTTAATTCATCTCAGGTGGTGTTTGGGATTCAACTGGAGCTGGTAGGGGTGGGGATGTCAACTGGGTTCCTCCCTCTGGTGAGGGCATCCCTCAGGATTAGGATGAAGAAAGTTTGCAAGTCCAAGGAGACAGTGAGGGACCAGGTAGCGGCCACAACAGTGAAGCTTTCTCCCGTATCGGAGGGGTAGCCGTGTTAGTCTGGATCTGTAGAAGCGACAAAGAGTCCTGTAGCACCTTACAGACTAACAGACGTACTGGAGCATAAGCTTTCGTGGGTGAGTATTCACCCACGAAAGCTTTTTCTCCAGTAGCTCTTCTTCCATCTTTTCCCCACAAAGTCTCTCTTTTAAGGACCCACAAAGGGAATGATGGGCAGAACAGCTCATCCCCACATGATTTTGTCCACCATTAGGCCTAATATCTGATATGCCAACTTTCATGAATTTCCAGTTCCACATCTTCTGTTTTTACCAACCATGATTTCAACACCGTCCTTGACATGTATCAGCAGGCCCTTTTTCTCTGGACTAATCCAATTTCTCTGTCTAGTTCTCTTGCACTTGTTCATAACATTCATTATTGAACACAACTCGACCTGCTTTCCATCAACATTTGTTGTTATAGGTTATTGTAACTTCGTTTGAACTTTCACATACTTTTTATAACTGAGTTCCCAATTAGGGTAAATTTGTCATCCCAATTATCACAATAGGCTATTAGGCACTCTCTAATCCACCTGGTGCCAGGAGAGGTAAGTGGCTTCATGCAGTTTGTAGCTACCAAGGGGCTTTATTTCGTAACGAAACAATCGCTGCAATGCTTCTCAGAAAGTGTCTGAGGAGACAACCAGCTGATCACACAGGGGGTTGTGCAGCAGGGGCTGGTGGGAGAGCATTATCAGACAAGCCCGATTTCCATAAAAGCAAAGAACCATCTGACTCCATGGAGCTGCCTTCTCAGTGGCAGGTGTCAGTTCTGCTGTCAATGTGACTCAGCATGCACTCCCCTCAGCCCTGAGGTTAGTATGGCAGACAACAGGACTACATAAATCCACACTGAAATTTGCAGGCTTTATGCAGTTCTGTAGTTGCTGTTAAGTCTCTTCTACTGGATACTTGAAACATGGAAATAGATCAGAGATTGAGAGATCGGCTGTGAAACCAGAACAGTCTGAGCAGTGCTTAATTTGTGCCAGGGCTTGCAATGGCTGAGTCCTGGCACCTCTAGGCTTGCTGCACCAGTTATGAAAGTAAACAAATTGCTTCAGCCCCTGCACCTCTTTCATTACAAATTGAGCACTGAGTCGGAGTGGCATCCTGACCCAAACACACCCCACCCCCTAACACAACCAAACAGCCTGTCTATTTTAGGTTTTTAGACTGCAAGTATCACTGTGGCATCTAAAAGCTGATTTAAACCTACCAATAACCAAACAGCCCCGCTCTCTTTACCAGTGAATGTAATAGCCTTCCTGAAGTTAGAACTGGAAATTACCTATAGATCATCCAGCCCATCTGCTGCAGCCAGTGGAGAATTGTTTTCTATAACATTTTTTCTTGGGCTTTAGGCAGTGTGGCTTTGAAAGTCTCCCCTTCCCCCCGCCCCGCCTAAAAAAAAGGGGGGGGACTTCTACCTCTTCCCTAAATTTTCCTTTCCTGGTTTCATCTTTAAAATTCTTGTTATGCCCCCATGTATCACATTTATTAATTCCTCTCCTAGCTGTTTACACCCTTCGTGTATTTGTAGCTCAAGCTTGCCCTACCTCCCTAGAGTGGTCTCCTGGGGACAGCATATTTATCACTTTTAATCTCTCCTGATAGACTGATAGACTTTAAGGTCAGAAGGGACCATTATGATCATCTAGTCTGACCTCCTGCACAATGCAGGCCACAGAATCTCACCCACCCACTCCTGCAATAATCCTCTCACCTATGCCTCAGCTATTGAAGTCCTCAAATCATGGTTTAAAGACTTCAAGATGCAGAGAATCCTCCAGCAAGTGACCCGCGGCCCATGCTGCAGAGGAAGGCGAAAAACCTCCAGGGCCTCTGCCGATCTACCCTGGAGGAAAATTCCTTCCCGACCCCAAATATGGCGATCAGCTGAACCCTGAGCATGTGGGCAAGACTCACCAGCCATTCCTCTTAACCCAGTGCCTTCAAACCCAAGATCATGTTTGTTGCTTTTCTCTGAACTCCCTCCAGTTTGTTAATTTTAAATTATTTCTGCGTTGATGAAATATGAGCCCCTCACATAAGCCCATCTCCTCAACACGTTTAGTAGAGTCTTTTCGCTGTTTTAAGATCACAATAGTAATGAGCTGCCAATAATGGCCAGCAGACAAAGATCCCAGACCACCAACATTTAAAGAAACTCAAACAGCTCCTCAAACGTCAGTGTTATACTGGGAATGAGCTGCTCAGAAACATATGCAATATTCCAGGTGGGAGCCTGGACAGATTGTCACAGTGAATGGGGAGAACCAGAGTACAGTAAGCAAAGGAGCCAAGCCTCTGACTAGGATCCCATATCAATCTTTAAAGCATTCTATTTGTAAAGTGTCAAGCGCACTGATGGTGTTGTACAAATGATAACTAACAACAGAGAATTTCTTGGGAGGACAGATGATACAGGCTTTAACGTGGAGTGGGATGGGTATGTGCTGCTGGAGCAGATATTTTTCTCACTGTATTTTGCTGCTGTTGAAGTACTTTATGATTGTAAATCACTAGTGTCAGGGCAATAAAGCCTGTGTTCTTTTTTGTATTTTAACAAATTAATAAACAAGAGAAAGGTCTCCAATTTCAGACACAAGGCCAACCCAGGACACACAATCCCTTCCCCAGCCAAAGGGCAATATCCTGACCCAGGGTGAAGACACCTGGATACCTACAAAAATGGGGTTTGCTTTATTACTTCTCACGAATTTAATGACAGAGGCTGAAAATTCTCTGCTAAACCTCCTGCCCTTTAAATCTGATGTCTATAATCCCCAAACAGTGGAAAACAAATATTTATCTTATTAACAAGACTGGAATTATTTTTATTAGTTATGTCCACATGCACCTAACTGTCCAAAGTCAGACTGGTTTGAATCAGTTGTTACTGATTAACACAGCCACCATGTCCCTGCATTTCAGGCTACATCACTGACTCAGAAAGGATATAGTGGAACTGGAGACAATTCAGAGAAGGGCAACAAAGATAATCAAGGGTATAGGAATACCTTCCATATGAAGAGACTAAAAAAGATTAGGGGTGTTCAGTTTAGAAAAGAGACAACTAAGGACAGATACGATGATAAAGGTTTATAAATTAATGAATAGTGTAGAACAAGTGATTAAAGACGTGTTATTTACCTCTTCCCACAATACAAAAATGAGGGGTCACTCAATGAAATCAACAGGTAGTAGGTTTAATACAAACAAGAGGAAGTACTCTCTTACACATCGCATAATTAATCCGAGGAACTCATTGCCATGGGATGGTGTGAAGGCCAAAAATATAACTGGGTTAAAAAAAAAAAGAACTAGGTAAATTCACTGAGGATTGGTCCAATCAGTGGCTATCAGCCAAGAGGGTCAAGGATGCAATCCCATGCTTGGGGTGACCTTAAACCACTGACTACCAGAAGCCAGATACTGGACTAGATGGACCATTGGACTGACCCAGTCTGGCAGCTCTTCTGTTCTTACTAAAGTAGATGTGCAGAAGCACCTGGGTATCTAACCTCGCAGTGTGCAGTACAGGGGTCAGATCCCAAGCATGGGAGGACTGTCCCCAGAAAAGCACTTCATCTTTTTAAAATCGATTCCTTGGATGAAAACTTGAGTGTGTCAGAGAACTCCAGAAACATGATCCTGGGCCCTCTGGCCCCAGCAATCTCTGACATCCATATGCCATTACTTAATGAGCTTTCTACTTCTATCCAAAATTATAGCAAGAAATGTTTAAATTTATGGACTGAAAAGGGAGGCTCCATTTGGGCAAATTTATGTAATTACAAAAAATGTGCTGAAAAGCCAAGTATAATTCTGACTTAACTCTGGTGAAATTGGTGCTCACCATCTAGCACTGGCCGCAAGGGACAGATTAGATGACCTCACAGGCCTTTCCCATCACTAATTTCTAGAATTAGGGAGAGCTGCGTAACTGCCTTTTTCAGTGGGTAGCAGAGTAACAGTCCAAACCTAGCCAGTAACACCTGCCTCACGTTTCAGGGGCTCTGCACAATGTCAAGTTCTTAGTGGCTGCTTTTTTGTTTTATGAACCACAGTGGCACTTAGGATTCTCTAAATGGGAGCTGGAAAGCATGCTTCAGCTCTGACAGAAAAGGGAATGTGGAGGATGAGGGGATTTGTCTGGTTTATTTTTATGAATATCATATAGATCTCAGTTTATCTGCTTGATTATTATCTTGCCTGACTGCAAGCAGTTAAATCAAAGGAAGCTTTTAGGAAGAAACAAATAGGAAATGTAACAATGACAGAGATAAGGTACCACCAGAGAAAATACCAAGTTTCCTTAACTGGGTTAAGGGTTCCAGCCAGGCTAATAGGTTTACTTATCCCAGGCTTGAACCTAAAATCAAAAGGGCACCAAACTGTTAAAGACTCCATTCTAGAGAGGAAGTGGGAGAAGGGGGTGAATGCGCAGCAATAACTGGAGGTGAGTCTTTACCAGACAGATACTGAGGGGATGCTGAAAGGGCTGTCTGTCTCTCCTAGGGCAGGAGTAGGGATGTCTGGGCTGAGTGAAACTTACCTAAACTTTATTCTTTTCTTGCAAGTTTTGGGTAAGGTGTACAGGCCTTTTGCTGTTTTATCCCTTTTCTCTGCTTGCTGTGTACCTGTGGTTGAATAAATAATATTTGGTTTTGAATAAGCTGTTTTTAAGTATCTTTATTAGCCACTGGTCACAGGCTACCAAAGGAAAAGGGCTTACTGGTGTCAAACACAGCTGGACCTATCATGTTCTCACAGCCCAGAGACCGAGTCTAAGAGTGGTAGAACTGCATGGTTCCACCCAGAGACGGGTGAAGATAGTAAAACCTGTCACCAGAAGGGTGTAACTCCAGAGGACATAACGAGCAGCTTGTCCTGTAACTGTGCCAAGGACTTATCACCTGAATGTAGCACCTTCTCTTTGAGATATTTGTTTTACTCCATAACTGGGAGGCACTAATGACACTTGACTCTGATGGAGTTTGAGAGCAGCATGTGGGAGGAAGACAATGATCAGGTGGACAGAAGCGCCACAGACAGAAGTGGTACTACAGATAGAAAAAGCAAACAATGAAACTTTTCTCTCTCATATTACTCAGCTGGACGTGGATTTGGTGTCAAGTAACTTTCAGGACGACCTTCCATATTGACCTTCTACTAATTCCCAGCAGACCCATACACATGACTTTCCTTCCTACTTATTTTAAGCATTTCCAGCCAATAGCAGCAACAAGCGCTGACAGGCAGTAAATTCCCATGTGATTATTGCAGTCTTAAGCAAACTGAAGTACCTAGAAGTCCCAGTGTGCCCCATGTGGGCTGGGACTACCAGGAATGTGCAATCTGTCTCATCTTATTGCTTGCAGAAAAATGTATCCCCACATCAAATTAAGTAACACCAGCTCCACTAGAATGTTAAGTTCATGTCATTGCAACATTACACTCATATGTGACACAATGATTACTTGCAAAAGCTGGTATATAAATTCAATTAAAAGGAGCACAAGAAATTATTATAAAGCAGCATTCCATTTCGGCAAAGTTATTTGCATAGCATGGGCTAAAGTTTCAAATATGTTGACTAAGTTGTGCCATCAAAAACAAGCGTGCACATTGTTTTATCCATTAAGAGGCCTCTGCACACACAATGTGGGTAACTATGCACCTAATCTCTGTTCGCATCTGTGGTTCCCTAATCTAGGTGCACATTTTGTTCAGGTGTAAATTAGGTACCTAATATATGGGGGTGAGTGCACCGTTTGATAATCCATTTAATCAGTTCACTGTTTGATTAAATGCCTCAGCGCTCTAATCCTCTTTTACAGGGCACATAGAAAGAGAATTGTCCAGAGCAGCTACAATCTCCTCAGCCTGGGCAGCTGCTTCTGAGTTGTGGCCTTTGAGAGTCCCATTTAGAGAGAAAAATGAGGGTCGTACGGATAGTTTACACTCACAAAAATATGATAAAGTAATATACAAGGTCTGCTTTAAACCAACAGGCCAGAAATGCAGAACTGCTGCTGGAACTCCATCCTCATCCAGCTGCTGTGCCTTGCTATTTCAGTTAATTGGTATAGGAAATTACTGTACCTGCCCAAAGGAGCCCAGAATAGCCGCCTTCCCGTCACAATGGGTGAAATTTCAGCCTTAATGTAATGCAAAGGCTCCTCATTGGAGTACAAGCCAAGAACTTTTAAAATTCGTTATTTTATTAACAGCTTCAGGAGGAAGATCTATATCTAGCACATACATTAAAAAAATATACATCTGCATATTTCCCAGATAGTTTCTCTAAAAACAGCCAGGACGCCATCAGAATATCCTCTACTCTCTCAGAGCTGCAGCCACCATTCACAGTAGCTAGGAGTTCTTTATCAAAGCAGCCCAGAAGAACCGGACTTTCAAAGGAACCCAAATAGCCAGAACCAAAAATTGGCAACAGATATGAAAGCAACAGAGAGCAGCTTTAAAAACATCATCTTGTTGCCTGATTAGAACCTACTAAGATTGTTTTAAAAGCAGCAATATTGTGTTCTGAGCATCAGTCCCTCATGGGGAACTGAGGGGCATTCCAGAAGCTCAATAAAGGGATCTGGGTGACCTATAAACAAACCAGGATGAGAACTGAGGCAGGAGATACAGACAACCACCATAAGGAGATGAAAATGAACAATTGCCTTGCAGATCTCATGGTAATGCAGAGTGCAGTCACCCTGGCTCTGGGCCTTGCAGACTGGACACATGAGCATAAACTATTCAGAAGGCCTGAAAATCATACAGGGAGAAAGCTAAAACCCCATGTCTGGGTTTCTAGCTCAATATCTTCTAGGGAAGAGTCCAAATCTATGAAAAATCCAGGTCTCCTGAAAAACAGTGTCAGACACTCTCCCAGTGCAGCAGTGTTAGTGGGAAAACTGCCAGAATGATGGAACATTACAGACAGAAACAAGCTGATCCTGGAGGGAGGGGTTCCCCACATTGTATTACCCAGCGTTTTGCCCAGTCATTTCTACCTATACTAAGAACTATACAATGTAAACACTTGATATTTAACTGTAAACTTAAAGTCACTCTCTAATTTCCCTAAAAGCCAAAGATACTGAATATGTACAACCATAGGAATAATTTTTCTATGGATTTTGGTATTTGTCCTGATATTTACATTTGTAACTTTTAAAAATAAATACATTTAAAAGTGATGTTGCAAGTGACAGGTCTTGAACCAGGAGGAAATTCCACAGTAAAACACATCTGAATCAAGAAGATTTTCCTGCTATTTAGCACCCATTTCCCCCTTGTTAATGTAATCCCATTCCCTCCTTGTCAAATCCTGAATAATCTCTCACCCCTTTCACTGTTTACAAACGTTCAATAATTGTGAACTTTTATGTTCCCTTATGTTGTCACTTATCCAAGTGACACAATTTAGCTCTTTTGATCTTTCCTCATAAATCAATCCCTCCAGCCCCTTAATCACTTTTTTACTCTTTTCTGAACTCCCTCCAGTAATGATGTGATCATAATCCTCAAAAAGGAGAGGCTTTGGCTTTAGTTCTTCCCCACAAATGCACGCAAATTCTCAGGCATTTTACATGCATATGGCTGTCACCAGCTGCCAAGCACTAGACCATGACACTGAAACAAAGACGGAATTGACTCAAACACCAGTAATGCTAGAAGCAGTATGACAAAAAAATGCAACACAATACAAACTAAAACAAAGTGATCAACCTTAATCTTGTCAACAGGACACAGTGCATTAGATGTAAAGGCTAGATTCAGAACAGACTAAAGGCTGCTTGCTGGAGTTTTTGCAGAAGCTGGGGTGATAGCCCCCATGTCCTGCAGAACTGCAATTCATGCAATAATCAGCATTGTTATATTCACTCTGAAGTTCAAAATGGATCTTGTAAAGTAAACTATTTCATGTCCTTATCTAACTTCTTGTGCAGTGTTGTTGTGAGCTGTTTAATAGCTACCATGTTCCATCCTGTGGTGGCTGCATTTCAATGGTGAATGGCATATACTGCTTAAGTGTCTGGCAATCCTCCAAAACTGGAGATGGAGATGCTATTAGTATCATTACGCATTTTTTGCATAAGAGTAGCCCTTGAAGGCCCCAATCAGGATCAGGGCCACGTTGTGCTAGGTATGGCACAAACATAGGAAGACAGACCCTGCTCTAAAGAAAAGACAGTTACCTTTTCCGTAACTAGTGTTCTTTGAGATGTGTTGCTCATGTCTATTCCATATTGGGTGTGTGCGCTCCGGTGTCAGATGTTTTTCCCTCAGCAGCAGAGTCGGCTCCAGCTTATCGGGCGCCCCAAGCCACAAAAAAAAAAAAGAAAAAAAAAAAAAGGCCGCCACCGAAGTGCCGAAGCAAAAAAACCCAGCCCCAGCTGAAGTGCCGAAGCAAAAAACCCAGCCCCAGCCAAAGTGCCGAAGCAAAAAACCCAGCCCCAGCCAAAGTGCCGAAGCAAAAAAACCCCAAAAACGGCTGCCCCAGAATCCCCGGACTGCTGCCCCTTACAAGGCACCACTCCAGGCATGCGCTTTGCCATCTGGTGCCTGGAGCCGGCCCTGCTTAGCAGTATCCATAGGGGAGCGGCTCTGGCGCCCTCTGGAATGCCGCCCTCTGAAGTGCCGCTGGCTTCCCTCCACCCTCAGTTCCTTCTTGCCGGAAACTCCGACAATGGGGAAGGAGGGTGGGCTGTGGAATGGACACGAGCAACACATCTCGAAGAACACCTACAGAAAGGTAACTGTCTTTTCTTCTTCAAGTGCTTGCTCATGTCCATTCCATATTAGGTGACTCCAAAGCAGTACTCCTGGAGGTGGGTAGTGAGTTCACGGACGTGTAGAATGCAACACAGCTCTGCCAAACCCAGCGTCATCTCTGGCCTTCTGAGTGATGGCATAATGAGCTGTGAACATGGGGACAGAGGACCACATTACTGCTCTACAGATGTCCTGGATAGAGACGTGTGCCAGGAAGACGCCTGCATTCTCGTCAAGTGGGCTCCGACTATCAGCACCGGCAGAACCCCGGGGGGGAGGGATAGCTCAGTGGTTTGAGCATTGGCCTGCTAAACCCAGGGTTGTGAGTTCAATCCTTGAGGGGGCCATTTAGGGATCTGGGGCAAAAATCTGTCAGGGGACAGTACTTGGTCCTGCTAGTGAAGGCAGGGGACTGGACTTGATGACCTTTCAGGTCATTCCAGTTCTAGGAGATTGGCATATCTCCATTCATTTATTTATTCATTTATTTATTAGGTCGTAACAGGTCCTTATGCACGAGGTGATCCAATTGGAAATCCTCTGCGAGGACACCGGACGACCCTTCACCCTGTCCACTGCAGTGATAAAGAACTGAGCTGATTTACGGAAGGGCTTGGTACGTTCTAAGTAAAAAGCCAAGGCCCTTCGGACTTCCAGCACATGAAGGTGCCTCTCTTCACTGGTTGTGTGTGGTTTGGAACAGAACACCAGGAGGAATACGTCCTGGTTCATATGGAAGGTGCACCTGTATCCAGACAGACAACCTAACCATGGATGCCTCTACCCAGATCCTGGTGTGGATTTGCAGACCGTGGCCTGCATTTCCCACTCACAGAAAGCCAGGCTAGGGGATCATCCAGTGCGAGGTGCCTCCTGGTGGAATCTCCCAGGAAGCAGGTGGGAGAGCTACTGGAGGAGGTAGCTCGGCTGAGGAGCATCCATGCCCCCGAGGAATTCCTCGAGAGATTCATATGGAGACATCCAAGGCTGAGGAGGCTATCCAGCTACAGAGGATTCCTGTCACACCACCGGGGGAGGAGGATATGGCTCTGTCACACGGAGGACACTGGCTGCTTTTTGGTTACTTCTGGCAGCAGGCAGTGCTCCACCCCTACTCCCAACCCACCTACCATGGTGATGGAAAACCAATATGCTGCCCTGGCAACGAGTAATGAGGAATCACCCCCAAAGGTGGAGGAGGAGAAGCCATGTACCTCCACGCTGGAAGGATCACAGCTACCACTCCTAGGAGGAAACGTACGGTAGTGGTGCTTGGAGACACTCTTATGAGAGGGACAGAGGCACCCATCTGTCGCCCTGACATGGCATCCCGGGAGGTATGCTGCCTGCCAGGGGCCCGTATCCAAGACGTTACGGAGGGATTGTCAAGGATCATCCGGCCCTCTGACTACTACCCCATGCTACTCATCAATGTGGGCACTAGTGATACTGCGAGGTATGACCCTCAGCAGATCAGAAGTGGCTACAGGGCTCTGGGAGCAAGTGGTGTTCTCTTCTATCCTTCTGATCAATGGTAGGGGCCCAGGCAGAGACAGATGCATCCTTGGAGGTGAATGCCTGGCTGTCAAGAGAAAGGATAGTTACTAAAACTGAATCACAACCAACAGTGAGAAAAGCCTCTCCGTAAATTACTTTTCATGTTCGCACTTCATTATTCATGATGCTCTGAGGAGCAGAATCCTTTCCTAGCCTCTGCAGGGGGGCAGAAATGATTTCCAAGCTGCCAACTGCAATTTCTGACATTTTTGCGAGTGCCTTCTGATTCCCTCCACTCACATTGCTGCAGAGCACCTGCATTCAGGAAGTTCTGGATTCCCCCCCACAGCACATTTGGTAGTGAGAACAGAAAAAGACTTAAAAATTAAAAACTCTCAGGAGTGACTGCAACTAGGAACTTAAAAAGAAAATTAGCCTTATGCTCTCAACTTCTCTGTTCATAGACATGTTGCCTGATTCCTCTTCTTACTACAGCACTAAGGCAGCTGCACTACAGTGTTGGTTGAGGAAGTACTTTTATTGTAAGCCCTCAAATTCCCTTGGCTTTGCAAAATTTTCACACATCATTTTATGCAGTGGGATTACAATGGGCCTCGTGAATATCAGAAATGACTACTCCATTCCAACCAACCATGCCCCATCTGGATCCACTGTCTACATAACGCAATTTCCTCTTGTACAGAGCATGCACAGGTTCTTCCTGGAATTCACGCTTCCTCACACATCCTATGATGGTGTGGAGCTGCCTGATGTGACAACGAGATGGTACTAGACAGCTCAGAGAGCTGGCATTTCAGAAATTAAAAGGTACCCACTTAAATGCAGAAGAGAGAGGGGGCCTTCTTTTGGGCACAAAGCACTACGCCCAACAGGTCACTGCCTGAAAGAACACACAGAAAACTGTTCTCTGAGCAGAGAAGACGGAGTCCATCAAAGCAGGAGAGGAAACAGAAAATGCTGACAGACACAAAAGGATAGGAATCACAGCAGCAGCCTCAGTGCTAGTTTAATGGCCACTAGTGAGGCGTCTCCATGGCAGCAAAGACTGCAATGAAACTGCTGCCTAGAAATTATAGGTCTGGTCATGGGAGGACTCTCACAACAACTGCTCCAGCTGCAGCAATCTGGCTCCTTCCATTTTGTATTTCCAAATGATGGTCTCGAAATAAATGGAACTAAACTCCCATTGTTAGAATTCCGACCCTCGCAAAGCAGGTCTGGCCCCTGAAAGCCTCACAGATGATCACTCCATAACAAGGCACAATGCAGAACACCAGCGAGCAGGGCTCCTTGTACCCCACAAGTCACTGTGACAAAAACCTCTGCAGCACACTCAGGGTATTCAGGGGGCCAAGGAGTTTAAATGAAAACTTGTAGTTTTCCCCCAGCCTGAATGTTCAGGCTGTCACAATGGTTCAGGCAGTTCCACTCTGGGAATCCACACTGGCTCGATTTGCATACATCAGAAAATCCTCTGCTTTCAGATGAGAATACCAGTTTACTACTGGAATAAGTATCATCATGTAGCTAATTTTGGGCCCACTGGAACATGCAGATCTCAGATGTGCCTATCTGGACAGGGTCACTCACTGCGGAAAGAGCAGATAACATTGTTGTTGTTATGTGACATTTGCTCCCCTACATCCCCCTGAAGATTCAGTTAAGGGAGCGCTGGGATGCGGCTGTTCTCTCAGGCAAAACATGCATTAGTTACTTATGTCGCTGATGCAGACGGGTTTAGGTATATTCCAGCTCCAACAAAGCGATGAGGAGCATCAACACTATGGATAGCAAGAAACACTTGGGGCCTCCCTCATAGAACAGGGTGACATTTGTTGACCAAAACCTGGTGAAAAATGCCAATGTGGCAACACTAAAACATTCTGTAAAGTGTCAGCTTCACTTTTCCCAGCCTGTTGGGGTCAGGGTGCCGGATCAATCTTTTCCAGACTTGCCAGTCCAATGCTCGGTCTGTATCCACTCTGTCCTCCCATACACAGTCTAGCCACCTCTTGGTCATCCTTCTGTTCTCTGCCAACAAACTCTAGTCTCAAATGCCTCCTTATCAGGATTCTCTTCATCCATCCTTTGTATGTGCCCATACCATCACAGCCTCCTCTCTTGCAACTCTTCTCCAATACCACAAATCTTGGTCTCACTCCTGATGACATCGTTCCAGATGTGGTCCAGCAACATCACTCCTCTGACTGCCTTCAAACATCTTTTGGATGATAAATTGGAAAGAGTCCAACGGAGGGCAACAAAAATGATTAGGGGGCTGGAGCACATGACTTATGAGGAGAGGCTGAGGGAACTGGGATTGTTTAGCCTGCAGAAGAGAAGAGTGAGGGGGGATTTGATAGCTGCTTTCAACTACCTAAAAGGGGGTTCCAAAGAGGATGGATCTAGACTGTTCTCAGTGGTAGAAGATGACAGAAAAAGGAGTAATGGTCTCAAGTTGCAGAGGGGGAGGTTTAGGTTGGATATTAGGAAAAACTTTTTCACTAGTAGGGTGGTGAAGCACTGGAATGGGTTACCTAGGGAGGTGGTGGAATCTCCTTCCTTAGAGGTTTTTAAGGTCAGGCTTGACAAAGCCCTGGCTGGGATGATCTAGTTGGGGTTGGTCCTGCTTTGAGCAGGGGGTTGGACTAGATGACCTCCTGAGGTCCCTTCCAACCCTGAGATTCTATGATTCTATGATCTCATTTAAATGGCTTCAAGTATTCTCAAGTGCTTCTCTTTGATTGTCCTTATCTCTGATCCCTGATCATGATGATTCATGATCTGATCAGCTTCACTGAATTTTCTGGGTGAAAAAGAAAAAACCCTAAAAATTCTGGGGGGGGGAAATCAAAACACTTTGTTTCAACATTTTTGAGATGAAGTGTTTAGATTTTCCAATTCAAAATTACTTTGTTTGAAAATTTAAATTTTATTTTTAAAAACCGAAAAACATTAGAAATGCTTGCAATCCAAACTTAGCATTTCATTTTAGGTGGAACAAAATGCTTGGTTTGATCTGATACAAAATTTTCTTTTACTTTTAAATTTCTCAAATATTTCTAAAAACTTCATTTTCAGTTCAACCCGAAACTGTTTTGTTTTCTTTAATTTTTCAGAAGTACCAGTGAAACAAGAAACTTGTTATTTTATTTGCCAGGCTCTACTCCCTCATAACAGAGTCCCAAGCTCCCTTGGCTCTGATTAATATGGAAGGCCCAAATTAATAGGAAATTTGAAATAAGCAGCAGCAGGACCTAGCAGAAAGGCTGCCAAACGTGCTGTGCCTTAACTCTACTCTTCAGTCAGATTTTATGAGATAGAATCATCATAGAATCATAGAATCTCAGGGTTGGAAGGGACCTCAGGAGGTCATCTAGTCCAACCCCCTGCTCAAAGCAGGACCAACCCCAACTAGATCATCCCAGCCAGGGCTTTGTCAAGCCTGACCTTAAAAACCTCTAAGGAAAGAGATTCCACCACCTCCCTAGGTAACCCATTCCAGTGCTTCACCACCCTACTAGTGAAAAAGTTTTTCCTAATATCCAACCTAAACCTCCCCCTCTGCAACTTGAGACCATTACTCCTTGTTCTGTCATCTTCTACCACTGAGAACAATCTAGATCCATCCTCTTTGGAACCCACTTTTAGGTAGTTGAAAGCAGCTATCAAATCCCCCCTCACTCTTCTTTTCTGCAGGCTAAACAATCCCAGTTCCCTCAGCCTCTCCTCATACGTCATGTGCTCCAGCCCCCTAATCATTTTTGTTGCCCTCCGTTGGACTCTTTCCAATTTATCCACATCCTTCTTGTAGTGTGGGGCCCAAAACTGGACACAGTACTCCAAATGAGGCCTCACCAGTGCCGAATAGAGGGGAATAATCACGTCCCTCGATCTGCTGGCAATGGCCCTACTTATAAAGCTCAAAATGCCGTTAGCCTTCTTGGCAACAAGGGCACACTGTTGACTCATATTCAGCTTTTCGTCCACTGTAACCCCTAGGTCCTTTTCTGCAGAACTGCTGCCCAGCCATTCGGTCCCTAGTCTGTAGCAGTGCATGGGATTCTTCCGTCCTAAGTGCAGGACTCTGCACTTGTCCTTGTTGAACCTCATCAGATTTCTTTTGGCCCAATCCTCTAATTTGTCTAGGTCCCTCTGTATCCTGTCCCTACCCTCCAGCGTATCAACCACTCCTCCCAGTTTAGTGTCATCTGCAAACTTGCTAAGGGTGCAGTCCACACCATCCTCCAGGTCGTTGATGAAGATATTGAACAAAACCGGCCCCAGCACCGACCCTTGGGGCACTCCACTTGATACCGGCTGCCAACTAGACATGGAGCCATTGATCACTACCCGTTGAGCACGACCATCCAGCCAGTTTTCTATCCACCTTACTGTCCATTCATCCAGCCCATACTTCTTTAACTTGCTGGCAAGAACACTGTGGGAGACTGTATCAAAAGCTTTGCTAAAGTCAAGAAATAGCACATCCACTGCTTTCCCCTCATCCACAGAGCCAGTTATCTCATCATAGAAGGCAATTAGGTTAGTCAGGCATGACTTGCCCTTGGTGAATCCATGCTGACTGTTCCTAATCACTTTCCCCTCCTTTAAGTGGTTCAGAATTGATTCCTTGAGGACCTGTTCCATGATTTTTCCAGGGACTGAGGTGAGACTGACTGGCCTGTAGTTCCCCAGATCTTCCTTCTTCCCTTTTTTAAAGATGGGCACTACATTAGCTTTTTTCCAGTCATCCGGGACCTCCCCCGATTGCCATGATTTGTCAAAGATAATGGCCAATGACTCTGCAATCACATCGGCCAACTCCTTTAGCACCCTCGGATGCAGTGCATCCGGCCCCATGGACTTGTGCTCGTCCAACTTTTCTAAATAGTCCCGAACTACTTCTTTCTCCACAGAGGGCTGGTCACCTCCTCCCCATACCGTGCTGCGGAGTGCAGCCGCCTGGGAGCTGACCTTGTCTGTGAAGACAGAGGCAAAAAAAGTATTGAGTACACTAGCTTTCTCCACATCCTCTGTCACTAGGTTCCCTCCCTCATTCAGCAAGGGGCCCACACTTTCCTTGACTTTCTTCTTGTTGCTCACATACCTGAAGAAACCCTTCTTGTTACTCCTAACATCTCCGGCTAGCTGCAACTCCAAGTGTGATTTGGCCTTCCTAATTTCACTCCTGCATGCCTGAACAATATTTTTGTACTCCTCCCTGGTCATTTGTCCAATCTTCCACTTCTTGTAAGCTGCTTTTTTGTGTTTAAGACGAGCAAGGATTTCACTGTTAAGCCAAGCTGGTCGCCTGCCATATTTACTTTTCTTTCTACACATCGGGATGGTTTGTTCCTGCAACCTCAATAAGGATTCTTTAAAATACAGCCAGCTTTCCTCGACTCCTTTCCCCCTCATGTTATTCTCCCAGGGGACCTTGCCCATCAGTTCCCTGAGGGAGTAAAAGTCTGCTTTTCTGAAGTCCAGGCTCTGTATTCTACTGCTCTCCTTTCTTCCTTGTGTCAGGATCCTGAACTCGACCATCTCATGGTCACTGCCTCCCAGGTTCCCATCCACTATTGCTTCCTCTACTATTTCTTCCCTGTGTGTGAGCAGCAGGTCAAGCAGAGCTTTTCCCCTAGTTGGTTCCTCCAGCACTTGCACCAGGAAATTGTCCCCTACACTTTCCAAAAACTTCCTGGATTGTCTGTGGACCGCTGTATTGCTCTCCCAGCAGATATCGGGGTGATTAAAGTCACCCATGAGAACCAGGGCCTGTGATCTAGTAACTTCTGTTAGTTGCTGGAAGAAAGCCTCGTCCACCTCATCCCCCTGGTCTGGTGGTCTGTAGCAGACTCCCACCACGACATTACCCTTGTTGCTCACACTTCTAAATTTAATCCAGAGACTCTCAGGTTTTTCTGCAGTTTCATACTGGAGCTCTGAGCAGTCATACTGCTCTCTTACATACAACGCAACTCCCCCACCTTTTCTGCCCTGCCTATCCTTCCTGAACAGTTTATATCCATCCTGTTTAGATCTGGGGCTAGCTGTATTGTAAAGAGGCAGGAGTTTGGGATCTGTCAAGAAAGAGGGGTCCTGTAGGTATGACAACTAAAATAATAGATACATCCAGAAAAGTCTTAGGAAAGAATCCATACTTTTGACTTCTTATTGGAAAATACTGTGGTTCCCTCAGCACTAATTTCAATGTAAGAGATGACAAGGAGGATCAGAAGGTTAAAAACTAGAGACTCTGTCAATTGTATTTAAACCCAAATGTAAATGTTGGATCCTGGTGAGTATGTCCTGCAATTTTTCGATATTAAAATCACCAAGCTATTCCCATCGGCCACAGCAGATAGACCCAAGCAGCCATGGGCTCTTCGTAAAGACATTGACTGAATAGTGGCTACTGCCTGCCATCCCCAAAAATGTGCAAGTTCTTATTAACTATCCTGGGGACAGAAAAAGTGATAGACAAAAGCAGTCACAGTGACTTTTGCTGCAACAGAACCAATGACACACCATAACTGTCAGGTGGCAGAGGACCCAAAAGGGAAGGAAGAGACATTTTTACTTAAAAGGTTTCTGCAAAAAAAATACAGAGGAGGAAAAAAATCAGCATCAGCAGCTGACATTGTCTAGAGCAGCAGAGACAACGTTTTGTTTAGTTCATAATAAAACATGGACAAGTCAGTGTTTGGGTGAATTTATTCTTCCAACTGTTTGCTGGTTCCTATCTGTGTATACACCTGTCAATCACTCATCTATCATGCTGTCGACCATTCTCTGTGTGCTCAAGGGTGATAGAAGCACATGCTCCACCTACATCTTTCAGTCTAAAATACCCCTCAGAAAATGCAGCCTGTGTTTCTCATCCATCGCATGAGGCTTTGGACAAAGGACCACCAAGTATATGTCTTGATCAGTATGAAACTGGGAGACGACCTTGGGCAGAAAAGCTGGGTGCGGACACAGCTGGAGCTTGTCCTTATAGAAGACCATATAAGGCGGCTCCGATGTGAGCGCCCTGATCTCGGACACCCTATGGGCCAAAATTAGTGACCAAGAAGGAGACCTTTCACGAGAGAAGCAGGAAGCCAAGGGTTTGACGAGGGGACCTATGAGCCTTGACAGGCCAAGATTCAGGTCCCAATAGGGGACGGGGTCCCAGACATGCAGTAAAGGCACTCCAGACCTTTTAGAAACTGTGCCGTCATGGGATGGGCAAAGACTGACCTGCCTTGAAATGAAGGGCCCTTCAAACAGACCTGCCTTGAATGCTGAAATGGCTGCCAGGTGTACCCTGACTGAAGATAGCGACAGGACCTGGATCTTAAGGTGCAGCAAATAGTCCAGGATGTCCTGCAGCAGAGCCTCTTCGGCGCAAATGTGTCGATTCAAGCCCCAACATGTGAACCAATTCCACTTTGCCACTTAGGTAGCCCTGTTGGAGGGTTTTCTGCTCCCCACAAGGACCTTTTGGACACCAACAGAGCACTCCCGTTTGTCCATACTTAGCCACACAGTAGCCAAGCTGTCAAGTGCAGCATTGCCAGGTTCGGATGCAGCAGATCGCCGTGCTTCTGGGACAGCAGATCCGGCCAAAGAGGCAGCTCAGCGGGCCAGCTGCTGAAAGACACAGCAGCATGTTGAGCCAGTCTTGACTTGGCCAACACCTTTTGCTTCACCTTTAGCAGGATCTTGTGGATCAATGGCACGGGTGGGAAAGCTTACAACAGCACTCCCAAACACAGAATCCGAAAGGTATCTGACAGGGAGCCCCTGTCCCTGCCCTGCAGAGAATACAACACGTGGCATTTTCTGTTCTGCATAGACGCGAACAAGTCCACCTGGGGAGTGCCCCAACTGTGGAAGATTAGGCCGATCATCTCCGGATGGAGTGGCCATTCGTGGTGAAACAAGAAGGTCCTGCTGAAGCGATTTGCCAAGATGTTCTTGATTCCAGGCAGGTGGGCGGCTACTAGATGAATGGCTTGCCGCACACAAAAGACCAAGAGGCTGAGCACCTCCTAAAAAAGGGCCAGAGACCTGGCGCTGCCCTGCCTGGAAGCACAAGGCTAAGATAGGAGAAAAAACTGCTGACCACTTGTGAAGCACTTGCGACCACCATGGGCGGTAAGAAGGAACTGAGAGGACGTAGGGCTGGTGGCGCCTGATATACCACGGCATGAGTGTGGCACTCCAGAGAGTGCCACAGCTGGCCTTATGGATACCACTACGGCAAAAGTCTCCAACGACCACGTACATGGGCACACACATGCCCTACAATGGAATCGACATGAGCAAGCACATGAAGCAGCAGCACAGATTCAGGTATTCACTTTGAGCCATGAAGGAGATTAAACTTTCTAACTGGTGTGAGTGAAACAACAAACAATTCTAAAATCAATTAAACAGTTGTTCCCCGGGCCTGACCAGGTTGGCTAGCTGGCCCAGCACCACCCTCAGAAGAGCACAATAGGAAACACAATGCTTGAGAATGCATTTGGGTCCCATCTTCTTGTGTGTATTTCTGGAAGGGAGGGACTTGCTGCACAATGCCTGGTCATACAAGGCCACCCACCCCCTCTTCTTTTCTGCCCATAAAAATACTGGAGAAAACCTAGATGGAATTCCTGAGGAGTCCACTAATGGGAGCAACCTTGGGCTGCTTGCCACAGACAGGCAGGCCTATCAGCTTCCTCCTTTACTTAAGCACCATTTACAAGATTCTCCTCTTATAAAAATTGTTTATCAGTCACTGGGCTTATGGAGCACACTGCTGTCCTCTGTAACACATTTCCCTTCCAATACCATACCAGCTGGCTCTCCTCCCTGTGTCAGTTTGATGCAACTGCCATCATTAGCTTCCAAGGGAGAGCTCCTCCACTTGCTGGAGACTGGACAACAAACGGGTTCAGAGTTGTGTGTGTTCCCTGATTACCAACTGCAGTAATATTTGTCAAACTATAAGGCTGAGTGTTTGCATAGAAAGAACATTTGTAGAATTCTACAGTGAATCCTAGCTCATTGAGTCCTATCCATTTTATGACCAGAAGGGACCGTTATGGCATTCAGTGTGACGTCCTGCACAACTCAGGCCATGAAATTTCACCAAGTGGTTCCTGCATCAAACCTGTAAGATCTAGTTGAGCTAGAGCAGATATTTTAGAAAGATGCAATTTTGCTGTAAAGACTCCAAGTGATGGAGAATCTACCCACTTACTTTGATAAGCTGCTTCAATGGTTAATTATCCTCACTGTTACAAATTTGCACTTTATTTCTAGTCTGAATTTGTCTAACTTCAGCTTCCAGTCATCAGATCTTCATGTACTTCTGTTCACTAAGTTAAAAAGCTGACTATCATCAGAAATCTTCTCACTTGTCAGACCACGATCAAGTAACCTCTTAACCTTCTCTAACTAAAGACATTGAGTTTCTTTAGTCTCTCAGCATTAGGCAGAGATCAGACAGACCTTGAATCATGCTTTTAGCTTCAGTAGGAATTATGCTACATAACCTGGCCTTCATTTATCTTATTAATTTGTGATTGCTATTTTGGGGTGATTCCTGGATATAATAAGAGTGTTAATTTTTCTCATGTAAGCGGTTTAGATGAGAAAATTATACAGAGCAGAGCACACCAAACTGGGAAACTATCAAAAGGAGTTATGCTCAGTTGGCAACCCTGCGCAGTTACAGACAACTCCCCTACCCTGAAACTGAGAATTAAACCAACCTCTGCCACCTTACCCCTGGCTCAGGCATTTCAGAATGAGTTGTTGCTTGGAGACCCCCCACTCTGGAATTCTGCTCAAGAAACAAATACCTTGGCTCCTTAGATCACACTTGCCCATCTGTTTGGAGGGCAGTGCTAGCTTAAACTTTAAAGAAAGTCGGTTTAAGAAACAGCTACCAGTATTCTACTTTAGCTAATGACTGCTGCAGCAACTGCCCCTCCCTGCTTTCTGTGACATCACCTTCGCTTCTGTTTGACCATGTGCACACTAGGAGAGCATCTTAACAAGGAAGAATGCAAAAGATGCACAATGGTTCTGGCTGCCACCAGGACAGGCTGCATTACAACAGGACTTGAGAAACCCGTGGAAGCTAGCTGGACCATCCAAATTCATCTTAAAGAACATTGCTCATAGGCAGTCCCATATCAGATAAAGTCAACCACACGATTCATTAGGTATAAACAATAGCCTTGTTTATAGAGGTGTAACCCAACGCCATTCGCGATGTGTACAGATCGAAGACAAAATTGGTTCACTCTGTGTTCATTCCAAATGTGAACTCTGGTGACTGTATGAGGCCTGGCATCTCTTAGACTCATTTGGCACATGCAGAGATGCTAAATAGCACGAGGGGCTGGTGTTAGCACAGGCAGTCTTGGGCAATGAACATATGCCTTTTAAACAGTGTCGTCAAAGCCTCACAGCCAAGCTCCATTGCAGCAGACATTTTGCTCCTGATCCAATTTCTAGCACAGGAAACGCCATGGAAACACCAGAGTCACCTACGCTAAAATGACAAAAGACCCAAACGAACAGATCGCAGCATTGATATGAGGTGTTATTTGGAATGAAGGTCTAGGAATCACTGTAGTTTTGGGAATATTAGCTGTCTCTCACTGCACAGTACATCTTGTGCCTATGTAAATTGCAAGAGATTTCCTTACACTGCTCCTTACCCACTAAAATATAAGTCCTACTTCACTCCTGTCTGAACCCATGTAGAACTCTTGCGCGCACACACTCTCCAAAGCAAGAGAACTTCTCAAGCTTGTGGACAGAGGAATTATGAGGAAAAAGCCTACAGAAGACAGTAATTAGGCCACTGGAGCTCCTTCCCACATAATTATCCCAGAGTGCCTATGTAACCAAGGAGGAAAGTGTGTCAGATATCAGCAAAGCTGTGTCTTCAGCATCTTATGG
Source organism: Chelydra serpentina (assembly GCA_037349315.1). Taxonomy (NCBI): domain Eukaryota; kingdom Metazoa; phylum Chordata; order Testudines; family Chelydridae; genus Chelydra; species Chelydra serpentina. The sequence continues at coordinate 20,785,339 of JBAIAC010000040.1, forward strand.
AATGCATCCCTAAGCCTCTATACAATTAACTGCCTAAAAATGCTTAGCAGGTAGAATTAAGTAGCTATAACAAATCAAGTGCATTGACTTACTGTACCCTCACGCAAGCAGATGAACTGCTTAGAACTCAAAATCCTGTAGTTTGTCTACAATTTTATTTTAGAACCTCAAGACATGTTTGCTTCAATGAAGGGACAAAACAAAGTGTTTGATAATGCCAAACGCAATGAAAATACAGATTCTCAAAAAAGTCCCTCTAGAACTTTCTGATCCAGGCCTTAACACCTGTGGTTGAAGCCAATTGTAGTAGGAAGAGAGCCTGAGATATAAGCCCTTGTATCAGAAGACCGGTGTGAGGCCTGAGGCCTGAACTAAAGTAGTGGTCAAGCCTTGCTAATATAAAGCAAAGTTAGCAAGAGACAGGCTGTGAGCAGGCTACAGAACCTGGCAAGAATAGGGCTGTTATTGGGGGGAAAAAACAAAAACAAACCCCACTCATTCCTAAGAGGTTCTAGGCACAGGACACTCACACAAACACGTTCCAGAAGGGGGAATACCAGAACACCCTGATACCAAGTATGGTACAAACACACCTCAAAGATAACAAGAACACGTTGACCCTCCTAAAGATAAGGTCAGGAGGACAGTGTGAAGGAGAGAGATGTTTTGATCGAACCAACACGTACAAGGTAATGGGTGGTAACAAACCAGGAGGCAGTAACTAACCATGTCAGAGGGGCAATACGTAACTTGTTTGTATTGATGTATAAAATGAAGACTCAAAGGGAGTGCGTCTGGCTGGCCTAGGGGATAGTGGAAAGACCTGCCACTAACTGAGCTAGTCCATTGCAACGGAATACATGTGTTAGTGTACCTCTAACCACTGAGCCGCCCAGGGCATTAGGACCGTGCTTGATTGACAATAAACCTGACAAAGTTCCTTCGCTACGAACAGGTCTGTGGTTATTGAGCAGTTTGATCAAGGTCTGCTGTGGCAACTATCTGTGCAGAGCTGGGACAGCACACAGAGAGAACACACATATGCAGCCAACATCTGACCACACTATCCAATCGCTGATCTGGTAAGTAAGCGAGCTGCTCTCTGTGGGCATAGCAATCTAACATGGCAGAAAACTACATGTTCGGGAATCCCCTTAACCGCTTCCAGAAAATTCCCACAGAGTTTAATAAGGTATGGACGTCAAAGTACAGACTGTAAAGGTCAGGTACCCTTGCTCCACGGAGTCAAGAAAAGACCTAAATCACTTTGTATCCATTTCCACAGTAACTTTGGTGTATAACCATATCACCATCATGATTCAGGGCCTGACCCAATGCCCACTGAAGACAATAGGAGTATTTCCATTTACTTCAGTGGACTTTGAATCAGGTACTTGGGCTCCTGTACAGGAAATAATGGCTGAACCTGCTACTGTCCACTCAGTGGCGTAGCCAGGTGCAGAATACAGGGGAAGCGGAGCTAAAAAAAAAGGCGCCTCCCCTTGTACTCACCCGGCGGCGCTCCGGCTCTTCAGTCTCAGCATAAAAGGTCCTGCCCTACTCTTAACAAGAGAAAAACAGTGCGAGTCTCAGTCTATCAGGTGCTCATTTGCAGATTCATCAGGAGTTAAAGAATGACAGGGATTTGTGTTACATAAAGGGTAGATTTCTTTCTCCTAATGAAACTTTCATACTGAGATGTTAAATCTTTAATTTCACTGGCAGATGCTACTCGTATTTCTATAGCCTCCAATGCCTGTTCATTGACAGTGTAAATGCATCTTTTTTAATTGTTTGAAAAGATAGATGAGAATTTCTGGATCATGACTAAGCACATTTAAGTGCAGAATACCATATAGTTTGATCTTCCTTCCTTCCTTTCTCAACCAGAAAAATCTACTCCTCTTGTGTTGCTAATAATTAGTGGCAAACTACAGAAAACATGAATGAGATAAGAACAGATGTTTTAGCCCTCTCTTTAATCTCAGTTACACTGACCAAACCCACAAATCCCAGATGGGAGTTAAACACCATCTCATAATGGCTTCCCCCTCTCTTTTATATGAAGTACAGGATTTACCCAAACTTTTTAATAGCAAGGGCCACACTAACAATGTGCCAGACGCCTCAGTGCCACAGGTAATTTACATGGATTTTTATCCAAAATAAATCCACCAGACCTGACATTTGTTTTCTCTTGTATAATCTGACACATGAAGGGAAAATGCCCTTTGTTTAAATTCAGCAACAATAAAAACCTGCACCTGATCAGCCTTGTTCTCACACTGCAGTTACAGCTTAAAGGAAGATGTTATGATCTCCTGGTAGTTTTCAACCCTAATCCCACACTGTGCTCCCTTCAATTGTTATACATCTCACACATTTATTACTAGGTAGGGCCTAAGGACCAACCAAGAATGAGACCCACTGTGCTGGACCCTGTACAGAGTATCAGACAGTCCTTGCTCCCAAAGAACTTACAGTCTAAATAGACAAGACAGAGTAGCACACACACGCAGTAAGAAGTGTGTGATGGCAGCAATTAGCAGGTTAGAGCCAGTGTTGGGGGGTGGGGGGGGTGGTTTGTTGTAGGTGGGTTTAGTTAGGAAGAGATAAGCTAAAATAAAATAAAAATGAAGAGAGAGGGGACACTGAAAGGAAAGAGGACTGGGGGACAGGGCAGAGAAGTAATGCTAAGAGAGGTAAGAGATCCTGGAAATTCCCCAGCAGAAGAGCATGGGCACAAAAAGTGAAACACAGTTCTAAAAGGAGATGACTTTTCCAAGCAAGGAGAGCATTCCACAGCCAGAAGCAAGAAGGGAAAAAGTCACTGCCCAGGCTAATGATTCTGACCAAACCCTGGACTCACGAGGTGATGAAGTCAGGCCAAGGGGAGAGCATTCAGGAGTTTGTTGTTTTCCTATGATCTGTAACTCTGGGGCTGTTTAAAAGGTAGAATTTTGTTTGCTAAGCCCCTGTTTGTTGTCTTATTGTCACGTAGGCCCTGAAGGGTATAACTGGGAAACCAGAGCCCACACAGGCAGGTGGAGACTAGGGGGATGAATGTTTCTAAACAACAAGATGGCTTGGGAGGACTCTGGCAGAAAGGGATCTGGGGGTCATAGTGGATCACAAGCTCAATATGAGTCAGTGTAACACGGTTGCAAAAAGAGCAAACATCATTCTCAGACGTATTAGCAGCAGTGTTGTAAGCAAGACACGAGAAGCAATTCTGGGTGCCACAGTTCAGGAATGATGTGAACAAACTGGAGAAAGTCAAGAGAATAGCACCAAAAAAAATAAAAAAATTAAAGGTCTAGAAAACGTGACCTGTGAGGGAAGACTGAAAAAAACTGGGTTTGTTTAGTCTGGAGAAGAGAAGACTGAGAGGGGACATGATAACAGTTTTCAAGTACATAAAAGGTTGTTATGAGGAGGAGGGAGAAAAATTGTTCTCGTTAACCTCTGAGGATAGGACAAGAAGCAATGGGCTGAAATTGAAGTCAGGGCAATTTATGTTGGACATTAGAAAAAACTTCCTGTCAGGGTGGTTAAGCACTGGAATAAATTGCCTAGGGAGGTTGTGGAATCTCCATTACCTGAGATTTTTATGAGCAAGTTAGACAAACACCTGTCAGGGATAGTCTAGATAATACTTAGTTCTGCCTTGAGTGCAGGGTGGACTAGGAGATACCTCAAGGTCCCTTCCAGTCCTAAAATGCTATGATTCTAGATAACCAGACTACAGGGTCAATAAGGCCCAAGGCTAGAGCAGTTATTAGCCATTACCCAGACGTGCAATTGGGTCCAATCACATAGATGGGTGCCAGAGAACAGGACAGGGCCAGATTTAACAGTCCGCAGGAGGGACTGGTCTGAATCAAGGTGAACAACTCATCCAACTGGATCCTTTATGAACCAGACATTTTCTACTTTTTCTTCCCTGGTAATACTGTTAATGTTTTCACTTCAGTGAAGACTTGTTTGTCTCTGAATAGGTGTAATTCCACATTAGGAGGAAGAGGCATAACAATCTTTTGTGTTCACGGAGGTATAGGAATATTCCATGGTGATTCAGATATTCCAAGACCACAAAAGACCACGCTCATCATCTAGTCTGAACTTCCAGTACAGCACAGGACTGCCCCAAAATAATTCCTCAAAAATATCTTTTAGAAAAACATCCGATCTTAATTTAAATATTCTCACCGATAGAGAATCCACCGCGACTCTTGGTAAATTGTTCCAATGGTTAATTACACTCACGGTCAAAAACGAAAGCCTTATTTCCTGTCTGAATTTCTCTAACTTCAACTTCAGCTATTAGATTGCTAGACCTTTCTCTGCTACACTGAAGAGCACATTATTAAATGTGTGTTCCCTGTATAGGCATTTACAAACTGCAATTAAGTCACCCCTAAACCTTCTCTTTGTTAAACTTAATAGATTGAGCTCTTTTCATCACTCTTGTGGCTCTTCTCTGAATCCTCTGCAATTTATCAACATCCTTCTTGAATTGTGGGCACCAGAACTGAACACAATATTCCAGTAGTGGTCATACCAGTGCCAAATAAAAATGTAAAATAACTTCTCTACTCCTATTTGAGATTCCCCCATTTATGCACCCAGGATCACATTAGCTCTTTCACACTGGGAGGTTATGTTCAGCAGATTATCCACCACAACCCCCAAATCTTTAGACACTGCTTCTCAGGATAGACTCCCCCATCCAGTGAGTATGGCCTACATCCTTGTTCGCAGATATATAGCTTTCCATTTTACTGTATTAAAATGCATGTTTGGTTGCACCCATTTTACCAAGCAATCTAGATTGCTCCGAATCCATTGTGCGGTGTTTGCTGTGAGAAGTTACAAATCAGCATTTTAACAGAGGATATGGAGATGCTTACAGAAGTAGCCATAAAATCAACTAGCCTTTCAATCCAGGGTATTTGTAGCTCCCATTTGAAAATAACTAAGATAATAATTACTACTGAGCTGAGAAAGGTTCTATAGCAGAAGCAATTTAATTATTACAAAGTAAAAATGGAGAGGTTAGAGGGGAGGCTAGCAGAAAGTTTACAATTAGTCTCTAGAAAGGTGTCCTTTTCGCTTTTGATGGGAGTACATCGCACAGGAAAGAATTCTGTAGGTCTCTCAGAAAATACATAGAATCAAAATAAGTTAGAGGTGAAAGAAGGACTTTATGTCTTAGATAATTACTTAAGTGGCTCCCATCAGCATAATACACTGGCTTTTCATCAATCCTCTGATAGCGTTGGTTTTGTCTATATTTTACAGAAGGTGCAATTGATTTGTACATCAACTGCAAAAAATGCTCTTTCAGAACATCTCCTGATACAATTACACTAATTATTTGCAACTGAAAACCACAAACTCAATTCTGAGTGCCGGGGTTTAGGCAAGCCAGTTCCAGAAACATTTCTGCTCAGCTGACGATATATACCAAACTTCAGCTCCAGTTTTCATGTACTTAAGGAAAGATTGTTTGTATAAAGAAAATGAAACATTTAATTTCTAAATCCTGAGGGAAATTACTAAGGTGCTCTGAGAAACAACCTAGTTCATGCCCCCAGCAAAGGGAATGTAAGCGCAGTTTGCAACAAAATTACATTTAGTAGCATCTCACAATCTTCCTTTACCTCAATTAAATGTAATAAACGGTAAACAACAAAAAAGAGAATAAAAGAAACAATTGTGAGCAGCTCCAATATAAACAGCAACATTTCTTTACAATGGAAACAAGGTGTTTCTCACCTGAAAACATGACTCAACATACATTGTTAAAAACAAAACACACAACAATACCCGGGCTTAATAAGTCTCTGGTTTCCGTCACTATTGTCTAGTTTTGTGAGCTAAAAGGAAATTACTGAAATGGCTTAGGTTGCCCAACCGTGCACAATATATGAAGTCCAAAAAAGCTTTAAAAACATGTAAGTAGTCCATTAACATGATGGGGAGAATCAGTTTCATTTTTATATAATTTTCTTTAAATCAATCTTTTTGGAGGTGGGTTAAGTTACAGTCTTCTTACTCCCAAGCAAAAGAGCTACAACATTTGAGGCTGTTGGAGTATTTTACCCTTTCCGAAGGTGAAGGGATGACTCCTAAATTCCAGCGACAGCTGAGACGTTCTTTACTCTGTCTCTTGTCATGGACGTTCCCCAGCCTCTCAAACATGAAGCTTCTAGAGAACAGGTTTTATAGTGGAGCTTCATGTCTTAGTTTGGTTTGCTGATGGAAACAAAGGTACCCCACAGTTTGCATCTCTAGTTGTCCACAATATAATCAACTTCTCACAGTGGCAGTAGCGGCCATGCAGCATCTCCAGTTCCCTTCTCCAAGCTCATGTGTTAGATCAGTTGTGGAATGGCTCCTGGCAGATGTTTGCCATTCAGTCATGCTACCACTAAAAAATGCACACAGTTCAATGTTTAGACATTACAGAAACTCTCAACAAACATTTACTCAGGATTTTTGGATTAGAATAACATTTTTGTAGCCAAAAGGTAAATAAACCACAATACTATTCAACTAGTGATCTAAAGGCCTTTTTACATCTGACTCTATTGTTTACTCAGTCATAGTTAGGATAAACAAAGAGACCATGCTCTAAAGTTCTGCTGGTTACATCTATTCTCCTAAAAGGTAGAGTCTCTTACTCAGAGGAGATCTAGATAGCATCAATAGCTCAAATTTTATTTTCAATAAAATACGTTTAATAAAATACCCCAGTAGATCTCAGGATTGGTGGATGTAAGTGTTACAAACTGATCCAGGAGTCACTTCAATGAGAGCTCAACAGCCAAAGTAGGAGCTCAGCTGCAGAGCTCAACATGTAGATACTTTGATACCATTCAGCAGCTGAAAGTTGCTCCACTTGTTCACATAAAATGGAGAACTGCGATTCAAAACCATTGGATGGATCCATAATGGGTCAGGGTCTATTCTGCCATCCATACCAATGCATAATTTACATTATCGTGTATACATTACATTTCTAAATGGCACTGAGTATTGCCTGCAAATCTTATCTGACCTGGTCTCTCATTGCATCCTGTACCCCACCAATGAAGCCCTATTTGTCCACTTCTCTCACAACCATCTCCACACCCTTTCCCAGGCTGGCCCTGTGCATTGAACTTTCTTCCTGAGTTCTCTCCCCATTCAAATCCCTCCTGAAGACCTACTTTACCACCACATTGATGAGCATTGAGTTAAAGACCTAAATTTTGCTCCCCCATATGCACAAATGCCTTCAATGAATGACAACACAGCCTTCTCTTTTCATCCCACCCTGTTTTCTTTCCCTTGCACACAGTCACATCTCAGCTGCATGGGGCAAGGACCATGTGTCATCTTAGAATCACAGAAGATTAGGGTTGGTAGAGACCTCCAGAGGTCATCTAGTCCAACCCCCTGCTCAAAGCAGGACCAACCCCAACTAAATCATCCCAGCCAAGGCTTTGTCAAGCAGGGCCTTAATAACCTCTAAGGATGGAGATTCCACCACCTCCCTAGGTAAGCCATTCCAGTGCTTCACCATCCTCCTAGTAAAATACTTTTTCCTAATATCCAGTCTAGACTTCCCTTACTGCAACTGGAGACCATCCAGAGCTCCACCCTCTTTGGAATCCCCCTTCAGGTAGTTGAAGGCTGCTATCAAATCTCCCATCACTCTTCTCTTCTGCAGACTAAATAAGCCCAGTTCCTTCAGCCTCTCCTCATAAGTCATGTGCTCCAGCCCCCTAATCATTTCCATTGCCCTCCGCTGGACTCTCTCCAATTTGTCCACATCCTTTCTGTAGTGGGGGGCCCAAAACTGGATGCACTACTCCAGATGTGGCCTCACCAGTGCCGAATAGAGGGGAATAATCACTTCCCTCGATCTGCTGGCAATGCTCCTAATAATGCAGCCCAATATGCGGTTAGCCTTCTTGGCAACAAGGGCACACTGTTGACTCATATCCAGCTTCTCGTCCACTGTAATCCTCAGGTCCTTTTCTGCAGAACTGCTGCTTAGCCAGTCATCCCCAGCCTGTAGTGGTGCATGGGATTCTTCCGTCCTAAGTGCAGGACTCTGCACTTGTCCTTGTTGAACCTCATCAGACTTTTTTTGGCCCAATCCTCCAATTTGTCTAGGTGACTCTGCACTGCTGTGGTTCACGTTTCAGAGTTTGCTTTCACTTCCTTGGCACCAGCAATTCAGGGAAATGAGACACTAGTCCCTGAAATACATCAGTTTAAGGGACTCACCAGGGCAGAAAACTATTTGACCGGGGGGGGGGGGGGGGGGCGGGGGGAGGTGGTTCCTAAATTCTGCCACCAACCAGTCCAAGTACTATGCAGAATTCCTTCACCAGCACTATTAAGTTGACTTACAGTCAACAGAAATATACTTCACACCTTATGCTGTTCAAATCAGTTTTGCCTTAGCATTAATCCTAAATTATTCTTCTGGCTCCATTGTGTGAATCTCAAATGCAAGGCAGAAAACTTATAAAGTTTGATACGCTATGCTGCTCTAAACATTTGGTTTCTTTAAATGAAATCATTTGGTTAATTGTTAATTATATCAGTCATTCCTACAGCTGCTCCTTAATAGAATCTCTCCTGAGTATTTTAGAAGTGTGAAACTCTCAGAAATTATGAGAACCCAGTGGCTTTAAACCTTACTAGTTTATTTTATTTCATTTATCTACAGACATTTATTTAGTGTTAGTCATCACAGCAATGCCCACATTGTTAAGCACTCTTTTTACTGGCACCAGGAACTAGTACACAAAGCATTTCAGTGAACAGTTTCCCCCATTTTTAGCAGGACACTATGCAGAGAAGCAATGTGAATAACGTAGAGCTCCTCACGACTTCCATATCCGGTGTCTAAAGCTCTGTCTACACTACAAATAGCAACAAGTCAGAGAATCCCACCTGCAACACAGTTCCAATTTGCAGTATAGATGGAACATTAACCACAACTTAGCTGCATAAAATGTATTGAAGGCTCTAACTCAGAATGGATCATGGTTACAGTTCCACCCATACTATAAACTGGAACCTTGCTGTAACTATGCAAAAGAACAGGTCCCCCAAATCCAGAGTGTAGACAGACCCTAAACAACAAAACAAACCAAGCTGCATTTCTTATTTTATCTTGATTTGCTGGGAATCCCCATGCAGAAACTGAGAACAAACTCATAATGACAGTCAGTCCTCTCTTTGGATATTCTTTTTCAAATCAACTGGAACAGAAGAAAATCCATATTGAGAACTCAGCTATTCTGAGAAGCTTGGGTCAGGGTTACTGAACCACAAGGTTTCCAAATATCTCTCTGAGGCATTCAGTTTGTGCCATTTGTTTCCATCTAGAGTTTAAGCAGTTTTTACTCGTGTGCTTGGGGTCCCCTGATTCAGCAGGGATGGACGGCCAAGGTGCTGTACTGCAGTGATGGGAAAAGAACAATTTTAAGCAGGGTGATCATTGTGATTATATAGACTGGCTTGTTTAGACAAGCTTTCCTCTTGACACTGGCACTTTGGTTAAGTTGATCATCTCTTTCCTATTGTTAATGTATTCTGAGCAAACTACCAACTGTACTTGAAAGAGTGCCCCCATTCCTTTGTCTTGCATGAGAACCAAAGGCCCATTCTCTCTTAGGGATAAGCTAGGCAACCTACTAAAACAGGGGTGGGCAAACTTTTTGGCCCGAGGACCACATCTGGGTATGGCAATTGTATGGTGGGCCATGAATGCTCACGAAATTGGGGGTTGGGGTGCGGGAGGGCTCCAGCTGGGGCAGGGGGTTGGGGCGTGGGAGGAGGTCAGGGGGGCAGGCTCTGGGCAGCGCTTACCTCAAGCAGCTCCCAGAAACAGTGGCATGTTCCCCCTCCAGCTCCTACGCAGGGGTGCGGCCAGGCATCTCTGCACGCTGTCCTGTTCGCAGGCACTGCCCCTGCAGCTCCCATTGGCTGTGGTTTCCAGCCAATGGGAGCTGTGGGGGCAGCGGGCAAAGCCCCTGGCTGCCCCTAGACATAGGAGCCAGAGGGGGAACATGCCGCTGCTTCCGGGAGCCGTGTGGAGTGGGGCAAGAACCCTCCCCCTCCCGGAGTGCTGGAGCAGGACAAGCCCCGGAGCAGGATAAGCCCCGGACCCCGCTTCCTGTCAGGAACTCAAGGGCCAAATTAAAATGCCTGGAGGGCCGGATGTGGCCCCTGGGCCATAATTTGCCCACCCCTGCACTAAAACAATGCCCCCTTGTTTTTGAGTTAAGGACGGTGGTATTCAGTTTGCAGAGGTGTTCTCACTTTTGCCTTGTATTCTGCTCATTGCATGAAGTGCACATGAATCCCATACAGCTGCATATTTATTAAAAACTAATGAAAAGTAATAAAGGAATGGATGTTTCTAGACAGCAATAAACTAAATAAAAAATGATACGACTCTGATGGCATTTCAGTGCAGGAACAAGCTACACTGTATTCCTATGGGCGATGCTACTGCAGAAATACTGGTTCTCAAAAACAGGTCTGGGGATTAAACCTCACATTTATCATCATTTCATTTGGTATTTTGCATGTTATTTGAGTGACAAAAGGAGCAAGATGAGCTGCTCTTATTCCGTTGAATTCCAGAGCCACGGGATGGCTGCAGTTCAGCTCTATATTCTAATTCCTCATAACAGTGCAAGCTAACAAACCATGAAACGTACGGTTTGCTGACAGCATCTGCTTGTATCTGTTTATTTGCTCTAATGTTAATATGCACAAATTCAAAGTGTTTTTAGTTTAGTGTTTTTGGCCCTGAAGAAAGGTACTGAATTCACCACTTTGGAGAACGAAGTCTTCTGTTTATCCACAGGGCAGGTACAGCACAGGCAGCAAGCAGGACAAGAGAACTGAGCTGAGACTCTATTCTCTTCCCAGATTCCAGATACTGAGCCTATCTAATGTGCTACACAGCCATTCCCCCAACAGTTTCAAGGAAAGAAAACTTCTGAAGCTTTCCTTTCCTAAACTACAGCTGAGAGAGGAATCTTAGGGCCAGTCTACACTAGAAGCTCGACATCAGCACAGCTGCACCACCATAGCATGACTGGAGAAGACGCTCTTTGACAATGGGAGAGAGCTCTCCTGTAGGCATAATTACTCCATCTTCGTGAGAGGCAGTAGCTATGTTGGTGGGAGAGCATCTCTCGCCGACATTACTCTGTCCACACTGGTGCTGAGGTTGGTGTAACTTGCGTCGCTCAGGGGGGTGGCTTTTTCACACCCCGGAGCGACATAAATTATATCGACATAAGTGGTAGTGTAGACCTGCCCTTACTCTACATTATACCTTTTAACATCTGTTCTCTTAGCTAGAACAGATGCTATTCAGTATCAGTTATCCTGGAGTGAAGGTAGGAATTCAGTCTAATAGGCTGTCTGCACTTCATTAAATATTTTTTTTAATTGAAGTCTGCTGTTGGCAAAAATTCAAACTGAAGAGTGGGATTAAAGGGGCGATATTAGATATACCAAGAGGTTACAGTGTCCATACACAGTATCAAAGGCATAGGGTATTAATCTCCTAAAAGGATTCATATGCTGCAACTAGGGCAATTCTGTTTCTTAGCAGGAACAAATTAAGACGATTTCCCTTGCAGACATGTCCATAATTACAAATAATTATCTTGTACTCTCTGAAACTCCCCACTACACCACTTACTGCAAAGAGTGTTCCCTTCAAATGCTTTATTTGGAAAATAGAGGAGCAAATGTTTCTTTGTGAATAATATTTTGGCATTGCATTGATTAAATTACAGTTCTGCTGTGTGCAGCTATCAACATTCATCCCAACAAGAAAGCACACAACTCTAACTATACCACCCATTCATAAGGTCATCACAGTAACAAAAAGTATAAATTAAAGAACATGAAAAAAATTCAGCTAGTTCCAGAAGTTAAGGCAAAGAAAGAAAAAATTAAGGTAAAATTAAAACAAAATACAATATAATCCTAAGAAGTGGCTTTCTGCTGGGAAAGCTGTAGACGTTATTTTGATGTGCACTTTTTCTTAGGGTAATTAGGAGAAATATGGAAACAGCTGTTGCAGTATTTGTAAAAACTGTGCAAAGCCAAACAAAATACCAGAGGTTACAAGCAACTCTGAGCTTTACATTTGTTTTTTCTTCTTGTGCAGAAGTAAAATGTAAGCAAAACCAGTCACTCATTATTTCTTCATAAGCAAACATGTAAAACCCTAAATGCCTCATTGTCAACACTGGGGTTTGAGTCTGTTGGACTTTTGCTGTGTCCGCACATCTCTGTCGCCATCTCATATCTCAGTTTACACATTACCCTTTATTCACCACTGTTATGACACTAACAGGGGCTCCAGTTTTACAGTGAAATGTTGCATGTTTCAGGACCAGGACTAAAACAAAGCTCTTGCAGTATTCAATACAACAAAAAGAGAAATATCCAAAATATCTGAGAATTGGCTTCTGCACTGGGACTGTTCACAGCCTATAATCTTCAGAACATTTTAAAATAGGGATATTTGTACCAAGATTGTTAAGAGTTCATGCTCTATTCAGTACTGATCTACAAGCTAGGCTTTAAAGTCTCCCCTAGAACCAGTTGCTACATTCCTTAAATAGTATTAACCATTTTGAAAGCCTCTAAATATGCATTGACAGGATCAGGTCAATAATCCAAGAGAAAAGACTCTGAAACACAAATACTAGCGAGCCTAGAAGCAATAGTTTACAAAAACAACCAATGAAAATAAAATTCAAGTAACTCCATTCAAACCCTGTTCAGTGCTAGACAAGGATCACGATGTACAAGTCAGCCAAAACAGCTCCCCTCAGAACGTATGAGTCACGCTATGAAGATCTGGATATGAAAAAATAACAGGTGTTCCACAATCCTACACACAGAAAGGGAATGAATAACGTTGCTAGTTATGTGCTAAAATAAGAGTACCAAATCTCATTCCTCGGAATAGCTGCTGCAAGGGTCAGGAAGGAATTTCCTCTGTGACCAGCACTGCACAGTTAACCGGGCATATAATAATTTGCTCTGCCTCTAAAACATCAGGTATTTGCCACTGCTGCAGGATACTCAACTTGATGGAGCAAGTTTGGTTACAGAAAGGCAAATCACATGTACCTATGGATAGGACCAGGGATCCTAGGTGCTACGATAATAGAAATAATTAATAAGAAGTTAAAAACACAGCTATGGACATCTAGCATGTGCACTCAGAGTGCAATGGGTGAGATAGGGAAGAGGAGCAGGAGGCAGGGAAGTGAAAGAGTTATATGAAAGGGTTAATTAAAGATTGAGTAAAACATTTGAAGGAAACAAATGTTGAGGAGTAAAAACCCCACTAACCCTGAAGCCTTCAGAGTTAGCCAAACGCTAAGCTGCCTTCCCAACACTGCCTATGTGCCAGTCACTTCTGCAGAATCTTTAGAGCTCAGCTCAATTACCATCTATTTCCAGACTTTAACACAGTGAAGTTGCAAAGCCTTGGAGATGAAGAACAACAGCTTTAAAAATATAAAGGGAACTTCCTCTTCTGCCTAAGAAGATACAACACATTGTACCGCCTTTAATCCTCTTGTTTAGCACACAAGTCAGTTCATTCTGACTACATCCGCTCTTGCTGAACTGGAAAAGAGCAGATCCTATCTATATCAGCCAACTGAGCAATCAGTAAGAGAAGGTTACTCACTCTGTGGAGATCTTGAGCTCCAATCCATTGTATAGTGTTTTGTAAATGTATATGTGAAGGCCCAAGTGGCTGCTCTACATACATCCATGATCGGAACATTGTTTAGAAAGGCTACTGAAGTTGAACAGGATCTGGTAGAGTGAGTTCTGATCTCCAATGGGGGTTGAAGATTCTTTTGTTGATAATATGGATGGATGCATCTGGAGATCCATTTATATAGTCTTTGTGTAAAGATAGCGGAACATTTAGAATTTTCCATAGTGAAAATGAATAACCTCGGAGATTTTCTGAAAGACTTGGATCTATTCAGGTAGAACGCTGGTGCATGTCTGAAATCTAAAGCATGTAAATACTGAATCCTGTGTACTCCGTGTGGTCTGGGGAAGAATATGGGGAGATGGATTGGGTGATTTACGTGGAAGGAAAAGGATACTTTAGTTAGAAATTTTGGATGAGATCTTAGGATGACCTTGTCCTTGAAAAAAAAATGGTGCAAGGTGGGTGTGCCATGAGGACCGCTAACTTGCGTATACGACGGGCAGATGTGATAGCCATCAGGAATTCTACCTTCATCAATAGATGTGTAAGAGAACATGTTGCTAAGGGTTCGAATAGGGGTCTGGTGAGGCCGTGTAATACTAGGTTCAAATCCCAAGTTGGAGTGAGTGCGCATACTTTGCGGTAAGTGTTCCTGATACCCATTGTGACACTATGCCCGGTATTCTTCATAGAAATAGTTATGATTGGAATATGGCATAACTAAGATATGTTGTATGTAGGGTTGTCAATTAATCGCAGTTAACTCACGCGATTAACAAAAACATTAATCACGATTTAAATAATTACTCGTGATTAATTGCACTTTTAATTGCACTATTAAACAACAGAATACCAAGTGACATTTATTCAATATTTTGGATGTTTTTCTATATTTTCATATTTATATATATATATTGTATTCTGTGTTGTAATTGAAATCGAAATGTATATTATTTTTATTACAAATATTTGCACTGTAAAATGATAAAAAATAGTATTTTTCAATTCACCTCATACAAGTACTGTAGTGCAATATTTGTTGTGAAAGTGCAACTTAGATATTTTTTTTGTTACATAACTGCACTCAAAACCAAAACAATGTAAAACTTCAGAGCCTAGAAGTCCACTCAGTCCTACTGCTTGTTCAGCCAATCGCTAAAACAAACAAGTTTGTTTACATTGACAGGAGATAATGCTGTCCTCTTCTTATTTACAATATCACCATAAAGTGAGAACAGGCATTTGCATGGCACTTTTGTAGCTGGTATTGCAAGGTGTTTACGTGCCAGATATGCTAAACATTCGTATGCCCCTTCATTCTTCGGCCACCATTCCAGAGGACATGCTTCCATGCTGATGATGCTTGTTAAAAAAAAAATGCGCTCATTAAATTTGTGACTGAACTCCTTGGGGGAGAATTGTATGCCCCTGCTCTGTTTTAGCTGCATTCGGCCATATATTTCATGTTGTAGTAGTCTCGGATGATGACCCTGCACATGTTGTTCATTTTAAGAACATTTTCACTGCAGATTTCACAAAATGCAAAGAAGGTACCAATGTGAGATTTCTAAAAATGGCTACAGCACTCGACCCAAAGTTTAAGAATCTGAAGTGCCTTCCAAAATCTGAGAGGGATGAGGTGTGGAGCATGCTTTTAGAAGTCTTAAAAGAGCAACACTCCTATGCGGAAGCTACAGAACCCGAACCACCAAAAAAGAAAATCAACTTTCTACTGGTGGCATTTGACTCAGATGATGAAAATGAACATGTGTCCGTCTGCACTGTTTTGGATCGTTATCGAGCATAACCCATCATCATCATGGACGCATGTCCCCAGGAATGATGGTTGACTCATGAAGGAACATATGAATCTTTAGTGCATCTGGCATGTAAATATCTTTTGACGCCGGCTACAACAGTGCTACGAGAACGCCTGTTCTCACTTTCAGATGACACTGTAAACAAGAAGCAGGCAGCATTATCTCCTACACATGTAAACAAAGTTGTTTGAGTTATTGGCTGAACAAGAAGTAGGACTGCATGGACTTGCAGGCTCTAAAATTTTACATTGTTTAAGAACAGCCATACTGTGTCAGAGCAAAGGTCCTTCTAGCACAGTATCCTGTCTTCTGACAGTGGCCAATGCGAGGTGCCCCAGAGGGAATGAACAGAACAGGTAATCATCAAGTGTTCCATCCCCTGTCGTCCCTTCCCAGCTTCTGGCAAACAGAGGCTAGGGACACCATACCTGCCCATCCTGGCTAATAGCCATTGATGGACCTATCCTCCATGAATTTATCTAGTTCTTTTTTGAACCCTGTTATAGTCTTGGCCTTCACAACATCCTCTGGCAAGGAGTTCCACAGGTTGACTGATTGTGTGAAGAAATACTTCCTTTTGTTTGTTTTAAACCTGCTGTCTATTAATTTTATTTGGTGGCCTCTAGTTCTTGTGTTATGAGAAGGAGGAAATAACACTTCCTTATTTACTTTCTCCACACCAGTTATGATTTTATAGATCTCAATCATATCCCCCCATATAGTAGTTTCCTTTCCAAGCTGAAAAGTCCCAGTCTTATTAAACTCTCCTCATAAGGAATCTGTTTCATACCCGTAATCATTTTTGTTGCTCTTTTCTGAACCTTTTCCAATTCCAATACATCTTTTTGGAGATGGGGGAACCACATCTGCATGCAGTATTCAAGATGTGGGCGTACCATGGATTTATATGGAGGCAATATGATATTTTCTGTCTCATTATCTATCCCTTTCTTAATGATTCCCAACGTTCTGTTTGCTTTTTTGACTGCCTCTGCACATTGAGTGGATGTTTCAGAGAATTATCCACGACTCCAAGATTCATAGATTCTAGGGCTGGAAGGGACCTCGAGAGGTCATCGAGTCCAGCCCCCGGCCCTCATGGCAGGACCAAATACTGTCTAGACCATCCCTGATAGACATTTATCTAACCTACTCTTATATATCTCCAGAGATGGAGATTCCACAACCTCCCTGGGCAGTTTATTCCAGTGTTTAACCACCCTGACAGTTAGCAACTTTTTCCTAATGTCTAACCTACTCTCCTGGAACTGGAAGGACCTTGAAAGGTCATCGAGTCCAATCCCCTGCCTTCACTAGCAGGAACAAGTACTGTCCCGACAGATTTTTTGCCCCAGATCCCTAAATGGCCCCCTCAAGGATTGAACTCACAACCCTGGGTTTAGCAGGCCAATGCTCAAACCACTGAGCTATCCCTCCTATGGCCTGTGTTATCTCTTTCTTGATTGGTAACAGCTAATTTAGACCCCATCATTTTCAATGTATAGTTGGGATTATGCTTTCCAATGTGCATGACTTTGTATTTATCAAGATTGAATTTCACCTGCCATTTTGTTGCCCAGTCACCCAGTTTTGAGAGATCCTTTTGTAGCTCTTTGTAGTCTGCCTAGAACTTAACTAGTAAGGAAAGTGCTGCAGTGTGTTCACACTGTCAGATTCAAGCACACTGGCGTGGCCACATTAGCAGCTCTTGAAATGCGACAAAGAGCAGTGCATTGTGGTAGCAACCCCAGCATGCAAGTGGCTGCAACGTGCTTTTCAAATGGGGTTGGGGGGTTGGGTGGAGTGTGACAGGGAGTGTGTTGTGTGTATGTGGAGGGAGAGAGAGTGGGTTTTTGGGGGGCTGAGAGCATGTCAGCATGCTGTGTTGTAAATTCAGACATCAGCAGATCCCTCTTCCACCCACCCTCTCTCTCACACTCTCAACAGCAGCATTCCACACTAATGGCTTGCTTTGTCCCGGAGCAGATAAGCATGCTGGCTGTCAGAAAGGGGATTTAAAATTTTATTAGAGAATGTTTGAAAATAAATGATACAAACAGTTTGAAGCGTCAGTTATTGGTCATTGGGGGTGACATACAGAGTATAGGGGGATGTTAGTATTTTGGGGTTGGGCAGCACACATAGTACATACGGGCTGCAATGTCCCCAATGGGGGGTAGGCGGTGGGCGGGATCAAGATACAGTTGGTAAGTGGTGAGGGTCTATCACTCATACAGAGAGTACAGGCAGTCATGGGTATAAGTAAGTGGGCTGGGTAATGAGAATGGGGCGACCCTCACGTAGTGGGATTCTACATTCCTACAGCAATCACAAGAGTGGCCACTTGATTTAAGGGGATTATGGGACGTTTCCGGAGGCTGATCAAAGCACAGTAATCAACACCTCGTTCACACTGACGCTGGGGCATTTCAGCTGAGGCCCAGCAAGCGTTATGCTTCTCATGGAGGTGGATTAGCAGGAGCGCTCCAGCTGCAGAGTCCAGGAGCTCTAAGTGCCTTGCCAGTGTGGATGGGTCGTGAGTTAGGGCGCCTGGGGCTGCTTAAATGTGCTCTAACTTACAAGTGTAGCCATTCCCTTAGCCACAATGTTAGTTACACGTCGTCTGGATTGTTTTCACCTGGTCTAAATAGAATTTTGCCAGAGATGCTCTAGTTTGGCAAATCAAAAGCCCAGACAGTATACTTAACTTTTAATGCAATTAATTCCACCACATCCTGCAATTCACAAAAGTAACTTGCCCTTAAAGTAACCCAAGGGCCAATTAATCTTCCTGATGCTCTGGAGAAATGATCATTTCAGTGAGTTCCTGTTCATTCTAGCTAGGAATCTCTCACAAGCTAGGAAACATCTTTCAGTTCTATAAGCAATATGGAGTGCAAAGGTTAGATTTTTACAAACAAATTTTCTTCTTGCAAGGGAATCGGTCTACCCAGTATGCTACAGAATCCCTCCTAATTCTTCAGCTGGTGACATTTCACAAGTGGTGTAGATTGCATTCAAGATGTTTTCCCTGCAGTGTTTCTAAGCAATACACCACAGAAGCTTGATGACTGGTAAGAAAAAAGGTCACTGAAAGATCTCATTGTTTGAATAGACTCAGTAGAGATTTCCTATAGAATGCATTCACTTTTCACCTGGGCTCAATTCATGAACTCAGGGACACAGGGAATAAGCAGAGTGCTCTCAACCTAGACAAGAGCAGATGTTCGTACCCCACAACAAGTAACACTCTGCACAGAAGAGGGCTAACACTTGAACAGCGGTTTAGGACTACAGACCATTGACATAGTGTAAGGGGAAACCAGAAAGGGCTTTGCCCTTCCTCAAGTATTACATTTTTAAACTGAAAACAATAAATATTTTAGAAAGTAGGAAAGCTAGCTGAAATCTGTTTATAAACTGTCATACATGATTTAAAAATCTTTACAGAACATTCAAACAAAGCATACAATAGGTCCAGACTTGGTTAAAATGATAAAGCTTATTGTGAAAGCAAAATAATTTACAATATGGTAAGATTTGCCTCAATCAACTGGGAGCAGATTTTCTTCTTTCCTACAAAAAGGTTGAAGTATTTATGTAGAGGTGAGTTTGGTATCAAAGCTATATGAATCAGCCCTATCGGTGTCAGAGGTATGTGACACTTTAGCTCTCAGTAAACATACATGATTTTAGCACATCAACAACAGAGAAGTTTTGCTACATTCTTATTAAATGATTTAATGAATCCTCCATAGGAGCTACACACTTGACATGGCCAGTCAGTGATTAAAAGACATAAATACAGCTGCTGGGTGCATTTCTTATACTTGGACCAACTGTATTAGCCAGGATGGGCAGGGATGCTGTCCCTAGCCTCTGTTTGCCAGAAGCTGGGAAGGGAATGGATCACCTGATGATTACCTGTTCATTCCCTCTATGGCATTTGGCATTGGCCACTGTCAGAAGACAGGATACTGGGCTAGATGGACCTTTGGTTTGACCCAGTATGGCCGTTCTTATGTTATGTTCTTATGTATTCAGCAGCCTCTGACACTTATTACATTTATCATGGTAGTCCCTCCATCACAAACAAGATAGATTTAATAACCATTAGAAACACAGACCACCACACTTTTCTTCCTAGCCTGCCTGCTTCAGGAGTGTTCCAGGTTTAACAGTGGTGAAAGGAGAGCTCTCACACCAATTCTAGTAAGTAGTGTTGTTGTAGTGTGTGTAGGTCCCAGTATATTAAAGAGAGAAGGTGGATGAAGTAATATAACTTCTGTTGGTGAGAGAGACAAGCTTTCAGGCTTACACAGAGCTCTTCTTCAGGTCTGGGAAATGTATTTGGAATGTCACAGCTGGACAATACAAGGTGGAACAGATAGTTTAGCCTAAGTAGTTAGCACACATTTCAAGGGACCATTCAAGGCACAGTGGCCCACTGAATAGACACACCGGATATTTATGGCGTACTACAAAAATCTACAACTCTCTGACATTCTCCCCCCCCCCCCCACCTTCCTATTCCCCCACTACCTTTCCTCACTATGACTGGCTGTTAATGGACCACTTCACCTTGAATGGTTCCTTGAAATAGCATAAGTAATTAACACCTATCTATTTCATCTTGTATTTACCTGTGACACTCAGAGGTGAGGTCCACACTACAGACCTGTTGTTGGCGTCCGTTAGTCTCGAGAGACGATGGATATGCGCCCATAGGGAATCTTTAGTTGATGGCTGTGCAGCATCTGTTGTGGCTGTGGAGCCCCACACGAGAGTGGCAGTCTCGATTGCATCTGCTGCATTTGAAGGCGGTGTCAGCTGTGGGTTGGAGCCGCTGCTTCCTTTTTCGTTGAACCCGCTTTTCCTCGGCAAGCTGCCGCAGCTTGTCTTCGCCAGTTTTCAATCCAGTGGTCAGAACGTGTCTCCATCTGCATCTGTCCTGGGCGAGCTCTTCCCAGCTGTTGATGTCCATCTGAACAGTCTTCAGGTCCCTCTTACAAACATCCTTGAAGCGAAGGTGGGGCCGTCCTGTAGCTCTGTTTCCGGAGGCAAGTTCGGCATACAACAGGTCTTTGGGGATCCGTCCATCTTCCATGCGACTTAGATGGCCAAGCCATCTGAGGCGGCGTTGACGGAGGAGAGTGAACATACTGGAGATCTTGGCACGTTCCAGCATCTCGTTGTTCGTTATTCGATCACTCCAAGTGATCCCGAGTATGCGACGGAGGCAGCACATGTGGAAGGTGTTCAGTCTCTTTTCTTGCGAAGCGTAGAGGGTCCAAGTTTCGCTGGCGTAGAGAAGAGTGTTTAACACACATGCACGGTACACAGCGACCTTTGTGTTGATGGTCAGCATGTTGTTGTTCCATACTCTCTGTGACAATCTGGCCAAAATAGTGAATTTTAACCTTGCCGATTCTACGGTTAATCTCAGGGTCCAGTGAGAGGTTGTCCGTGATGGTAGATCCAAGGTAGGTGAACTGACTGACCACCTCTAGCACATAGTCATTGATGGCAATGCTTGGATATTCTGCATCCTGGGCCATAACTTTGGTCTTCTGAAGACTGATTGTCAACCCGAACTCTTCACAAGCTCTGGAAAAGCGGTCAATCAGATGCTGGAGATCGGTTTCTGTGTGGGTGGCCAGGGCAGCGTCGTCTGCAAACAGCATGTCTCTGATTGTTGCCTCCTGTACCTTGTTTTTGGCCTTTAGTCGAGCCAGATTGAAAAGTCTCCCGTCAGACTGGGTGTGGAGATAGACTCCCTCTGTGGAATTTCCAAAGGTACGTTTCAGCAATGCTGCAAAGAAGATACCCGGTACTACAGACCTATTATTGGTATAAAATCCACACCCCTGAGTGATGTAGTAATACTGATCTAACCCCTGGTGTAGACAATGAGCTTCTCCCATTGACATAGCTACCACCTCTCAGAAAGGTGTATTAACTATGCCAACAGGAGCAGCTCTCCCATCAGCATAGGAGCGTCTTCACTAGCGTGTGACAGCAGTGCAGCTGTAGCACTGTATGTGAATACAAGTTTCCCAGACAAGCTCTGTGTAAGCTCGAAGGCGTGTCTGTCTCACCAACAGAGGTTGGTGGTCTCACCAATTCCAGTGTCAGTCTGTGAAGCTGCTCATTCGATGGCTTCTTCTCTCTTAAGAGCCCATTTTTGTGAACAAGATAGACAGTTACAGGAGAAATAACCCCCCTTCCCGCTTCAAGGTGACTGCTGTTAATCTCTAGGATAACACTACCGGCCTACCAGGTGGGCTTGGAGTGGGGAGTGCAAGCGCCCGGCGGTGACGATTGGTAGATAGGATCGAAAAATGAGGCCCTATGGGAAATAGATTGTCTTCTTCATGGGGGAATTCTAAATGAGCAACTTTCCAATACCACTAAGACAGCACATGGTGCAAGATTCCCAGGATCCCATGCCTCACATAATCCTTGAGTAAGACAGAATAGATAGGCCATTGCAAGATCTAGTCACCGTCCCCTTCCTTACAGTTCTTAATTGCAGTTCTCTTTACACTATTTACCCTGAAACATCTAACATTAATTGCTTGATTACATGGAGTTTGAATCTTTCTAACTTTATGAACATAGAACTAGTCTATGAGCAGAGGCCTACTTCAACCCCTTTTATATATTTATTTGCTGGGTGCAAAATGCATGGACTCAAAGTTATAGCTACATCTTAGGATCAGAAAAAAGGATGCTTACCTTCAGTCTATTTACAGGACTATCCATGCACTAATGCAGCTGGTAAATTGCATGCTCTGTTAAACCACTCCTATGGTAGTTAGCCAGGCACCTGAAAGGGCACAGCCTGAGCAAAGAATATACCCCTTCAGAACCTCTAGACAAAGCATGGCACAAAAGGGAAAAGTGCAAATCTAATCAATCAAAACAGAGCCCTCATTTGGTAAATTTACATATGTTTGCTCATTTGCAAATGTTTGCAGTTCCTGGTTTTGTAACATAACATTTGTTTAATAAGCTAGAGACAGGCAAGTCATTTCATTATCCGAACTGACATACACCTAAACGTAGCTGGAGGCTACAGGAATTCTAGCTACTGTATCTTCTCCTTAGCTTTGTTAAAATGATATTGATCTACTGAGTAAGAGTGGTACTACTGTGCCATCTGTTAGTGTTTTGCCTGATTTATTTTCTTGAAACTGCTCAATAAAGCACATGATCCTAACACTACAAAAGCATTAAGGCAAGGCCAGCAGAAAGCCTGGCCGTGCTCATGTGAGCACTCTGGCAACAGTGACTAAATAAACCAAATCTCTGCTAGGATTTTTATTGGTACTATACTACAATTGAATACAATATGAAAATAGTTTCCATCACATCACAGCAGAAGGAATTATTTTTACTCAGACAACCAGCTCAGCCAGATTAATAAGATATGTGATAGCCCAGGCTGAATTAAAAAATCTCCTACACATTCTACAGAATCAAATTTGGTTGCTTGAAATATCATAATGTGGGATTATGAACTAGACATTAGCGCAGAGAATAAACATAGCTTCTGGTATTGTGATTTAAGCATCACCAGGGTGAGCCAATACGGTGGAGTGAATCCTGACACTTGAAATAGAATCTTCTAGAGTCAAAAAGTCCAGCCAGCTGCCAAGAATAATATTTCAGTGGTTCAGTCAATACTTCTGTATGCATGGCCTAGAGGGCTTTGCACAGCCATAACCACAGGAGTTACTGTATGTTTGGTGGAATAGTAAAAACAGACATTTATGAATGTACAGTTTGTAGACATCTTAAAAGCAATTTGAGGGAGGAAGATGGAGACGGAAGCTTGATAAATGGACAGACGCCTTCAACAAGCTTACATTCCCTCAGTTATTTCTACTTAGCAGTTTTTAATCTGAGACATCAGTGCTTGGAAATATTAAAAGAACATCTCTGGGCTTCAGAATGGAGAGAAGAGACGAGGTGTCAGAGATATGGAAGCCTAACCCATTACCCTGAGCTGCAGTGGGAATATGAACTCCAATCAGGCTATTCTGAAGCACTGTTCATTTCAGTGTCTAGTAACACTCAAAGCAAGAGACTCTCTCACGCATTTCACATATGATTTCTATTTCTGCCCTGATGTAAAACACAATATCACACATCATGCTATAAAGAGAGGCAGTCCTGCTGGTTCAAGCAGGTTTTTCCAAAGAAATATAATAGCCCACAGCTGCCAGAAGCAGAGGGTCATTGCTTGAGAGGAGCACAGCACATTCGGTTTGCTAGATTTTCCTTTAAAGAATGTCAATAAAACAAACTGCCAAATGTGTTTTTAAAAAATGTCCTGCTATGCGGCAAACCACTAGGGTCACTGCATAGTTATCACAATCCAGGCAAGTTAGCAAAAATGAGCCTCCACAACACAGACAACTTGCTAACTGCATTCACAGCACACTCCTGAAGAGGTCATTCCCTCATTTCACACACTATTTCTGTGGCCAATGGCAATTTATTTTTACGTAACTACTGAGCGAGCTTTGTAGACTCTGCATCCAACACAGGAGCCATATTAGGAAATAGGCGGAAGAGAGAGATTTACTATTTACGATCCGTACGCCAAACACAGTCAGACACACACAAAGGCACAATCACTGTGGCACACAGAGGTGGAATCAGTGGCAAATGCACACAGAGCGGCACTCAGGCACACTGGTCAGCACACACTCATGGCCTTAGAGGAAGAGGAATGCCAATTTGTGCATGCATTATAAGCATGAAGCAGAGCAAATAACCAAGCTGACCTATGGACCAACATAGGCACATGCACACAGGCTGAAGCAGCTCCATCCCTTGCACCCTTGCGACCATCCCATCCCAGTGTTTGTGTGAATGTTCTGCTCGCCCCCCAGTGGGACCCCGGAGAAGCTGTTGTGGGCCTGCAAGCCTCATTAACCCCTTCAGGGTTAGGCCATTCCAAATACAATTTCAGTGCTTTTTCCAACATAATGAAACGGTGGGAAGAGGTATAATAGGTTCTGCAGGCTTTTACCTTCCCCCAAACCCTGATTACACGTCTCCAAAGGACTGGAGCCAGGAATGAATAAAAAAGGCATTGTGTTCCCCTCCCACTCCCATCGGCAATGAGCTTGTGCTTCCCTCCTTTGGGTTCAGTGCCCACTGCAAATCTCTATGTCGGAGCAGATTTCTGCTCCCCAGTACACAGTCATCTCCAAAGCCCCTGTGGGCACATTCTGTCAGGTTACAGCACAAGGTGGCTGCAACCAGGCCAGAACCAGAGCTACAAAGCTACTAGTCCACCTTTTCCCTCTTTGTGCCTCCTAACCGTGGGCCAGTGCAGGGAACTGAGTTGAGAAATGACAAAGGAAGCGAAGAAAAATTAGTGCTCACTAATGCTGCCAGTCACAACCTAGGAGGATAACGTAGCCCCACACAGCACCCAGCATACTTTGGGTGCTGTAAAATAATGCGATAGTGAAAACAGCAATAGAACATGTATGCTGCCCTAGCAGAGGCATGGAACTGCTCAATTCCCAGGTCACCTATAAAGGAGAAGAGCGCAGGGTCACTCCCACTCCCAGGATTTACCTGTGGGGGATGGGGAAGGGTTTGCTCAAGCCTCACCATGGTCACCTGTAGAGGAGAGGGGCACAGGATGTTCCCAGGATTTATCTGGGGGGGGGGGGGGGGGACACTGGGCAGCTAACCCCCACCTCCTCACCATCACTCACCTTCTTCCGGGGCTGCCATTTCATCATATTTGTAAAGCAGAAATGTTGAGCATCAAGATATTGGCTGGATGCTGGTGGCGGATGCAGGGAAGCTGCAGCTGCAAGTCATGCTGCCTCCGTCCTGTCCTGTCCCTTTAAATCTTTGCCATATTCACTAGAAAAGGAAATCACAGAGCCAGAAAAAGGGGAAAAGTCTGGAGTCTCTTGGTATTTAGCTCAAGAAAAACTGGTGGAAATGCCATAAAAACCCTGCCCATCAGGAAGTCCCAGAAGCAGCAGCTCCAG
Organism: Chelydra serpentina; assembly: GCA_037349315.1. Taxonomy (NCBI): domain Eukaryota; kingdom Metazoa; phylum Chordata; order Testudines; family Chelydridae; genus Chelydra; species Chelydra serpentina. The sequence continues at coordinate 20,810,973 of JBAIAC010000040.1, forward strand.
ACTGGTCATTCTCCAGGGAGATCTGCAGCCTTGTGGGTCCCTGGGATAGGGATTCTCCTTCAGGGAAGAGCCCCGGTGAAGTAGGAGCTACAATTCTCTCTCCTGCAGGAAATTAGCACACACACCCCCGCTGCCATCCAAGCCACTCTGCTAACAAAGCTCAAACCAATGATTCTCTCACACGCAGCCTGGAAGAATTCCCAACTCCGGGATGCATTTCTGCTTCAGTCCATTTTCACGAAGTAAATTCCAAAGGTGTATCAGCAAAACATACCCCCACAGACCCTGCAGTGCAAGGAGCAGCCTTGGCTGGGTGCCCAACTCTGCCCACAACACTGCCACAAGGACAAAGTTACATACGGCTGGGGGAATCCAGCAAGAGCCCCAAACTCCACGGCTCAGCCTGCACTAATGACTTCCTTCCCTCTGTACATGCACAGCCTGCCCTGCTTCAGCCAACACGGCAGGAGCCTCCTGGGTCTTAGTGCCTCCCACATCTCCCCTGCATATCCAAACTTCCTCTGAGGGATTACAGTCTAACACTAACCTTTCATTTCAAAGGCACCCAGTGAAGAAAGCACGGACAAACAAGCTAAAGGCACTCTTTCAAGTAGCTGGACTGAAGCCTATATGACAAACTCTGGTTTCATGAGACAGAGATACCCCAGATCATGGTGTGTCTGAAAGTTTCTTTAACAAGGGTTAGCGGAGGCACAACATGGTTGTAGAATAGAGATTTTAAAGAAGTTTTGCGCTTCACCCTTTTCCAAATCTGAAATGCACAAATACCAACAAAAGCTCAAACACAAAGTTCTGTACAGACATGATAATCTCACAATGCACAACAACAAAAGCACAGTAACAAAATCCCACTAAACCCAGAGCTTCCTGCCTGGCAGCCCTTAGCCCAGACAGCAGTCAGAAAAGGAAAACCAACCAGGTAACAACCTGTAGCCCCTATGGTCAGTTCCGTGCAGCTGGAGAAACTGCATTTTTTTGCTCTTTCCTTAGGTGGCGCCTCAGTTTGTCTGCTCGCATTCGCTAGAATATAGCTGTATTCTGTCATTCAAAGGCAGATTAATTGTGCTTTAACAACATTTTTTACATTGGGGAAAGAAAAGCAGTGTTGTGGGTAACAATCTTGAAGAGGCAGCTGTGGGGAAGGACTGCAGGCAAACAGGTCTCTCTTACTTCTATTATTCAAATAAACAGCCCCCACACCAACATGCATCCCCCTCAAACACAGTGCTGTAATGTAATCATCACATATTACACTGCAGGTATGGAATTCTCCCTACTTCCTGCATCTGTAGAACCCAGGCCCTCAGCTGGGCAGCTCAAATCCCAGAAAATTACTAATTACAGTTGACTACTTCCAAATTCCTTTGAAGTCGATATGTGCTCATACTGTATTAATATTCAGAGACATAGTTAGAGAGTGTTACTAGCATATTAATTACAAGGTCAGAGTCCCTCTGACAAGATATTTGCTCAGGAGTGGACTTGGCTGAAATCCTGTCTTTCTATGACATCATCATACGGACACAGCACTTTAACTCTTCTGATGGAAAAAAGGGAATTTCAAAGCATTTTCTATTAAATCATATTTTTCTTGGCATTTATTTTGCTGTTTCAAATCAGAAGAGAAGGGGAGAAAGAAAGGGAGATGGACAGAAAAGAAATGGGAGAGCAAGAAGAGGTGCAGGGAACGAGAAGAACAAGAAGAGCAAACAATTCTCCACTGCACTGAACACTATCATAGTCAATAAAAGCAAACACATTAAACTAAGCCAAGTGTCTGAGTAGTGCCTGCCTGCCTACCTACCTGTCTGATATTCATGCTAATGTCCCTTCCCCTGGCTGGGGACTCCTAACCCCCATAGGCAGTTTCAAATTTCACTAAAAATATTCAGCACAAAATTTCCACGGTTTCTGATGCTTCCCCCCCGGGTGCTATCATCAGCCTGCAGTTGCTACGCCTATGAGTTCGGCTGGAACATTGTCCAAATGTGCTTTACTACTTAAACTAGAGCACAGGTGCCAACAACAGGTGGGCTCCTATACTCAGCAAAATACGTGAGTCATTTCTTCTGAACGCAGTCCTCTCCTCTGCCACAGCAATGCCATGCTGAAGCTACAGGCTTCTTTAGACAATGAAAAGCTCTGAGAATAGTTACATGGCAGGACAGGAGCTGGAAAAAGGTTACACAGACTTCAGGAACTGGGGTTACCAAAACAACAGGTTGTCTTAAGGTAGGGTTGCTAAAATATATTCTGCATAAGAACCAGCCAGCAGGCACTGTGCCTGCCATAGCAGGCAGCAACAGGACTCAGCTTGAGGACAATAAACTCAAGTAATCACATGCCATGGCACATTTGGGCATTCTCAGGAGGGCCAGTGGCACAAAACAGATTCAGAACCTGGCTCTGCAGGAAAGTCTCACTTTTGCTTCTTCCTTGATTGCATGAGAGGTCTGATGTCTGGCGCATCGCTTCAGGTAGCCAGTGAGCAGGTAAGATTACCGAGATGATGTAGAGGCAGATTTGGAGAATTTTCCAGGGCCTTTATGCAGCGATCACAGAAATGTAGGGCTGGAAGGGACCTCAAGGAGCTATCAAATCCAGACCCCTGTGCTGAGGCAGGACAAATAAATCTAGACCAGCCCTGACAGGTTTTTGTCCAACCTGTAAAAGCCTCCAGTGACAGAGATTCCACAACCTCCTTTGGAAGCCTGTTCCAGAGCTTAACTGTCCTTAGAGTTAGAAAGATTTTTCCTAATCTTTATCCTAAATCTCCCTTGCTGCTGATTAAGCCCATGACTTCTTGTACTACCCTCAGCGGATACGGAAAACAATTGAGTTCACTTTACAATAACCCTGAACATAGCTGAAGATTTAACAGGTCCCCCCTCCATCTTCTTTTCTCAAGACTAAACATGCCCAGTTTTTTAAAATGTTTCCTCACAGGTTTTCTAAACCTTTGGTCATTTTTGGGCTAAATATGAAATATCTTGGGTATTCACCCACGAAAGCTTATGCTCCAATACCTCTGTTAGTCTATAAGGTGCCACAGGACCCTTTGTCGCTTCTTGGTTTCATTAGTTAGTCTCTATCGAGGCATTTATAGCATGCTCATAACCATGGTATGAGTGCCTTTTCTCACGTGCTCTAGGAAGATATAATTCTCATAATGAAAATATTTCAAATGGATAACAATGCAAATGTGTTGTATTCATAAGGTTTTAAATAAAGTCTCCCCACTTTGGAAGAACTTCTGTGCCAAATTCCTCTGAGGGTTCCTGGTCTCTTGTGCCGTTAGACACAAAGTGTGTCACAATTCTCTACAGGTCTTAGGAGAGTCAAAACTCCTGAGCGCATATGAAAAGAACATTTCCACAGGGTTACTATTTTTTCCTTTTGAAAGCTCTTATAAAGAAGATCAGGCACTTGAATCTGATGAAAGGCAAATAAGAATTTGGGCTCGTCTACACTGAGACAGTGTGCAGCAAGCTGGGGTGTAAATCTACAGTGCACTAGCTTGCTGCACACTAATTGCCCATGTGGACTGTGCTACCACACACAAAGTTTCATCAAAGTGAATTACAGAACTTTTAGTGCACAGTAGCAGGATCCACACAGCCAGACAGAAGACCCCAAGCTAGTGCACTGCAGAGTGACATCCTGGCTTGCCACAAAGTAAAGATGGGTCTACACTTGGAGCTGAAGGTGTAATTTCCAGATTAAGAAGACATACCTGTCCTAGCTCTTATCGAGCGCAAACACTAAAAATAGAAACATGGCTGCGATGATGCAAACGGCAGAAGGGGCTAGCCACCCAAGTACATATCTAGCAACCTGGATGGGAACATACTTGATGCAGCAAGCCTTCCATGCCGTCACAGTTACACTCTATTTTTAGCGTGCCAGCTTGATCACATCTAGCGTGGGTTTGTCTCCTCAAGGTGGAAATTACACCTTTCACCTCAAAGTGAAGACACACTAAATATCGATAAAATAGCTGCTGAGCAGGGAGCCGGGAGGCAGCCGCGGCGAGCCGCCCCCCTCCCTCCCGGCTCCACGCTCAGCTCCCGCGGCTGGGGGGGGTGTTCTGCTGTCCCTTAAAGCTTCACCAGCCAACTTTAGCTACATGCAGTCCTCCTGTCCTTGAGGAGTGCATGACTCTGGCTGACTCTAAGGGGAGGTGCAGGCTATGTGGAAAGGAGCAACCCTGGGTACAGGGCAGCTCAATTCCATCACACAGGCTCTCAGGCTCTGCTGTTGAATGCTGCTGCACTGGCCCGAGGGTCATAATCCAGTGTCTCTGAAACAAGCTCCAATGCCTCAACATCCTAAGAACAGACCTGTAGGCACTTGGAAATGTATTGTTTCTCATTCTTTGAAAAACTAGTGTGTACCGCTCTATAGTGTCCAATACCAGAGAAATCTGAAAGCACAGAAAGGAGATGCCCAGACATCAGATCATGTCATCTGCCATAATGCTATCAGAACAGAGCTCATTTCACAGGCAGAATGCAAAATGTGCTCTTTTGATGTCAACTACAGAAGGCTATTGAAATTCTCCCTGCGTAAAGATAATTAATATGAAGCAAAGCAGGAGGTGTGGATGCACACTCCCACTGCACAGGGAAAGTGAGCTGGCTCACTGTTAATCTCTATTCTTAACTCGATGATTGGCATTTCTGCTATATTTAAACTTAAATCTTTTTTCAGCAGCAGATGAAGAATTTCAATTTTTATTTCCACAGCCACGGGAAATATCTGAAATAAATGTAATGTGAATGACACTAGTATCTGAAGGAAACAGCAACAATTACTTGCCTTTCCAATGTCTGAGAGTTATCTGAACTCTTTATAAAGAAAAATGCAGTTTAATTCAGTACTCAATTTCTCTTCCCTACACTTGGTATGGAGTCATTTCATATCCATGATCGCCTTGCCTGCAATATGTGCAGGCATACAGCTGACATATTCTTCACCAGGAGAAACTGGTAAAAGTCAAGCAAGTTCAAGTACTTGTCAGGTCTGTGAAGCTTAACTGTATCAGTGGCCAAGTTTGTTTAACAGTGTGTAACTACAAAACAGAAAATAATCGTGGTCAATCAAAAGTGAATGTCTCCAGGTCACTAAGAGTAAGTTTACACTGCAATGTAAGCCCATGCTCAGACTCAGGCTCAAGCCCTACCCCCACTTCCATGTGCATACAAATCTCTTAGACTCAGACCCAGTGTCTAAGGACCCCACAGTGGTGGAGGGTCTGAAGCAGGGTCCAGTCAGACCTAGAGTTGAAGCCCTATTGTTTTGCAGTGTGGATCCAGCAGTGGACTTAGCCCTGGGGGATCTGCCAACGTTATCCCACAATTCCATGGGCTGGTGTCCTTTGTATTCACTATCCCATGAGTCGCCAATCAACTCCTAGGAAACTGAGGCAACCCCCTTTGTTCAAGTACAGCTCAGCGTTTAACCCTTCCATTTTATTCTGACCATCGAGCTGCAAACACAGTGAATCTTATCCTGAGTCTGCAATGACCACCAACCAAAAATCTTTTGCCAAGCATGCAGCTTCCTGGTCGCAGGAGCACAGCCAGATTTTGGTGAACCTCTGGTTTGAGGCCAGCAAAACATTCCATTTTAGTAAGAGTACCAGAAACGACTATGCCTCCCAGCAAATAGCAGAGAAGCTGGCCGCAGGGCTGGCAGCCGGACCCCAGGTGCGCCGGGCGGCTGCGGGGAACCCCGGGCACGGGGGGCAGCAGCAGAGCCCTGCATAAAACGTGGGGGGTCTGCAGCACCCCTTGCACCCCTAGGGAGTTGGGATGAGGAGGGATGCAATGAGGGGATGCGGGTGCAGCCCCATTCCCAGCACTTGGAGACGGGGATACACATACCTCCAACTCCTAGGTGCCGGCGATGGGGCAACAGACCGCGCTCGCAGCTCAAGCCCAGCCACACAAGGAATGCAAGGAGATGAGGGCCGGGTAGCAGCAGGAGAAGTGTGCGCCACGTGCCCCCTCAACAGCCACCTGCTGATCACTCGTGAGTGGCGCTAGTTCCTCCCCTGCCGTGACCCAGCCGAAATGCTGCCGAGGAATGCTTCCGGTGGAGAAACTACCGCCTAAATGTCGCCGTGGAGTGCGGCCACCGAAGAAGCGTCGCCACCGAAATACTGCTGAGACACGTCACTGCCCGCCACACTCTTCTGAAGGCGTGAATGTGCTCTTGGCCACAGAAAGGTTGGGGACCACTGTCCTAGTGCAATCAGCACAGAGATGAGTTAGCACTGGAAGGAGTTTCACTCTGAATTCCCTGAGGTTCTGGAGGCAACACCATGCAAGTGAGAAAACATCAAAGTATATAATGCCATACCAGAGAAGATCATTCAGAGCACAAATCAAACTGCAGATACAGTCTAACACTAAGGCCCTAAAAGAGCAGCAGAGTGTGTGATTAAGCCTGGAGGACTACATTTTCATCGCTAATATGCACATACAAATGCATATAGCCAGATGCATTTAACCTGTCTTGCCTTCTTCCCTCACATCCAGGCCCTCACCAAATCCTCTCACTTCATTCTCTGCATCCCTGCTGGCAAGACTCTTCTTGCCTCAGTTACTATCAACCTCCTCCTTTCCACATGGGGAGCTTCCTGAAAAATGACCAGCTGCCTCCTATGCTCTATATTCTCACTAAGAGTTGAACACTGATTTAAAATATTAACCCAATTTTTTATACTATGCAACACACACACACACACACACACGGACACATTTTATAGAATAACTATTTTGGAAGCATTTCAGAGAGTTTTACAAGTTTTATTTGTGCTATTTTTATATCCCTGTTCCTGAAAAGCGAGGCTACCTGAGCAGCAGGACTTCAACTGTACAGGCCTCGGAAGGAGGGGAAAAATCTAACTATTAAATTGTAAATACCCTTAAAGTTACATAGAATGGCGTTTTTACATTAATGTCTGACATCTTGAGACATTCCAGAGCCAGTGGGAAGGGATCTTCCCTCCAGAGGAAAGCTGGGAATCATCTTCCCTCTCCAGTGGTATAAAACTACTGCTTCTTCCCAGGAAGAGTCATGAGATATCAGAATGTGACCCTGATATCAGTCTAGGACTGAATACTGCCTATGTTCAGAACAGAGCACCTCAAACCAATGCAATCTGAGTGTTAAAAAATAAAAATAAAAAAATAAAACCCCCAAACCCCCACTTCTCTGGCTGCTGATTTTCTTTAAATTAATTCATTATTATTTTTATAATGGCAGCTGTTTGAAGGAGTTTGAAATGTTAAACTAAGTCCTGTTGGAGATAGTTTTGTGGGCCGAGTGTCAGTAAGGTTGTCCAAGGTGTATAACAAATTACATTTATCACATAGCTCTACAATTCATCAGACCGATATCACCACTGCATCCCTGGTGTTAATACAGAGTAATATGTCAACAGCTAATGATATTTGAATATGTATATCCTCTTGCGCATTCATTAGACAAGCAGCCTGAAAAATGACAGCATTGTAAAGGTTAATACCACACTATCACTGTTCCCTCTAAGATGTGTGCGTGTGCGCACGCACACAGATCCTAAACCCCGCACACACGGCGAAACACTGCGCGCACAAAAATTTGCACAGAAGCACAACAATTTGCACAGAAGACCTTTTTTTGCGCACACGGCCTGTCAAAAATTAGAGGGAACATTGCACACTACCCGAGCAAGAAGGCTGTAGTTCACACATCGCATAGCTGGGTTCCTTGGCAAATTCAACAAGTATCATATCAAATGCTTTGCTTTCTTAATTTATTAAAGTGACTTTCAATTCATTACAAAACTCTGTGTCTATCGATCTGTCTGCTTCCCACTAACACATATACAGTTACCATATACATATTTAAAGCTCAGATGCAGTATTCTTAATCTGAGCTGCTGTAGCTGACAAATAAGCCTGAGCTACAAAAGAAAAAATTCCTTTCAGAACACTTCCCTGGTCTTTTGGATGGGATGTCTAGTCACTGGCAAGGAAGGAGCTCCATTGTAAAGCACACATTGTAGAGAGAGAACTTAACTGGGGCTCAGAGGAATCACAGCTCTCTGCAGCATGAGAAATTAGTGAAACACTGGCTCAGTCTTGTATCAGTCTGCTCTAACCTGATGCCTATGGTCCAGGAAATTAGGCTGTGTCTACACTGCCACTTTCAGCGCTAAAAAAACACCCGAGTGACAAAAGTTTTAGCGCTGAAAAGCGCCAGTATAGACAGCGCTGTATCTCCGGAAGCTGCACTCCTGGTGATAAAGCTACCACTGCTCGTTTGGGGTGGGTTTTTTTAAACTCACCGGGAGACTCCCCACAGCGATAAAGCGTGTCTACACTGCCCATGTCACAGCGCTGCTGCAGCCACGCTGTAACGTGGGCATTGTAGACATACCCTTATTTTCCCCTGTGCGCTTTGGGTACAATTTACCACTGTTTTCAGGAATAAGAACTTGGGTCTAGAAACACAGCTGGGTCTTCTGCAACTAGCCTGTGAAAACTCCAGCTAAGGAAAACTCACTTGGGTGGCAAAACTGAAACTTGGAAGCTAATTGATGTGGAGGAAGGAACAACAAACAAACACCATTCTCTGGGTAGTGACACTATCAATGACATCGGTTCACAGAGAAGTAAACTGAGTGAACAAAAGAAACCCAAACTAGGAAAGTCAGAGGATTGTGAATAAACTACAGTGTGGACATTCCCCCCCAGGTCATGGGTTTGAACCTAAGCTCACATCAGCAGTGAGCCCTAAATTATCAATATTTGAGTGTTGGGTAATCTGATGTATGTGATATGAGACAAGTATAAGGACAGGGTTTTAGTCCATCCTAGGAGTCAAATATCAACATCACAAAACCAATAGAGTTAGTGACACTAAGGCCTTGTCAACATTGGGGAAATTCAGAGGCATAGATATAAGAATTTTATGAAGATAATGTTAAAAATAAAAGCAACGGTACAGAGTTTAAGCGCAGGATTTTCTGGTTATCAGGGAATAAGGTACAGATTATCAAGGGGAGCGAAGTTCGGTTTAGGGTCGAATGACGTAAGAAATACATAATCTGCAAAATCCCCAATTGGGGGCAAAGGCTTAACGGGTCAAAGTACAGAGATTGAGATATGAGGGTAAGTTGTTCATATATAATGGCTATGTTCTTCTAAAACCTTTGTTATTCTGGAAGGGGAGGTCTTAAATCATGACCTGGCTGGAGGCCCAAGTAACAGAAAGAGGTGGATGACCAGTGGACCAGAGCAGCTGTCAGCATGGGGTACGAGACAGGGAGAGAACCGCTACACCACACCTGGCCATGAGAAAGTGCTCCAGAGGTGAGTTCATCCCTTTACACTGATACTTATCTATCTCTGCAAAACTCGGCTAGAAATCAAGAATAGACACACACACATACACAATGTCAAATCCTAGGAACCTGCTCAGAGACAGAGTAGCTTCTGCTGACTCACCTTGGAAGCAGCTGATACAGAACTCAATTAATAAAGAATTAAAGGAGGGTAATGTAATTAATACAAATCAACATGGATATATGGAATATAGATCCTGTCAAATTAACTAAATATTTTTGATGCAATTACAAGTTTGGTTGACAAAGGTAATAGTGCTGACGTAATATACTTAAACTTCTGTTAAGAAAGTATCATATAACATGTTGATTAAAAAACAGCTGAACATGATTAAAAAACAACTGAACTTGAGACATGAGACATTCTGGCTGAAAGGACTAGCATGATCCTGGAACACACAAACAGGGGAATCTCAAGTAGCAGTCGAGAGGTTATTTTACCTCTATATTTGGCATTGGTGTGACCACTTTTGGAATACTATGTCCAGTTCTGGTGCCCACAATTCAAGAAGGATGTTGATAAACTGGAGAGGTTTCAGAGAAGAGCCACAAGAGTGATGAAAAAGTTTAGGGGTGACTGGATTACAGTCTGTAAATATTTATATGGGGAACAAATATTTCATAATGGGCTCTTCAATGTAGCAGAGAAAGGGATGACACAATCCAATGGCTAGAAGTTGAAGCAAGACACATTCAGACTGGAAATAAGGCATACATTTTTAGCAGTGAAGGTAATTAACCATGCAAACAATTTACCAAGGGTCACAGTGGATTCTCCATTACTGACAATTTTTTAATCAAAATTGGATGTTTTTCTAAAAGATCTGCTCTAGGAATTATTTTGGGGAAGTTCTGTGGTCTGTGTTATTTAGGAGGTCAGACTAGATTATTGTAATAAATGATCCCTTCTGGCCTTGGAATCTATTAATCTATGAATAACTATTCTGCTACAGCTATCATGGAATAACTCCCCCCCTGTGGACACGCTATTCCAAAATAAAAGTGACCTTTTTGCCAGGATAATTACTCCAGACAAGGCATAATTAACCTCCTTCCTTGCAGTCTGTACTATGAAACACAGAACTGAATGGGCATGGAAGCTACACTCTCCGCCCATCTGCACATGATGGTCCCTCCATGGGCAGAGGGTATCAAAGGCCAGGACAGGCTAAGCCTCCTCTAACCCAGGCCGTGGCCCTGCCCATGTTCCATCCTGAGGCCCGACCTCCCTCCCCCTCTCCCCTGAAGCCAGTGGGGGCTCAGCTCCAGCAATGGCCAGGGCCGCCGTGGGTGGCTCAGGCTAGCGGCTCGGCCCAGGGGCTGGGTCAGCGGCTCAACCTGGGGGTTGGGCCAGCAGCTTGATCCAAGGGTCGGGTCGGCCCGGGGGTCAGGCCAGCGGTTCACCCTGCCGCTGGGACCAGCCGGTGGCCTAGGGCTTGAGCCGTCTGGGACAAACTGGCCAGTGGCTTGGGGTGTCTGGGGCGGGCGAGCCGTGACTCCTCCAGCGGCGGGGTGGAGGGTGCAAACAGAAGGCACAGGGCAGACAGGTTAGCCGCCCTAAAGGGGGGGGGGGGCGGCATTTCACCTGTGCTTGGTTTTAAAATAATTACTACAAGGAATGTTGCTAAGGAGAGGTTAGGCTATCCAGTTCATCTGGGGATTTTAAGAGGAGAAAAATAGGAACTTAAGAATTATTTCAAGAATACTTACTAATGTCCCTTTCAACTTTTTACACCCCATTTTATTTCGCCTGCCTATTTCCCTTCAATTTTTTAAGAAATAATCAGAAAAACAATCTTTAAGTGAGATTATTTTAAAATTAGACTGTTAATTAGGATTCCCAAAGACAAGGAAAATGAATGTATGGCCTCTGATGAGAAGTAAAGGGCATTTCAAGGTAACTGGCCTGGGGCATTTGCTCAAACACACTAGACAAAAGGATGCAGGTCTCAAGAAGTGCTGTCAGAGTTGTCACTGAAGCAAGCTAGTAGCACAGGAAAGCCTAGCAATTTGAGAAATAGTGGCAGGACTCTGCTTACACCAGCCAAGAGCTTAACTGCAATTTCATAATGCAAATCACATCATGGGATATTTTACTTAAAGGAAATCAAAGAGAGAGGCAGAGTCAGAGGCTGTTGGTTGGGAAGACAGAGCTACTAAATAGAAAGTTTTCAGTGTAGTAGCCATGTTAGTCTGTGTCAGCAAAAAGAAAACAAGAAAAATACCTGTGGCACCTTAGAGACTAACAAATTTATTTCAGCATAAGCTTTCGTGGGTTAAGAACCCACTTCATCGGATGCATGGAATGGAACATACAGTAATCAGATATTTATAATAGAAAGTGCGTTTTCTGGGGTCATTCAGTCTTGTCTTGACATGTGGATCAGTGTGCGTGTGACCACTTGTAGCATCAGAGAGGGTGAATGAGACAGAAAAAAGGAGGAAGAGGATGGTGATTCAGGCCCTTTTACAAAATTCTCTCAAATTCTACTTTTTCCTTCCTTTTCTGTAAAACTTAGCCCACCTGCCTTTAGCGCCTGTTGCCTCTTGCTGCTGGCACACACATGACCCTGCTCCCTTTCTGATAAAGGTTGATTGTTCTGTACTGGGGTGGATCATGACTATCATTAAGTTACCAGGGGTATGTATTTTAGCAGCAGACTCACTTCAAAAGACTGAAAATCACTTTGGAAAATACTGTGTTTAGTCAAGCAGAAAAATCCCTTTTCTCGGAGGTCTAATCCAGCCTGAAAAACCAAGGATGGGGCTTTGAAAAATGAGGATATGCTTATCTGGAAAATTCCGCATCTGACAGGAGGGAAGGGTGAGAAACAACTGCCCGCTTAACACTAATTAGGGAGTTGTAGTGTCATTCAGTTCAAAGAGATGCAGAGTGCCCTGAACTGGAGATAAGGAAAGTGTTTGCAGCATTTATCACTAGCAAATGGATTGGTGGGCTGGGAGGGACAAGGGAAGGAAGCAGTCACACAAGCAGGATTATCTCAGGGCTGCAGGTGCCTGTAGCTAATTACAAATTATTCAGTTGTACTGTGAAATGATCAAATAGGTTAATACAGGACTAGGGTTAATCTTGTTGTGATAGAAAATCCCCTCAGCTACTAAAGCCTTAGCTAGAACTTGGAATGAACTGGTGCACAGCCATCTCTCCTGTGCCTGGTACAGGGCATGGGACACAGAGCTCCATGCGGGGGGAGGGATAGCTCAGTGGTTTGAGCATTGGCCTGCTAAACCCAGGGTTGTGAGTTCAATACTTGAGGGGGCCATTTGGGGATCTGGGGCAAAAATTGGGGATTGGTCCTGCTTTGAGCAGGCGGTTGGACTAGATGACCTACTAAGGTCCCTTCCAACCCTGATATGATTCTATGCTTCTCCCCCACAGTCTCAGGCCAGGCTTTGTTTCTCAGTGATATCACCTGGGCATAGTGCCTTGCATTTTAGTCATTCAAATGCGAATACATTCCCTTTGGAAATCAAATAATTGTAAATAGTTTGATTAGCAAACAGGCCCTGTGAGTGGGAAGAAAAGAAAGCAAAGATTTTTTCTCTATAAAATATATACATCAGTAAATCAAAAATATTATTTTAATATACTCAGTTAGCAGCTAGTGCAAAAAGGGGCTGGAGACCCCCCAGAACTCCTGCTGCACCATTCTGCAGACAACAGGCATACTGCAGAGATGTTCTCCTCAATATGCAATGGTGAACAACACCCTAGCATCTCCAAGCTACAGGATGCAAAATCATGTTGCTAGAGAGAAAACCTGGGGATTATGGTGGCAACTAAAGAGGTTCTGGATGAAAATACACAAGATCAGCTTGACAAGCCAGAAACCTGACTAAGAGAAGAGGGACATTTGAGACAATTATTAGAGAGCACAGGAGGAAGGCCGGAGAAGAGAGAAATTATTTCTTGTGCAATGTATCTCAGTTCAGTCTCGGGACTCGTCTAACTAGCAGTATCCCCATTAAATATTTTTGGTACATTATGGGAACATACAGGAGAGACTAAGGGCACATCTGCATGGATGGTTAGCGCATGGAAAACTGGGCTGTACATCTAGAGTACTCTAACTTCCCACACACTAATTGGCTGTATGGACCCTTTTACCACTCCCTAAAAGTTTCATAGTGTGTTATGACCTACTGCTGTTTCATTTTTTTGTGAGACTGGATCCACATTATGCTAGACACCTGTGCATAAATATACTAAGAGACCCTTCACAGAGAGTTTACAGTCTAAGTAGACAAAATGCCCATCTGTAGTGCCCATCTTTAAAAAAGGGAAGAAGGAAGCTCCGGGGAACTACAGGCCAGTCAGTCTCACCTCAGTCCCTGGAAAAATCATGGAACAGGTCCTCAAGGAATCAATTCTGAACCACTTAAAGGAGGGGAAAGTGATCAGGAACAGTCAGCATGGATTCACCAAGGGCAAGTCATGCCTGACTAACCTAATTGCCTTCTATGATGAGATAACTGGCTCTGTGGATGAGGGGAAAGCAGTGGATGTGCTATTTCTTGACTTTAGCAAAGCTTTTGATACAGTCTCCCACAGTGTTCTTGCCAGCAAGTTAAAGAAGTATGGGCTGGATGAATGGACGGTACGGTGGATAGAAAACTGGCTGGATGGTCGTGCTCAACGGGTAGTGATCAATGGCTCCATGTCTAGTTGGCAGCCGGTATCAAGTGGAGTGCCCTAAGGGTCGGTGCTGGGGCCGGTTTTGTTCAATATCTTCATCAACGATCTGGAGGATGGTGTGGACTGCACCCTTAGCAAGTTTGCAGATGACACTAAACTGGGAGGAGTGGTTGATACGCTGGAGGGTAGGGATAGGATACAGAGGGACCTAGACAAATTAGAGGATTGGGCCAAAAGAAATCTGATGAGGTTCAACAAGGACAAGTGCAGAGTCCTGCACTTAGGACGGAATAATCCCATGCACTGCTACAGACTAGGGACCGAATGGCTGGGCAGCAGTTCTGCAGAAAAGGACCTAGGGGTTACAGTGGACGAAAAGCTGAATATGAGTCAACAGTGTGCCCTTGTTGCCAAGAAGGCTAACGGCATTTTGGGCTGTATAAGTAGGGGCATTTCCAGCAGATCGAGGGACGTGATTATTCCCCTCTATTCGGCACTGGTGAGGCCTCATTTGGAGTACTGTGTCCAGTTTTGGGCCCCACACTACAAGAAGGATGTGGATAAATTGGAAAGAGTCCAACGGAGGGCAACAAAAATGATTAGGGGGCTGGAGCACATGACGTATGAGGAGAGGCTGAGGGAACTGGGATTGTTTAGCCTGCAGAAGAGAAGAGTGAGGGGGGATTTGATAGCTGCTTTCAACTACCTAAAAGGGGGTTCCAAAGAGGATGGATCTAGACTGTTCTCAGTGGTAGAAGATGACAGAACAAGGAGTAATGGTCTCAAGTTGCAGAGGGGGAGGTTTAGGTTGGATATTAGGAAAAACATTTTCACTAGTAGGGTGGTGAAGCACTGGAATGGGTTACCTAGGGAGGTGGTGGAATCTCCTTCCTTAGAGGTTTTTAAGATCAGGCTTGACAAAGCCCTGGCTGGGATGATCTAGTTGGGGTTGGTCCTGCTTTGAGCCGGGGGTTGGACTAGATGACCTCCTGAGGTCCCTTCCAACCCTGAGATTCTATGAAAATAAATAAAGGATGAGAGAAAGGGAGTATTATTGTATCCATTCTATTGAGTGGGAAACTGAGACACAGAGAGTGAAAGTGGCTTGGTCTTGGTCAAATAGGGAGTTTGTAATGGAGCTGGAAACCTCTTGAGTGCCAGACCAGTGCCTTAAACACAAAAGACTATTATTTCTTAATTCATGTGCGCAATATAATTTACAATGTCCTTGGGTTCTCAGCCCAATCCAGGTGAAGACTTCAGATACGTTTTGGATTCACAAGTTGGCAAGGAAAACATTGGTGATATCTCTCAATATTTTAAGTGCTTTTGATGATAATATCTAGAGGCTGTACAAGGATTATAGAAAACAACTGTCTAGTCTCTTTCCCGTTCTCCTCATAATTAATCCTGGGTTTCTTCCTCTGCACATTCCCTGCACTCATTCTGTAGGACTATTCCTGATTTCCTATGAGCTTACCGTCAAGAGACTTGGGCCTAATGATGAGAAGGCTCTGCTACCAGCACCCTCAACTTTGTATGTTAGCTGTCAGCCAAATGTGCATCCAGAAAATAGTTGCAGTCTCTGAGAAGCATGGGCCTAACCATTATGAGGAGTGGTAGGTTTACGACTGCAGTTCTCAAACTTCATTATACCACGACCTCCTTCTGACAACAAAAATTAATTACTACGTGACCCCAGGAGGAGGGACCGAAGCTCGAAGCAGCCCAAACCCCGCCACCCAGGGCTGACGCCTCGGGCCCCAGCAATACCAGCCCTGGGGACCCCATTAAAACAGGGTCCCTACCCACTTTGGGGTCCCGACCCACAGTTTGAGAACCGTTGGTCTACAGCATTAGTACCTCGTTCCACTTGGCCTATCAGTGCAGAGAACAAAATAGAAAAGGAAAAATCTAGTAGGCCAGGGCTACCTTTGCAAATATGGAAAACTGTCAATGCAATAGAAGTGGCAAAATACAGGGAGCAGGGGATAAATTTTTATACAAGGCAAATAAAATAGTGTGCTGAAATCTCACTCATGATTCTGCTAAAGCCATTACGCTTCAGCAACTGGAAGTGAGAGAGCAGTCTAACATGATGAGGTGAAAAGAAACCTGTGGAAAGAGAGTGATTCACAATCTGCTCATTGTGAAGGCTGCAATGTTACCTCTTGACTGTAAGCCACACTTCAACACGTCCCTTCCCAGAAAGCAAGTTCAGATAGATACATCCTGTCTGCTGAGCTACTCAGTGCAAGTGTAAGGAGAGTTGGGGTTCTTGTGGCTGGTTCCCAGCAGGGTCCTCGGTTTCAAGAGATCTATCTCCACCGTTCACTCCTATTTTTTCTCCTTTAAAAAGCACTGAATCTATGATGAAATGTTATTTAATGTCCACTAGGTAAAAAACAGGCATCTATCATGTGGTTATTACACTCCACCCTTTGACATCCTGAATGGGAGAACTTCCCCAACCCCTTTATCACCAAGGAAGAAAAGGGTGCAGAGCTCCTCACATCCTTCTGTAGTATGGTGGGGCTCCCACCACCCAGCTGTCATCTCAGTTGCAATTGAAACTTCATTCTGAATATCAGACTCTTCATATTTACAGAATCCCAGAGAGTAGCAAGGCAAGGATAAAGAGGGGGCAAACTCCATTCTTTACACATAAAAAGGCAGATTAGAGAGAAACAGCAAACTAACCAGGAAGCCCTGCCAATGTGCAGATTCTCCAGCCATACAGATATGGACGATGTCTCATTACCACCATCACATGAACCTCCCCTTTGGTAACCTCAGAACAAGAGCTCTGTGTTTACAAGTTCATCCCTCTCAGGACTTCTGGAGAGGAGCTTTCATACTGGGAAAACTGTCAAATATCTCAGACTTGAATCCAAAATCCCTTCCCTCCTCTCCTGGGTTACTTGCCACACACACTAATTACTGAAACCTGAGCTTCATTCCAGCTTCTCCTTCTATGGGATCTTGCAGTGACTATGGCATTCTGCATGCATAACGTACTAATGCCACAAGAAGCATAAACTCCATCAGAGGAGGAAAGTCTGAGCTATCAGCCCAGAGCCCTGATCCCAACACAAGTATCATTGCTAGGGCCAACAGGGAAGTTTGACGCAGACCATGATATCTGTGCCAATGTGTCCCCTTATTTCCAGGGCACTCTTTTCCTTTTAGGCATCTTTGTGAACAGAGAACACTTAAGAACACTTAATAAAACTAGCTTTTTGATGGAGCAAATTCTGGATCTCTAGGAACCTTCCTAAAGATTTAGCTTTTTTTTCTTAAATCACAAAAGCAGGCCCATTAGGTCCTATTGGGCTCCCTTCCCACCCACTTTGGCTTCCCCAACAGTCTGTTTTATGCTTCCTTCAGGCTAGTTTTAAAATTTTTCACAGGAAGAAATTTAACTGACAAATTTCTCATTACTTTATTATTATGTTATTTATTAGAAGTACTATGGTAGTACCTACTACCCATATCCAAAGTGGGGACCCCACTGGGATATGAGCTATACATACAAATAGTAAGAAGCAGTCATTTCCACAAAAAGCTTTCAGTCTAAGCAGATAAGATAGAAAACATGGGAGAAGTAAGTATTATTACACCCAATTCACAGAGGGGAACTGAGGCACAGAAAGAATGAGTGATTTGTCAAGAATGTGCAAGTACTTCAGACAAAGCAGTTTAAAAACACTACATCCAGGATGCACCAGTGAGTCACACTCTGCAGGAGAGAGAATGAACACAGGAGAGAGAGAGAAAGAATTTACAGGACTCAGGCTGAGTGGTCAGCTAAGCACTCAGCCCACAGAGGAGGGAACCTCACACTGAATGCAAAGGACCCCTTAGGCCTTCATTTGCAGACTCCAAAGGGAGCGCCATCCAGTACCCTGTGGCCATGGGGTAGGAATATAGATATTGGAGAAGAGGGGGGGAAGAGAACTACCCTGGACAAAATAAGACACAGCCAAAGTCCTAGCAGGGACATGCAGAACAGAGCTGGGAAAGAGAGGTGGCAAAAATAAAAAATAAATAAATAAAATACATACAAATAAAATAAAGGGGCATAGCTCCTTTTTCTATAGCAACGTCACTGCTGGGTATATACTGTGCCTTAGAACAGGGGTTGTGAGGATTACAGATAAGGCAGATTAAGGATGGAGGTTTGGGTTGTAAATCAGAATTTCCTGGCTGGTGACTGTTTGCATCCAGAGCGTTACATTATTTAAATATAATGTTGTGCCTGTGAATTATTTATGTAATAGTCTCACAGCAACATGTTCATTCCTGTGGTTCACTGGAAAGAAAATGTATTTTAACTTTTGTTTTCATTTGAGGCCTTAAATAACTGTGTTTTACCAGGGAAGGTGATTACATCTACAAAACAAATTGTGACCCTGTTATTAGTTTAAGAAGTTTCAGCTATTTCATTGACCTTTTATGATTCTGAAAAGAAAATATATTGTTCTGGAACCTGCCTCTGATTGTGACCATCCCCTCCCATTCCACAGCAAGCTCTCTTACTGCTGCTATGGAGACACGTTTAATCTAATCAAGATGTGGGTCAAAAGCAATCTCTTTGGAAAAGATTTCCAAACAAGAATCCCCTTGGGGTTTCTGATCTCACTTGGGCAGACTGCTTCTCCAAATTCTCCTTTAGTGATTTCTATCACCCTCTGCTGCTCCAGAAATCCCAATGACATCTCAGGAGCTGGCAGGCAAACCCTTACCTGCTGCGCAGTTGTCACAGGGTGTCCCTTCACCTACCCCAGTAATACCAACTTCAAGAGATTAAAAATCATGAGATTGTCCCAGCTTTTCAGAACAGATTATACTGTGTTTTTAGCTCAGTCTCTTGATTTTTTTTGCTCCCCCTGCCAATCCCGAGGTGTGTGCATGTGACAATTGTGTTGTCCACTTCCCACATGTAGTGGATAAGGGGATTTTGGCCCTGGTGCAGGAGCTCTCACTCCCACATCTGTCCGTCTCCTTTCCAGTAATTAATCTTGTCCCCCAGACTCCCATCAGTTCTGTCCCCATCTAACCCCTCTCAATTCAGCCCCCGCAGTTCACTCCCCCAGCCACCATCACCACCCCACCAGTTCAGTCCTCCTACCCCATCAACCCTTACCGCCGTCAGTTCAACCTCTCAGCACCAGCCCATCTGCTCAGAACCCATCAATACAGCCCTCCCACCTCATCAATCCTCACCCGCCTCACTTCAGCCCCCCAGCCTCGCCCCTGCTCCACAGGGTTCTTCACCCTCCACAGGCCTGGGAGGGCTGCAGTGGGGGACCCCTCTCTCACTTCCCAGGCAGGCAGGGGAGCAGCCGCCCAGGACTGACAGCTGGAGCCGGGTCCACGCCTGGAGCGGCTGACAGGATTTCTAAGTAAAATTAAAGCTCACTTTTAGAGCTCTCAAATGTCAGGATTTTTTTTTTTCAGTTGATTCAGTTGCTTATTTGAGGTTTGGCCCTTACTCCCTTCTTTATATCTGATGAAGTTTCTCTTCCCTGCTGGGGTGTAGCCAGGCTGCCTCTCCCCCCCCCCCCCCCCCGCCCCCCAATGTCTTAGCTTGATAGCTTTGTTTATCTGATATGTAAATTAATTCTCATTGTCTTTCAAAGTAGTTTGAAAGTAACTGCCTCCTGGAGAAATCACATTCCTTTGTTTAGGGTTGGGTAACTCCTGTTTGGCTGGAAACTCATTTGAGGAATATGCTGCCGCTGAGAAAAAGACTCTGAAATTTGAGAGATCTCTCACAGATCTTGGGAGACAGATCAGTCCTCACTTACAGACAGCCCCCCAACCTGAAGCAAATACTCACCAGCAACCACACACCATACAAAAAAAACACTATCCCAGGAACCTATCCTTGCAACAAAGCCCGATGCCAACTCTGTCCACATATCTATTCAAGTGACACCATCACAGGACCTAATAACATCAGCCACACCATCAGGGGCTCGTTCACCTGCACATCTACCAATCTGATATATGCCATCATGTGCCAGCAATGCCCCTCTGCCATGTACATTGGCCAAACTCGACAGTCTCTACGCAAAAGAATAAACGGACACAAATCTGACATCAAGAATCATCACATTCAAAAGCCAGTAGGTGAACACTTCAACCTCTCTAATCACTCAATGAAAGACTTTAAAGTGGCTATTTTGCAACTAATAAACTTCAAAAACACGGCTACTACACTGAAACCTGAAATTTGAGAGTTCTATCTCGAGATCTTGAGTGAGGCTTTTTGACTCCGAAGTCGCGACTCTCGCAATCAATTCACGAGAGTTGGCGTGTCTGCCTACCCTGTGAGCACTGCTGCCTCGCCTGTTCTTGTGGTCTCGGGGCCACGGATACACACACGCTGTTCCCCTTTCACCATGTGTGCTTTTAATCTTCAGTTTCGAAGCATAACAGAAGGAACCGTAGATATACAACCATAGATTAACTTCCACACAGCTTTCTCTCCTCTTCCTGGCTCACTCATTGAGACCCCCTTTTTACTTCCCAGTTCCTCCCAAATATATTCTCCTAATTACTGAATCAATTGCCTCATTAGACCAGCAATTGCCACCCAAATGTCAGTAATCCCCAGTGGAAACTGGTTAATTAACTTCAGTTAAGCCTGCTATCTTCCCAGTGCTGCAGCAACCTCAGTGACCAGGGTGCTACATCTCACACCAATCCATTCATTCACATCCCAACAATGGGGCAGCTGGCGCCTCCCCAGCTCTGAAATGAGAACTGAGAGAGGATCCATGCTGCCAGCTGTACACAGACAGGCAAGCCCAGCATCTTGCAGAAGAGTTGAGCCAGCCTTCTCCTCTCGCTGTCTGATTTTCCCAGGTCCCAAAAGGACACACTCCTCCTCAGCTTGATAGGCCATCTCGCTTGGTGTGACCATGCCTTGTGGGTAAGGTCTGGCTGCCAATGCTACAACTTCTGTATTATTATTTATTAGTGGTAGTGCCCACTGTATGCCCAGCCCTTTCCAAACTTTCAAGGAGGATGGGCCCTTCTCCAAGGAGCTAACAATCTAAAGACAGACAGACAAACAGTCACAGATTGGAGGAAAGGGAACAACAATAAATAAAGCATACTGCAGAGCAGGCAATTGTTTTGGGATGGCCCTGGCCTGTGTCAATCTCTAAGGCCAATAACTGAAGCAGATTCAGTTCAAGTCACTGCTATAACGCCAACCAAGGACACAATATCATCACAATAAAATTAATGATTGATACTGTTCAATCTAGACTCTGCTAAAACAGGGAGAAACCCCAGGCAGTCCAGACTTGTGCCTCATTCCCAATCAGTTATCCTCCTTCAGGATCATCTCACTCAGTCTGATATTTTCCCCCAGAAAAGAAGCCAGTGGGAATGTCTGTCACAATTCAGTTTAGTAAAAACAAATGGTTATGCCATGCCCTCTTGGGCTGTTTTCTCACCTCATGTCAATATTTATTAGGATGCTATGACACTTGTAATGAGTTGAGGCTCCTCTTCCCACATATTTCCAGGGTGTGCACACTTTTCTGCTGCTAGGGAGACAAGTGTAGGCTGATCAAGATGTGTGAGAACAGAGATACCTAGTAGTAAAAGATTTTGCTTTTCAAACAAGAATTTGGGTTTTCTGCCCTTAAAACTGAATGCATGTCCACAAATTCCCTTTTGCTGACTTCAATTTCCATCTCTTGTTTTCTGATACCTATACTGGTATATGGATCTATTCTCTAATTAGTTCAAAGCTAACAGGCCTATAAAGGGACTTTTAGCAAAAAGGAAGGAGCAGATGAGGAGACAAAAGACTGAGTGTTAGGCACAAAAGGAGTAGTAATAAGAACTAGAAGCCCAGGAAATCATGTAAGTTTCTTTAATGTCACTCCTCTTCATTTGGTCAAAACACCCCACAAATCCAGTGCAGCCACATCCAGATTAGAAGCTTCTGGGCAACTTTGGCATGTGGCATGAAGTATTTTTGGACAACATTCTAATTCCAGAACTGTCAAAGGGAGTAAGTGCTTCAATTGTTGGAAAGGAACTGCTTTAATGCAATGTCAGAATGCTACTGTGAAGCTCAGTTTTCTATATGATCTTTCCTACCACATAAGTTTAAGTGATTAAGTTAAAAGCCTGAGGAAGAATTAGCTTCAATTCCCATCCCAGTTCTCCTGCTACCTATGCTGTGAGCAATATGGGAAAGCACCCGTAACATGCTTCTGGCCAATTAAACACCAACATTGATTGGCTCAAAAAAACTGACAGCTACACTGTGGAGCCATCAACAAGGACTGAAAGCAGAGAACAAATGGGGAGCACTGTCAGGGACGTGTGTGTGTGTGTGTGGGGGGGGGTTTCACGAAGGAGAACTCTAGAAATAATTAGTTTTTACTACTGTGGCTAAATCAGAAGACAATTGTGATCCTGTCACAGACTCCACCTAATACTTCAGGAATCATTCCTGGTTGCTGCAGACCTATGGTGGGGTGTGATTCCCCCAACCCACATCACTTGTCTCTGACTCCACAGCAGGTGCTTTTGTTCATTCATTCGGAAGCTTCTGGTTCTCCCCTCCTCCCTGCTCTCTTTCTGGTTGCCAAGCAACCCCAGCTATACTACAAGACTTGTGCTTTAACCATCAAGGGCTAGAACCATTGCCATTTCTTTAAAAATATACATTTAAGAATGAAAACAACAGATGTCGCCAAAAACAGAAAAGCATACTTTCCTTCAGCCCATGGATCATTGTGTGGGAATCCTGAAGGCTGCAGACTGTCTGTAAGAAACAGACACCAACTGCAGATGGATACAGATATCAGACATACAACAACATTCCCTCTAGTCAGTGCCTGCGGGGACACAACTTCTGCTTAGCATCATAAAAATAACGAAGTACTGAGAACCTATGTACTATCCAGTGAATTTACCTGGATAGTTCAGCAAATATATGATCAATCAAAGAGAGAGACACACAAAATATACTAGCATTCATACACTTATCATATGTGGAACGAACACGAACACACACACACACCCACCCATATATAATATTGGAGGGCCATTGAATAGGGCTATGATTTTCAAAAGAGCCTGTGAAGTTAGATGCTCAACACCCATTACATGGGAGTTGGGCATCTAACTCCCATAGGTTCTTAGATGATCTGAAACTAAATATAATATCTAGAAACCTTGGTTATATCCAAGACCAATTGAGTAGACTCCCTGGTGGATGCAGAGATGGGAGCAATGGGCAGGAAGAGAGATCTAGTCACATTATGTCAAGTGTTAGTAAAATTGAAACGTCATTTTAACCTGAATAAAAGTGGAGTTTACAGACTGCTCCATGACATTCAGATTCAGCAGGTCTCTGCTCCCAAAGCTATGGGTCAGACAATACAGCATGATGATGGAGAGGTTAATGGCTGTACTCTTCAATTATTCTACTTGCTGCTCGTCAATCATGGCGCAACCAGTTTGACACCAGCTGCTCTCCCAAGAAATGAATTCCTGTCCTGCACACCATTCTATCCCCTGCCCTGACATTGTACTGCTAACACATGGTGCTCTCTTCTACTTCCAAATAGAGTTATGCAAGTGCCTGCCAGTGCTTAATTTGTAATGAAAGAGGTGCCGAGGCTGAAGGATTTTTTTTTACTTTCACAACTGACACAGCAAACCCAGAGGTGCCAGTGCCATGAACTGCCAAGCCTAGAGGTATCAAAACTCAGCCCTGGCAAGCCCTGGCACAAATTAAGCACTGGTGCCTGCTCTCAAATGCTTGTTTCTGCCTTGCTAGAGCTCATTTTTCAAAGGTTGACATTATAGATTTTAAATATGTTGTTCTGGCCAATGTAATGTGCAAAGTATATTTAATTTATTGTCAGACCTATTTTCAAATAATTGCATAACATAATGCAATACAACATACCAATGAGAAATACATTATTTTCTCTTATGTGGGTAATTACTGCAGAAAATTGGGATTTTACTGTATTCTGTGGGCCATATCCAAAGATATTCTGAGCGACTGAGAAGTCAAGGGGAGTTCCAGGTGCTCTACCTCTCAGAATGTAGCCTTATGGGATTACTCTTTACTAAAAAAAACCTTTTTAAAATGATCCAAACATGTTTTATAAAACCTTAGATTTCTCTTCTCTCTCCATGTTCCTCTTCTTTCTGTCCACTCTGTTTGTTGGAGTTGAGAATGGTTGGGTAACAAGTAGGGCTGTCAAGCGATTAAAAAAAATGTATCACGATTAATCGTGCAATTTAAAAAATTAATCGTGATTAATCACACTGTTAAACAACAATAGAATACCATTTATTTAAATATTTTGGGTGTTTTCTACATTTTCAAATATCTTGATTTCAATTACAACACAATACAACGTGTACAGTGCTCACATTACAAATATTTGCACTGTAAAAAACAAAAGAAATAGTATTTTTCAATTCACCTAATACAAGTACTGTAGTGCAATCTCTTTATCATGAAAGTTGAACTTACAAATGTCAAATTATGTACAAAAAAACCCTGCATTCAAAAATAAAACAATGTAAAACTTTAGAGCCTACAAGTCCACTCGGTCCTACTTCTTGTTCAGCCAAATGCTCAGACAAACAAGTTTGTTTACATTTGCAAAAGATAATGCTGCCTGCTTCTTGTTTACAATGTCATCTGAAAGTGAGAACAGGCATTCACATGGCACTGTTGTAACTGGTGTCGCAAGGTATTTACATGCCAGATGTGCTGAAGATTCATATGTCCCTTGATGCTTCAACCACCATTCAAGAATACATGCATCCATGCTGATGACTGGTTCTGCTTGACAACAATCCAAAGCAGAGCGGAATGACGCATGTTCATATTCATCATCTGAATCAGATGCCACCAGCAGAAGGTTGATTTTCTTTTTTGGTGGTTTGGGTTCTGTAGTTTCCTCATCAGAGTGTTGCTCTTTTAAGACTTCTAAAAACATGCTCCACACCTCATGTCTCTCAGATTTTGGAAGGCACTTCAGATTCTCAAACCCTAGGTTGAGTGCTGTAGCTATCTTTAGAAATTTCGCATTAGTATCTTCTTTGCATTTTGTCAAATTTGCAGTGAAAGTGTTCTTAAAAAAACATGTGCTGGGTCATCATCTGAGACTGCTATAACATTAAATATATGGTAGAATACGCGTAAAATAGAGCAGGAGACATGCAATTCTCCCCCAAGGAGTTCAGTCACAAATTTAATTAACGCTCTTTTTTTTTTTTTTTTTTAACGAGCATCATCAGCATGAAGCATGTCCTCTGGAACGATCGCCAAAGCATGAAGAGGCATATGAATCTTTAGTGCATCTGGCACGTAAGTATCTTGAGATGCCAGCTACAACAGTGCCATGCGAACACCTGTTCTCACTTTCAGGTGACATTGTAATTAAGAAGCATGCAGCATTATCTTCCGTAAATGTAAACAAACTTGTTTCTCTTAGCGATTGGCTGAACAAGAAGTAGGACTGAGTGGACTTGTAGGCTCTAAAGTTTTACATTGTTTTGTTTTTGAGTGCGGTTATGTAACCAAATACATACATTTGTAAGTTGCACTTTCATGATAAAGAGATTGCACTACAGTACTTGTATGAGGTGAATTGAAAAATACTATTTCTTTTATCGTTTTACAGTGCAAATATTTATAACAAAAAATAATATAAAGTCAGAACTGTACACTTTGTATTCTGTGTTGTTACTGAGATATATTTGAAAATGTAGAAAAACATCCAATATATTTCATAGATTTTAATTTGTATTCTATTTTTTAACAGTGCAATTAATCGCGATTACTGTTTAAAATTGTGATTAATTTTTTTGAGTTAATCGCATGAATTAACTGCGATTAATCGACAGCCCTGTAACAAAATGTAGCACAGCAATATGTCAATGTCCTGGAGATGGCATTCTAACCCAAAATTAAGTGTAACCTCAGATGCCAGCTCCCATTCACAGCAGACACGGGTGAAAAGCAAAGAGTGACACATACAATTGCCTTGCAACCCCTTGCACACCAAGGCTCCAGAAATTAAGCTGGACACATACACAGCCAGACTTACAGAAGCGGACACTACTTCTGTATAGAGGAACTACAAACTAAATAACATTTTACAGGCAAACAATCGTACAAAGTCATTTTTCTCCCCCTTACAAGGAAAACTTGGTGCTAGATAAGGAGAGTTAAGATGCTGAAGGAACAACCTGAAATTTAATTTAAAAATTTTCACTATTGTAGAACACCTATTTTGCCAGACATGACTGATTATGTCCAGGTTACAATTGAGACTGCCTTAGAAAAAAAGGTTTTCTACTATTAGAAATATACAAAACTAACAAGAATCTCTAGACAAACTATTAAGAACCCAAATCAGGAAGTGTATGCAAATTCTTATATTCTCGGGTAACATTTAATCAGTTCTTATTGAAAATTCATCAAAACAAAAAAAAGCAACATATTTAGGACTAAGTGTTCTCATATTCCTGTATTTGGCATAGGAAATTTACCAAAGAAGAAAACAGAGAGAGTTACTGAAAACTCAGTGGGGAGGGATAGCTCAGTGGTTTGAGCATTGGCCTGCTAAACCCAGGGTTGAGAGTTCAATCCTTGAGTGGGCCATTTAGGGATCTGGGGCAAAAATTGGGGATTGGTCCTGCTTTGAGCAGGGGGTTGGACTAGATGACCTCCTAAGGCCCCTTCCAACTCTATGATTCTATGAAAACATAGTTCTGTTTTTTCTGAGGTTGAGGTAGCACTATTTTCCCCCAGGAAAAATGTTAAATTGGCTGGGGAAAATATATTTTCTTGGACAATGATGAAGTGAATTTTTTACTGGATACCACATCGGCTGGAATTGTGAGGTGGGGGTTGGGGGGGGAAGAGAAGACGTTGATAGGGTTGAAATGAAAATGTCATTCTTCCAGACTACTAATTAGTTTAGTCTGATGTCATGGGTTTATAAATGCTTTTCTGTAGTCATTACCTCATATAATCCCAATATAAGCCATGACATTGTTCCTTTTGAATTTCATACTTCTATGAAACACTCTTAAAAACTGTTTTAGATTATATGCACTGGTTAACATGAGGCTTGCTTTGAAAGATGGTGTTTATTTTCTGGATTAACTGTATCTTGGCCTGAGGGGAAGCAGGAGGTACCTTAATTAAGAGTAAGATTTATCTAATGGTTTGTTTCTCCCAATTCATCCTCTTCCCCTCTCCCCCGCAACCTTAATTGAGGACTGAGGTGGAAAGTCTGAGTGCTATAGATTATTCCCCTCTGAATATTTGTCTATTGACAAATGTATTGTTTAATGAACAATAAAAACACCATCTATAGGAAAACATCAAGGATATTTAAAGGTCCCTAACAGTTCCAGAGCCTGAAAATCCAACAACCAGCTAAGGAAATCTGTATAATTCTAACGCGAGTGTGTAGCTCAGCCCAAGCGTAATCTTAAGTATATTTGATTCTCTCCTTTCTGATTAGTATACATTACATTTTTCATTATTTAGGTAAGATTACATAAAAAATAAAAGTTATTTTGTGGCAAACTCAAAACACTCAAAAATTAGAAGATCTCCGATTTAAATCCATGTAACCTTGATTCCATTCCCTTGTATCCCTTTTGATACAATCTTTAATGACCCATTATGTGCAACTATAATAATCCCTCTCCAGCAATCATGCACCAGCAACAGGGTTTGAATCCTAAACCCTAACCTCTACTACTTGAGCTAAGGACTAACTAGATTAGATGGCAGCACGAGAAAGTTGGGACCAGCCACTAGTGAACACTTAACGTACTGAAACAATAGGTTACAATGCAGGAGTAGCTGTACTGTCTGAAAGTAGGGAGGTGATCATAATGGTCCCTTCTGACCTTAAAGTCTATGAGTCCATGTGTTGAAGCACTTCAAAAAATGTCAGAAGTATTTTTTATATCAGATTTAGGGATATTTTTTTATATCCCTAAATGTAGGGAACGCTGCCACTCTATAATCAAATGCAGAATTAACAAACAATACCTCTGGGCACTAGGGCACACCAGTCTCAGAATACCTGCGACAGAAAGGGACCTTCAAATGGCACTAGGCACTGCTGCAAGTGGATCAAGAACCATCTGTGTAATACCAGTTAAAAGAAAGCTGGCTGAGTCCTCTAACAACAAGAGCAGAGACGGCACATAGTGAGCTTCGGTGTGAAACTCTCTGCAACCCAGAAGCTCTTCCAACTGTTAGTTTCGTTATTTAATGTCTAGAAAACATATGGGAATGTATTTATAGCGGACATTTGCATTTTGCTACCTGGATAAAACTCATGTTTTTGAAAACCAAACTTGTCTTCCTTGGATTGCGCTAGGGTCCAATCTTATTTAATATTTTAATTAATGACCTTGGCACAAAAAGTAGGAGGGTGCTAATGAAATTTGCTAATGACACAAAGTTAGGAGACATCATCAGTACAGAGGAAGATGGAATATTATGCAAGACAGGAATAACAGGTATAGGATGAAATTTAATAGTACAAAGTGCAAGGTCATTCACCTAGGTACTAATAAGAATTTCTGCTATAAACAGGGGGTTTATAAACTGGAAATGACCGAGGTGGTGAAAGAACTGGGTGTATAAGTCAATCACAGGGTGACTATGAGCCACCAATGTGATTCAACCACAAAAAGGGCACATGTGTTTCTAGGCTGTATCAGGAGAAGAATTACCAGTAGACATAGGGAAACCATTGTACGAAGCACTGGTAAGACCACATCTGGAATACTTACAATTCTGGTCACCCAAGTAAAAGGAATTCAAATTAGAATAGGTCCAGAGAAGGGCTACTAGAATGTTCAGGGGAATGGAGAACCTATCTTATAAGGGGAGCCTAAAAACTCTGTTTGCTTAGCCTAGCAAAATGAAGACTGAGAGGTGATGTGACTGATCTATCAATAGAGCAGGGGGTAAACACTAGGGAGGGAAAGAACTGCTTAAACTAAAGAACAACGTTGGCATGTGGGCAAATAAGTACAAACTGGCCATGAAAAAATTTAGGCTGAAAATTAGAAGGTTTCTAACCATCCAAGGACTGAGGTTCTTGAACAGCCTTTTAATAGAAGCAGTGAGGGCCAGAAACCTAACTGGTTTTAAGATGTAGTTTAAGAAATTTATAAAAAGGTATATATGATGTTGTGGGCCTGCAACAAGAGGGGACTGGACACAATGACCCAGGAGTTCCCTTTCAGTTTTATGTCCCAATAACGTCAGTAAATTGGCAAGCAAGATCCATCTGCTGCATTTTGCACTGGCATCTTTTCCAGGAGTCATTGGGAACACTAGTGCACTCTGAAATTCTGAAATCCAGTTCAATCTGCTCTGTATGCTTCTGACACAACTCAGAATCTTTCTTCTTTAGACGTTTGGGTTACAAAGTGTTCATGACACAATTGAAGCAGGTGGATAGAAGCACACTCTTAGGGTAGGTCTATACTTACCCGTCGCGTCGGAGGCGCGGGATCGATGTTCTGGGTTCGATTTATCGCGTCTTGTCAAGACGCGATAAATCGAACCAGGAAGTGCTCCCTCGTCGACGCTGGTAATCCAGCTCGACGAGTGGAGTAGGCGGAGTCGACGGGGGAGCCTGCGCGCCGCGTCTGGACCACAGGTAAGTTCGAACTAAGGTACTT
This sequence comes from Chelydra serpentina, assembly GCA_037349315.1. Classification (NCBI taxonomy): domain Eukaryota; kingdom Metazoa; phylum Chordata; order Testudines; family Chelydridae; genus Chelydra; species Chelydra serpentina. Next base: position 20,840,783 of record JBAIAC010000040.1, read on the forward strand.
CGACTTCAGCTACGTTATTAACGTAGCTGAAGTTGCGTATCTTAGTTCAACAGGGGGGGTTAGTGTAGACCTGGGCTTAGTGCTTAAATAAAATAAGGACTGGATACCCTGTTGTACACACATCAGTCAACACAAGCAAATAAGAGAAGTAAAACTGAATCATAGGTACTTCTAAAGCTCTTACTAATGTAGTTTCCTTGCATTTTCTAAGGACTTGAAGTAAAGAGAAGGGGTTACTTTGACTGGTACATAGGATTCAAATTCTATAGAAACAACCAGTTTATCATCCTCACTACTTGCTGTATATGAACAGCAGGTTCATATACAGCACAGATCATACATCTATTGGATAAGTGGGCTATTGTAACTTCTTTAAGGATAAGTGTATGAGAGAATTTGCCATTGTTACTTGTTCGAACTTGTGAGGTCTATGTTGTGCCTCGAGGTTGCCATGCAATCAAAAAAAGGAAAGTTTTATATGATTCTCAAGTCTTATTTTGCTTACACCCTGCTCTCCTACTGACTGCTCATTCCATGGTACTAGGAGCAAGGTCCCTTCCAAAATATTTCTCTTGACTGCACGAGGATTCTCTAGCAATGCTGAGTTATAGGAATTGCACAACATATAGTTATCCTGTGATAACTGGAGAGAGTAACTGGGTTTATGGCTTGCTATTAAGTATTCAAAATAAATTTAACGGGGTAGCAGAAACTGTGTAAGAATGCTGAATTCTGTGTGACTGTCTAAAAAAATCTACATGGGATTTGTCATTCCAAGCAAGGATTTACATTTGGATAAAGTGAGGTATAGTTCCATTCAAATTACATTGATCAAAACTATACTCAAACTGTTGCTAACAAGAACTGCTCTGGCAATAGCCCATTATATGCAGCCCCGCACAGCTCCAGTGGTGCTCCACTTACCTGGCAGCAGCCTCAAAGTCTGCAACAAGACTCACTGAAGCACAGTAATGCTTCTCAAACATGCACTGCATTTTTAGGAATATGCCAAGAGAATATTAAACAAATCCAGATCTAATGCATCCGAGGGTGCTGAGGGAATTGGCTGATGTGATTGCAGAGCCATTGGCCAATCTCTGAAAACTCGTAGCGATCGGGGGAGGTCCCGGACTACTGGAAAAAGGCAAATATAGTGCCCATCTTTAAAAAAGAAGAACCCAGGGAACTACAGACCGGTCAGCCTCACCTCAGTCCCTGGAAAAAAAAATGGAGCGGGTCCTCAAGGAATCCATTTGAAGCACTTGGAGGAAAGGAAGGTGATCAGAAACAGTCAACATGGATTCACCAAGGGCAAGTCATGCCTGACAAACCTGATTGCCTTCTATAATGAGATAACTGGCTCTGTGGATATGGGAAGAGTGGTGGATGTGATATATCTTGACTTTAGCAAAGCTTTTGATACGGTCTCCCACAGTATTCTAGTTGGCAGCCGGTATCAAGCGGAATGCCCCAGGGGTTGGTCCTGGGGCCGGTTTTGTTCAACATCTTTATTAATAATCTGGATGATGGGATGGATTGCACCCTCAGTAAATTCGCATATAACACTAAGCTGGGGGGAGAGATAGATAAGCTGGAGGGTAGAGATAGTGTCCAGAATGACCTAGACAAATTGGAGGATTGAGCCAAAAGAAATCTGATGAGGTTCAACAAGGACAAGTGTAGAGTCCTGCACTTAGGATGGAAGAATCCCATACACTGCTACAGGCTGGGGACCGACCAACTAAGCAGCAGTTCTGCAGAAAAGGACCTGGGGATTATAGTGGACGAGCAGCTGGATATGAGTCAACAGCATGCCCTTGTTGCCAAGAAGGCTAACTTCATACTGGGCTGCATTATTAGGAGCATTGCCAGCAGATCGAGGGAAGTGAGTATTCCCCTCTATTTGGCACTGGTGAGGCCACATCTGGAGTATTGCATCCAGTTTTGGTCCCCCCACTACAGAAAAGATGTGGACAAATTGGAAAGAGTCCAACGGAGGGCAACGAAAATGATTAGGGGGCTGGGGCACATGACTTACGAGGAGAGGCTAAGGGAACTGGGTTTGTTTAGTCTGCAAAAGAGAAGAGTGAGGAAGGATTTAACAGTAGCCTTCAACTACCTGAAGGGGGGTTCCAAAGAGGATGGAGCTAGGGTGGCTGTTCTCAGTGGTGGCAGATGACAGCACAAGGAGCAAAGGTCTCAAGTTGCAGTGGGGGAGGTCTAGGTTGGATATTAGAAAACACTATTTCACTAGTAGGGTGGTGAAGCACTGGAATGGGTTACCTAGGGAGGTGGTGGAATCTCCTTCCTTAGAGGTTTTTAAGGCCCGGCTTGACAAAGCCCTGGCTGGGAAGATTTAGTTGGGTTTGATCCTGCTTTGAGCAGGGGGTTGGACTAGATGACCTCCTAAGGTCTCTTCCAACCCTAATCTTCTATGATTCTATGAAATCCATTAAACACCTGAGACTTCTGCCCAGAGGTAGCACCACATTCTCTATCACACCAAAGCACTCAGCACCTCCCAAGAACGTGCACTGCATTTTCCATTACCCTAAAGTGCTATGGGTATACCCAACCAGCCAATGCTAAAGTCTCTCACTGACAAGGATATAGGATCACTGCCCAGAACCAGTGCTGAAGTCTCCCATGGTTTCACAGAAGTGCTTTCTCCTTCATTACCCAATGATGGAATTTCATTAATTTACTAAAAAGTGTTATAGACAGTAACATTTGTTTAAGTACACATACAATGCTATTGTGTCCTTGCCCACTCAAAAAAAAGCAGTTATAACATTAAACAGCAGAGGAGATTCTCAGGTGAAATGGGAGAGCTGTACTGAGAAATTAATGAAGGAAGAGCTCAGAGAAGTAACATGAGAGCCCAGTGCAAAATTCATCCCCAACAGGCAAATGACAAACCCAAGTATTCAGAATGCAGAACAAATTACACTTAGAGATTTATTCCAAACCAGAAACGTACCCTATTGTCTGTTATGGAGTTTCTTGCACCTTCCTCTGAAGCATTTAATACTGACAAACTGTCAGAGACATGGCTATGTTCCCACTCTAACCCCTCACCAGTGATCACCCCTCCCAAGTTTTTTTTTTTAAGAAAGAAAAAGACTGCAACCCAACGTTACCCTCCCTGTTTCAGTCTTTGGGTCTCCATCTCTTCAGAAGACTGGGGCTATTGTTTTGCATTGCCATGCAAGCGCAACAGGCTTGATTCCTGATCTCTTGCATTCTGGTTTAACAAGTATGAGATGGTTGGCAAGGAAGTGTGTGTCAATTCATGGGCCTAAGGGTTAATACTGTGTCCTACCAGGCTGGAGATATGGCTTTGATTCCTAGTCCAGATGCCCCACGCTGGGGCCAGCAGAAGAACTTTTATGTTTATGATTGAAATACAATGTTAATTTGTCAGATGTAAAGTGCTTATTGTTAAACACGTTCCCATTTTGTATCTCTGTCTTAAAGTTCAGTTTCTATTGTCAAGCTGCCTTATTGTCTCTGCCACTAGGTTTCACCCTCACAGTCCGTTGTCACAATTAGGTCTCTTTCAGCAAAAGGCACCACAAGCAGAAGGCAAAGAAATGCCTGAACTGTAATTCAGAATTTATTTTTCTAACTACTTATACAGTTCAATGAAACCCAATGCCACCAAACAACCTGGGCACACCTACTGAACAAGCTAGAATGAAACATCCATACCACACTTAGAAGAAAAACGGGGGTCTGTATATACCTAGTAGGTGTAACAGACCTATTCTCAATACAGTCCATGCCCAAGGCATCAACAAGTTCTCTGAACCAGCTGATAACCTCAGCAGGAAAAGGGTCACAAAACTGAATTAACGTATATTCTACGTTTGATGAACTCAGAATACCTTTTGCACCTTTTGAAAAAGTCTAAATCCAGGAACACTGGAGGCAGGTTAAATGATTTCTGCTACTGTTTCTTAATTGATCGTTTAACTGATATAAAAGGTTGTTTATACATCCCTAGAATCCTGATTAATCTCACTGCCATCCCTCTTTTCCCCATGCCTGCTCCCATTCAATAAACTTTAAATATACTCATGTAAATTCTTCCTGCTGTGTCCAGTGAAATTTTAAATTTCCCTACTCACAAATAGCACAGCATGTGATCAATAATGATTCTATTCTTATCAAGTTGATACTTTGTTGGGTCTGTAGGGCTGCAGCAACTGCCTCCTGGAACAAATGGTGATTTAAAAGAAGGCTTTCTACTGAAATGCATGCAATCCATATTTGAATACGGAACAAGACCAAGAAGCAAAGCAGACAGCTGCTGTACCTTTAAAGAGAGGCAATCTTATTGTGGAAATAATAATAAAAAAAAATTCAAAGAAAGTGTGAACAATAGCCCAACTCCTATGTCATTTCAAGGGGGAAGTTGCTATCTTTTCCCAAACAGAATTTGAAGGGGAAAAAAATTACACACACACACTGGCAGGAAGACATTTAGAAACAAATTCAAAGATATAAAATAAATTAAAAGAATGAGCCATATTACTGGCATGTAATCCTGTTTGAGTGCATGCAACAGTAACCTATCTTGAGGAGAAAAAAAACAAAGAAAAAGAAAGAAAACTGAATACATCACTAAAGGACAGGATAACACAGCCTGTGGAATTCTTTAGCCAGCTGGAAGACGACACAGGCAATTGTACAAAAACAAGTGAAACTACAAAACAGAGGAAAATTGCTTTTACTTATCAGCATTTCAGAAACACAGGAAGTTGAAAAAAGGAACCTACTGGGGAAGAAAAACTAAGTGGGATAGTGAAGGGATAACAAAAGGAGAATAATCAGAGATACCGGGGGAAGACAAACTGCATTAATTAATTTCCTCTAAGAAATGCGACTGGATGCACAGAGAGATGAATAGTCTCATTTGCTGAGAGCCCCGAGTGGCGAAGTCAAACAAATAACTCTGTAATACTTCATTAGTGCTTCATCAAGTTTAACCATTTACAGGGTGCTTAGAAAAACATCATATCAAATATTAATACATTCAGAATTATAAACCATCTACTTTCCAGGTTTACATTTCAATGTGACCTTCTAATGAAAAACTATCAGACAGTAAGAAGGGAGGGGCCCAAATGGAAATTATACAAAAATCAGGAGCAAGCAGAGACTCATCAATATGTAAGTCCAGGCATCTCGTGATGATGTATTCATTAACCACTATCTTGTTATAGTCAGGAATATGACTATATTCTGGACCAGCGTTTCCCAAACTTGGGACGCCACTTCCCGCAGTCCCCATTGGCCGGGACAGCGAACCGCAGCCAGGGGGAGCCGCGATCGGCCGAACCTGCGGACGCGGCAGATAAACAAACCGGCCGGGCGCGCCAGGGGCTCTCCCTGAACAAGCGGCGTCCCAAGTTTGGGAAACACTGGTCTAGACAATACCCTTAGATTAGAACCACAGAAATAAGAGGTCAGAGAGACATGTTATATCACCAACACCATTTCCTTGGGGCTAGACCAGGACTGATCCCTATTGCTCATTCACTATAGTTTTGTCTGATCAAGTTCAAAAGTCCCAAGGAATGGGGCTTTGTTGTGATAACTGATCCTACAAATTTATTCTAACTGTAAGCTCAATTGTAACAAGTATATGAAAGTTCATAAGATGTTACAAGAACCTATAACAACAAATGGTGATGGAAAGTAGGTCAGTAATCCATGTTATAAACAAGTGCAAGAGAACAAGACAGAAACTAAGTTAGTCCAAACAAAAAAAGGCCATGCTGATATAACTCAAGGACTATGTTGAAATGAATCTTGGTAAAAGCAGATGATTTGGAACCGGAAATTAAAGAACCAAAACTAGTCCTCCCACCATTCCCTTTGTGAAAGAGACTTGGAGGGTGGTTAGAGAAGAACAGGTGGAAGCAACTGGAGCAAACTCTGCCATGATGGCTAACACCCTCACCATCTCCTGGGACTCCAGGCCTCCATCATCCTAATCCTGAGAGATGTCCTGACCAGACAGGGCCAGAGAGAGGGACCCAGATCACATCACCGCTGCTACCAGCTCCAGCTGAATCCCAACACATCCAGGATGAAATGGAATCAGACTAACAGTAGCAGCAGCAGCTCCAGCCCATCTCAACTAATTTATTTTCCCTCAGAAGGACAGTTATTACCATTTTGATACTTAAACTGTTTTTCCTTCTTTTCTGTATCTTCAATAAAAGGTATAAAGAACTTTCAATGCTGTGTTTGCCATGATACTAAGCAGGCAGAGGACTCTGTATACCAAACCCTGGACCTTGTTTAACACGGTTTAATATTGGCCAGTGACTCGGGTAACACCCTTTGGCTCATATATTCCATTCCAATAATATAATTCTCAACAGGTCGCACGTGAGACTGTTACACAGCCCAACAGATCTCAAGGCCAGGAAGATTTTCCTAATTTTCAGCATACATGTTCCTTTCTCTAAACCTTTTCCTAGTTATACCTCTGTGATGGGGTTCCTGGGATGCAACCTGGACAGTGGGAACCCTGAGCCCTTCAAACCCACCAACCTAGGCTGCCTCTCACCCTGTGATGCTGATGTCAAGCTACAAACCTCTGATAGGGACTACAGTTATACAAACATCCACACCCAACTGTGTTACATGAATAATTTCCCAGCCACTCATGAACCATCAACATGGAGGGTCCAGCCAATTCCCCCCAGCTCCCCAACTTTGCACCCCAGAGCTGTACCGCCTGGCAATGGTCAGAAGTCTGGCCAGTGTATGTTCATTAAGTAGTTCGCCACCCCCTCAATCCCAGCTTCACAACACAACACATATAGAAATGTTTCATAACTCCACATACAATCACAGCTAAGGCTCCGTGTTTGTCATGGAATCCGTGACTTCTGTAGCAACTGGTGTGCCTGACTGTGGGGGACCGCCTGAGCAGCTCAGGCAGCCCCTGGGCAAGTCGCACCAGCTGCTGCTGGGGCAGTCTCGCCCCGCCCCCCCCGCCCCCCCCGCAAGTAGCAGGAGTTTGGGTGGGGGGGCTCAGGGCGGGCTCTCCGGAAGGGAGACCGGAACTCCCCTCCTTCAGCACCTAGCTCCACGTGCTGCCTCTGCCACAGGCACCACCCCCGCAGCTCCTATTGGCCACGGTTCCCAACCAATGAGAGCTGCATAACTGGGGCTTGGGGCGGAGCAGAGGCAGCACATGCAGCTCCGCAGCCGGGTAGGGAGCCTGCCCCATCCCCACCAATGCCCCCCACCCGAACACCCACAGCACCCCCCGGGCCACCCCCCCAGCACTCACGGTGCCTCCCCCCAGGCTCTGCCCCCCCCCCCAGTTTTAGTCAGGGGTATATAGTAAAAGTCATGGAGAGATCATGGACAGATCACGGGCCGTGAATTTTTGTTTACTGCCCGTGACTTTTACTAAAAATACCTGTGACTAAAACATAGCCTTAATCATAGCACATACAATCCAACAGGATATTAATGTTCAACAGATCAAGACTTTTAAAATGATACCTCACAACGCATAATTTGTACGAAACATATAATTATAAGACAGATGTGAATACAGAGGTTCCAGGGTGCTACTTTCAGGTAGTCACTGTCACAACCTCCATGTACCAAACTAATCCATGGTGGAAGATATTTCACGGGGACCCTTTAAGTACTTGCCGACTCTTACATCTCCATCCCATCCATTGCTCACTGAGCCAAGCCATAAATTATTTCTTTCAAGCTTTCCTTGTGAGACAATCCCTTCAGCCTCCTGATAATTTTTGTTGCTCTCCTCTGAACTTCCTATAATTTGCCAATATATTACTGGTATATGGTGCCCAGAACTGGACACAGCATTCCAGGTGCAGAACAATTATCTATATGATCTATTAAGCAAATTATCTACTTATTTTACATCTCTAATTTCTATTGTTCTGAATGGCAAGATTCCAACAAGTTTTTCAGGGTGTCTTTTCTTCTTTAATTGTGTCAATAATCAATAAAAACTGCAACAAAAGTCACAGGGCATCAGAATTTGGAAACTAATTTTAGTGCTAATTGGGATATTTGTTTGTAGGCCAGAATGTTCAGAATTGCCAGTATGCAGTTCTTACTCAGTCATTGCTAACAGCAGCAATATACTGAAACCAGACATCTACTTTACTGCTAGGGGGCAGAAAACAGTCTCTAGGTAGCTAACACAAGTGGCACTCATTGACTTTGGCTACTTCAGTATTGTAGGACTAAAGTTTTAATTCTTTTCTTTTACCCCAATACCTTGAAGAATCAAAATAAATCTTCTCTCCACACAAATCCAGCACTTCTGTCAAGTACAGTAAGTGTTAGGCCAAATCATGGCCCTTGTACTATAGTTGTGCATCTTAATGAAGAATCCAGCTGGATAGAAAAGTCTCAGAGAAGCCATGACAAAAACAAATACAAGAAATGGATCCCACAGATCTGGTCTTAGTTCTCATAATCTGGAGAAATCTATGGGATATTCACACTAACACTTGTTGAAGGATGCCTGGAACAAACAGGGCATCAGCAGAGGAAAAGTTTTTTTAAGCAAGGTTTCTCTTAAATTGTCCTGTTCATGTAATCTTTGAATTGCAATTTTTTCTACTGTTATGCAAAGGTCACAGGTTTGTTTGCTTCTTCACCAATTGTAGGTCACGGGCATGTGATATAGAGTTTCTATATATTATAAAGCATGCAAAGAAATACAGTTCTCTCCTTTCTGCTATTACATGTTAATTAATTAGCACAAAATAAGTGTCTCTGAACCCATGACAGCTTGGCATAGCTCAATACACCAATAGCAAATTTCTAAAAAATAATCATTCAAATCCTCTTCATCAGTCTTTTAAACCCAGCTGTGAAGGTTTACAAAAAGCAACCCAAGTGCAGTAAGGATGGATAAATGACAACTCTCTCCAGAAAAGAAGGTAATTTCCAGCAATACCAAAATCACTGTATTGGATGAAAACAAGAATTTTTCAGAGAAGCAAATCTTCCTTTCACTTGCATCACTGCTGCTCGCCCACGGAGACAGCCATTTCAGTTCTTACCTATGTTCTCTTTTGCTGATTAGTTAGGGAAGTTTCAGCCAACACAAATATATGCCTGTTTTAAAAGGTGGGCACTCTTCCCTGAGATAGTCCATCTGAAAAAGGCCTACAAACACAAACTAAAATACAATCCAAACTTTTAAAAAGTGGCTCTTTGGAAGCTCACAAAGGGTCCCCTGCAACACAAAATGAGGGAGGGAGGTGCACATATTTGCAGCTCAGTCTGCATATTAAGCTTCACCTAATGCTTCAAGCCACAGGTGTACATACATGTTCAAACTTTTCTGAATAAATCTTAGATTTCATAACTCTCTCTCACTCTGAAAAGGCTACACAATAAAACTGTTCTATTGCAAAAGATCTGTTTTCTCTATTCAAAATTTTTCTTCCACACTGTGGAAACACAAGCATATTACAACATCTATCCTGTTCCTGAGCCCTTGAGGTATTCAACAAAGGATAATATAACAGTCAGGAACAGCACTTATAATTCTCAAAGGAGTCTTCTCTTACTGATTTACAATGATAGACAGTTCCACTGCTGAACTTTTTATAAGAAAGTGGAGGAGGAATGTGGTTTGTGTCTGTTTGCATATTCAGACGGGAATATATGAATAAGATATGTGACACAATTCATCTGTATTCGGTATCATCTTTTCCCCAAACCACAGCATGTTGAAGCTATACAGCAGTCCTGTTTTCTGCTACAGCATTACAGGAAGGCATGGGAGCAAAGAATAAATTGAATCTCTGTACAATGACAAAGCACCTAGGGATGCTCAGCCAATGAGATCCTTTGACAGACTATTTAAATAAATTTTCTCCAGAAAGAGATGTTGCCTCTAGCACAGAACAATTCCCTCATTATTCCATTGTCTGTCGGGGAGAACACTGGGATTACCACTACCATATCTGAACTTACCTTATTTTAAAATAGGACACAATACTAAGGGTACGTCTACACTACTGTAAAAAAATAGGTATGTTCTTTAACTTGGGTTAGGTAATCCACATTAGCTATCTCAGGTAAAAAGAACAGTGACGATATGGCAACTCAGCGTTATCTCAGGTTAGCAGCATACGTTCAACACCAAACTCCCCTATAGATTTTAATATGTGCTGCTAACCTGCAGTTAAAAGCCAAGTTGCCATGTCTTCACTGCTATTTTAATCTGAGTTTGCTAACCTGACACCAAGTCTACACTACACGCTTACTTCGGTATAACTACGTTGCTCAGGGGTGTAAAAAATCCACACCCCTGAGCAAAATATATCTACTGACCTTAACCCCCTGCGTAGACAGTGCTATGCTGGCGGCAGAGGCTTTCCCGCCGACATAGCTACCACTTCTCATGGAGGTGGAGTTATTAAGTCAACAGGAGAGCATTCAAGTTATTGGAATGTATTGGAAACAATTTTTTTTTAATTTTAGAAGGCGGAGAAAGCTACTAGGGGAGAGGGTGTTCCAGATTTGATTTTGACAAATAGGGAGGAACTGCTTGAGAATCTGAAAGTGATCATGAAATGATAGAGTTCATGACTCTAAGGAATGGTAGAAGGGAAAACAGCACCATAAAGAAAGGATTTCAAGAAGGCAGACTTTAGCAACCCAGGGAGTTGGTAGGTAAGATCCCATGGGATGCAAGTAAAAGTAGACAAACTGTTTGAGAGATTTGGTAGTTTTTCAAAGAGACATTATTAAGGGCACAAGAGCAAACTATCCTAATGCATAGGAAAGAGAGGAAGTATGGCAAGAGACCATCCTGGCTTAACCAGGAGATCTTCAATGACCTGAAACTCAAAAAAGAGTCCTTCAAAAAGTGGAAACTACATCAAACTACAAAGGATAACAACATAAGAAAGGCCGTACTGGGTCAGACCAAAGGTCCATCCAGCCCAGTATCCTGTCCACCGACAGTGGCCAATGCCAGGTGACCCGGAGTGAGTGGACCTAACAGGTAATGATCAAGTGATCTCTCTCCTGCCATCCATCACTCCCCTCTGACAAACAGAGGCTAAGGACACCATTTCTTACCCATTCTGGCTAATAGCCATTAATGGACTTAACCTCCATGAATTTATCCAGTTCTCTTTTAAACCCTGTTATAGTCCTAGCCTTCACAGCCTCCTCAGGCAAGGAGTTCCACAGGTTGACTGTGCGCTGTGTGAAGAAGAACTTCCTTTTATTTGTTTTAAACCTGCTGCCCACTAATTTCATTGGGTGGCCCCTAGTTCTTTTATTATGAGAACAAGTAAATAACTTTTCCTTATTCACTTCCTCCATACCACTCATAATTTTATATACCTCTATCATATCCCCTCTTAGTCTCCTCTTTTCCAAGCTAAAAAGTCCTAGCCTCTTTAATCTCTCCTCATATGGGACCCGTTCCAGACCCCTAATCATTTTAGTTGCCCTTCTCTGAACCTTTTCTAATGCCAGTATATCCTTTTTGAGATGAGGAGACCACAATTGTACGCAGTATTCAAGATGTGGGCGCACTATGGATTTGTATAGGGGCAGTAAGATATTCTCTGTCTTATTCTCTATCCCTTTTTTAATGATCCCTAACATCCTGTTTGCTTTTTGACTGCCGCTGCACACTGCATGGACGTCTTTAGAGAACTATCCACGATGACTCCAAGATCTTTTTCCTGATTAGTTGTAGCTAAATTAGCCCCCATCATATTGTATGTATAGTTGGGGTTATTTTTTCCAATGTGCATTACTTTACATTTATCCACATTAAATTTCATTTGCCATTTTATTGCCCAATCATTTAGTTTTGTGAGATCTTTTTGTAGTTCTTCACAGTCTGCTTTGGTCTTAACTATCTTGAGCAGCTTGGTATCATCTGCAAACTTTGCCACCTCACTGTTTACCCCTTCTTCCAAATCATTTATGAATAAGTTGAATAGGATTGGTCCTAGGACTGACCCTTGGGGAACACCACTAGTTACCCCTCTCCATTGTGAAAATTTACCATTTATTCCTACCCTTTGTTCCCTGTTTTTTAACCAGGTCTCAAGCCATGAAAGGATCTTCCCTCTTATCCCACGGCAACTTAATTTACGCAAGAGCCTTTGGCGAGGGACTTTGTCAAAGGCTTTCTGGAAATCTAAGTACACTATGTCTACTGGATCGCCCTTGTCCACATGTTTGTTGACCCCTTCAAAGAACTCTAATAGATTAGTAAGACATGATTTCCCTTTACAGAAACCATGTTGACTTTTGCTCAACAATTTATGTTCTTCTATGTGCCTGACAATTTTATTCTTTACTATTGTTTCAACTAATTTTACCGGTACGAATGTTAGACTTACCGGTCTGTAATTGCCGGGATCACCTCTAGAGCCCTTTTTAAATATTGGCGTTACATTAGCTATCTTCCAGTCATTGGGTACAGAAGCCGATTTAAAAGACAGGTTACAAACCCTAGTTAATAGTTCCGCAATTTCACATTTGAGTTCTTTCAGAACTCTTGGGTGAATGCCATCTGGTCCCGGTGACTTGTTACAGTTAAGTTTATCAATTAGTTCCAAAACCTCCTCTACTGACACTTCAATCTGTGACAATTCCTCAGATTTGTTACCTACAAAAGTCAGCTCAGGTTGGGGAATCTCCCCAACGTCCTCAGCCGTGAAGACCGAAGCAAAGAATTCGTTTAGTTTCTCCGCAATGACTTTATCATCTTTAAGTGCTCCTTTTGTATCTCTATCGTCCAGGGGCCCCACTGGTTGTTTAGCAGGCTTCCTGCTTCTGACGTATTTAAAAAATGTTTTGTTATTAGCTTTTGAGTTTTTGGCTAGCTGTTCTTCAAACTCCATTTTGGCTTTTCTTATTACATTTTTACACTTAATTTGGCAGCGTTTATGCTCTTCTCTAGTTACCTCACTAGGATTTGACTTCCACTTTTTAAAAGATGCCTATTTATCTTTCACTGCTTCTTTTACATGGTTGTTAAGCCACGGTGGCTCTTTTGTAGTTCTTTGACTTTGTTTTTTAATTTGGGGCATACATTTAAGTTGGGCCTCTATTATGGTGTCTTTGAAGAGTGTCCATGCAGCTTGCAGGGATTTCACTTTAGTCACTTTACCTTTTAATTTCTGCTTAACTAACCCCCTCATTTTTGCATAGTTGCCCTTTTTGAAATTAAATGCCACTGTGTTGGGCTGTTGATGTGTTCTTAGCACCACAGGAATGTTAAATGTTATTATATTATGGTCACTATTTCCAAGCGGTCCTGTTATAGTTATCTCTTGGACCAGATCCTGCGCTCCACTCAGGACTAAATCAAGTATTGACTCTCCCCTTGTGGGTTCCTGTACCAGCTGCTCCAAGAAGCAGTCATTTAAAGTATCGAGGAATTTTGTCTCCGCATTATGTCCTGAGGTGACATGTACCCAGTCAATATTGGGATAATTGAAATCTCCCACTATTATTGAGTTCTTTATTTTGATAGCCTCTCTAATCTCCCTTAGCATTTCATCATCACTATCACTGTCCTGATCAGGTGGTCGATAATAGATCCCTATTGTTATGTTCTTATTAGAGCATGGAATTACTATCCATAGAGATTCTATGGAACATGTGGATTCATTTAAGATTTTTACTTCATTTGAGTCTACATTTTCTTTCACATATAGTGCCACTCCCCCCCCCCCCCCCGCCCCCCATATAGGATGAATATAAACAAATAACAAATATGTAGGGACAAAATTAGAGAGTCCAAGGCCCAAAACAACCAGGGACAGTGTAGGCCTGTTACTCAGTGAGGTGGGGGAAACAATAATGAAACACATGAAAATGGCAAAATGTTAAACGACTTTTTTGTTTTAGTTTTCACCAAAAAGTTTAGTAGCACTTGGTCCAAATTTCTTGTTCAAGGTGTAGTGAAAGTCCAGACTCCAGTGAAAATGAAGTAGGATCAGAAGCTAAAATAGGGAAAGAACAAGTTAAAAATTAGACAAGTTAGAGGTCTTCAAGTCAGCATGGCCTGATGAAATACATCCTAGAATATTCAAGGAGCTGACTGAGGAGATATTAGAGCCATTAGTCAGGAGAGATTCCAGAGGACTGGAAAAGGGAAAATATAGTACTCATCTGTAAAAAGGGAAATAAGGACAACCCAGGGAATTACAGACCAGTCATCTTAACTTCTGTACCTGGAAAGACAATGGAGCAAATAATTAAGCAATCAATTTGCAGACACCTAGAAGATAATAAGGTGATAAGTAACAGTCAGCATGGATTTGTCAAGAACAAATCATGTCAAACCAACCTAATAGCTTTCTTTGACAGGGTAACAAGCCTTGTGGATGGGAGGGAAGTGGTAGATGTGGTATATCTTGATTTTAGTATGGCTTTTGATACTGTCTCACATGACTTTCTCAGAAACAAACTAGGGAAATACAACCTAGATGGAGCTACTGTAAGTGCATAACTGGTTGGAAAACCGTTCCCAAAGAATAGTTATCAGTGGTTCACAGTCATGCTGGAAGGGCATAATGAATGGGATTGCACGGGGATCAGTTTTGGGTCCGGTTCTGTTCAATATCTTCATCAATGATTTAGATAACGGCCTAGAGAGTACACTTATAAAGTTTGCAGGTGATACCAAGCTGAGAGAGGTTGCAAGTTCTTTGGAGGATAGGATTATAATTCAAAATGATTGGGAGAAACTGGAAAAATGGTCTGAAGTAAATAGGAAGAAATTCAATACAGACAAATGCAAAGTATTCCATTTAGGAAGGAACAATCAGTTACACACATACAGAATGAGAAATGACTGCCTAGGAAGGAGTACTCAAAAAGGGATCTGTGGGTCATAATGGATCACAAGCTAAATATGAGTCAACAGCAATGTTCCCGCTAATTTTTGACAGGCCGTGTGCGCAAAAAAAATTATTCTATGCAAATTGTTGTGCTTCTGTGCAAATTTTTGTGTGTGCAGTGTTTCGCCGTGTGCGCAGGGTTTAGGATCTGTGTGCATGCACACATGCGCACAGCTTAGAGGGAACAGTGGTCAACAGTATAACACAGTTGCAAAAACACCCAAACATCATTCTGGGATGTATTAGAAGCAGTGTAGTAAGCAAGACACGCGAAGTAATTCTTCCACTCTACTCCACGCTGATTAGGCCTCAACTGAAGTATTGTTCCAGTTCTGGGTGCTAGATTTCAGAAAAGATGTGGGCAAACTGGAGAAAGTGCAGAGAATAGCAACAAAAAATATTTAAAGGTCTAGAAAACAGGACCTGTGAGGGAAGATCTAAACAAACCCAGTTTTTTCATTTAGAGAAGAGATGACTGAGGGGACATAATAATTTTCAAGTACATAAAAGGTTGTTATGACGAGGAGGGAGAAAAAATGTTCTCGTTAACCTCTAAGGAGAAGACAAAAAGCAATGGGCTTAAATTGCAGCCAGAATGGTTTAGGTTGGACATTAGGAAAAAACTTCCTAACTGTCAGAGTAGCTAAGCCCTGAAATAAATTGCCTAGGGAGATTGTAGAAGTTCCAACACCAGAGATTTTTAAGAGCAGGTTAGACAAACACCTGTCAGGAATGGTCTAGATCATGGGTAGTCAATTTTTTGTCAAGATCCAAATTTCTTGATCAAGGTATAGTGAAGGTCCAGACTCCAGAGAAAATAATAAAAAATAATAACAATAATGATAATAAGTAAGGCTCCATATTTGTAACAGATTCCTCCGTGACTTCTGCAGCGGCTAGTGTGCCTGGCTGGGGGGCCACCTGAGCAGCTCAGGCAGCCCCCGGGCCAGCTGCACCGGATACTGCTGGGGCAGTCTTTTCCACCCACCCCCACAACAACAGGAGTTTGGGTGTGGGGGGGGGCTTGGGGCTGGGGTGCAGGGCAGTGCTTACCTAGGGCGAGCTCCCCGTAAGGGAGACAGGAACTCCCCTCCTTCAGCTCCTAGCTCCACGTGTTGCCTCTGCCAGCAGACACCTCCCCCACAGCTCCTATTGGCCGTGGTTCCCAGCCAATGGGAGCTGCAGAACCAGGGCTTGGGGCAGACTGGAGGCAGCACATGGAGCTCACAAGCCAGGTAGGGAGCCTGCCCCTCCCCGCCAACCCTCCCCGCCCCCGATCACCTGCAGCCCCCATTGTGTCCCTCCAAGCTGCCCCTCCTCCCCTGAGCAGCCCCCACTCCCACCCCAAGTTTTAGTCAGGGGTCTATAGTAAAAGTCACAGACAGATCATGGGCCATGAATTTTTGTTTACTCCCCGTGACTATTACTAAAAATACCCATGACTAAAACATAGCCTTAATAATAAGTAAATAAAAAGATTCTGGGGTCCGTTCAAGAGCATATGGCAGTCCGGATTTGTCCCACAGACCACCTATTGACTACCCCTGGTCTAGATAATATTTAGCCCTGCCTTGAGTGCAGGGGACTAAACTAGAAGACCTCTCAAGGTCCCTTCCAAACCTAGGATTCTATGATTCAGTAGTCTCAGAATCACCTTTCACTTAATCTGGCAAAAGACACATACTACATTTCACTTGAACTCAACTGGTTGCATCAAGACCTGTAACAGGTATGAATCAGAGAGGCTGCCCTCTACTACCCAATATCTACACTCCCAGAACTTTCAATAGTAATAATGATTGAGGGTTTCACACATCTTCCACAAGCTTGGCTCGGAGTCAGAGATTTGCTAATCAATACTAAATGCTGCCTTCATTGACCATTCCATCAAATGAAAGTGGTCAGAGCAAAATGGTCCGGAAAACAAGGCATTAGTCCTGTGAGCCACTGCCTGGTATTGGATGCCGGACAAATAGTTTGACTGTTTCATTAGGTTTGGGTTTATGCTTTGACACTTACAACCATGCTCAAGGTCTTTGATCAAAGTTAGTCTCAGTTGAACTTGATTTAAAATGTACAGACCCATATGTGATTACATCTCAAAACCCACTTTAAAACTGCTGCTTAGAATGTTGCCTTGAAACATAAAACTGTGAAAGAACTTAAGGAAAATTAGGCCAGTGGTAGGAGCTATCTTTGAGCAGCACAAAGGATTTCAATATAAAAATATTGGAGGACATCATATCTGGAATATTTCACATCCTATGTTCAGGTATCTGATGCTGAACAAACATGAAACTTAGGGAGGTGTCTAACAAGTTTATGGGTGGTGAATCAGAAACGGCTGATGCAGCTGCTTCCCTTCAGAGTAGACAGGAAAAAGGCTATTTTCATATTTACTTGCCTTTAACTGTTTTCAACTGTTCTCAGAAATGTGAGAAAACATAATTCCCCCCAAATCCTTTTACCTACTCATTGTGAATGCAATAAATATAAATCTAACCCCATTAAGTTTTGAAAATGTACTAAAACGTTTCCCAAGTCTCTGCAATTCTAATGTATTAACAACTCAAATGCTGCTGGCCTACATATATTCTGCAGTGATGAACGGATCCTAGTCTACATTTTCCAAGTGGAATGGAATGGAATATTTATTTTTTTTAATGTATTTGTTGTTGATGTAATTTACCAAAAGGTCCTTGAAAACTTGCCCAATCTCAGTCTTATAAAGCTGTGGGTATGTGATGGAGCAGAAACCTCTGCTTGTCCTTATTCAGCAGGCTGGTCTACTTGTTGTCTGCTAACGCTAAGGGAATCAATCCTATGCACATGACCCTGCTGTTGGCTAACAAAAACAAACACATAAAAAAAACCCCAAAAGATAAATCCTTCTCCTGGATGGAAAAATGTATAGAACAAACCATTAAGGGAATGGAATGAAAACAGGAGTGGGATTTATTTTTAATACTCTTTTGTTTCCTCAGGACACAATAGGCAACAATGATCGCGAACCTCTACATTGATATTTTAATACGACAACCTACTTCTTCCAGTGCTTCCTAAGTTAGATACAGGTTATAGGAAGAGTATCAAATTGTATTACAATATCTGAAACTGCTAAGAATTGTTTATTGCAACATCGCCTCTTTGGACTGCTGGATTTAAAGATTTGTCTTTAAAAAAAAAAAACTTTCAGAGATTTTTAGCTCTGCTATTACAAATCAAGGCTCTCTTATCCTCTACCCAATAAACTGCAGGCTCTCCTCTCCAAGTCCTCTACCCTAGTGAATTCTAAACATGTGGAGTTTCACTAATAGAGATTTTATTTTTCATTTTCAGCCGAGGCCCAACTGGCTCCATCTTTTTGAAATGAAGTCTTACTGCCAATGACTCACATGTGCTCACTGCTTCAAGATGAATAATACTTTTGTTTGAAAGGAGTAATTATTTTTTAAATGGTCAATCTAATCTCCACAGTTTCAGAGCCTAGAGCAAACCTACTCGGGACTCTAATACCGCGTTGACAAGTTCCACTTGCATTGGCAAACAAGATCACAACAGGTGAGTGCCCACTTACATAACACACCATCCCAGGTTCGAAAAACCCCTTTCAATTTCCAAATTATATATTTTTTTAATGATCCAAATTCACAATAGGCTAGGATGTATGACATCCCTTCACAAACCGCATTGGACAGTCCAGCAACATCCAAAGCTATCCAGGGAACTCAGAAAGGGGAGTGAAATGTCCTGTAAATCACCACCACAAGGTGCCTGGGTATTGAAGGAGTGTCAGCAGAAAGGGGTATTTTATACTGTTACCATGACCTGCAATCCATAGATTAAGGTGGGGAGAGAGGGATGATTAACCCATAACTTTCCTTTTCTCAATATATGCAGGTTTAGGTGAGATTGCTTACATTACTTGAAAGTATCTTTTTATAATTTAGTTACCTTACAAATAGGATTAGGTATATCTAAATATCACACACAGTGCATATCACAACACAGCTAAGAACAGAACTGTATATTGTGACTGAAAGTCACCAACAGGCATTCATAAAACACTTCATATCTGTGAAGAAGAGCAATTCTGCAAAAAAGAAATAACCCCTTGATTCAACCACTTCCCAAGGGTTTATTATGGAAGATGGACCCCATCTCAAAGTTGTGTAAGTAGCTTGCTATAGGTGGAAGTGTTCCCAACAAGCTCATAGAGCTACCTGAAAGGGAAACTTGGTGTTAACTTTCCAAATACCATCTAACTGATCTGCTCATGTGTGTAGTGATTTAGCCCTAAGATCTGTAGGGGAGACTGATGAAAGTATAACAGAGTCCTATTCCAAAGCAGTGTTATTAATGCTCAAGGATTTTTCTCAAATTATTTGTTTCTCTAACAAACAGAGTCTTAATTGATAAATAAAGCCATGGAACACAATCAGAGGAACACTGGAATCACCATATCAAATCAGACAAATTGTTCACTTAGTCCAGAATCATTTCTCCTGCCACACCCTACAAGACCAGTTTAGCCTCTCTGCCACAATGGATTAAGCTAATGGCCCGTGCAGTCTGGTAACCTACCTCCTGCATTACAGATCAAACAATGGTCTGTAGCCTACTTTACTACCCTGTCTCCAGCGGCTTAGCATATAATGCTTCAAAGGAAGGAGAAAAAACAAATACACATGGCAAATCGTGTAATCCTGCATATGGAAGAAAAAAATCCGTCCTGAGCCCACTGGTGATTGCTTTATGCCTTAAAATAGAAGGACTGAGAGCGTTCGTAATTTTTATCTTAGTTAGCACAATTGCAGATGATAACCTAAGTGGCTGCTATTTCTTTATTAAAATCATACTAAGCTACTTACCTCTTTTGTTCTCTGATTTCACAAACCATCATCCCATTTTATGCTCTAGTTGTGGTCTCTCCAGATTCCCAGAAACATCATCAGGTTCTGATTATTAATTATTATTTGTACTGCAGAAGTGCATGGAGGCCCACTGTGCTACCTAGTGTTCAAACACAGAGCAAAAAGATGGCTCTTACACCAAAGAGATTAAGTATAAGACAAGAGACAACAGGTGGATACAATTAACAGAGGAGGAAGCACAAGGTAACAATGATGACAATTATTAACAGCATGATAAGCAGTAGTCACAGCTCCCCATGTGCCTAACCTGTGTTAGTTTTTTTTCTACAGGTATTACATCTGAGGAGAGATTTAAGGGGGATTGAAGGAAGCCAGTGAGGTTGCTTTACACAGATGCTTGGTGGAGAGAGGAGAAGAGAGAGAACTGGGTCCATGCACAGGGGGTGGCACAAAGGTGTCTGCTGGAAAGCTCTAAAGGGGCAGTTTTCTTTTAGGTTGCCATTATGAGAGTATGGCTTAATCATACTTCAAAAGACACCAGCATGGGGTTTTAGCTGTGTGACTAAACTGGAGAGGAGGGGGGTGAATCAACAGGAATAAACAGCATTAATCTGCAAGAATTTTTCAGCAGCAGCAATTCATCAGTGAACATCAAAAACAAATTACAATAAGCAAAAACATATATAACTAAAAGACCCCCCAGCCTGGAGTTCACCCAACCCCTTAACAGCTGGGTAGGGAAGTCTTGCGTTTCCACAGGCATTCTTCTTCTGCTTCCAGCAGCCCTTTCCCCTGAGAGCCTGTGCAAGGGGAGGGGGAACGTGAAACTGGATTTAACCCCTTGCATGAGAGATACCAGATGGACATGCACACTGCCAAACACTCCTACAGACCTGGAAGACTTTGAAAATTCAGGACAGGAATTGTATTTTCACCCACATGTAAAGAGATTAGTAAACTCACATTTGCTCTTATTCCACACGGAGTACTATGGAATAAGACATTCATACAACCTCTGCAATCAGGCAGTTTTGCAATGGGACCAGACAGTCCACCTCTGTACATTAGTAACTGGAACAATGGCTGGCACCAGAAGCCTCTGCTGTGATAATTTTGTGACCCATTTATATTAGGAGAGGAAAAGAGAAAATGTGGCAAACAGACAGAATGGATTCATACGCCTCCCGCCTGCTGTAAATCATTCAATAAAAAGCTCCAGTTATGTTTTTATGGACAAAATTAGTTTTTTTCCCTCAGATCTCATCTCTCAGCCACAGAAAAAACATGCTGAATAAGGTCTTCTGAATGGACTGCTCCCAGGCGCCAACTAAAGAGCGGAAACCTGAAGGTTTAGGGAGTGAGAAACCTTGCAGAGAATATTCATACTTGGCAGGTACTGTGGATCTGACCAGGCTCTGTACAGGATATTCTTACTTCACTTCTTTGAATCTTCATAAAGATTATTTTTCCATTTCTGAAAGCATGTTCCAGCACATACATCTGGCTGTACACTGCAGTGTGAACAGCATTTACTAGCCCTCCGTGCATATGTTATGCATTCAATGACATCATGCACCTCTCTGTTTGCCAAAGCTCAGCCCCTACAGTACAGACCACCAAAACAGAGCTTCAGAGTCCCCATGGGGAAGAGGCCAAGTTCCAAACTAAAGGCTTTTGCAGGAAAAAAAGGTTATTTAATGCTTCATCCAGTGTATTTTATTCTCTCCCACTCATACCAAATCTACCTTCCGCGTCCACTCCAAGTAACAGTTTGAAAATCTTTCCTAAATTACCTTTACTTTATCCTGTCTGTCAACATTTCCCAGCGTTCAGATTCACAGAAATTCTCTACATAGGACACACCCTTTCCCCTTTAGTCACGGCACGCTTTTAACTCCTCCTTTGCCTTAACATTGTGAGACCTGCAGACTCCACCAACAATCCAACTTGTTTATTAATGACCCTATTTTCTCTCTTGAGTTTATCTTCCCCTGCTACCCACATAAAGGCCTTTTTTAACTCCTCTCTGAGCAGTCCTTCATGATGATACAATTGCCATTTCTTGGAACCTGCATTCTTCTTTACCAGGTTGTGGCTTTTAATATACCCCACTGTACATATATCTTTTTCGTATACCACTTCCTCCTGAAGACCAAGGAAAACAGTAACCCAGGAATTGCAGAGGGCCATATTTTGACATGCTAGGCCCCAGAGCTGTGCATGAACTCTTATCTCTAGCATGTATGGGCAAGTACATACTGTTGTGTGCCATCAGGCTGCCATCTTCTTTGGAGCATTTAATTTTAATACTAAACACACAGTTCAGAAGCATCAGTGCAGAATCTGCATTAGACGGACTTTGGGTTTGGACACCTACCCATAAAAGCACGTGGCAGAGTGCACATGCCCTGTCTCTGACTGAACCAGGAAGAAGCTAAACCCCTTCACTGAGCCAAGGGAAGAATCTTAGTCTATAAAGACTGCTGGATCTGCCAGGCTTGGAAGAGGAGCTGACAGCTGTGTCTTGCTAGGCTGTTGGGAGATGCAGCCCGCAACTGTGACAGTGAGACAAAATCAATCGGAGGCTTCCAGCAGGAATGGTTAGGCAGGTTCATGCAAAGGGAAAACAACTGCTCCCTTGTTCCTGAATCAAGCCCAGACTGGAGAGCAAGTTAAAACTGGGAAAGCACCTGCCTGATTGAAAACTATTCTAGCTCCCAAGGGCTATAAATGCAGTAAATATGGTTTGTTCTGGACACTTCAGCAAAAGAGACTGCCCTGTGCCTGTCTTGTTTACCTCTCAGCAATGCCGTGGAAGCTGGGACTAGAATATATTTCCTTCTATTTTGTACTCCTGGGGGAATTCCGTGCCAAAAAAAATAAAAATTCTGCACACCATATTTTAAAATTCTGCGTATTTTATTTGTCAAAATAACACAATATGATCATACCAGTTTCAATTATTTTTGGTCATTTATTTCAAAATACCTGTCAGCAAGTATGCCTGTAAAAATACAGACAACAAAAAAGATTCAGGAAATGTTTTTTGAAAAATAGATTCCTTAGTAGGCATATTAATACAGAAATCTGAGTAATAATTCATTTAAACTACAATATAGAACCCCTCAGAAGCAGTGCAAAGGCTTGGGGGAAATCAGGGGTAATGGAGGAGCTGAGGGAGAGGGAAGTAAATTGCTGGGAAGGAGCCTGAGTGTGAACTTGAAGGATTGTTGGGTATGGGTGGGGAAAAGTATGAAACAGGTTTGGGGGGGGGGGGGAAGGGAGGGATTGTTAGGGAGATTCCTGCATGCAGACCCTGGCTGACCCCTAGCTTCTCCCATTCAGTCAGGCACATCTGCCCCTGTCCCCATGTGTCCCTCTACCCCCACTCAGATCCCCCCTCTCCCCATCTGGTCCTGCACCACCCCCGCATGTCCCCATGCGGCTCTGCACCCCTCCAGCGTCCCCATGTGTTTCTGTGCCCACCCAGCCACTCCCGCCCCTATGTAACTCTTTACCCTCTTCCCCATTACCATGTGGCCCTGCCCCTCCCTCCGCCCTGTGCCTCCACTCCCATTCAGCCCCTGCCCCAGTCTGTCCTCCTCCACTAGCCCTTATGAGCCCCTGTATGCCCTCCTCCCCACCACCACCCCATGCTGCCTGTCTCCTGACCCGGCCTGACAGGTGCTGTGAAGAAGACAGGCTCTTTCTCTTCCCTCACTGGCTGGGAGCTGCTGCTGTGTTCTATCACCACAGCGCCCTCTGGTGGGCAAAAGGAGGAACTGCAGGAGTTATTTTCTGCTGGGAGCTGCTGCTGTTCTTGCACCACAGTACCCTCTGGTGGGCAAAAGGAGGAACTGCAGGAGTTATTTTCTGCTGGGAGCTGCTGCTGTTCTTGCACCACAGTACCCTCTGGAGGGCAAAAGGCGGAACTGCAGCAACATTTCAGCAGAAGCTTTTTTCTGCGCAAAAAAGTATGTGCAGCTCATTAATTATGCACACATGCAGTAGCACAGAATTCCCTCAGGAGTAATTTTGGGAAGGGGAAGAAACCCTGAACTCCAGGAGTGGCAGCGGCCCCATTACAAAGCACCAAGCACTTCACTACCACCATCTCTCCTCACATTACTAAATTATGTAAATTAAAAAAGTTACCTCCATTTATAACAGTTATTTAAGTTTGCCTCTCTCAACAAACACTCTCCCCTATTCCAACACAGATATTCTGCAGCATCTGTTACTGCAGTGTACTGAAATCAGTTCTCTGTTTCATATTCATTTTATTGGATTCAAAAGAGTTTGGATAGAAAGGAGGAACTAGTCCATAGGAATAGGTACACGGCAGTTACAAACTGGCAAGTAGCAGAAAGAGGAACTAAGCAGTAACATTTCCCAACAGCCAATCCTCCAGCGCCAACATCATACAGTTTGTAGGTCAGATTCCATTCCAGCAGACTGCATTGTCAACTTTAATGAAATTCATATGGTGAAAATTAATTGCAACAGATTTAAGTTCAAGATGGAAAATTCAGTTTTCCTCTCTCACACAAAAAGGTTTTAAAAGCAACACACACAGAGCCAACCAACTCATCAGGATGGGGTCACCCCAAGGTCACTAGCAGGAATATGACAGAGGTTATACGCTAAATGTATCACAAATTGGCGAGTGTTTTGGCTTAACAGACTGCACACAACCCATAAATGCATTTCTCCCATGATTCCACTTGTATTTCTAGAAATACTGATTCAATTGAAAACTGCTTCCCTAGCTAATGAAGTGTTTCCAGATATCAGTTTATCTTCCCAGGTGGATCAATCCTCATAGCAGAGGATACAGGAATGAGGATGTTTGAGTGACTAACGCACATAACTCTGCCAACCTTCCCAGGAAAATACAAACTTCTCCACTTTTCTGCACTGTCTGAAGGACTTGCAATCTCCTTTAGCAAATCTTTCCACAAAAAATGGACTTTCAATTTACATGAATTAATCAGTTACAAGATATATACACACACAGTATATAGAATTATAATCCCTAATATGTTTAAACAGAGCATAGTTCTGTTAACTAACAACCATGGTTCCTAATATACCAACCTCTTTCGGGGTCCCCTTGAAAAAGAATTTCTGGACAAATGCACCACAAAGCCAACAATATACCTGAGATACATCGATAATATTTTCATCCTCTGGACAGACGACAAGCTCCCTCACAGATTTCCACCACATCTTTAATAACCACCACCCATCCACCAAACTCTCTCTAGAACACTCCCACAGAGATACCACAGCATATGCTCTGAGGAGAAGGTTTGGGATATTCACCTTCACCAACCAAAGGCACTCCTTCAGAGAACAGGCCACCCCCATTCGCAATGAGAACACAGGGGGAAAAAAAGACCCTGCAACCGCACACCTCTAGTTGCCACCTGACACCCACCCTGGAACCCATACAGGGTATCATTAAACAATTACAATTCACACTTGATGGGGACCATATCCTGAAAGAAATTTTTTCTGAAGCCCTTTTCCTGGCCTTCAAATAACCCCAATCTCACCAGCTCATCATCAGAAGCAAGCCCCCCCTCAGACCAGGACACACCAATGCAAAGCAGCACCAGACCCTGTCAGAACAGAAGATGTAAAATCTGCAAACATTTCCACTGCAGAGATGATCAACACCCCCCACAACACACCTTTCAAGATCCAGGAGTCCTACATATCCCTACCATAACATGTGGTGTACCTCATCCAGTGTTCTAAATGCTCCAATAACAACTACATACGTAAAATGAGACAATCACTACGCTCTTGAATGAAGTCACAAAGAAAAACTATAAAAAACAAAACACACCAAATCACCTGTGGGTGAGCTCTTTTCACTAAACAATCACTCCATATCTGACATCTCAGTCCTCATCCTCAAAGAAACCTGCACAACACCTTCAAAAGACAAGCCTGGAAACTCTAATTCATAATTCTGTTAGATGTCAAAAACCATGGACTTAAATACACTGGATTTATGGCTCATTACAACAATCAGTAGCCCACTAACCCTCCTTTGATCTATGACTGTAGAGGTGTTAACTGTACACTTCACCTTGAATGGTCTCTTGAAACACGTGTTAACTCCTTACCTGCTCCATCTTGTATTTAGCTATGACACTCTGAGTACATTTCCCCATTGGCCGCGGGAGCTGCGGGGGTGGTGGTCCTGGGCAGAGGCGGTGCGCAGAACTGCCTGGCCACGCCTCCACCTAGCAGCTGAGCAAGGGGGATGTTGTCACTTCTGGGGAGCCCCCCCCACAAGGTAAGCGCTGCCCAGAGCCCACCTCACCCCGTCCCAATCCCCTGCCCCATCCCACACCCAAACTCTGCTGCTGGGGGAGGCAGCAAGAGCCTGAGACTGCCCCAGAAGCAGCTGGTGTGCCCCTTAGCCAGGCGCACCAGACGCTGCAGAAATCACAGAGGTCATGGAATCCATGACTTCCGTAACAAACTTGATCAAAATTGGGAAAGCTTTTCATCTCATCAAGCCTGCTAAGTTTGGATGTTTGTCAACCTTCAGAAATTGCACTTTGCTATATTACTTCAAATAAACCTATCAGACCCTTACAATTGAGTGTGAGCTGCAAGAACCAGCATATGAGCCAAGTATGTCAGAGGAGGGTGACAGGTATGAAAACTTCACTGACTTAGCAAGGCAAATTGCCTTGAAAAGAGGAAACCCATTCAAATGTATCCTAGTGACTATGTTCTTAGTGTGCTTGAGACACGGATATTTCAGGAGAGCCAGAAAAGATGAACATTTACCAAGTACAAAATTGTAAATAACTTTCGCAAGATAGATAGGCAAAATGAAAATGCATTCCCTCCCCTGTACAGTGTCACCTCCGGTGCACCTAAATACCTTCACTAATGTCACCCCTTCATTCACACCAATAGCCCCAGCTTTCCCTGACAAGCATTGGAGAGTTTGTGCATGCATTACAAAAATTGGCACAACCAACTGCTATGGACCTTTCAGAGGAACAGTTGGGGATTCTACTTGAAATACACTTGAACACAAAAATATATCTAAAGACTTGAAGTGATATATTATTAGGAACATGGAAATTAGCTACAAGAGCAGACCAGTGGCCCATCTAGTCTGTTATCCTTTATTTGCCAGTGGACAGGAGCAGATGCTTCAGGGAGAAGTGCAAATATTCCCAGAGTGGACAATTAAAGAATAATATGCCCTAAGGGAAGTTTCTTATTAAGCCTGGCCAGTTAATGGATGGCTTATGCCCTGAAGCATCAATTTGTCCATTATAATTTTTGTTGTACAAATGCAGCTGCAGAAGCTCTTAGTATCCATATAAGAGTTTAATCCTTTTTGAATCATGATAAACCCAAGGCCTCAGCAGTATCTCATGGCAATGAGTTTTACATAGTAATAATGCATTGAGTTTATATTGCAGAGAGCAAGTATATGTTCTGTAGCAACATGGCAGAATTTTTTTTAATGATAGGCATCCATATTGAAGACACATTGTCAAGAAGACAGGCATAATTATGATTCAGACTGGAAAAAAACAAGTAATCCCTTTCCAAATATGTCTGTAACATCAAAAGGACTAGCAGCCTCAAACAGAGTGAAAACCAAAAGTGTTTAGAACACATCTTAAATCTAGCCCATTCAAGATCCCCTCCAGTAGCTATACCTTTGTGGGCTTTTTTAGGAATGGAGATGATCATGTATAACACAGTTCTAAATTTTTATTCCCAAGGATTAGGGGATCAATTGCCTTCCCCTTTTGGAGCCCTGAGAATCCCCAACTTTACATATGCCACTCATTCCACTAGCAGGGGTACTATCTGCAGTCTGTTCACCTGTCAAGTAATTCCTTGAGTCTTAACCCTAAATATCCTTCTCAGTAACTTGTGCAACTTGACAAAAATCCTGACTGCCAGACTTGATGCATCTTGGTATATTCTGCATTCCCTTAAACATTCTGTGTGCCCCATTCTTGCTGAAATTCACAGCTCCTTTGCTGGAAACATACTGCTGAGAACAACCAAGTGTAGAAGGAAAGTCGATACTCTGTCACTGACCCAGAGACAGCCATTTGGCTGCTGGGGCTGAATCACCTGCCTCAGTTTTATTTATTGTTCTAATTTACTCTATCTCCTTTACTAATAAAAACAAGAGCTTGTTTACTGTTTCGATTGACATATAGTTCACAAAACTGTCAAGAAAATAGATTCTCCCCACACAACCCTGGCTTTTTAGAGCTTCTTTTCCATCACTGCCTCTTGCCAATACCCAAACTAAGGCTAACAGCTGCTTTTTGCGAGTCTGCTTCATACTTGTATGGCCTGTACTTTTCCCCATTTCCAGGCTGCTCCTCCTCGTGCAGCAGATGCTTAGCCAGATGGTGAGAGGTATCCAGAAGTCCAGGTGGCCAGATGCCATGAGTTCAACATGTCCATCTACTCTCCTAACTGAAATGAAGGACAAGTTCTTTTATAGTAAGACCTTTCCAACTATTTCTTCCAGCTAGAGAGATTCAAGAGAAAATGCATGTAGATTATAAAATCATGGACTATGGGTGTCAATGGTTCTGTTACTTTTTTCCTGATGAGTATGTGCTAATTACATCTTTCGAGGTCAGAAACAAATCATCTCTGCCTCTGCCAACACTCCCTTATTACCAAGGAAGCATGCCATATGCAAGCTTTCCAGCCAACAGCTGCCCTGCAGAATTGAACAGGACATATCTGGGGTCCAAATCATGCTATGTAGTGTACATGTAGCGGGGCCATGGGCCCCCGAGTAAGCAGCTGAGACAGCTTTGTTTATTGGTGCCTTGGTAAGAGTCGTATGGCTCTGACCC
Organism: Chelydra serpentina; assembly: GCA_037349315.1. Taxonomy (NCBI): domain Eukaryota; kingdom Metazoa; phylum Chordata; order Testudines; family Chelydridae; genus Chelydra; species Chelydra serpentina. The sequence goes on from JBAIAC010000040.1 coordinate 20,869,451, forward strand.
TTGGAGTTTTGATCAATCCCACTGTTTGAAGTCTCTGAGAGATTAATCACTCCCTGGTGGTTGAGAGGTGCAGCTATGCTGAGCTTCATGAGGAGACTTTGTATAAAAAGTCACTTGCTAGGCACACTTGAGAGCTGCAAACAGAAGCAGCTAACAGAAGAGTTTCTCAGGGAGCTTGGAAAGGAAATGAGAGATGCTTTCCTTCCAGGATCAGCTCTATATGCAATTCCACAATGGCCATCAATGGAACAGTGGTGTTTACCTGTTATGGATGTGCCATGTTTTCTTTCCTGCCTCAAGCCAAAAAGGAACTTCCTGTGTATGAAGCGCAAGTCAGCGGCTGTGCTGGAAGAAAAGTTTCTTGGATTGGAGGGACAAGTAGAGATGCTACTGAGAATCAGAGAAGCTGAGGAGATCCTAGAAAGCCAGGTTCAAGAAACATCAGTACCCCAGGTTCAAGGAAGACCGGAAATGTCCACAAAGGAACCAGTGAGAGAAGAAATCACAGGAGGGAGCCTGGCGGGTTGTAACCACCAGAAGCAATAGGTCACGGCAGCAGTCTACATGGCTGGAGACAGATGAGAATGGGCAGGTGGTGGCCACAAGGAAGACCAGGACTGGAATGAATTCTACACCATTAGAAGTTTCCAATCAAGACCAGATCCTCAACATGGAAAATGTGGAAGCGCTCTCTCAAGATCCAAATGGTCTGAGGAAATGGAGAGATGTACGGGACACTGCTGGGGGTGGCAATTTGGGCCCACTTGTAAGAAAACCAAGCTTGCCCACAAAGAGATCTCTAACCATCCACGGAAGACAGATTATCCGGCTGGAGATTCAATACTCAAAAGAATTGAAAGAACATGCTGCCAGGAACAGGCAGACAACAGGATGTCTTCCTGAAGCCAAGACATGAGATATCTTCTGAAGTCAGCAGGTAAGAATCCATTGATGATGGCACATATCAGCACAAATGACTCTGTGTTGCAGGACAACTCACAGACAATAGATGACTCAGAAGTGTGCTGAAGAAGAAGAATGATCAATCACTCTTCTCTGAGATCCTTCTTCTCCCACGAGCAAAGGACAACAAAAGGCTGAATATTTAGTAAGTGTGCCATCGGCCACATAAGTGATGGAGTGTTTTGGTTTTGTGGAACATTAGCCCACTTTCTCTGGAGATGAGGCTGTATAATTTGGAGGGTCGCCACCTCAGCAGAAGAGGAACCACTCTCCTTGGGGACAGGCTAGCTAGAGTAGTCCGGAGACTGTTAAACTAATAACAAAAAGGGAGGGTAAAAAGAGGGAAGGTATGAACACTAAGTACAGAAATCAAGATACTGAGAACAAAATTAATCAAGAAACCAAAGGGCATGAAGAGAAGAAATTCTTTAATTGCCTATATATCAATGCTAGAAGCCTGGATAACAAATATGAGGAGTGGGAATTGCTCATTTATGGGCATAAATTTGATCTTGGTGGTATTACTGAAACCTGGTGGGATGGATCTCATGACTGGAATGTTGGAATCAATGGTTATAACCTATTTAGGAAGGATCAAGTGGACAAAAAGGGAACGGGAGCAGTACTCCATCAAAAATGTCATCATCTGTTTCCGAGGCACTGATAAGTCAGATGAAAATGATTTATAAAAATTCCAGATCAATATCCTAAGAGAAAACACACAAGAGGGGGTACACACTACAGAACACCAAACAACACTAGGGAACAGAATGGCTGGCTCCTTATACACCTATAACATAAAAAAAGCTGTATTAATCATGGGCATCTTCAATCCGAGTGACCTATGCTAAAGGTCTCAAACTGCCAGTATTAAAACATCCTTGGAATTTCTAAATATTACATATGACAATTTCCTAACTCAAAAAGTACGGCAACCGACACTGGGGAATTCTATATTAGACTGTCCCCTGACAGTTTAATGGGGAACTGATCACAGAACTAAAAATTAATGGTACAAGTGATCATGACTTGATCATATTTATAATGTGCAAACAAAATAAAGTCCAGACCAGTAATATACAAGCTTTCTGCTTTGTAAGGGCCAATTTCACAAAGCTGAAAATTATTATGGTTTGGTGGGAGGAAGAATTTAATCAGAATAATGTGAATGACAATAGAGTATTGCTTATGAACACTACACTAGATGCCCAAAAAGTTACCTTCCTGAATTGTGGAATTGTAACATAGAGGTTAAAAAATTACCTGATTTAGAGGAGAAGAGAAGGCAGCTATACAAAATAAAAAATGTATAACAAATAGAAGAATGGGGAATTTGAATGTAATGAATATAAATCAGAAGCTAGGAATCATAGAAAACTGATAAGGGAAAGCCAAGGTACACAAAGAAATCTATAGCCAGCAGAGTTAAGGACAATATGAAGCAGTTTTTAAAGTATATTAGGAACTAAAAGAATCCTAACAATGGTACTGGTCTATTACTAGATGTAAATGGTGGAATTATCAATAATAATACAGAAAAGGCAGAAGTGTTCAGTAAATATTTTGCTTCTGTGTTTTGGAAAAACAGATGATGTAGTTATATCACATGATAATACTCATTCCGTTCCAATAGTATCACAGGAGGATGTTAAACAGCAGCTGGACATTTTTAAATCAGCAGGTCTGAATGACTTCCATTCAAGAGTTTTAAAGGAGTTGGCTGAGCAGCTCACTGGACCTTAAATTTGATTTTCAATAGGTCTTGGAACAAAGTGGAAGATCCAGAAGACTGGATGAAAGCTAATGTTGTGACAATATTTTAAAAAGGATAAATGTCATGAGTCAGTTAATTTTAGGTCCTGGGTAACAGAATGGAACAGCTGATATGTAACTGGATTAATAAAGAATTAAACGATAGTAATATAATTAATGCCAAGCACCATCAGTTTATAGAAAATAGATCCTGTCAAACAAATTTGATATATTTTTGTGATGAGATTACAAATTTGGTTGATAACAGTAATAGTGCTGATGTAATATACTTAAATTTCTACCAAGCACTTGACTGGGTACCACATGAAACGTTAATTAAATAAATTAGAATGATATAGAATTAACATGGCACACATTATATGGATCACCGAATCATCATCAAATGGGTGTGTTTCCGGAGGGGTGCTGCAGTGCTATACTACTTAAAGTTTTTGATCAATGACCTGGAAGAATACATGAAAGCATCATTGAAAAAGTTTGCAGATGACACAAAAATTGGGTGAATGGTAAATAATGAAGAGAACAGGTCACTAATATAGAGCAATCTGGATCGCTTAGTAAACTGGACGCAAGGAAACAATATGCATTTTAATATACATTTATATTTAGCTGTTTATCTAAGAACAAAGAATGTAGGCCATACTTACAAGATAGTGGACTGTATCCTGGTAAGCAATGACTCTTCAAAAGATTTGGGTATTGTGGTGGATACTCAGCTGAAGATGATCTCCCAGTATGATGCTGTAGCCAAAAGAGCTAATGCAATCCTTAAATGCATTGACCGAGGAATCTCGAGTAGAAAGAGAGATTATTTTACCTCTATATTTGGCACTGCTGCAACCACTGCTGGAATTCTGTGTACAGTTCTGGTGTCCACAATTCAAGAAGGATGTTGATAAATTGTAGAGGGTTCAGAGAAGAGCCACAAGAATAATTAAGGATTAGAAAACATACCTTATAATGAAAGACCAAGGAGCTCAATCTATTTAACTTAAAGAGCAGTACCTACACGAGGAACAAATATTTAATAATGGGTTCTTCAATCTAGCAGAGAAAGGTGTAACACGATCCAATGGCTGGAAGTTGAAGCTGGACACATTCAGACTGAAAATAAGGCATACATTTCTAACAGTGAAGGTAATTAAACACTGGAACAGTTTACAGTGTTGTGATGGATTCTCCATCACTGAATTTTTAAAACAAGACTGGATGTTCTTAAAAAAGATATGCTCTAAGAATTACTTTGGGGACATTCTATCTACCGCCTCTTTTATACTGGAGTTCAAGCTAGGTGATCTTGGAATCGATTCCCACAATCACAGTCTCTGTGACTGCATCACCTATCTTTTTTCAGAAACTGATGACAACTTTTTAAGTGAGATCGGCAACGTATTTCTAGATTTACACAGAAATGCTGTAACTTCTTTAACCAGGTTCCACTGCTTCTTATCCCAAATACAGCATTGATTAACAGATAATTAACTTCACACCAGAATGATTCCCCTGATAGATGAGCACATACCATAAAGGCTGCTCACCACCTTACAAGACCTAATAGAACTTTCTGTAACATACTGAAGGGCTGAACTGAAGAGTTGTCTGTGATAGAAATAGATTAGCATTCTTTTATTTGAAGAAATTGGAAAATATGTAGATATAATTATGTAGCACTTTTAACCTTTAACATACCAATATTTTGCACTTTCACAATGCCTGCCATCAGAGCATCTCAGAGCACTATACAAATATATAACCCTTAAATACACACACCCCAGGAAGCAGGATTTATTTTACTGAGCAGGAAAATGAAACACAGCAGATAAATGACTTGGCAGGACACAGAGGGAGTCACTGTTGGAGCCATGGTAAGTACAGTAATGCCTCGCTTAATGTTGTAGTTATGTGCCTGAAAAATGCGACGTTAAGCAAAACAATGTTAAGCAAATCCAATTTCCCCATAATAATTCATGTTAATGGGTGGGGTTAGGTTCCAGGGAAAAAAATTTAATCAGACATCAGTACACAGCGATGATGACTGTGAAGCTTGGTTGAGGTGATGAAGTCAGAGAGTGGGATATTTCACAGGGAATGCCTTACTGCTAAATGATGAACTAGCAATCAGCTGAGCCCTCAAGGGTTAACCCATTGTTGTTAATGTAGCCTCACACTTGACAAGGCAGCATGAATGGAGGGAGGGGAGACACACCGTGTGTGAAAGAGAGAGAGAGAAATGCGCATTGCCCCTTTAAGTACGCTGACCCTACTCTAAGCACACAGCCTTTTTAAATACATCAGCAAGTTGAGACAGAAGCTGCTGCCAGGAAGCTCTATGGAAATGGAGTAAGTGTGGTGCAGGAGCAGGAGGGAGGAACATGCTGACATTAGCCTCCCCTCTTCCCACACCCACTGCACAGCAAGCAGGAGGCTCCGGGGAGCAGCTCCAAGGCAGAGGGCAGGAGCGGCACACAGCAGTGAGGGGAGGGACAGCTGAACTGCCAGCAACTGATAGCCTGCTGGAAGGCTGAAGCACAGGGAACTTGGGGGAACGGGGAGCTGATAGGGGGCCTGCCAGTGCACTCTGGTTCCAAGGCCCCACCAGCTAGCTCCAACGGGCTGCTCTTCCTGCAAGCAGTGGACAAAGCAGGCGGCTGCCAAACGACGTAATAAGGGAGCATTGCACAACTTTAAACGAGCATGTTCTCTAATTGATCAGCAACGTAACAACAAAACAACGTTAACCAGGACGTTTACTGGGATGACTTTAAGTGAGAAGTTACTGTAGTCAATGGTTCCTGATTATCAGATTAATAGGCACTGAAATTAGAAGCAGGACCTCCCAGGTAATTTAGCCATCCCATTCATATCAGTGCAGAAGATTACTGACAGGACCTTAACAGAGCCTGGGGTAATTCTTAACATTTAAGTTGTTTCCTCCAATTTTACCAGCTTCATGCAATCTAAGGGAATAGCAGGTCACCAATGTCACGTTAGGGCTAGAATCAGCCTTCCTGAATATCAACTCTAAGACTGTTTCCATGATGAGTTGCTCTTCAGTTTGAATATTAACAGAAAGTTTGATATCATGTGATGGAACATTAATGTGCTTAATTAGGATGCAATGCACCAGCACCCAGACTGAGACAGCCTTCACAGTCTCATTCATGATTCACTTCCCTATTGAACTGGATGCAGTAAAATAGAAGGGGCTAAAAAGGCCATCATTTAATAGCTCTGTGTCCATCCATTTCCCTCCACATTGCCTACACAGCTATTCTTCTCCTTCACCATATGCTTGCACCATTCACAGTGTTTGTGTCACTGTAGCAGCTGTAGATGATGTAGATACCAGCTCAATAGTAGCTGATCTTTATTAATCTTCTACGTTGGCAGTTTTCCTTGCTCATTTCAAAATCAGTCAGTTTTATATAACATATTTATTCTTACACTATTCCAAAACAGTGCCAACATTTTGACTGCAAATGGATTGTCACTGTTAACTATCATTTTAGTCATGTAAAACTGGGAGCCTCACAGGATTCATCATTTAAAGAGATTTTTAACCTAACCCTACCCATGCTATCTTCTTATTCAGAAATTCTGTCAGTGAATTTGTCAAGGTGCCCTAGCTGATTCCCACACTTTATTCATACGCATGGCAAAGAAAATTGGAGTTTAAGTGGTTAAGAATTTATTTACTAGAATTTCACTTTACAGAGCAATTACAAAGTAAATATCTGACAACAAAATACATTTGGAATTTGTGTAGAAAAGCAGCTACAGCTGCATAAAGCATTAATGGTATTATCTAGTGACCTGTAAGACTGACTCTCTCTCTTTTCCTCTGGTATTGTTAAGATGCCTTATAACTGTGGTATAAAAACATGACCCGTGTGTACTCAAAACGGCTAGCCCCAGTGTTTCTCTGAATCTGTAGAGTCGGCAGGTCATCCAATTTGTTTTCTGATCCAGCAATAGAGGGCATCCCTTTTAAAGATAAAATGTCCTGTAAATCCTAAGCGCACTGGTTCAATGACGACTGTAGGTAATTGTGCATGTCATGGAGAAGGATAAAATCTAGACAAAATGTTTTTTTCTCTGGAATCATATCCAACAATTGTAGACCACAGACTTTGGAATTCACAGGGGTTGAGGTGTGCACTATTGTGGAGAATATAAATTTGACAATACCTTTCCAGTGGCTTTGTAGTTTTGAACATGCCTGCAGTATGCGGAGCAAATCTCCTTTCTGAATATTAAACTTGTGTGTGTGGCTTAGGCATGATTGAAACAGATAGCTCTTACAGGACTATTTATTTGCTATGAAGGCTTGCCTATATTTCATATTATTTCAAAGTATAAATCAATCCGACTTTTGTTTCTCAACATATGCCTAAAATCTACAATCCAAGCCAGGTATATCCTGATTATTCCATTAGTGGCTGATTTAATAAAGAGCTACCTAATTCTGGAAATAAGTTTTTTTAAGAGCACCTGTGAGTTTGAATATCTATTCAAACGCTTGATTCCAAGGTAGTTATCTCTATATTAGTAAAATGGAATGTTCATATACTGTATTTGTACACAAAAACTTGTTATATGATGAAAGACTGACTGATATTGTTCAAACGTTAAGAGTCTCGGACTATTGTGATATAATCGATGACTAAAATTTATCCTGTGTCCTGCTGGCCAAGATGTACTGACTGGACCGCCACATTGCTATCTAGGCCTCTGTGACGTTGCACTCCATATGTTTTATGGAAATATGTTAATACATGTGAATATGATGTAACTGGAATATGCTTCATGCAAAAGGTCTCTTGTAAGGTATCATTACAAAGCTTAACAAATGTATTTGGGCATAAGCTTTCGTGGGCTAAAACCCACTTCATCAGATGCATGCAAAGTGAGTTTTAGCCCACGAAACATGTTACGTGGAAGCCATTAAGGGTGCTTCTGAATCAATTAACTGTGAATGGGTTTGTTTACCTGCAAACCTTCCTATGTATGTGTCTTCCAGCTACTAGGTAATGAAGAAAGATGTCTTATAGTGACGTGATCACGTCGCCTGAACTGGAATCCATCTTAAACCTGGTGCTTATCCATTTAGAAGGAGGGGTGGGGATCCAGAGAGACAAGAGATTCCCGCCTTGTGCCAAAGCCATAAAAGGGGGTGGAACAGAACAAAGGGGCGGTAAGTCATGAGAAATCCCCTAGTTACCACCTAAGCTGACACTAACAAGAACTGTACCAGGGGAAAGGATTGGGCCCAGACTAAGAAGGAGTCCAGTCAGTGAAAGAAACTTATTGGAACATCTCTGAGGGTGAGATTTACCTGTATTCAGTTTCTTAAATGTATTAGGCTTAGACTTGCAAATTTTGTTTTATTTTGCTTGGTAACTTACTTTGTTCTGTCTGTTATTACTTAAAACCACTTAAATCCTACATTTTACACTTAATAAAATCACTTTTGTTTATTAATTAACCCAGAGTAAGTGATTAATACCTGGGGGAGCAAACAGCTGTGCATCTCTCTCTATCAGTGTTACTGAGGGCAGACAATTTATGAGTTTACCCTGTATATGCTTTATACAGAGTAAAACGGATTTATTTGGGGTTTGGATCCAATTGGGAGCTGGGTGTCTGGGTGCTGGTAACAGGAGTACTTGCTGAGCTGTCTTCAGTTAAGTCTGCATCTTTGGGGGCACAGTTCAGACCCTGGGTCTGTGTTGCAGCAGACTGGTGTGTCTGGCTCAACAAGACAGGGTTCTGAAGTCCCAAGCCATCAGAGAAAATGGGCTCAGAGGTAGTTTCAGCACATCAGGGGACAGTCTGAAGCGGATCTCTGTGATTGAACCCATCACAGTCTCATCTCAAGACTGGATTATTGCAATGCATGCTATATTAGGCTCCATATGAAGGCCATACACTATTCAGTTAGTGCAGCTGCTCCCTTAATGGTTGCTCCCAGAGGAGGCACATTTCATCTGTTCTAGCTTTACTGGCCCCCAATTAGTTTTTAGATGTTGATGTTAATCTTTTTGCCCATGCAGTTTAAGAGGCTACGGTCTGATTGGGATAATTGTTTATGAAGGAAGGAAGTTTGGTGGGAAAAGTCGGACTTCTGGTGGTGGACTGGAGTTTTTTTGTTGTTTTCTTAAGTTTTTGGTTATGTTGTAGTTACGATGAGAGAGGGACTTAGAACACCACATGGGGGCCTTTTCATCTATGGTTATAAATGACAAGAAATTAAAATAAATGAATATAAAAGCTCCTGATAGTTTGGGCCCCTCAGTATTTTACAGACCAGCTATTTCACAGTTTTACGTTATATGCCACCCACCTGCCTCAGTGGGTGAGGGAACTTGATAGGGCCAGTGGTGAAAGGGGGACAGCAGTCCCAGCAGCAAGGGAGGGAGACACTCATGCTTAGGGACACTAGGTAGCTCTTCCCCCGAGGAGTCTCTACACTCATTGGCCAGCTATGGGGGAGGGGTGCTGATTGGCCATCATTCCACAGCTCCCAGGATTTACCCCAGGGTGGGGGGCCACTTGGAGCCTCTTTCAGCTCCATTTCAGCAGGTGAGATCAGCCAGATTGCTTAGGTTAACTGTCCCTAGATTTGTAGAGCCACCAGAGGCAGGTTGTTTCTCTCTGTTCTCAGAAAGTTTTTGAAAAGATGAGTTTGTAGAGCCTGGAGTACTTTGATGTCTTTTTTGACAGGTGAAATTCGGATGATAATTTTCTGTTTTATTGAGCACCAAGAGTGATTTAGAAAAACAATTTTTTATGGCAGCAATAAACTTCACGGCTTCCTATTTTTGCCTGCAAGTCTAACACTGCATCAGAAAATGCAGAAGTTATGCAGGGTCATTTTCTATGTTTGGAATTTTATTATTTTCTAGCTAGTCTGATCATATTGACTTTAGGGGCACATTGGGGAAAATAGCTGTTTCTGAGGCAGAATTCAATTAATGATCCAAACAGCATACTCCTCTGCAGAGACTTCAGAACCGGTAACACTATTCTACGCTGCCCAAGCATGAGGCAGTAAAGTGGGGGACAGGGGGAGAGGAAGGAGGGGAAGGAATGGGGGATGGCGGGGTTACATGAAACGAACAGGCAGCTCCTTTCTTTTTTACTCTTTGGGACACTTAGAGGCTCTTTACAAAATCTGCAAATTCCTCTTCTGTTGCATTCTCTATTTTGTTACAGCTTCCTAAAGCCTTAATGAATGTATATTTTAGCACCAAACATTTCTCTCCACAGTAAAGCACAAACATTTTCTGCTCTCCTGGGCTCAGTGCTGTCGCTAGCTGTCCCCTTTCCAAACAGAATCCATTATTCCTAGGCACACTTTTATAGTGCAACCAAATCCCGAAGTTGTCAATTTTTCTTTAGCATTCATGTGCTAGAGTCATGAAAAATTTACTCCCTGAAATATGGTTGCATGCATTTCATAGCCATACTATTCATGATAAAATGTAACTTCCTTGAGCACATTCAGAAAGGAAGGTAAGTTAACAAAAACATATCAGCAGAAAATAAATATGAGCATGTGGAACATTCAAATTCCCTGGAGTGAAACTAGGGCCACGTCTATATATACAGCGCTGCAGTGGTGCAGCTGTACAGGAACACCTGTGTCGCTGCAGTGCGTCTGGTGAAGATGCTCTATGCCGAAAGAGAGCTTTCCCATCGGCATAATAAAACCAGCTCTGCAAACGGCAGAAGCTATATGTTGACAGGAGAAGCTCTCCCAGCAACATAGCATTGTGCACAAGAGTGCTTCTGTCAATGACACTTGTGTTGCTCAGGGAGGTGGTTTTTTCATACCCCTGAGCGACATAAGTTATGCTGACATAGGCTATAGTGTAGGCACAGCCTAATACAACATTTTCCTAGCAAAGATTTAGAGGAGTGGGGGACCTTGAAGCCCCACATGTCTCCAAAGACCTGGGAGAGTACTCAGAAAAACTACTGTTAATCTAAAGTGCTAATGGGCCCTCCAATCAGGGGTAATGCCCATTCCATCAGGAATATCAAGATAAAACTGAGCAAGCCAACCAATTAAAAGGAAAAGAGAAAGACAAGTGAGAAGCTTGAATGTGGAATTACTTGTTATTTGAGATCTGCAAAAAGCATGTGCCTGTGAGATATATAAGGGAGTTTGAAGGTTATATCTACAAGAGTGTCACCAGGAGCCCTCCTCTGCATTGAGGAATTTGATCAAAGAATACACAGAAACCAGAAAGGACAGTGTCATCACAGACACCCACTAGGAGAGAAAGCACAGCCCTAGCTCACAGGTCTTGGCTCTCGGAAATGGATACATGCTAGGAAAAGGGGAGGTGCCCTGTAAGAATGAAGAGGGAGATTTTGTCAGACCAGAAGTGCCACTAGCATTGTTTTGCTTTAGGATGGTGCTTCAAGACAAATGGATACTGCATACTGATCTGAATTAACAAGATATAACTGCAGATGGTAATGTACATTCTGTAAGAGTATAGGAACTGCTGTACCAGAACAGATCAATGGTCCTTCCACTTAAGTATGCTGTCTCTAACAGCAAAAAATGTAGGATGCTTCAGAGAAAGGTGTAAGCCATCCAGGATGCATCTAATTTTGAAATACTACACCATCGGGGGAAGGGATGAAGCCAGCTGGTGATAAAATTCATGGCCAGAGGCATGAAGACTGATAGCCCTTGTAATTTTTATAACTAATGCAGATGCCATTCTGTCTTACGTTGAATTCTTTTTTGAAGTTTAACTGAACATGCAAATACACTGCAACAGTAAGTTCCACTAGTTAATTATATATGGCCTAAAAGATGTATAAGAACATAAGAACGGCTATTCTGGGTCAGACAAAAGGTCGATCTAGCCCAGAATCCTGTCTTCCAACAGTGGCCAATACCAGGTGCCCCAGAGGGAATGAACAGAACAGGTAATCAAGTGATCCATCCCGTGTCGCCAACTCCCAGCTTCTGGCAAACAGAGGCTAGGGACACCATTCCTGCCCATCCTGGCTAATAGCCATTAATGAACCTATCCTCCATGATATATCTTGTTTAATAAATCTAAGCATTTCTGTAGAAAGCTATTTACCAAACTTGTCCCATTAAATAGTTCTCTTGAAAAACCACTGTTACTTCCCTGTGATACCAGTCCCAAAGTCTCTTATAAAACTGCAGTACAAATCCCATATGGCATGTTCCAGGTCTCCACAACTCAGGTCACTTCATTTGGCCATGTTAAGACTCCAACTTCAGGTTATTATTGTCTGCTATTTCAGATCACAGAGCACGTACACATATGAAGAAGAATAACCTTTGTCTATTTCCAAGCTCCTTCGTTTTCTCTAACAAAATAAAGGAGCGGGAAATAGGAGGAGACAAGAACTATATGATTTTCACTTTGGGTAAAAGCATGTTGACTTGATAGTCAAGAGAAATCACCATGGATAAAGTTGTCCAGAGCACCATTCTGGGTTATTCTAATATCTCACTTTTTAAGATCAACCATACCTGAGTTAGAGAGGCCAACGGGAGCACTTCCAGAGCTTCTGTGCCCAATCCACTGGGGAGCTGTCCACCAAAGCAACGCCTGAAAATCATCCTAACTGCTGAAAGCAAACCTGACACAGTGGAGTACACCTGACAAAGCCACCAACACTTACATCTCTGAAGAGAACAAAGGACTCAAAGGAGCATGGATGTAAAGTGAAGCTTTTCCAACCTTCACTTTGCAGGTATGTTTAAAATGATTTGCTTCATTTGCAGTGACAGAAGAGCCAAAGCTGTTCATGTGGGTACCTGTATGCTCAAATGACATCTGCCAAAAAAAAAAAATATATATATATATAATATATATTTTTTTGAATAAAGAGGGGGCTGAAAGAAATTAATAAAAGTACTTGATACCCAAGTAGTAACAATGCACTGAGTAGGTTTTTAACAAATATTCCCCACAAAAGGAATGGTTAGAAACCCAACCATATGAAATCCAGAGCAGAGCGTATCCTCCACCAAAATTCAGGGCAGAACCCTGTCCCCTCCACTAAATCCAAATTTCCTTGCTCTGGCTTCCAGAAAGGACTGCTGTCTCCCAGTTAGAAACATCAGGAATAATGACTTTCAAAACAACAGAGAATCTTTATTCAAGTTAAAATAATAGACTCCCCTCATTCCCAGCTGCTCTTCTTCTGCATATATACTTCTGTCATATTCTTTGGCAAGCTGCAAGATACAGTACATATCCAGGTAAATGCCAACTGGCAGCATAAGGAGCTGACAAAGAAGAAAGATTTCAGCATGATTGCATATGGACTGAAACATGGCCGCTGTTTAGAACTACGCAGCAATGCTACACAAAAAAATCTTAGATCATAATGTGAAGACCCCTGTAGCCAGTTGTAACTACAGAGGGAATTTAAGGGAGGCAGATTGTAGTAACTAAAGTTAGACTATGTCTACACGAGCACTTTTGTCGGTAAATCTTTTGTCAGTCAACGATGTGAAAAAACACACATCCTGACCCATATATGTTTCGCCGACAAAAGTACCGGTGTGACAGCACTATGTCAGTGGGAGATGCTCTCCCGCCGACATAGCTAGCACCGCTCACTGGGGGGTGGTTTGATTATGCCAACAGGAGAGCTCTCTCCCATCAGCATAGAGCGGCTACACAGGAGACCTTACAGCAGTACAGCTGTGCCACTGTAAGGTCTCCAGTGTAGACAGAGCCCTAGAATTGTGACAGAATACCAGAACTAACATTCCCACTTTTTATGGAAAGTACCAGATATATCTCTTAACTTGCTAAGACCCAAAAGTGAGGCACAATCTGTGTTAAAGACCCAAAATAACTGAGTAACTGGATGAAATTCTATGGCCTGCATTATACAGGAACATTATACATGTTTCAATGGGCCCTTCTGGCCTTAATATTCATGAAAATGAGAGAGACAAAAATATTCATGTAGGAAGCTTAAAATGCTGTGAGACTCATGCCTTTAGTGTAAATTACTTTTCCTATAAACTTCGCTTCAGGGTTGGTGTTTTTTTAATGTACAATACTTTTCACCAGCAGGTGTGTCAGCGGAGAAGAGAGATTAAATTTGTGTGGAACACTGCTAAATTCAGGACTCAAATAATGGACGTCTGAGAAGTACAGCACCAAGCAATCTATAATAATCACAAGTGGTTGGACATCAATTTTACTTCTTGTTTGAAAGACCTCCTGGCAGCACAGCACAATGCTGGGGTACTGGTTTAGTACTAAGAATGTACTAAACCTCTTTACTGAGCTACCAACACCATTTCCTGAAGCACCTAGGTTTTCTTCAGCAGTCTCTCTTGCAACAGTTTACCTACTCCAAAATTATTTAGCTTATGAGACCTAACTAGATCATAGCTCAAGATATCATAGTTAGAGAAGAGGCTGAAAAAAAAAATCAAGTGCATCATCTTATCTTCCATCTCTATGGAGACAGATTGGAAACAACATTGTTGTCTGGTGACACAGGAGGAGTTTGAACAAAGATGACAGGTGTAGGATTGATGATAGCAGGGTTTTTCCCTCAGGCTTGTAGGTGGATGGATGAACTACAGTGGCAACTGTCTTGAAGAGAACTGCAGGGCAGTGAAAAGAGGAAGGATTCCCTGCTTTGATCCAGTCAGAGCCTTAAGCATAGTCCCCGGAAGTCTACAGGAGGAGCAGTACCTCCCCATTTAACTACCACCCATGGTCTCATGCACAAAGCGTTATATAACACTGCCCTGAGAATTGGCCTCAGAATGTGATTTGTTTGAATTGGAAAATGTCTTCTCTGACACACTAGCTACATGGCTCTGTGAACTTTCATGACTTGGATGTTACAAAGCATGAGCAGGAAACCAATCCATAGAGTTCAAACCGGGCTTTGGGTGCATTCCCAGAGCTGATTGAATCGTATTTCTCACCCCTTGGTCACAAATAGAAGGTGGCACAGAAAGATTATATTCTACTGATTGAGAAGAACATGCTCAGAGTCGGTGGGCAATATTTAACAAGCAAGTACAGGCTCCATCTCCCAATGGATGAACACATCTGCCATGGAAAAATACCTGGTGCAACACTTTGCAAATCTGTTTGGATCTCATATTAACCTATTGAAGCTAACAGGAGGAAACACATTGGGCAAAACTTCTTAACAGCCTGTGTGATCAGGCAGTGGAGCAAGCTCAGAATGTGCTCAAAGCACCATCACTGCAGCGATCACAACAGAAGCTTACATCAAATCCACTACTGGACAAGAGTATGGGGGAAATAGAGGATGGAACAACTCAGCCACAGAGCTGGGTAGAGAAATCTGATCTAATTGTGCTAGCCTCATCTTTTATATTGCCCCATATTATTCAGGGTGGCTTATTACACAGAGACATCCCATGGTTTACCCTTGTAGCCAGGCCTTTATCTAAAAGCACATTAATTTGTTTCATGTGTTTTAATAATCACGTCTTTAGCATTTCCTTTCTCTCATATTGTTAAGGGAGTTGCCTTCACAAACACAGTCAGACATAATTTGGGCACATAACTGTGACACTGGCTGACAGGTGCCAGCTCTTGCCAAGGCTTTAAGCCTCTGCTGAGCATTGACAAATTCACTGCTGGAAACCAGTCTGTTTCACCTGTGTGTTAATATGGTTAAAATGGGTATTGGACTTATAATGTGATTAGTGTGTAGACTTTATGAAATGCTTGTACATTGCTGCATGCATTAATCTCACTTATAATACCTTTATCAGATGCTATAATATTTAAGTTATTGCTTTCCAACTATAAAAATGTTTTTGCTCTGAAACCATGAACCAACCAGGAGGGATTGTCTCCTGCCCATTAAGAAGGCCTATCAGAACTAAATGGGCCATTAGGAACATCACAATACAAAGACTCTGCTGATTGCCCCTTTATATCCATGAAGAGGCTACATGCAAGAGGGCTCATCCCACCAGCTTGAATTCTGGAAGAAGGAAATAAAAATACCTGACAAGAAAAATTTTCATCTCGTTTACTATTTGGACTCTCACAGGGCCAAAGCTATGGGGAAAAAAACAGAGATCCCCAGGGTCAATCTGGCTTAGCCCTAAAAGATATCCAGAACTGATAGATTACTACAAGGCTGTCACCTTTTGGAACTATAAACTAACTCATTTGTGTATATATGCTTGACTGCTTTAACCTTGTAATAACTCTCATTTCTTTTCTTCGTTAATAAATCCTTAGCCCTGGTCTACACTAACCCCCCAATTCGAACTAAGATACGCACCTTCAGCTACGTGAATAACGTAGCTGAAGTCGAAGTATCTTAGTTCGAATGAAAAGGTACTTACCCGGGGTCCACACGCGGCGCGCAAGCTCCCCCGTCAACTCCGCCTACTCCGTTCGTGGAGCAGGATTACCAGCGTCGACGGGGGAGCACTTCCTGGTTCGATTTATCGCGTCTAGACAAGACGCGATAAATCGAACCCAGAAGATCGATTGGACTCCTCCGACAGGACGCGTGAGTATAGACGTACCCTTAATTTACCATAGGATTGGCTACGTGCATGGTCTTTGGTGTGAGATCTAAGGTCTGAATTGACCGTGACTGGTCTCTTGCGACTGGCAGCAACCTGAATATGTTGTGATCTTTGGTGAGTAGCAACCAACTATTACTATGTCCAGCTTGCATAAATGGCAAGATACTGGAAAACCCAAGGGCACTATCTGTGACTCCATAGTAAGACTGTTATAGTGCTTTAGGAGTTCACACTTGTCACTGAGTTGGAGAAATATACAGTAATTATAGATAAGGCTATGTTTTAGTCACAGATATTTTCAGTAAAAGTCACGGACAGGTCACGGGCAGTAAACAAAAATTCTCAGCCTGTCCATGACTTTTACTAAAAATACCTGTGACTAAAACTTCGGGGGGAGGCTGCCCGGGGCTAGGGTGACCAGATGTCTTGATTTTATAGGGGCAGTCCTGATATGTGGGGCTTTTTCTTATATAGGTGTCTATCACCCCTCCGGTACGGATTTTTCACACTTACTGTCTGGTCACCCTACCTGGGGCCTCATGGGTGCTGGGGGTGGGCGCGGGCGGCAGCATTGCCTGGGATCCCTGCTAGTGCAGGGGGGCGAGGTTGGCAGGGTCCGCAGGCTCGCTACCTGGCTCCACGCCTCCCCCCGCCCTCCAGCAACAGAGTTTGGGTATGGGAGGGGGCAGGGGATTGGGGCACAGGACGAGCTGAGGCAGGCTCTAGGCGGCACTTACCTGATGGGGCTCCCTGGAAGTGATGACATCCCCCTCGCTCAGCTGCTAGGTGGAGACATGGCCAGGCATCTCTGCGCGCTGCCTGCATGTACCGCCCCCGTGGCTCCTATTGTCTGGGAGGCGGACAATGGGGGAGCGGCAGGGGCAGTGCCAGCAGGCAAAAGCACTGATCTGCCTGGCCATACCTCCACCTAGCAGCTGAGCAAGGGGGATGTCGCCACTTCCAAGAAGCCTCTCATCACCCCACACAGGTAAGCACCGCCCAGAGCCCGCCTCACCCCGTCCTGTGCCTCAATCCCTTGCCCCCTCCCAAACCCAAACTCTTCTGCGGGGAGAGGGGATGAGTCTGCCCCAGCAGTGGCCAGTGCGCCTGGCATAGGGGCTGCCTGCACTGCCCCTGAGCCAGGTGCACGGGCTCCTGCAAAAGTCACAGAAAGTCATGGAATCCGTGACTTCCATGACAAACTTGCAGCCTTAATTATAGTACATACCAGTTTGGGGGTCTCTGCCCTGCTTCCTGACAGTCTGCCCTGAGGTTGGCACCCACTGTCATGAGCCACTGCAGACAGTGTAACAATAATTTGAACCATCTGACTTCATTCAGTTTCCCAATCTCATCTCAAGCTGTAACAACACATTCGTGTTTTGGCCAGTTGCATGTGCCTGTTAATTTTGTATCCATATTTCCTACACTCTTCAAGCATTCTGCTTCTGATACATCAGTGTTAACAAGTGTGATTGATCAAAGGTGAAGAAGCAAGTTGCGCCAATGTGATGACTGTCATAGATGGTAGCTGAAACATTAATGCTGACTAACAGCTGACCACACTGAGTGTCGCGATAACAGGCAGGCTTTCTTAACATTCGGCACAGCTGAAGGCATCACAGAGTACAATATGGGCATCAGTTGTGGTTGGTGAGGGCAGGCTTCTCACCCAGACACACTTAAGATGGATC
The DNA here is from genome assembly GCA_037349315.1 of Chelydra serpentina. Classification (NCBI taxonomy): domain Eukaryota; kingdom Metazoa; phylum Chordata; order Testudines; family Chelydridae; genus Chelydra; species Chelydra serpentina. The sequence continues at coordinate 20,887,445 of JBAIAC010000040.1, forward strand.
TGTTCTACATTAGCTAGGACCCCAGAATGAGAAAATAAGGACAATCTCCAAATTGTCTACCAGAAACACTTAGAATGAGAGAAACTAAAATCTTCCTCCTTTAACTGAAAAGGATTTGTTCCCTAGGGACAAAGGTCTGTCTCCACATGTCTGCGTGTGGGTTTCTATAGATTAGATCACCTATTGCTCTAATAGCCACTAGGTTTGAGAAAAGAACAGAATATTTTTCTTAAATATTCCCAAGAAAAAGAATCTATACTTAACTGAAGCTGAATTAAACTGTCATGTATTTGGTGATAACGGATGTCTGGTTTTCAAGCCTTTGATTTCAAATCTTCAAACCACTGATTTTACACAATGCGAAAGCAAAGATCCAACACAGCGTCCAAGATGTTCACACTCGTGTACAACATACCCGGAGATTTGTTACTAATCTTTTATACTGAAGCAATTATGGCCTATTCATAAAAATGGAGATTAAATTTTAATTCCTCAACTACAGGGAGGGCTTACTACAACTCAGAGCTTGGTAACAACAGATTATTTGGTGAGACTATGATACTTAGTAGGAACTGTTTTCATGTTTCTTCATGCAAACGTGTGAAATGCATTCCTCAGTAAAGGAGTCCTAAATCAGATACACCAAAGCTGAAAAAGCAGAATAGGGAGGAGCATGTTAGCAGTACTGTGGTGTTCCTTCTACAATACACATCACTCTTAAAAATTCCTCTCCCACAAAAGAACTGCACTAGAATGGTACTCAGAACAGCAATGCCAGGGACAGACAGTGATCCCTATACCTGTTCCTTTGAACCCTATTAATGTCAATTGCTAATCAATTCCCTTTCTACTTGCATGGCCAGGAATTCATGTTGTGTGTGATATTTTGCTCCTGTAATTTATCTCAGTTAAAATATATAGTTTTAAGTAAAGAATCAAAGAGAAAGGAAGGAGCACAAAAGATTGTATTTCTGTATTATACCTTATATTTAATGGTACAATGTCGTCATTGGAAAGTTTCAATGGATTCATAACAATTTCTTGTGCATGAGACACTACAAACATGACAAATATTAGCCAACATGCCTAGACCTTAAACCAAGGAAGTGTCATGCCTGATCATCAGGCACAGCCAACAGATGAAGGAGGTTGAGGGGGACGCAATAGTGTGTCTGTTTTAATGAGTAAAATTAAATTGAGGGTTGACATCTCATTGCTGTGTCAATCCCAGAAATAAGATCTTCACATTCCAACCTCCTTATTTTGTCTGTTCTTTAACTGACTGGATTTTTATATTGTAAAAAAACCAAACAAAATGCATTTTGCATAGTTCATTTAACTGAATCACTTCAGATATGATGAGCAGTAACCATAACATTATAAACACTCTCAAATTTTATATTACATTCACAAAACGTGGCAGCATTCAGATCGGCATTCCAAATGGGATGTTCATGCAGAGCCATTAGAACATCCCAGTATCTCATTTGTAAATGTCACTCACATGGACTGTTCAGCAAGTATAGAGCATGGAGCCAATATAGAAGATAGAAGACTCAATTCCAGCCTCCAGAACCCAGGTGCACAGTTCAGTAGATCACAAGTGAAGTGAGCCAATTTTACAAGACACGTGGCAATAACCGGGGGCCCAATATGAGTCTGTAAAATGAGTTCAGATTATAGAATCTGGTTTTACACATTTGTGTTTCTAAAAACAATCTTGAAAGGAACATCTCAACAGAAAAAATACTCCAGGGACCCCAAAGCCCCTCAGCCACTGTTGTCCCTGATGTGCTCTTGGCCCCAGAGAACACAAGGGACAGTTCTTTTCATGGTCAGGCAGCAGTAGCTTGCACTCCCAATAGAGAGAGACCCGATAGAGAAGCTCAGGGATGCTCGAAAGACTCATAAAACAGTAGTGCTTGCAAATAATGTACTTTTCTAATGAGAGCTTGAAACGTGCCTTTTAATTAAGGTAATTAGTTCACATCATAAACCAGAGAAGCAATCAAGATGTTGTGAATGATTCCACTGCAGCTCAAGTTTTATTGGTGCTGGCCTCCAGCTTTTCAGTTAGTGTGTCACGCCTGGGTTGGTGCAAATTCACCCTCCCAACACATGCGCACACAGACCTGCCCACACTCTAGGCAATCTGCATAATTCACATTTATATAATGGGACCGTCACTCATGCTCTTGGTGTTATTCTGGAAAACCAGAACCATTACAGCAATCACCTTGCCAGCACGAGGACCCTCTACTCCCCAGCTGTACAACTTCTGGATCCAACACCTGGCTTCTGGAGAAAAAAAAATACGTAGCAGACTTTGACCTCAAGGGATTGAAAACGAGAAGATCTCCACCTATATGGGTCATTCAGCTGTCTATCACAACAGTCTATACTGTCCCTCTGCTCCTAAATCTCTCACCTTTCTGCACAGGGCAACCAGGGGGCAGGATTAGCATCCATCCATCAATCTAGTTGCTCCAACAAATCCTCAGAGTCTGGACAATGCTCTACAATAAGGGACCCAAATGACATCATTTAGCATCAACAAGACAGTTAAATAGATGTTTAACATAATATTGTATATTATTTAAAATATAATTGAGACAGCAGCTGGGTAATGCAAATTATTTTTCTATTAGAGCAAAAGGAGGCTTTTAATTCTCAGATGACATTTAAGCAGTCTTGAAAACGCAATCTGAAAAACTAATCTTTTCTTATCTTTGTGGTCTGTCCAGAAGTGCACAGTGTAATTTAGTTTTGCATTTTTGTTCTCTACTTCCCCCACCCCCTCCAGTCTTCTTCCTTTTTTCAAAGCAGTTATTGTGTGGGAAATCAAATATAAACAGATGGGCCTAGTATTTTATTCTATAAGTGGTGAGATCTGGGGCTGTTCTACCATCTCATGGATGGACACTCCAGAATCATGGGAAGGCCCCAACTCCTAAACTTACGAGTTTCACCCTGAATATAGCAACTGATGTGGCAGATCACAAACACAGAGAGAAGCAATTTCTCAGATATTCAAGGCCCAACCTATTGAACAACGTATGAGTCAAGATCACTAAATTTGAATCTAGTATTAGATTGAGATAAAATTTAGTTATTGGAGCATCGAGGGGAGCTGTCCTCAATGCCTCATATAGGTTAGAAGACAGGCTCCCGCACAATGTACAGTACCATCTGAGTTTCTATATGGTACTCACTGATGATGACAGATACAGCTTGTTGCAGTAACCAAACCAGTCTAGGTGAGTGAAGAACTGTAAATTTGCCCTTTGATTCCAGCAAAGGGCTAAGTCTGTTGCTTGAGCTCAATTGTTAAACTGCCCAATTCATCCCCACATTTGGGACCAGTGATGGTGCTGTCCATAGACTATTCAAACAGAAAGCAGAGCTGATCATTCTGGAAACACATCCTGGATCAGAATTCAACCTCACTGCATCAAACTGCCATTCAAAAATGAGTTCTATTATATCCCTTGCCCCCACTCTCCCGGCACCTGATAACATACCAGGCTTCATACAGACACCACAAGGTGAACGGATTTTAATCACCAATATAAATCAGCAATTTATATATTTATTCAAATTCATAATTTTTACCTTTTTTATTATGTTACAAAATACTGAATGATGTGTTTCTTATTTATTATATTATTAATTTTTATTCATGACTTTGTCAAGCTATATTTGGACAGAAATTGAAATTCAATTAAAAATGCACAAAAAAGCATTATCCTAGACAGTGATTTTTATCTACTCTAGACAACACAAATAAGTGAAAGAGGGGGTTAAAATGCTCATTTTCTTAGACTTTCAAAGCATCGGCTTGAATTGACAGGATTGCTGCTGCTGCTTCTCTATTTTATTATCACTCACATCAGAACAAATACATAGACCCTCATTTCTCAGAGCAAATTTCAATTTTCTTTTCTGTCTTAGGGAGTAAGCTCTACTATAAATTCTCCCAAATACAATTTTAAAATAAGAGGCGTATGTTTAAAACAGGTTTTGCACTTCCATATGCATGATGTCAAAACCAGAACTTCCTATATCAAGTCTATCTGAGTAACCCCTTTCAGATGTGGCTTGTACTGGAAAAAAACAAAAAAACAAAAAACATCATGTGGACAAGGGCAATCCAGTAGACAGTGTACTTAGATTTCCAGAAAGCCTTTGACAAAGTCCCTCACCAAAGGCTCTTGCGTAAATTAAGTTGCCATGGGATAAGAGGGAAGATCCTTTCATGGCTTGAGACCTGGTTAAAAAACAGGGAACAAAGGGTAGGAATAAATGGTAAATTTTCACAATGGAGAGGGGTAACTAGTGGTGTTCCCCAAGGGTCAGTCCTAGGACCAATCCTATTCAACTTATTCATAAATGATTTGGAAGAAGGGGTAAACAGTGAGGTGGCAAAGTTTGCAGATGATACCAAGCTGCTCAAGATAGTTAAGACCAAAGCAGACTGAAGAACTACAGAAAGATCTCACAAAACTAAATGATTGGGCAATAAAATGGCAAATGAAATTTAATGTGGATAAATGTAAAGTAATGAACATTGGAAAAAATAACCCCAACTATACATACAATATGATGGGGGCTAATTTAGCTACAACTAATCAGGAAAAAGATCTTGGAGTCATTGTGGATAGTTCTCTAAAGATGTCCATGCAGTGTGCAGCGGCAGTCAAAAAAGCAAACGGGATGTTAGGAATCATTAAAAAAGGGATAGAGAATAAGACGGAGAATATCTTACTGCCCCTATACAAATCCATAGTGCGCCCACATCTTGAATACTGCATACAATTGTGGTCTCCTCATCTCAAAAAGGATATACTGGCATTAGAAAAGGTTCAGAGAAGGGCAACTAAAATGATTAGGGGTCTGGAACGGGTCCCATATGAGGAGAGATTAAAGAGGCTAGGACTTTTTAGCTTGGAAAAGAGGAGACTAAGAGGGGATATGATAGAGGTATATAAAATTATGAGTGGTGTGGAGGAAGTGAATAAGGAAAAGTTATTTACTTGTTCTCATAATAAAAGAACTAGGGGCCACCCAATGAAATTAGTGGGCAGCAGGTTTAAAACAAATAAAAGGAAGTTCTTCTTCACACAGCGCACAGTCAACCTGTGGAACTCCTTGCCTGAGGAGGCTGTGAAGGCTAGGACTATAACAGGGTTTAAAAGAGAACTGGATAAATTCATGGAGGTTAAGTCCATTAATGGCTATTAGCCAGAATGGGTAAGAAATGGTGTCCTTAGCCTCCGTTTGTCAGAGTGGGGTGATGGATGGCAGGAGAGAGATCACCTGATCATTACCTGTTAGGTCCACTCACTCCAGGTCACCTGGCATTGGCCACTGTCGGTAGACAGGATACTGGGCTGGATGGACCTTTGGTCTGACCCAGTACGGCCTCTCTTATGTTCTTATAATTCCTTTTCAATCTGGGATCAAAGCACATGCAAACTTCTATTTAAATAATGATCTTCTCATACTCTCCCTTCCAAATCACTTCTCATGCAGGGCCAGATTTTCCCCATAACACCATGCAGCAGCAGAGTCACACCATTATTCTAAAAGTTAATCCTGTTTTCAAGTAGGAGAAAGCATGCCATATCCACTTTACCAATGGCACAGAATTTAGAACACTTGTAGGTCTTATGCAGGAATGGCCTTAGGGAAAATGGCACCCTGGGCGAACTGGTATTTTGGTGGAGAAAGCTGGGGACAAAGAGCATGGCCTCCATTCTTCACAAAAAGGCACTTGCTATATGGCAATTTTTACACATTTTTGGCAATGTTTGAATATTGTAACTCTCAAAGCAAAACAAAACTGAAGCTCTTCCTCATTGTGCAGACTCCTAGCCCATGAAGGGTGCTGACACAAGAGGGTCATCAACGGCTATTAGCCAGGATGGTCAGGGATGCAACCCATGCTCTGAGTGTCCCTAGCCTGTTTGCCAGAAGTTGAGAGTGGACAACAGAGGATGGATCACTCGATGATTGCCTGTTCTGTTCATTTCCTCTGAAGCAGTGGGCATTGGCACTGTCAGAAGACAGGATACTGGGCTAGATGGACCATTGTTATGACTCAGTCTGGCCATTCTTATGTCTGGTACATTGTACATACTCTGAAAAGACCATTTTGAAAGTATAAGAGCAGCTTGCTGCAGCAGGCAGGTGTGCATTCTCTGTAGAGCAGGCCCTCTCCTCTGACCCAATATCAACTTGTGAGCATCTGAATCAAAGGAACTGAAGAAGGAGACCAAGTGGTTTCTCATGAATAAACTGCTTTTGAGGAGACACTAAATAAAGAAAGGCATGTTACCAAGAGATAAATAAAAATGTATGTAATGAGACAAGATTTCAGCAGAAAAGAATCATTAGCCATTTCCTGTTCTCTCTTTTAAATTTAGTGTGAGATGCTAAACTTAGCTGCACACTGGTATTCCATAAGACATCCATCTGCTATCTAGGCTTTTATGACCCTCATCACATGCACACACCACACCTACTGTACTGGGTTCCAACTGCCAGCAACAGTTACATTGCTCTCCAACTGTTACTGACACATGCAGAATGAGGAGTTAGGACCTGAACCTTTAGACTGAACTGAAAAGGTAGACTACATGATTGGTCACTTATTATTAGCATGCATCTATCATACAGAAGAATAATTACTCCAAATTAGTTAGCTAGGAATTAATAAAGCACTAACACTACAGTTTCCAAGTACAAGAAAATTTTTCGACAAAGGACTGTACTGTCTACTACTAAATTTAGCTGCAACTACTGAGTATTCTCTCTCACCCTCTCTGCAGTCCTCAACAATTCTGCCTATGCCTTTTGTGAACTCTGAAAGTGCTTCTCTGTTTGGTATCTTACTTGAGACAGATTTTCTGGATCAAGTGTAAAAATGGCAGAAAGGGGATTTCATTTGCACCTCATTATATACCTGGTTGAATCAGAAAAGGATCTATCACATCAGAAGTCATGTATGTATCAAATATACTGCTTGCAATAGATAGTCTCCCAAAATATAGCATCCTCAGAAGGAAACAAGAAGGGAAGCTGGATCTTGAATTATTTTGTTTAACTGATAAGCAATAAATTGTAATACAAGAATTAGAGCAGTAAGCAATTAACCTGAATTTCAACCATAAGCCTGTAACTGTCTTCAGAGCGACTAACACAGAGAATGTAACCACTGGCAAAAAATGTAATATCCTTTATCTTTCTGAATGGAGGGTGGACAGTTATATACGTCGTGTATTTGCTTACTATATGGTTTTATGCAGTGTTACAAGATGGCTTCTTTCTGGTTAACAACTGGAAGCAGCTTCCACTCATACAGCCCATATCAAAGTATGTATCCTCTATGTTCCCATCAGGCGTAGTTGGGGCTCTGTATATATTTGTAAAGTAGTCCATAAGAAATGGGGGGGGGGGGGGGAGGAAATGCTGTCAGAGTTTAAACAATTATCTGAAGAAAGAAACTTCTCCAGCATGAGGAGAGGTGAAGTGAGGAAGTTTGTCTACATGTGACTGTGCTCCATTAGTTCTACCAGAAGAAAACTGATAATTTTCATCCACTGGCATACTAGGCACGTAGAACAAGACTCTTCCTGGTGCCCCACAAGAATACTAAGGAAGTCCATCACATGCAGTGATTGGTGAGAGAATTCTAACATACTGGAATAATATCAAAGAGGACGCTTTGATTATATGTTTTGACACACTCTAAACTTGGAAGGATTAGATTTTCATGGGAAGTATTGATCAACATTGATTTCACTTTGCACACACAAACCAACAAAACATATAAGCCTGGTTGATAATGGTAATAGTGCTGATGTAATATACTTAAGACAGCATTTGACTTGGTGCCGCATGACATTTTCATTAAAAAACTATAAATATATTAAATTAGCATGGCACACATGAAATTATAGGTCTCAAAATGTAACTGTAAACAGAGAATCATCAATGAAGGGTGTTTTCCTAGTGGGGTCCCGCAGGGATCAGTTCATAGTCCTATGCTATGTAATATTTTTATTAATGTCCTGGAAGAAAAAAAATAATTGAAAATTTGCAGATAACACAAAAACTGGAGGAGTAGTAAATAATGAAGAGGACAGGTCACTGATACAGAGAGATATGGATCACTTGGCAAGCTTGGCGCAAGCAAACAATATGCACTTTGATACGGCTAAATGCAACATATACGTTTAGGAAAAAATAATACTTACATAATGTGGGACTCCATTCTGGGAAGATGGGACTCTGAAAAAGATCTGGGGTTCATTGTGGATAATCATAGAATCATAGAATATCAGGGTTGGAAGGGACCTTAGGAGGTCATCTAGTCCAACCGCCAGCTCAAAGCAGGACCAATCCCCAATTTTTGCCCCAGATCCCTAAATGGCCCCCTCAAGGATTGAACTCTCAACCTTGGGTTTAGCAGACCAATGCTTGAACCACTGAGCTATGCTTCCCCCCCCCATCATCTGAACATGAGCTCCCAGTGTGAGGCTGGAGCCAAAACAGCTAATGCAATCCTTGGAGGCATAAACAGAGGATTCTAGAGTAGGAGTAGAGAGGTTAATTTACCTCTATATTTCGCACTGGCGCAACTGCTTCTGTCAAGTTCTGGTGCCCATAATTCAAGAAGGATGTTGATAAATTGGAGAGGGTTCAGAGAAGAGCCACATGAATGATTAAGGGATTAGAAAACAAGCATTATAGTGATAGACTCAAGGAGATCAATCTATTAAGTTTAACAAAGAGAAGGTTAAGGGGTGACTTGATTACAGTCTATAAGTATCTACCTGGAGAACAAATGTTTAACAATGGGCTCTAGCAGAGAAAGATGTAGCATGATCCAATGGTTGGCAGCTGAAGCTAGACAAATTCAGACAGGATAAAAGGCATACATTTTGATAGTGAGTGTAATCAAACCACTGGAATAATTTACCAAGTGTCCTTGTAGACCCTCCATCACTGACAATTTTTAATGCAAGTTTGGATGTTTTTCTAAAAGATATACTCTAGGAATTATTTGGGGGAAGTTGTGTGGCCTGTACTACAGCAGAAGTCAGACTAGATGATCACAGTGGTCCCTTCTGGCATTGGAATCAACGAACATGCAGTATAGGAATTTGAATGCCATAGCTAAACTTCTGGAAGTGCCATAAGAGATTATAAAAATAACTGCACTCAATATCTTACAAAACTTGCATTTCATGTTTTGGATTTTATTATAAGCCTTCATTAATTTCTAGAGAGGTTAAGTTATGTAACTTTCCAGGGCAAGTAAAACAGGTCAGAGAGAAAAAAGTACAGAACTAGCTGAAATCCAGAAAAGAAAAGCAACATGAATCTCTATCGTTCATTGTAGAGCAGAAAGCATCATATTGGTCAAAGAGTTTCATAATTTAGGGATTAATCTCATTTAAACACAGCCAGTAACAGATGTGTTGGCACATTCTTTCCATCTGTACTGCAAAACAGAGTAGACTACCTAATTTGCCCATCACAGCAAATGAGAGAGCATTGTATAGGAAAGGCCATGATATATGAATGATCTGGTAAAAAGGCATGGACCACGGAAGGCAGCCTCAGTAAGAGTGAAACATTTAGCTCCTAATACTTGATGCCAGAACCATAAAACTCTTTGCTTAAGTCTGCTTTTTTTTTTCTGAAGCCAAATCTTGAATAACTTTAATGAACATTACTCCTGGGGGAATTCTGCGCCACTATGCAGGCACAGAATTCATGCCCCCCCCCCCAGATTATATTTTCGCCGCAGAAAATACATCTGCTGGGAAGGCGCTACAGTTATACCTTTTGCCCACCAAGGGCTGCTGTGGCACCAAAAGAGAGGGCAACCAGGGCCAGAGCAGCCAGCTGCAGAAAGGAAGGAGGAGAGGCTACGTTTTTCATAGCACCCTTGCCCCTAGGGCCAGGTGAGGAGGCTCGAGATGCGGTGGGGGGGGAAGAAGGCACACACAGGGCTGCTGGGGGGATCACAAACTGGGGTGGGGGCACAGGAGCTAGCGGGGTGACAGCATTGAGCCAGGGCTGAATGGAAGTGGGGGTGCAGGGCAACATGGGGACAGGGAGACAGGTGGCCGAGTGGGGGTGCAGAGACACATGGGGACAGGGGCAGGTGTGAAGGGCTGAATGGGAGAGGCTAGGGGTCACAGCCAGGGTCTGCATGGAGGAGGCTCCCCAAATCCCTAACAATCCCTCCCCCTGCCAAAAAATAACCTGTTCCATACTTTTCCCACCCACATCCAACAGAACCCTCCAAATTCACTCTGAGGATGACTTCCCTCTCCCTCAGGTCCTCTGTTAACCTGACTCCCCGCAAACCTTTGCACGGCTTCCGAGGGGAGCAGGAAATAGGTTTCTGCTTTGTAGTTTAAATGAATTAGTACTCAAAGTTCTGTATTAATATGCTTAGAAAGGAATCTATTTGTCAAAAAATATTTCCTAAATCTTTTTTGTTGTCTGTATTGTTACAGACATACTTGCTGCCAGGTATTTTGAAATAAATTACCAAAATAATTGAAACTGCCATGATTATATTGTGTTATTTTGACAAATAAAATATGCAGAATTTTTAAAATATTGTGCACAGAATATTTAATTTTTTGGTGCAGAATTCCTTCAGGAGTAGAGTATGAAGAATTCATTCCATTGCTTTGTGTAACAGTTCTGGTTACAGGCTGAGCATCTGGAGATTAACTCCGTCTAGAAACTGAAGGTGAACATCCACTTGGAGAGAATAACAGATTTAATTAGTAATGAGATTTGCCACAAAATTTTTCCTATTCATTTAATGCTAATTTGAAGTGTGATCACATTTTTTGGCTCAGAACAATTTCTGTATTTAATGCAGTAATTATCTGTGTAAAGTGTTGCATTTCCTAGCTTTACTTTATTATCTTCACTGTGGGTCCTACTTAATTATAGAGAAGTGAGGTGGGGGGGGGGGAAGTGGGGGAGGAATACTGTTCTCTAAATAAACTACTGGAGAGCTCTGAAAGGCCAACAACATGAGAAAATTAAGTCAGGCACGTGGCTTCCATGAGGCTGATATGGTGTAGAACTGAGAAAACGACATGGCCATGGCTAAAAAAACATCTGAAATACTAATTCAGTGCAATGGGCTGCATAAATTACACTCAACTTTCACTATTAAGCTCCTAATCCCGAACATTTTCCACCTCTTTTTCAGTAACGTTCCCCCCCCTACCCCCGCCCACACACAAAGTTTGTTTCTCAGTCTTAGGATGAGTTCTCTATCATTTGACTCTACTTAGAGACCATTTCCATTTCAGCAATTACTCTAGAGACTAGACTGACAGATAGGGTGGGTTCTTAATATTTGAAAACTCAAAAAGGAGATAAGAATCCCAAGGTGTCCAAACATACCTTCATGTGTTACTAAACTGTCCACCTGAACAAGAAATTGCAAATATGCCTGCAAGAGCTCAGTGTTCCAGTACGCTTACCTATTTATTTATTACACAGGACTACAGGCCCAACCTCTTGGAATCTCTCTCTCCTTACTGCACTGCAGCCACCTGTAAGCAGGTCTCCATACAGCAAATCTCACTGCAGTCCTCTAACTTGCAATGTCTTAGGACTTGTCTAAACATACAGTGCTGAGGCATGTCTGAAGACGCTCTATGCTGACAGGAGAGAGCTCTCTCATCGGCATAACAACACCACCGCCACGACAGTTCTCCCGCTGACATAGCGCTGTCCACATCGGCACTTATGTCAGTGTAATTTATGTCATGCAGGGGGGTGGTTTATTCACACCACTGAGTGACATAAGTTATGCCAACATAAGCTGTAGTGTAGACATAGCCTAAGAGTTTGTCTACACGGTGCTTTAGTCTGCACCAAGAGAGTGTACATTTTAGTCTGCACGAGCACGTCAGGCACAAACTAGCCCAATGTGGACCATACTGGCAAGCACTATGAGTTGCTAGTGAGTGTTAATGTGATCTCTTTTCAAACAGTCCTACATTAACACGTATTCGGGAACTTTCAGTGAGTGCCAGCAGAGTCCACACAGGCATGCTTAGTTCATACTAGTGTGTTACATACTAAATTTATACACCTCTAGTGCAGACTAAAGTATCATAGAATCAAAAAACTGGAAGGGACCTCAAGAGGTCATCTAGTCCAGTCCCCTGCACTCAAGGAAGGACTAAGTATTATCTAGACCATCCCTGACAGGTGTTTGTCCAACCTGCTCTTAAAAATTCCCAATCACGCAAATAAGCCCTAAGATTCTTCCTCATGATGGCAGCAGTGTTCCTTCTGCAGCTTTCCTACTGCCCTTAACTGCATTTCTGGTCCACAGAGGATCAGAACACAATATTCCAGGAGAATGTTCTCCCTACAGCTAGGATTATATAATATACCTGTCACAGAATGTATAAAGCAGTGGTAGAAAAGAGAATATGGGCTAGGAATCTTTGTAGTTCAGTTACTAAAATGAGCAAGTGGTATGAAAGCAGAAGGAAAGAAACAGTGGGCATTAGGACCCCAAAGACAGCAAAAGTTCTACTTATAACCACAGTAGACTGCAGAAACACAGCAGCAAAATAATTTCAGCAGACTGAACAAGAATGCAAAACAAAACAAAGGTTGAAATAAATAGTTCTAACCCAGCAGTATCAGATAGCATGCATAAGGTATATCCTATTTGTAACAACAGACCCCAGCAACAACACTAAGGACTAAAAGGCTCAGAGCCAGCTCAGTTAAGAACTAGCAAACAAAAGTCAGCATCAGAGTCTCAGCTAAGAACAGGAAGGAAGTTAACTATACAGTAAATACTGGTGCTTTGAAAAACAAGTAATTGCTAGAAACATCCAAAGCTATGTAGTGCTAAAAGTTGCTAATAAAATTGGCACTTTAAAGATGACTGAGGGCACAGCGCCCTCTCATGTGCGCATTTGCTCATTATAATTCTGAAGACTGCTTCATTATCAGACTATCAAGGACCACTGTGATGATGTTAATAAGGAAAATAATCCCCAAGATGAGGGAACTCAGTCCTCCTGTGATGAGAAAAGGATAAATAAATGTCTGGTCTTTACAAGTCAATAAATTGGAAAACAAATAATGGAAGAGAAAAGATACTGAAGCTGAGCAAAAATCTCACCAGCCCCCCCTCAGAGGGAAAAGGGGTAACAGCACATGCTTTGGTTTCTGGAGATACCTGAGGGCCCTGCCTACTTGGTAACGGTAAGAGCCTGCAGTAGAGTTCTCTTCTGAAAAGTGACAAAAATGGTATCTTGGGGCATCAAGTTTGAGGACCCACACAAAGATTTTTCTTTTCTAACTAACAGCCCTGCAGATTGAGCCTGGCTTCCAAGAGCCAAACAGAGCCCTTTCCTTTTCACCCTTCACCACCAATAGCAATGGTGATGAAGAGGGTTCTCTAAGGCCGTCAGGAACAACAAGCAATACACATTCTTGTTACTGGAACATAAAAAGGTCTAATTCTGAATATACATGGGCAAGATTTGTTGAGTAAGGAAGAGTGAATTTCCAGAAGAGAAATGCACTTCAGATTATATGCACTGCAATACAGAAACATGTCAAATCTTCCATCTGCCACGCACCAGCAAGTGTTCTCCAGGAGCTGCAGGGAACAGGCGAAGGTTTGAAGAAAGTGCTGCGATGTTTTGTGCTGATGTTGTGTTAAAAACTTGAGTGTATCAGTGAGGGTTTTCAAGCTCAACTAAGGTGACCTTTTTTCTCAGAATGGAACAGCTTCTTGCTGAGAACATACATTCTACTCCCTCTGTCTGCTCTATGGGCTGGATTCTTGTGCAGGGCTTATTAGAACTCGCACAGTTATTGTGAATTTGTTTTGCAAAGTGTAGGAAATTGAAGGCATTTTATCAGTATTTGACTTTTTAAGATAGCAGTTATACTGCAATATTTAACACAACTGCACTGTACCCTTTCATCACCTCACACTCAGCCAAACTCTGGAGTCAGCAGGGGCACTGGAAAAAAAAGAGGGTCATAGATATCTCTTCACTATAGTTTTCCCATAATGAAAATACCACCCTCACCTTTTCTGGTCCAGGGAAAGCAGGAGGATGCTACAGAACGCCTATGTTTAGACTGCATGCTGGGACAATATAATTCTGTAAGGCTATCAAGATACTGCAGCGATTATCATGATCTAAATACACAGATAGAAAAACGGACAGACAGGAAGGATGATCCAATGGTTAGGGCATTCGCCTTGCACTCAGGAGGCCTGGGCTCAAATCCCGACTCTGACCGACTTCCTGTATGACCTTGGAAAAGTCCCTTAAGACATTCTGTGCCTCAGCTCCCATCTGTAAAATGGGAGTAACAGACCTGCTCTGCCTCACAGGGGTGTTGTTAGGAGGAAAACACTGAAGATTGTGAGGCACTTAGATACTATGGTAAAGACTGCCATGTAATTACCTAAGACAGACAGCAACTAGGTATTAAATTCTAACACTGCTCTAGAAGGTAAGAGTAAGAAAGAAACAACAACCTGGAAGCAGAAACCACCATTAATCTGGAGCTCCAACCCTAAAAGGGATCCAAGAATACATTAAGCGACATTCACAAAGTAGAAGTAAACAGACTAAATGGTCCAAGATGCAGAGAATTCTTCTACTCTATTTTTAGCAGAATACCACATGGATGATGCTCCCATTGGTACAGCTGCAACTTGCTGTAAAAATGGATTACTGGGAGGGAAGAAAGGTGGAGTTACTGTCTAAAAATATATCCTAAGAAGTAAATGTATATGCAAATGAGGAGGAGGAGGAGAAGATGGAAAGATCTAGGAGTGGACATGCTAAGTCTCAGGGTAACCAACATAACTGAAGCTCTAGCAAAGCCAAAAAAATCCATTAAACAGTTTTATGTCTCAGAAACCGGAATGCATCTTTCTACAAATTAAATACAGATTGTAAAGAGGACAGAACTGGAAAGTTTGCTGCTCATCAAATTAAAAACAAGAGTCCTATTCATAAAAAATAGTTATGTGGTCAAGTCACATTCTTTGCTCAAAAGTTTGTGTGTGCAACTAGAGATGATAGTTTCTATATAGATCACAAGAACAATCAGTTTAACATGGGCTCTCTACAGCATATGGGGGTACATTCCAAGTGAGGTGTTAGTAGAAGTACAAGAGGCAGTGCAAATGCCTCCTTCTTGCGCAAAAGCTGGTCACATGATCAGCAGCTGGAGTTGTTTAACAAAATACCAGCCCAAGCAATTCTTTAGCATTCCCTATAGCTACATGACAACACACACAAAAAACCTACTCCATTTCAAACACCCAGCTGCCTTATGGCTCACTGCCTGTCCACCCCTCCCTTCTGTGCAGTTTTTTTCAATAGTCTTCTCAACTTACAAAGTCCCATTTCTAGAAAGAGGAGGTGGAGAAGGAAGCAAGAGAACACTGGGAAGGTGATTACTAGGGAAAAAAAAGTATGTGTGTGATGTGAAATGGGAGTCATTTTACTCAGATTCTGGATGAAATATTTTAAAAAACATATATGGGTACAAACACATGGTGAGGTCCCCTCCACATAAATGAAACCCGCTCACTTCATCACCTTTCTTTGGAAAAGGAGCTGTTTAATGGAGAGGTAGGTTGTTACCAAGGAATCTGACAGTTTTGGAACAAAAAATTTCCACCATCTGCAGAATAAACAGTTTCATAAAAACATCACAATCCCTTCTAACATCCTCTTTGTTTTTAAGTTTTTAATGGATGTATTTTGTTTCTCTGGTAGCTAACTTTACTCTCTCTTTAAAGGCATAATCTGCTAAATTGTATTAAGAAGCTTGGATCCTCAAACACCAATATTCAGAGACTAAAGAAAATCACAGCATTAACAAATTATGAGGTATGCAAACAAGATCATGGAGTCTGCATCCTTATGTATATAGTGAACAAAACAGACAACAGAGAAAGACAAATATTTTTGGGGGGAGGAGTGGGAATCAAGACACACTTTAGACTGCTGCAAACATTTGTGTCTGCAAAGTTCCTTTAAACTAAAAAGCAGACATGTTAACATGCGGGTTTTAGTGTATCTACCGGAATATGTTATCTCACAAAGCCATTTTTTTTTTCATTTTTCCTTTCCTGTTACCAATACAGGCAATGGCTGATTTGCTGTTGTGAGATGAAGAACACAATAATGACAGCAAAAAAATTAATTCCTCTGATTCCGTATCTATCCACTCTCCTTCTCCCTCAGGTAATGATAGTTTTGCTGGAACATGACAGGATCAACCAGCCTTCAATCTATTTTATATGTACTCAGCAGGATAATTCCCAGCAGAACGTAAAAACACTTGTTCAATAAACTACATATATACTGGGGCATATAATCAATTTTAGCATCTATAGCAGAAAAGCAGGTTTAGCTACCCAGACTGAATAAGACAGAACCCTGTAATTCTCTCCCACCCATGTGTTGAAGGAGGATGGAGGGTATTTGAAAATTCACTAGCATTTCTATTAACACAAGGAATAAAAAATAAATACTCAGTTCTGAGAGAATTTCAGTAATGTTTTGATCCTGAAGAATTCTGTTGGTGGAGAATGCACATGTCCCCAAGCAAGAAATCTCCCTTCCCTGCTCCCTCACCAATCTGCCATTAACTTGTCCCAAGGGAACGCTGTTTATGTTGTTGTACAAAAATATGTTCTAACTGAATATGTAAAATATAACCAAAAAATAGCTGAAAGATTTACAATACAGCATCTCATAATGAGGCATCATATTTCCTACCACAAGAGTCCAAAACCTAATCAGTATGTTTCAATTCAACAAAAAAATTGAATGTAATATAGTTTGCCTGGACTGTGTTTAGTCTTTTCTTCTGCTTATAAAACAAGCTCCTATTAACCAAAAGAGGCTGCTTACACTTTGCATCATCAACTTCATTTCAATGCAAGGTCTCAAGTGATCTGTGCATAACGTTAAACATTAAATGATCCCACCCCCAGTCTGACAGCCGCTGTGCTGTTGAGGAGGATGAAAGTCTGAGGGAAGGAGAACATCCAAATGGAGCAGAGGGGAACGATCCCATAGTTGGGATCCTCCTTCCAGATGATGTTGTGGTATCCTCTCGCACTGAAGATACCTCTCCAGGGGTGGGAACTCCATTATTAGGAAGAGACAGGTATTGGCAATGGGCAGTTTGATCATTAGAAACAGAGAGCTGGGTTTGCGGTGACCGGGAGAACTGGATGGTGACTTGCCTGACTGGTGCGAAGGTTGCATATCTCTCGAGACATCTTGATAGACTTATGTGTAGTGCTGGGGAGGAGCTGGTGGTCATGGACATGTAGGTACCAGTGACAGAGGAAAGGATAGGAGAGAGATCCTGGAGGCCAAATTTAGGCTGCTAGGCAAGAGATTGAAGTCCAGGACCTCTATGGTAGAATTCTCTTAAATGCTTCCAGTTCCAAGCGCAGGGTCAGATAGACAGGCAGAACTGCAGGGTCTCAATGTGGATGAGACAATGGTGTTGGGAGGAGCTTAGATTTATGAGGAACTGGGGAAACTTTTGGGAAAGGGGGAGCCTATGCAGGAAGGATGGGCCCCACCTAAACCAGACTGGAACTTAAAATTACCAAGGTTGTAGAGCAGTTTTTGAACCAAGGGCTGGGGGAAAGCCGACAGGTGCAGAGGAGCACGTGGTTCGGACAGAGACATCCCTTAGGGGAGGATCTATTAATGGAGATTCTCTATGTTCTAGTAAGGAGGAGAGGATGGAAGATGATAAAATACAGCTAGGATTTGATGAGAAACAGTCAAATGAATAAAAGTCCCATTCAATTACATCATGTAATGGCAGATAGCTAAAAAGTGACAGTTTTTTAAAGTGCTTATATATCAGTGCTAGAAGTCTAAATAATAAAATGGGTGATAATATTAAATGAGGATATTGATATAATAGGCATCACAGAAACTTGGTGGAATGAGGATAATAAATGGGACATAGTAATACCAGGGTACGAAATATATTGGAAGGACTGAACAGGTCATGCTGGTGGGGGAGTGGCACTATATTTGAAAGAAAGCATAGAATCAAATGAAGTAAAAATCTTAAATGAACCAAACTGTGTCACAGAATCTCTATGGATAGTAATTCCATGCTCAAATAATAAGAATATAGCAGTAGGGATATATTACCGACCACCTGACCAGGATGGTGATAGTGACTGTGAAATGCTCAGGGAGATTAGAGAGGCTATTAAAATAAAAAAATCAATAATAATGGGGGATTTCAACTATCCCCATATTGACTGGATACATGTCATCTCAGGATGGGAAGCAGAGATAGTTTCTTGACACCTTAAATGACTGCTTCTTGGGGCAGCTAGTCCGGGAACCCACAAGAGGAGGGGCAATTCTAGATTTAGTCCTAAGTGGAGCACAGGATCTGGTCCAAGAGGTGAGTGTAGCTGGACTGCTTGGTAATAGTGACCATAATAGAATTAAATGTAACATCCCTGTGGTGGGAAAGACACCACAGCAGCCCAACACTGTAGCAGCATTTAATTTCAGAAAGGGGAACACCACAAAAATGAGGTTAGTTAAACAAAAATTAAAAGGTACAGCACCAAAGGTGAAATCCCTGCAAGCTGCATGGAAACTTTTTAAAGACACCATAATATGGGCTCAACTTAAATATATACCCCAAATTAAAAAAATGTAGTAAGGGAACCAAAAAAAGTGCCACCGTAGCTTAACCAGAAAGTAAAAGAAGCAGTGAGAGGCAAAAAGGCATCCTTTAAAAAATGGACTTTAAATCCTAGTGAGGAAAATAGAAAGGAGCATAACATTTGGCAAATGAAGTGTAAAAATATAATTAGGAAAGCCAAAAAAGAATTTGAAGAACAGCTAGACAAAGACTCAAAAAGTAATTTTTTTTTTTGCTAAGTACATCAGAAGCAGGAAGCCTGCTAAACAGCCAGTGGGGCCAGTGGACGATCGAGATGCTATGCTAAAGGAGCACTCAAGAACAATAAGACCATTAACTAAATGAATTATTTGCATCGGTCTTCACCGCTGAAGATGGGAGGGAGATTCCCAAACCTGAGCCATTCTTTTTAGGTGACAAATCTGAGGAACTGTCCCAGATTGAGGCGTCATTAGATGAGGTTTTGGAACAGACTGATAAACTAAACTGTAATTCACCAGGACCAGATGGTATCATCCAAGAGTTCTGAAGGAAGTCAAATGTGAAATTGCAGAACTGCTAACTATAGTCTGTAACCTGTCATTTAAATCGGCTTCTGTACCAACTGACTGGAGGATAGCTAATGTGACGCCAATGATGAAAAAGAACTCCAGAGGTGGTCCCAGCAATTACAGGCCTGTAAGCCTGACTTCAGTAAAGGAACTCCACACTTAGTTGTCCCGGTTAACGTTGTTTCGTTGTTACGTTGCTGATCAATTAGGGAACATTCTCGTTTAAAGTTGCGCAATGTTACCTTCTAATGTCGTTTGGCAGCCACCTGCTTTGTCCACTGCTTGCAGGAAGAACAGCCTGTTGCAGCTAGCTTGTGGGGGCTTGGAACCAGGGTGGACCGGCAGCTCCACCATCAGCTCCCCGCTCCTTAAGTTCCCTGTGCAGCAGCTGCCCAGCAGGCTATCAATTGCCGGCAGTTCAGCTGTCCCTCCCCCGACTGCCATGTGCTGCTCCTGCCCTCTGCTTTGGAGCTGCTCCCTGAGACTCCTGCTTGCTGTATGTGTGTGTGGGGGGGGGGGAGGGTGGGTGAAGGAAGAAGAGGGGGCCTAATGTCAGGGTGTCCCCCTTTCCCCTGCTCCTGCACCCCGCTTACCCCATCTTCCAAAAGCAGGGGGGGAACTCACACACAGACCAAGGGAGCTGCTGCGGTCCTGTCTCAGCTTGCTGATCTAATTAACAAGGCAGTGTACTTCTGACCCCACTCTTCATACTTAAAGGGGAAATGCCCATCTCTCTCTCTCTCAAACACATACAGGGTGTGTCTCTCTGTCTGCCCTCCCTCCTTTCCTGCTGCCTTATACAGTGTGAGAGTTAACCCTTGAGGGCTCAGCCAATTGCTAGTTCATCATTTAGCAGTAAGGCATTCCCTGGGAAATATCCCACCCTCTGACTCCTACACCTCATGCCTGATGCCTACCAGAGCCCAGAGGAACTGCCAAGCCTACCCCTCACGAGCAACCCTGAGGAGATTATGGTGCTTGACCCCTGGGAGGACCCCGTCTAGACCCAGGTACCTCTAGAGAAGGAGTTAGGAAGTAGCCTGGGGACAGCCGACCCTAGTCAGGCTCTGGCAATGCTGCAGCCAATGTCAGTGTGTTGCGGCCAGGATCCCCACTGACACAGTAGCGGGTCTTCTGCCACTGCTAGGGCTCCGGGCTGGGACGCAGTGGAGTGGGTGGGCCTGTGTCCCCCCCCCTCTCCCAGGCCCTTTGGAGCCAGGAGCCTAGGTTTGCTATTTTACCTATTTGCTCAACCCCTGCCTGAGGGCCTGAACCATAGACTCACTACTACCCACTGACCGGGTGTGAATAACTGTTGTGGTTTGACTCTACTGCTGCAGCGACACGAGAAACCTGTAGCCAGGCTAATTCCCCAACATAACTGAAAGGACATAGCGAGGCAGTATGGTTCCCCGTCGCCCCGGAGAGGGACAAGCCCCAGCAAAACCCCTCTACACCCCCATTTTGAGAACCTCTGCTTTAGCGCATTTGGCATGTAAATATCTTGCAATGCCGGCTACAATAGTGCCATGCGAACACCTGTTCTCACTTTCAGGTGACATTGTAAACAAGACGTGGGCAGCATTATCTCCTGCAAACTTGTTTGTCTGAACGATTGGCTGAAGTAGGACTAAGTGGACTTGTAGGTTCTAAAGTTTTACATTGTTTTAGTTTTTAATGAAGTTATTTTTTGTACATAATTCTACATTTGTAAGTTTAACTTTCATGATAAAGAGATTGCACTACAGTACTTGTATTAGGTGAATTGAAATATAGTATTTCTTTTGTTTTTTACAGTGCAAATATTTGTAATAAAAAAAAATATAAAGTGAGCACTGTACACTTTGTATTCTGTGTTGTAATTGAAATCAATATTTTTGAAAACGTAGAAAACATCAAAAACATTTAAATAAATGGGATTCTATTATTGTTTAATTGCGGGATTCATTTTTTTGATGCTTGACAGACGTAATTTCTGCACATTATAAATTACACAACTAATCACGAACAAGTGGATGTGGGACAGATTTACAGTGTCTCTTTAATGTGTACAAGCATACAAACTATTTGGTACAATACTGCCTCCTGCAGGCTCATACGAACTAGTACTGCCTGAGAAAAACAAGTCTAACACAAAGCATGCTTTTTCAATATTATTTCTGGTGAATAAAGGAATGTCTATACTGCAATGTAAGGCCAGGGTTTGAACTCAGGCTCAGGTCTAATCCCCCACTTCCGTCTACATACAAATATCACTAACCCAGGGATCAGACCCAGCGTCACAAGACCCCAGGGGGGTGTAAGTTCCAAGCCTGAGTCAAGATGGGACCAAGAGTGTAAGCCCTATTATTTTGCAGTATAGATGCATCCCTGCTGGAGTTGTGCTCTGGGAGTCCACCTAAAGTATTCCACAATCCCAAGAGCCCCCTTTCTTTGTCCTCTGGACAGTCAAGTTTTCTCACACTGCACCATGAACAAAGGGCTAGAGCAGCCATCTTTTAGGAGAGCACTAGGAAGTCCGGGATATGGGTGGTTGGACTCAGGCTCACACAATGCAGTATAGATGTTGGAGTCAGGGTTCAACAATTCCTAATCCAGGGTTACAAATGAGTGTAAATGCACAAGTCCTAGGTTAACAAACCCATGATCTGCTAACTCAGGTTCTACTTACCCTGGGCTTACACTGCAGCATATATCCTCTGTGTGTAAGGAAGATCACTGGAAAGAGTGAGGGGCTTCTTCTAAACAGATTATTCAGAAAGACTTTCACACTCTTCCTCCCTCCCTCTCTGAGTAAACAGGGGCCAATCCATTTGTTAGGTTGCTGGCAGGGTTCATGCTCACACACAGTAGTGAGAAAGCTCATGAAAGCCAATGGGGCTGCAGAAACTATGAGCCAGAACCTCATCTGGAAGAAGTTGGTGCAGTTCCATTGAAATTAATGGATCCAGAGAAGGAAGTGGCCTTCTGTTTTTCACTTTTTCATTTCAGTGTTCTGGCTCTGGATTAAATCTCTCTATTCATTATTGTTCTCCCTACTTTAAAATGGGAGATGTAAATACCTTGACTGAAAGACCAAGTAGTTTCCCTTCAACTTCCGTAAGTGCTTCCATATCCAAAATGGTGTTGTGTACCTTCCTACAGCAAATACTCCTCAGTAAATCATCATGAATGTCCCTATTTCTCCAGTGCCAGTGGAGGTGAGGGAAATTATTTTCTTCTATCTAGAACACCAAATGTCACAAAACACTGTGCAAAGGTGGGGGAACAATTGGCTCCTCAGCACCAAGACCAATATAAAATACTACCTCTGAAGGCCCTAGTAATCACAGTAGGGTTTATAGTTCTATGTGCTTTCACTTTAATATTAAAGAATTTTAAAAAAATCCTAGTGAGGTTTTAACAATCATTACTGAACATTAATGACAGCTAAGTATCTCCAGAGATAAACTATAAGCACTATAACTTCCCAAGCAATAGATGGTTGTAATAAACTCAGATACTAACTACTGATTAACTTTTCAGCATCAAGAAACTCACAAATTACCCTCTGAATATTGTTCAGGCATGCAGGAGTGAAATTAGGAAGGCCAAATCACACTTGGAGTTGCAGCTAGCCGGAGATGTTAGGAGTAACAAGAAGGGTTTCTTCAGGTATGTGAGCAACAAGAAGGTGGTCAAGGAAAGTGTGGGCCCCTTACTGAATGAGGGAGGGAACCTAGTGACAGAGGATGTGGAGAAAGCTAGTGTACTCAATGCTTTTTTTGCCTCTGTCTTCACAGACAAGGTCAGCTCCCAGGCGGCTGCACTCCGCAGCACGGTATGGGGAGGAGGTGACCAGCCCTCTGTGGAGAAAGAAGTAGTTCGGGGCTATTTAGAAAAGCTGGACGAACACAAGTCCATGGGGCCGGATCCACTGCATCCGAGGGTGCTAAAGGAGTTGGCCGATGTGATTGCAGAGCCATTGGCCATTATCTTTGACAAATCATGGCAATCGGGGGAGGTCCCGGATGACTGGAAAAAAGCTAATGTAGTGCCCATCTTTAAAAAAGGGAAGAAGGAAGATCTGGGGAACTACAGGCCAGTCAGTCTCACCTCAGTCCCTGGAAAAATCATGGAACAGGTCCTCAAGGAATCAATTCTGAACCACTTAAAGGAGGGGAAAGTGATCAGGAACAGTCAGCATGGATTCACCAAGGGCAAGTCATGCCTGACTAACCTAATTGCCTTCTATGATGAGATAACTGGCTCTGTGGATGAGGGGAAAGCAGTGGATGTGCTATTTCTTGACTTTAGCAAAGCTTTTGATACAGTCTCCCACAGTGTTCTTGCCAGCAAGTTAAAGAAGTATGGGCTGGATGAATGGACGGTAAGGTGGATAGAAAACTGGCTGGATGGTCGTGCTCAACGGGTAGTGATCAATGGCTCCATGTCTAGTTGGCAGCCGGTATCAAGTGGAGTGCCCCAAGGGTCGGTGCTGGGGCCGGTTTTGTTCAATATCTTCATCAACGACCTGGAGGATGGTGTGGACTGCACCCTTAGCAAGTTTGCAGATGACACTAAACTGGGAGGAGTGGTTGATATGCTGGAGGGTAGGGACAGGATACAGAGGGACCTAGACAAATTAGAGGATTGGGCCAAAAGAAATCTGATGAGGTTCAACAAGGACAAGTGCAGAGTCCTGCACTTAGGACGGAAGAATCCCATGCACTGCTACAGACTAGGGACCGAATGGCTGGGCAGCAGTTCTGCAGAAAAGGACCTAGGGGTTACAGTGGACGAAAAGCTGAATATGAGTCAACAGTGTGCCCTTGTTGCCAAGAAGGCTAACGGCATTTTGAGCTGTATAAGTAGGGCCATTGCCAGCAGATCGAGGGACGTGATTATTCCCCTCTATTCGGCACTGGTGAGGCCTCATTTGGAGTACTGTGTCCAGTTTTGGGCCCCACACTACAAGAAGGATGTGGATAAATTGGAAAGAGTCCAACGGAGGGCAACAAAAATGATTAGGGGGCTGGAGCACATGACTTATGAGGAGAGGCTGAGGGAACTGGGATTGTTTAGCCTGCAGAAGAGAAGAGTGAGGGGGGATTTGATAGCTGCTTTCAACTACCTAAAAGGGGGTTCCAAAGAGGATGGATCTAGACTGTTCTCAGTGGTAGAAGATGACAGAACAAGGAGTAATGGTCTCAAGTTGCAGAGGGGGAGGTTTAGGTTGGATATTAGGAAAAACTTTTTCACTAGTAGGGTAGTGAAGCTCTGGAATGGGTTCCCTAGGGAGGTGGTGGAATCTCCTTCCTTAGAGGTTTTTAAGGTCAGGCTTGACAAAGCCCTGGCTTGGATGATCTAGTTGGGGTTAGTCCTGCTTTGAGCAGGGGGTTGGACTAGATGACCTCCTGAGGTCCCTTCCAACCCTGAGATTCTATGATTCTATGAAGGAACAGAACAGGCATTTTAAAATGAACCTCTCTGTAAAATCTGAGTAAGTGCATTAAAAACTAAAAGGATCCTTTTGAAGAATATGGAACCATCAGACTAAATCACCTCACTTCCCCACTCCCTCCAGCCCAGCTATAATCCAGCTAAATATCACTCAGACTAAGGCAACAAGAATGGTGGATGATAAAATGATGGTGGAAACCAAAAGTCTGAAGGCTACATTCTTCCTCCAGAGATACATGTGCAAGTCTCCCCCAACTGATCTAATTATGTACCATCGTATATATCAGCCATAGTGTCTATTCTCACTGTGCTGCATGTACTTAATTAGATGCTAGTGGCCTTAGAACCGTGGAGTGATAGAAACATGCAGTGACCTTTATTTTAAAAAATCTTTTTAGGAAGAGGCTCACTAAATATTAAAACAAACCCTTTACCCTAATATTCCATTACCTCTTGTAGTAGAAAGAGAGAGTCTGAGACATAAGGCCTGGTAAAAAGGGCCTGGTGTAAGGTCTAAGGCCCGAACTAAACTCAGCCCATGCTGAGACAAATCCAAGTTAGCAAGAATCAAGCTATGAGCAAAAAGTCAGGCCCTATTACAAAGCAGATGTCTGCTTGCAGGTTCACTATCTGATACATGAACTTGGCAAGAACAGGGCTGGCACTGCAAAAACACAAGCACTCCTAGGCACTAAGTATTCATTCCAAAAGGGTGGCACCCGAACACCCTGATACAAGGTTATGGTGTAAACACACTCCCAAAGATGATACATGGACACACTGACCCCTTCTAAAGATAAGGGCAGGATGACAGGGTGATGGAGAGAGATGTTTTGATTGAACCAACAGATATAAGGTAAAGGGTGGTAACTAACCACGTCAGCAGGGCAATATGTAACTTGTTTGCATCAGTGTATAAAAGAGGGGCCACAGAGTGGGTGTCTTTGTGTGGCCTGGGGGGGGTGGGGGGAAGAGAACAGAAAGTCCCACTGTTCACCGAGCCAAGTCCATTGTAACGAGCACATATAGGATGCTAGGACCATACTTTGTTGGCAATAAACCTGGCGGAGCACCTTTGCCACTGAACCAAGTCTGTGGTCTTCTTGCGCCGTTCGATGTCTGTTGTGTCATCCATCTGAGCAGAGCTGGGAGAGCACACACAGAGAATACACATACGCAGCCAACACCAGATATCTCTAAGCCATTTTAAGTGTCTGTCCTACAGTCACCTGCTAGGTGAGGGCTGCTACTCACGTCACACACCCCACTCACAATCGTCATTTTGAATGTATTAATCTTACAAACTTAAGCCCTTTCTTAGGGCCCCCCTTCATGCTGGAAATGCCAGGCCACCACTACATACACAGAACTATTGGCAGATTCTGCTGCAGCAAAGACTCATTGCTGACATTTAAAAAAATCAGAGAAAGTTACTGTGACAAATTCTGGAAGTTGTAAGGTATCAGAATAGCTCCCACATGGGCCAGACCATTGCTCAAGCCAGAAACCAGAAGTTTTCTATTTTTATTTTTGCAGAAGGATTCAGAGAATTTAGATAAGCAGCACATTTGGCAGACCTCTATTTAGGTACAAGCCATGTACTGTACTTGTCTATAAGATGTGGGACTGGAATCTGCCTTCAAAATGCTACAATCTCAAGAATAATATTGCCACACAAACCAATGTGCACAGCCATAAGAATTAGCCATTGGTTACAGTGCAATCACCAATACTAACAGAAGAGGGCATGCTAATGTCATGAGTATTCTGTGCATCACAACAGGCAAGATAAATTTTGGCACAGGAAGCATAAACTACAGTCTGTCCAGTTAAACTTTTTAATAATTAATTTGCAGATTATTCAAACACATTTAGCTGATTTAATAAGAACAGCAATCCAGTCACCTGCCTTCAGCAGCCCTTTGAGATCAAATGAAGATTTCTTCCTGAAGGGATAAAACACACCTCCTGCTCAAAAAAACACCACCACACCAAAAAAAAAGAGCGAGAGAGAGCACTATGAGCAATGGTCTCAACACACACTGAAGTGTCTGTATGTGGGTGAATTTCAGCTACTCTGAATTGCAAAGTAATTTTTAATATAGCAAAAGTATTGTATCTGATCTTACAAATACTTTATGCCTTCATCCCAATGCATGTTAAAATGTGAATAAAGGAACATTGGAATTGCCATGCCGGATGAGACCAGCAGTCCACCAAGATCAGTATGCTGTCTCTAACAGCTTTTATCAGATATTTCAGAGGGAGGTGCAAAATACCTTGCAATAAGCAGTTATGAATTAAACTGCCCATAGAGAAAATCTCTTTTGGACCTCTATTAGTTAGAGATGGGTTGATGTCCTGAAGCATAACTGTATACTTATTACTATCCAGTTTCTTACACTGAACACAGCATATATGATTGCAAAAAAAGATTACAGGCATTTAATTTTGTATTTAGCAGCCTAAATTTGATCTCCAGGACCTCTCTTCTCCCTTTCCCTGCCTCACTGGTACATATATGTACCACAACCACCGTCTTCATCCTAGCACTGCATGTAAGTCTGTCTAGATGTCTTGAGAGGTCTGCAGTCTTCGCACCCGACAGGCAATTCACCATGCACGTCTCCCAATAATTACAAATCCAACTACCTATGTTTCTAATAATTGAATCCCCCATAACTATTAACTGGCTCCTCCTAACAACAGGGGTCCCACCCCTAGAGAGAGAACCTCAGTGTGAGAGGATACTATGACATCAACTGGAAGGAGGGTCCCAGCTATGTGGTCATTTCCCTCCACTCCAACTTCACGTACTCCTTCCCCAAAATTTTCATCCTCCTCAACAGCGCAGAGGCTGTCAGATTGGGGGTGGGACTTCACTACTGTGTCCTTGAAAGTCTCATCATGTGCCATGGATCCACAGCTGGAGATTTTGAAAGTAGTAGTGTCCATTGGTCCATGCATATGAGCTTGCTCCCCCTCATAGTTTTGTCTGAGGCGATAAAGGGCAGACCGACCATGCCCTCAGTGCCTTCTCCGCTGCAGCAGAGGGGAAGGAGGGTGGGATTGGAATAGAGATAGGGATCACACATCTCAAAGAACCTCCAGTTACAGGTAATTAACCTCTGCCTCTTCTTCGAGTAATGGTCCCTAGTACTGTATTCCACTGAGGGTAATTAACAAGCAGTACCTAGGTAAGGAGGAAGGTGTGAGGAAGATGATGGAACAGAGAACATCCACACCGAATGAGACATCTGTCGCAGAGTCTCGCACCAAGGCACAACAGAAAGAGAAGGTATGTACCGATTACCACGTGCCCGCCTTACATATGTCCGTAAGAGGCATGTCATGAAGCGTGGCCATATTTGATGCTTGAGCTCTTGTGGAGTGGGCTCGTATCCCATGGGGGTGGAGACAGCCCAGATAACTGACAGAACGTAAAGCAGCCTGAAACCCACTTATAAAATCCCCTGAGTGGAAATAGCCTGCCCCTTAATCCCTTCAGCTATAGCGATAAACAGTCTTGGGGACTTCCTGAATGGTCTTATCCTCTGCAGGTAGAAGGTCAAGACCTTGTGGATGTTGGGGTAGTGAAGGCGCTGTTCCTCCACTGAGGCATGAGGCTTTGGAAAGAAAGCAGCTAAGTGTATGGGTTGCTTGAGATGAAAACGTGATACAATCTTTGGTAGGAACTTGGAGTGCAAGCGCAGGGAAACTTTGTTCTTATGGAATGTGGTAAACGGGGGGATCTGCCATCATGGTGCCCACTTTGCTTATCCTTCTCACGGAAGTAATAGCTACCAGAAAGGCAACCTGCAAGGAGAAGAGAGACAGGGAGCATGTGGCCAGAGGCTCGAAGGATGACTTCATCAACATCATGAGGACATGGTTGATGTCTCATTGGGGGAGCAATGGATTGAATGGGAGGATAAGTTCGTAGGAGGCCTTTCCATAACCTGGTAGTCAAGGGATGAGTAAAGACAGAGTGCCCTTCCACTAGGGGATGGAAGACAGTGATAGCAAGTATGTGCACCTTGATGGAGTTGAGAGCGAGGCCTAACATCTTCAGGGAGAGGAGATAATCCAAACGAAGAGGAATGTCCACATCTTCAAGGGCAAGACCCCTCTGTTGGGCCCCTGAGGTGAACCGCTTCCACTTGACCCTATAGGATCGCCGTGTGGACTCTTTTCTGACACTCGAGAAGATGTCTTGTACTGCTGACGAACATTCTTGACTTTAGCAAAGCTTTTGATACAGTCTCGCACAGCGTTCTTGCCAGCAAGTTAAAGAAGTATGGGCTGGATGAATGGACGGTAAGGTGGATAGAAAACTGGCTGGATGGTCGTGCTCAACGGGTAGTGATCAATGGCTCCATGTCTAGTTGGCAGCCGGTATCAAGTGGAGTGCCCCAAGGGTCGGTGCTGGGGCCGGTTTTGTTCAATATCTTCATCAACGACCTGGAGGATGGTGTGGACTGCACCCTTAGCAAGTTTGCAGATGACACTAAACTGGGAGGAGTGGTTGATACGCTGGAGGGTAGGGATAGGATACAGAGGGACCTAGACAAATTAGAGGATTGGGCCAAAAGAAATCTGATGAGGTTCAACAAGGACAAGTGCAGAGTCCTGCACTTAGGACGGAAGAATCCCATGCACTGCTACAGACTAGGGACCGAATGGCTGGGCAGCAGTTCTGCAGAAAAGGACCTAGGGGTTACAGTGGACGAAAAGCTGAATATGAGTCAACAGTGTGCCCTTGTTGCCAAGAAGGCTAACGGCATTTTGGGCTGTATAAGTAGGGGCATTTCCAGCAGATCGAGGGACGTGATTATTCCCCTCTATTCGGCACTGGTGAGGCCTCATTTGGAGTACTGTGTCCAGTTTTGGGCCCCACACTACAAGAAGGATGTGGATAAATTGGAAAGAGTCCAACGGAGGGCAACAAAAATGATTAGGGGGCTGGAGCACATGACTTATGAGGAGAGGCTGAGGGAACTGAGATTGTTTAGCCTGCAGAAGAGAAGAGTGAGGGGGGATTTGATAGCTGCTTTCAACTACCTAAAAGGGGGTTCCAAAGAGGATGGATCTAGACTGTTCTCAGTGGTAGAAGATGACAGAATAAGGAGTAATGGTCTCAAGTTGCAGAGGGGGAGGTTTAGGTTGGATATTAGGAAAAACTTTTTCACTAGTAGGGTGGTGAAGCTCTGGAATGGGTTACCTAGGGAGGTGGTGGAGTCTCCTTCCTTGGAGGTTTTTAAGGTCAGGCTTGACAAAGCCCTGGCTGGGATGATCTAGTTGGGGTTGGTCCTGCTTTGAGCAGGGGGTTGGACTAGATGACCTCCTGAGGTCCCTTCCAACCCTGAGATTCTATGATTCTATGATTCTTGCTCTAGAGAAGATGCCCATCCAAAAACCAAGCTCTGAAGTGAAGAGTCTGGGGATAAGGATGCTGGATCCATCCACCTTGTTAAGTCACATTCAGCCTTGCTCAGGAGATGAAGTATTTTCACTTTTAGGACCACTGCCATTTCTGATATTTGTTTCTCTCTTCCTTCCCGTTTCTCTGACTGCTTTTCTTCCCTCTGCATTTCCTTCCCTGGAGCAACTCACAATTCTCCTGCACCATGGGGCATCACTTACACCCCATTCCCAAGCCCATATGATTAATGAGTCAGAGGAGTCTATACCTTGCCAAAGTCTTTGTTAAAGGCTGTCTGCAAACTCTGGAAGACAAACCTGCTTCAATTTATGGTGGCTTCACATTTGAAAACTTAATTTTACAATCAGGGATATAAACATTTTTTAAACAAAGAAAAGTTCGATTCTGAAGAACCTGAATATGCAATGCTGACTACATAACTAGAAAGTTTACCTGTTGTACTTTTATTACCCTATTTCTAGAGTCACACTCCAAAAACATATGGTTAAAAATCTAATCAATAGTTCGCCCATATCTGTAACTACATTTAGATAGGCCTAGATAGTCTTAAGTGCCAAATACTAGCTTAAAAACACACACACAAAATGCTCTTTACTTGTTGTTTAGTTTTTTATATTATTTTCCAAAGTTGCACATTGTGAATCTGCTGAGCAACCAGGGTCCCACTGAGTAATACATTATAATTGTACATGATTACACACAATATTTCTGGAAATGTCCTCTCTCAAATGGGTCAAATTCGTAGTTTAACTTCTCTGCTAAACACACTCTCAAGACAAGCTTACTATCAACAAAAGATTTTATTCCTGTAATATAGATTACTGTGGTAGATCTAGAGAGGCTAAGCTCTAATGCACACACCTCTCAGGGTCACTACACGGTCCTCCTGAATAATTTTCCTTTGGATTAGTGAAAAAGTAACTTTTTTTCAAGTGTTTTTTATTATATTTATGGTAGTTTTCAGAGTTATGTTACTCGATCATGGCTTGAATATTAGTTCCTGATCTGTGTTTTAGATCCAAACGTCTATACTACAAACAGTACAGCTGGAACTATGCCACTGCAGCGCAGACAAGAGCAATGGAAGGTGTTTTTCCATCACTGTAGTAAATCCACCCCGAGAGACAGCAGCAGTAGCGTAGCCGGGGGGAGGGGAGCGGCCGCTCCCGCACTGAGCAGAAGCGGCACCTTTTTTGTGCTCCGACGCCTTTTGCTCCTACGCTGCAGCCAGAGCGGAGCATTTTTTTTTGCTCCTGATACCATTTTTTTGCTCCCAACGCCTTTTGCTCCTATGCTGCAGCCAGAGCGGAGCTTTTTTTTTTTTTTTTTTTTTTTGCTCCCGGCGCCTTTTTTTGCTTGCTCCCAGCGGCTTTTTTTGCTCACGATGCTTTTTGCTCCCGGCGCCTTTTTTTATCTCCGCTCCCCCTGTGCTCTAAGCTTGGCTACGCCACTGGACAGTAGCTAGGTTGACGGAAGAATTCTTCCATCAACCTAGCTATACCTAGTGTGGGGGTTAGGCTGACCTAATTACATTGTACAGGGAGTGAAATTTTTTACAGCCCTGAGTGATATAGCTAGGTTGACCTAAGTTTTGGATGTAGACCAGGCCCAAAATTTACGTTGTACAAACTTAAGCATGACTGCTCTAGAGAGTAACTTCAATTCAATTTGAGAATTAAGAATTACTACCAGGAACTGAGAAAGGAGATTGTTTAGCTGACAATCAGAATCACCATTTGAATACCCCTTTATTTACATTCAGAGGGTTTAAAGCACCCAGTCTTGGGGTTGAAAGGCAACACAGTACTCAGGACCTAATCATTTCTAGAGA
The DNA here is from genome assembly GCA_037349315.1 of Chelydra serpentina. Taxonomy (NCBI): domain Eukaryota; kingdom Metazoa; phylum Chordata; order Testudines; family Chelydridae; genus Chelydra; species Chelydra serpentina. The sequence continues at coordinate 20,919,474 of JBAIAC010000040.1, forward strand.
ATTGGACAAAGTGTAAATCAAATAGAGGAAAGGAAATTGGAACAAGAGTAAGAGTTTGATTTAATCTTCCTTAGGTGAATTCCCAAAATACAGCTTAGTTCCCCTAATACTGTGTTCTCTGTTGTACTTTTACTATCCTTGTATTTCTGACCAGCATTCCAACAATAAATATTTAAACAAAAAAATAACAGGGACTAAAAAGTCAACCTCAGAGACTCGAATTATAATAAGTACTATGTACTGGCATGATATACTGTGTACTCCCATAATAATTGCTCAAGACCTGGAATATTTCAAGGTGAATTATAACAATCTGTAACATTAATTGGCCTATATTTACTTTCAACTCTCTTCAGTTATTGAAGTGCAAGTTTGTGCAGCACCTTAATCCATGTCAGTGAAGGATGCAGAGAGTCTGTTAAAGCAGGAATTTACAAGAAAGTCAAGCTGAAAACACAAAGGGAATTCATGTCTTTGGACCACTGTGCGAAATCCTCAGCCTCAGATTTCCACCACTAAAGAGGTTGTTGGGTTTTTGTTAATGATCCTAGGAATCAGTGGAGCCTTTTTGTAACTTTCACAAAACGAAAGACTTGGATGGACATGTACACAGCCAAACAAGAATTCATTTGGAGAATAGTCATCTCCAGTGATCCTGGTCAAGCAAAAAAGGGAAAGAAAAGTGATAAATGTTACTCTAATGGAGTTCTGCTCAGATTTTACAGGCTTTGGATAAAGGGCTCATACCAATGCTCTGTGGCAAATTGCTGGCACTACTATGAGGGTCCCGCACTTTCTCTTCTTGTGGGGGGTTTTCAGGGCGCCGTTTCTTACCCCAGTTCAGGGGCATCAGCTGTCCCACTAGTATCCAAGAGAAGGGGAATGGAGAGGGAGGGACCCGGGCCCGCCCTCTACTCCGGGACCCAGCCCAGGGGTTAGGTGGGTAAACCTAGGTTAGTGGGTAAACCACTTGTACTAGTGATACTTTCCCCTGGGCTCCTTCCCTCTCCTGCTTGTGGGACTTCCTGCCTTCCCTCTGCACAAGCCAGGTGTCACTTTACCTAGGGTCTTGGTCTTCTTAGCCCGCCACAGCACTTCTCCAAACTCTCCTCTGCTTTCCTCTAAACTGCTCTCTGCTCCACACCACCAATCCACTCTGCTTCAACTCCTCCAAACTGCTCTCTGTTCCACTCCAAACCACTCTGCTCCAACTCCTTCCTCCTCCTCCCCTGTCTGCCTGAAGCAGGGGGTTTTATTAGGTTCCTGAGGGGCCTTAATTGACTGCAGGTGCTCCAATTAACCTGTAGCCACCCTCCCTAGTCTTCAGGGAACCACGCCTTAATTAGCCTAGGGCTTATAGATTTCCCCTCTCACACACTACTACTGCTGCTCCCTGGCCCTCCTGTATCACAGCTCTCACAGGAAAACTCTAAAAAATCATTTTAAAATCAACTCAAGATCCCAAACTAGAAACAGTATACAAGAAAACTTTAAAATAGCAAATAATTACATATAAAAAAACAGCTTTACTTACCTCCAAACTTCATTTCATAGATATAATCAGTTCCTGAAGGGGGTGGGGAGAGATATCAAACACTACTCAGGTCAAAGCATTTTTCTGTATTTTCTGCAACTGTTTTAGATGCTTGTGATAAAGAATGTATCAGAAAAACTTGGGTTTGAACACTATTTGGATTTATGCTCCCAGATACATAGAAACTGAATACTCTGTAGGTAAACCCCTCAGTTCCTAAAAACACAATACTACCTCTACAACTCATAAAGCTCCCCCTTCTGGACAATTAATGGACTTGCTTTGACTCTAAAGAAAACCTAAGCTTCTAATTTCCCAAAAGGATGGGTGTATTCTGCCACTGAACACAAGGAAAAATTCTACTCCTATACACCGGTGAATTGAGAAAAGATTTAAAGAAAAAAAAATGGTGACATGGGATATAACACTATATCTTATATTGTGACATAATCAACATATATATTAGGTATTTCATGGTGCCCATCATCTTTTATCAGACAGATATCACATTGACAATGAGTCTCATAACAAAGCAAGGTGATTGTAATCAGTACAGTGTATTATCAGGGACAGCTTATCAGACAATCTTTTTTACACCGACAACAAGAAAACAGTGAGACATATTGTGCTTTTTCTAGATTATACTAAATTGTAAAATCCATTCTAAAATTTATGGCGCTCTCAGAACACGGAGCTAGTTAAGTAGTCCCCAAACTATGGTTTATAAATAATTTTTTTTCAGATTAGTGTCCCTCATAAGCAATGAGAAGTAGTTGAGAAAGTACACCAATTCCACCTAGCAATCCTCCAGTTCTGAACGAAACACAGACTGATATTACTCAGACCAACATTTTTGGGGAACATTTTTATTAGAAAGATAAGTGAAAGATGGTAAAACAAAGAGAACAAAACCTCGCTGACCTGGTGGGAGTCTCACTTCATCCTTGGCCTGGAGAATAGCTGTCAGAAAGATGGGGTAGTGAGAAAATTCACTTGTGTGTTTGCCCTTCAACTAAACAACAAAGGCTCCTCTGTGCTTCCTCCATAAAGGAGGAAAAATATACCCAAGGGCCCCAGCCCCTGCAAAGAACAAAATCCCTTTCCTTCAGTGTAGATTTCACCCACCATTTCAGTGAAACTCCAGAGAGGAAATACACAAAGTACAGCTCAGTCCAGAGACACACAGAGTACAATACGCTTAAGTAAGTAGCCTACTCTCAGTAGTAAAGTCATTACAGATAATTAGTGTTTATTTTATGCCATGACTTGTGTCAATGAGGTTAGACTGCTGCTCTTGCTAGACCACTGAAAACAGCTGGCTTTAGCACTCCAATGTGTAGTATCAGAAGTGAGCAAAACTTGGTCAACATATTTTAGACGTGGACAGACTTTCACTTTTAAGGGGACATTAGCCCCTATCCTTGTTTACACAGGTAGTTCACAGATAATAGAATTAATATCCACTAATTTTAATAAGTGTAAAAGGACACATTTTTCTGTATATGAAATGAAAGTAACTGGTTTCGTAAAGATTTTACACTTCAAGTTCCATTTTTATTAGACTGTATATTTTTTAATTGACACTTTGAATATAGTCATATTGGTAAAACATACTTTTGTGTGGAGGGGAGAGGGAGGATTTGTCTGCAACATAACAATAGGACATTTCATCAGTAAGATATAAAAACATAATCAATAGCCCCAACCTGCCACTGTGGTGCCTGTTTTTGTCAGACCTGTACAACGATAATCATGCCTTTGGGAGGAATGTTCTACTTAAGAGAAAGGTATGGAGACTTTGTCAGGAATAAGGAACAAAACTTTGGACAGGCTTCTAGATTAAAAATAACGGAAAATCATATTTTGTTTCTTTTTATATTCTAAAACAGACATGAATATGACTATGGTTTTGGACAGCTGATAAATTTGCTCCAATCCCAAACACATGGGGGAAGAGCCCCATTACTTGACAAGCCAAATAGAAATGGCAGGAGTTGTGCAAAGAAATAAAATGTTTTGGATGATTAAATTAAAACAGCAACAAACTGGAGACAATGGAGAAGAAATAAGGACATGAAGTGGGGCATGTACAGAGGAATGACCAAATACAGAATGGAGGATTAACTGCAAGGCAGAAATGTCTAGAGATTACTGTGGTGCTAAAACAAGGTATTTCTGCAGGTAAATACTTCCATAGTCAGATTCAGCATCCACAGTGACTGCTTCACCTCAGCAAAACTGAGAAAGATTCAAGACCTAGAACAGACACAAACAACAAAGAAAGATGCCTTAGGCAGGTCTTGGACATCACATCAGTTTCATAGATACAAATATGTTTTATAAGCCAACACTCAAAACTCTCATTGTCCAACAGCCAAATATGGACAAAGCAGTTTTTGGCAATACTCTTAACATTTTCTAGAGCCAATCTAAACTGAAACAATTTCTACTGGACCAACAATTTAGGCCAAAGAAAGATTCCTGTGTAGGAGAGTGAGAAAAATATATGGCTAGCAGCAAAACATAATGCAGAGAGTGAAAAAAAAAATTCAACTGGGGATTTTCATTATCTCAATTACTGTGCTGCATGATGGCAGCTTTTTTAAAAGCCAAGGAAATTTCCCTGCTGAGACATTTTCATCAAACCTCCATCCAGGATAACCATGGCTTAAAACAGCCACTGTGTTTACTTTGTTGATCGCGCTGTCTAATCAGCAAATAGAATTGCACTGTGAGCGTGTTTATTTCATATTCTTTTAGCCAATGCACACTATGTCAAGTAAACACTGAAAAATCTTAAATCCTTGCATACAGAAACAAAGGAACAATTGCCATACTAGCTCAGACCTGTTATCCATTTATTCCAATAGAGTTTCCAACAGAGGCCAGCACCAGATACTTTAGAGGAAGGCTTAAGAAACGCTGCAGTAGGTAGGTACGGGACAATTTGCCTCCCCGTATTAGGTCTCATTCTGGTCTCTAATAGTTAGAGGGTGGCTTAGGCCCTGAAGCATAAGGTTTTATCTCCCTTCCAAAATTTGGTAGCAGTAAACTACAACTCTAAGATATTCCTGTTTTCCATAGAAATAGCCAATCCTTCTTTGAATCTTCCTCAATTCTTGGCTTCAAAGCCTGCAGTCATTTGCAAAGAGGTTATTCTGTGGTTCTAACATGGGACAGATAATTCCATAGGGCTCCAAAGGAGGAAAGTTCAAATCCACACAAACAGCCAGTGAGAAGGGAATTATTTCAAGGCTTTATAACATGGGACAGGTTGAGTTCAGGATCAGCTAGAGATAGGGGTCATTCATTAGCTCTCTACCATGAGAATGGCTGACTACACAGGCTCATCCTATGTAGTGTAGGGATGGAAGGAGGAGGTGGAAGAGTCATTCCGCAGTTACCCGAGAAATACTGCTTCAGGACTAACACAGGAGGAGGTTATGTCAGAGGCATGTTTGATATGGAAATCTGTGGTAATTGCAAATTAGAAGGGGGAAAAGATTTAAAGCTGGTCAAAAAATTTCCAATGAAACAAAATTCACCAAAACAGGAAAAAGTTTGGTTTTTGTTTTGTTTTTTGTGAGAAAAAGTTTGCTTTCCAAGCAGCCCCCTAGCATACTGGGATCCTGCCTCTAGAAGAAAAATACTTCTGATTGAGCTATAAACTCTCCAGTATAAACTACAGTTCAGAATGAACAGCTGAGAATGTCTTCAAATTTGTTTTGTACCTTGAGTTGATTGAGACTGTTTACAGGAATACAGCACAATTAACATGCTGCCAAGGTAGGGCCACAGAAGAATGAGGCCTTTTTCATATTAGTCTTTATTTATAGAGTGATAGTCATATTCTATAAGCAGTACCGCCAACCCTTAAGGGTTCAAAAATCATGATTGAAGCCCAGAGAAAGAATGAAATAAATCCAAAAATGAGATTTTTAAAGAGTATGTTATACTGTGTTTTTTGGTCTGTTTTGATTTTTTAATTCCACCTACCCATCCCCAGTATGTGAGAGACAAACAACATTGACCAACCCCCCCAAATGTATTGGTAAGGTGATTTTGGCTCCTGCTGCAGGAGCTCTCACCCCCATATATGTCCATCCCCTGCCCAGCAATCAATCCTGTCCCCCACCCAGCCCCTCATCAGTTCTAGCCTCAGAGCCTAACATCTGCTCATCTTGGGGTTCTTCATAAGCCTCTCCCAACCTGGCCAGGAGCTGCAGCAGTGTCCCGTTCCAGCCTTAATGGAAGGGGGGCAGCACCAGACGTTCTTCACTTCCCTCTGCCCCTTTGCATGTTGAGGGTGGGCTGGGGTTAGCACAGAGGAACTGTCCCTGATCAAAGGGGAAGGGGAATAGAGCCACTCTGAGCTGCTGGGATCTTTCTGCTCCCTCTTCCCCTTCTGTGAGAATGATGTTGGGTTGCAGAGGGGATGGGGAGAGAGCTCTGCCTGCTCCACACCAGGAAGTGGGAAAGTGGCACAAACAGCCGGAGGGGATTTTCTTTCTAGGGCTGAAATTTGCTAGAAGGCTGGAGCATCTCATCATTGCAAAATTAGCTCCAGCCCTGGCCAAAATTCCATCACTCATGAAAAAAATCAAGAGAATTGACAACACCCATAGAAGCAAATTTAATTCACTGTAAAACTGAGTGCTTTGTCAAGAGGAAAGTTAAACCAAATATAGTGCCAGACTAGACCACTGAGGGATGCTGCTCATAGTGGCTACCACTCTGGGAAGAATAAGAGTAAGTGGGGGTTCAGGAAAAGGACCAACTTTGTGCAGGAAAGCCTGGAGAAGTTACTCTGACTGTTTCATTTCTTATCTCAAAAAAGATCTGTTGGGCTTTCCAAGCAAGTGTGCATTTTATAATATAAAACAACAATATGGTTATTTGCAAATTTATCCAAAATGGCAGGAACACACAACAACATAGTAATAGTACCAACATCTAGCTCTTCTATAGTTTTTTTCACGTGCAGATCTCAAATCACTTTACAAAGGAGGTAAGGGCCATTTTCCACCTGCCAAAAGGAGATACGTGGAGGCACAGAAAATAGAAATGGCTTGCCCAAGATCACAGAGTGGCAGAGCAGGGATTACAACAGAAGTCTCCCAAATTCCAGTCCAATGCCATATCTACTGTGACACATTGCCTCCTGTTACTGCATTTTTTATTTTTAACTATGTAACTTTAACATTGCATTAATAGGGGTTTCTTTGCATTTAATATACTCCGATTTGATAACACAAAAAGATGCCTTCATGTAACAGAGCTAATCTTTTAGCTAGTGAATTTCCTATTCCATTTTATTTTCCCTTTGATGCACAGGTCTATTCCCTTACTAGAGATTCATTTCAAAGGTCTCACTGTATTTCTGTCTGTGATTGGCATATGGAAAATATTCTTTTATGAGGTCCTTCCATAACTATTCATTTAAGTGGGCTCCACTGTAAATCGTTACCAGATTTCTCAGTAACAAAAAACAAAACTATCCAAAAGTACTTTATACAATTGAACAAACTGGAAACTTGGAGGTCACTTACAACTTTATTTTACAAAGCGCCTGAAACTGTCCAAAATGTTTTTAGTATTCATTAATACAAGACAGAAGTTAGTGATGGAAGAGACCTATGAATTTCTAGTCCATCTCCCTGTCAAAGCAGGATTCTCCTTACTAATGCAGGAAGTGGTACACAGTATAAATTACAGAACCCAGTGGTGTAAATAATATGGTGAATTCATTAAAGCTTCAGTAAATATAACAGAGGAAGAGGCAGGGGAGAAAAGGTGTTTTGAGATAAGATCTAGAATGAGATGGAAAATTAACAAAGTGGAGAGATTCAGGCAAGCTACTCCAAGCAGCAGGACCCACAGGTTGGAAGGTTCTCATAACTACAGTCACAGAATCATAGAAGATTAGGGTTGGAAGAGACCTCAGGAGGTCAGCTAGCTCAACCCCCATAGAATCAATTAAATGGGCACACGTTCACATCCAAATCATTGTAATGTATATTTGTAGAGTTTTCTGGCAGACTCAATAAAAATAATGCTGCCTCCCCCTTCGGCCTACCCATCCAGGGTTAAATGGGTCCTGGGACTTGCTGTGAAAAGTGATATTTGTATATTTGTTAATATCACAGCACACTTAATTACTACCTGGCAGGCTATGAAAAGTGGTAAATGATATTAACATACAAACAAGTATCACTTTTCACAGATAGCTAGTAAGTCTGCTGTGAAAAGTGATACTTGAATGTTTGTTAATATCACTTTTCTCAGCAATCCCCAGGACCCATTAAGCACTGGATGGGGGGGACCGAAGGGTCCAGAGATGATGGTGGGATGGATGCGAGGTCAGGAAGGCAGCGGGGGCCAGGGGCGATAGGGGTGGGTGATGAGCCCCACTGTGGCATGGCCAGAGCCAAGGCCTGGTGTCTGCTGCCACGCAGCTAGGGCTGGGGCTCAGTGCCAGCGGCCAGAACCCAGAGCTGGGGACAGGAACTGTATGGCTGGAGCCAGGGATCGGAGCCTGCTACCGCACAGCCGGAGCTGTGAGTCAGCACCCAGGGCTAGTGCCTGCCGTTGCATGGGAAGAGCCAGGAGCTGGATGCCAGAGCCCAGGAGTGTGTGGCTGAAGCCAGCACCCACCATTGCGTGGCTGGAGCCAGCGGTCGCTGCTGCACAGCCAGGGCCAGGGGTCGGCCATATGAGTCAGCTCCCGCCACTGCATGGCCGGAGCCTGGGAACAGAGCTGGGAGCTGGCACCTGCTGCCATGCAGCTGGGGCAGGGGATCAGCACCACGGATTAAGGTCATGTCAGTGGAGCCCGGGGCCAGCGCCTGCCACTGCATGGCCGGAGCTGGGGGTCAGAATCTGCTGCCCTGCGGCCAGAGCCTGGGGTTGGTGCCTGTTTGGAGCCTGCTGTCCTGCAGCTGGGGGTCGGTGCCTGTGGCCAGCGCCTGCCACTGCACAGCTGGAGCCCGGGACTGCAGCCAGGAGCCAGTGCCTGCTGCCACACAGCTGGAACCAGGGGCCAGAGGCTGAAGCGCCGCAGCTGGATGCCAGGGCCGCATGGCCAGAGCCGGGTGGGGGAGGAAGAAGGTCAATAGCCACAGCCCCGCAGTCGGAGCCCAGGGTCGCATGGCCAGGCTCCTGAAGTCCTGCCACTGGAGCCTGCCACCCAATCCCCCTTCCCTAAACATGGGTAAAAAGAACTCACCTGGCTCCTGCAGTGTTGCGCTCCACCTCTCTCCAGAGGCGGTGCAGGACAGCGCATCGAGGAGCAACAAAGAGGGATGGGGAGGGGCCGATGCTACGCCCCACCCATCACCACCTAGTAGGCTGTCGTGGCCGCACAAAAAGCCCCTGGTGGCTGCATTCGGCCATGGTGGCCGCATTTGATCATCATCATCAGGTCTACTGAAAGTGTTCTCTCCTTTTGGCATCATGAGTGGGCAGATCTTAGGAGAATATCTCTACTCAAGTTTTACCAAAGCTACCTCTTAGGGCTAGTCTACACTTATCGGATAGATCGGAGGCGATAAATCGAACCAGGAAGTGCTCCCCCGTCGACGCTGGTAATCCAGCTCGACGCGAGGAGTAAGCGCCGTCGATGGGGGAGCCTGCGCGCCGCGTGTGGACCACAGGTAAGTTCCAACTAAGATACTTCGACTTCAGCTACGTTATTAACGTAGCTGAAGTTGCGTATCTTAGTTCGACACGGGGGGTTAGTGTAGACCAGCCCTTAGTCTGGCTGTACTAGAAACCTTTCCTCCATGGAGAGGGAGTGCACTGGCCCAGTTGAGGCTTCAGGAGTTTGCCCTACAAGGGGTTCAGAGAGGAGGTGAATTAATGACCAAAGTAAAAGGGCAATTTGAGTTGCCCAAGGCAGAAAACAAGATTATTTTGTCTTAGACACACGCCTTCAATTTTCAACAGCTGGGGATCCATTCCCAATTGTGGGAAGCAGGTGAGGGGAAGGGGTCCCACAAGAAAGGCAGGCTAACCCACCCCTCGTCGAAATGGTGTTATGGAGTGCACATTGACTGAAGACTGATGCATGGATGACATTACTACTGCAGGCTGCATCTGTGAGAACTGAACGACTGAGCCCAGTTCCCCCATCTCCAAGTCACCTATAAGTTGCAGCTCCTGCCATTCCTCAGGACCTAGGACAAGCAGATGAGTGCACTTAGCAGTAGAATGTCTAAGGAGTTTTAGAAGCAGCAGGAGCTTCACAGCCGCTAATCCAGGACCACTTGCAGAAGGCCCATCCTTACCTCTAAGAGCAACATCCTGCTTTCTGCCTGGTGTGAACTCTCATCCCTGAGGTGCGGAAAAAGCAAAGCTCTCTTCAGAGAGGAGCTTTGCTTCCCCTTCTTAGGTATATGTCATGTTTATTTCAAATTGAGCCTTCAGCATGGAGATCAGCTCCTGCAAAGGGTCAGAAAACTCAGTTCTGCACCATCACATGGACAGGATTAACTAAAGAAAGGTAATTCAACAGGAGAATTTTTCAGCTTCAGAAAGAATGTTTTTGAATGGAAAGGCATTGGAATCGAGTGCTTCAAAGGTATCAGGGACAGAAATCTTCCTGTGCAGCTGTGAAGGCAGAACTGGTCACTTAGTGCAGCTTAGCACTCAGCCAAGTCAGCATCTGCCCCCAACCTCCCTGAAGACTGGAAACCCAACTTGACGATCCCTGGACCTGAATATGAAGAAAAGCAGCAAAAACATCACACCACACATTGTGAAAACAGAAAGAATGCTGATGGGTGAGATTTAGGAAAGTCAACACTAGAGTGATCTATGAAAAATAGAACATAATGCTTTCTCTCAATGGAACACAACAGAAACCCACTGTCCAGGCAAGACCGTTAAATACAGGCAGTGCTATCTCTGGGAGTCCCTATTTTATAGAAGAGCATTCATTTACCCTTTCCATGACAGATCAACATATAAGGTCATGCCTTTCCATGGCTTGTCAGGTCTTACTGAGGATGTTGGGCCATATGGAATTTCTTAAAAAATTATGCAAGAGCGAAAAAGAGTCTTGTAGTACCTTATAGACTAACAGATATATTGGAGCATAAGCTTTCGTAGGTGAAGACGAAGTCTGACGAAGTAGGTCTTCGCCCATGAAAGCTTATGCTCCAATATATCTGTTAGTCTATAAGGTGCTACAAGACTCTTGTCACTCTTGCAGATCCAGACTGACACGGCTACCCCTCTGATAATTTTTTAAGTATCAAGAAAATACACCAAGCAGAACAGCTCTTGAAAAACTAAATTTTAAGAAAAGCAGGCGGTGGTGATCTAAGCTGAAGTCCTTAGTTTTCTACTCTAATGCCCTGTTACCAACAACAATCTCTATGCAGTATGTTCCATCCTGCACACTGCTCTCCTGAGGCTTTCCGAGCAAGATACTTCTGGCTGCTGCTGAATGTTTATTAGTGTAAATGTTAAGAGAGAGGTCTGATCTTCACACACTGTGAATGACATTTGTTTAAAAGGCTGAATCCAAAATCTTCACAAGGATCAGCAAAAAAGAATCCCTGCCAGGCAGCTTAGGAAAAATAGGCAAATGTCTGTTTACACAGAAAATAGTTTAACTCTTCACAGGAAACTCAAATAAGTCAAGCCGCTTTTAACACAGAAAGATTTCTATTCCCCAGAGCCCCCGTCAAAGTGAACCTTAAGTACAGAATGATTTATGTCCATCTCCATTACAACAAAATAATTACAGCCTTTAATAATACTGCAGGAGCTGCAACTCCTATAGAAAGTCTCTCACCAGAAGGAAAATAGGCTTTCCTACCTTTGGCCATTTAGGATTTAGGAGTCGTGCTTTGATTGCATCATCCAGTGCCTTGTCGTACTGCTGGATTTTCATGTATGCTGCAGATCGGTTACTGTACAGGATGCAATTCTGAGGGTCGACTCCCAGGGCTTCATTGTACAGCATAATAGCTGTATGAAAATCACCATCATGACAGGCCTGGTTACTCTGACGAACTTTCTCAACAAACTCAGCCTTGCTCAACATGGGGCCGTCAGGGCTTCTTCCTCCAAAAGATTTTGATCCAAAGAGAGTAATCTACAGACAGAAAAAGTTATTAACCAAAAGTACTGATTAGTCACTTTCATATCATTTTATTAAAGATTTTAAAAGTAGAAGAAACGGTATAGCAGAAGATAAAACCATTAACATTTTAGCAATTTAAAATTTGGAACAGGGAATGAGAACTTCTTCTAGTTCTTAAATTTGTTATTTATTGGTCATTTTGTAAATTTTTTGTACCAGAGGTAGCAAAAACTTTCCCATGAAGCATGATCAGCATACAATGTCTTCATGATCTCTTAGAAATACGGCTATGCTACTTGACTATCACTTCAAGCACATTCCCTAGTTAAGAGTGGAAGGGGAGTGGTTTGCAGATTGGGAGAGTTTGGTAAATCAATGGGTTTGGTTGATAGGTCAGCAAATACAAGTATGTGTTGAGATGTCATTAAGCAAGTGTGAATATGTGGGCATACTCATACAGAGAGGTTGGTGAGCAGATGTACACAAATTAGTGCCTATGAAGGGTCCACATCATGTCAAGAGAAGTTTGAAAGCGAGGGTGGACCAGGATTTATTGGGGACACAGCCTAAAGAATCATCCTGTTGACTTGTTTACCAGTGCTGTAGACAAACTGATCTCATGAAGGTATGATAGTATCGGAAAGCACAGAAGTAAAAGTCTGCAATTACACTGTTTAGTGTCTTTCAGTTATAAGCATCTAAGGATGCAAAGCAAGCAGTAGTATCTAATTTGAAAGGCTATTTTATGTGTGATAATTTTGTAACAGATATTCAAAGACTATTGTATAAATTTTAGATGCATCTGTATGGGCTAGGTATTCTATGGGGGAGTTATAGGAATTGCCTGCAGGAACTAAAGTCACTGGGGGTGAGGGTGGAGGGGGTAATCAATGTAAATCTCTAGGCTGGTAACCAGTCTGGAGAAGCCTCATCACCACAGGGAAAACTGCATCTACTCATTTAACCAAGTTCAAGAAACCGACAAACAAAGAAAGGAAAACTGTACAAACTGACCATCCTGATATAGAAAAAGACATCACTCTCACCTGCAACAAGACTGTCATGATGCTGTGACCAAGAGGGATAGGCCCTGCAGAAAGGGCCTGAAGGACTTTGAAACTTGCCAAAATCCTTGCCAAAAAGATGGATGACTACCTGGTAAACTAAGACATTCATGTGAGCTGTTTATTGTTTTTGAAGATATGTTTTCTATGCTTTTGTTCTGAATACTTTATGAATGCTGGCCAGTCACTGGTTAACCCTGTGATTGTTCCTGAGAAAGAGTAAAGCTGCAGGTGTTGAACTAAACTCAGACCTGCTCAGATAATCACAGTGAAATGCAACCTAAATCCCCACTCTACAGAAAGTGTTGTGGAACTGAGATGTAAGTGCCTTCAAGAAGGCCACAAAGGGATCAGAGGTGCAGTTGCCTTGAGAATTGAGACGAACTCAACAGCTTTGTTTTTTAACAGACATTTTGAAAGTCATCATCCAGAACATGAACTAAGACCACCCAATAATCTGTGAACAGACAAACCTTCCTCGTTGTTTTTATTTACATTATTTTCATATAATTCTGTCTCAACACTGACTCAAAAGCTGTAAAACAAAGTGTTGAATGATCCTATTTCAAAGCAGTCCACCTGGGGAAAACGGTTACTTACCTGTACAGTAAGCATTGTTCTTAGAGATGTGTAGTGCACATAAACATTCCACAGCAGGTGTATGCACACCCAAGTCAGATATTTGCCAGCAGTACCAGTGGATAGTACGAGGAGAGCAGGGGCTCATGCACCCTTAGATGAGGGCATAAAAGGGATGAGTCTGCTGCCTCCCTCTCCTTTCCTTTGCACCACTGTACATAATGTCTAAAGTAGTAAGGAAGGGGGAGGGTCATGGAATGTGTATGTGCACAACATCTCTAAGAACAATGCTTACTGTACAGGTAGTGGAGTCTCCATCACTGACAATTTTTAAATCAAGATTGGATTCTAAAAGATCTGCTCTAGAATTATGTTGGGGAAGTTCTATGGTCTGTGTTATATAGGATGTCAAGACTAGATCGCAATAGCCCCTTCTGACCTTGGAATCTATTAATCTAGATAAGTAATCACTTTTTTCTCCTTTGAGTAATTGTGCACACATATATTCCACTGCAGGTGACTCATCAGCAGTTCCCTTACAGGTGGAGGGGCTTCCAGTCATCTGAACAGAGATTGTAACACTGACTTGCCAAAGCTGGCATCGTCACAAGAGGCATGAGTGATGGCATAATGTGTGGAAAAGATATGTACACGTGACCATGTTGCTACTTTGCAGTATCTGCTATCAGAATATTGCTCAGAAAAGCTGATGAAAGTGGACTGAGCCCTGGTGAAGTGAGCCATTATTCTCAGTAGAGGAGAGACTTTAGCAAGCTTATTGTACTCAAAAAATCGAATGTGAAATTCTCTGATTGACCTCTAACTGTCTCAGCACAGGCTACAAAAAGCCTAGGAGAGTCTCTGAAGGATCTAGTCCACGCAGAAGGTAAAATCTCTATGAACATCTAAGCTATGAAGTCTTTCTTCAGCTTGAAAGAATGGGGTTTCAAGAAGAAGACTAGATGATCAATAATTTGGTTCTGATGGAAAGCTACCTTGCACATAAAACTGTGAGTGTCACCTAAGGGAAACCCTGTGTTTATGGAAGACCATGAAAGGAGGGTCAGCCAGGAGAGCTGGAAGTTCGGAAACCCACCTTACGGAAATGATTGCCACTAGAAACATTAGCTTCATAAATGATGAATGTAGTGAGACTGTCATCATAGGTTTAAATGGGGATGTTATCAGTCTGGAGAGGACCAGATTGAGATCCCACGCAGCTACGGCATCAAACACAGCAGGGTAAGTGTTGAGTAGACTTTTTGAGAAGCAGGAAACCAAAGGTGCAAGAAAATGGAAAACCCTTCTACTGACTAATGCAATGCAGATATGGAAGCCAGCTGGACCGCCAAGGAATTAATTTAAAGGCCCAATGATTTCAGATACAACAGACAGTCTAGCACATGTCTAACCTCTGTGTGATGGGATGATACCTGTTGACATTGTGCACAAATTGAAAATCTTTCACTTGGCTATATACATGGCTAATTGGATTCTTTTCTGCAGCTCACCAAGATGCCCTGAATATCTCAACAGCACAGTTTCTTGTAAGATTTCAACCAGAGATTATCCATGCCATGAGATGATGACATTGGATGTTGGAATGCTGAGACTTTCCCTTGTTCTGAGACAGGAGATCCTCGACTAGAGGTAAAATTATCAGTGACTGGACAGAAAGTTGATGTGCCTCTGTGAACCAATATTCTCCTGGCCTTGCGGGTGGCATGAGGATTAATGTTGATTTGTCTCTTTTAATTTTCCTGAGTACCCTTGGAATGACAGGAACTGGAGGGAATGCAGTCAGAAGATTATTGGACCAAGGGAGAAGAAAGACTTCTGTGATGGAGCAGAGGCTGCAGCCCATCCTGGAGCAAAATCTCCAGCACTTATTGTTCAGGTTGGTCACAAACAAGTCTATTACTGGGCACACAAGTGGTGGAAAATCTGGAGAATGTCTTTTTGGATTGACCATTTATGTTGATCTATGAAATCCCTGATGAGGGACTCTGCAATTGTATTTCTCATTCCTGTAAGGTAGAAAGCCTTCTGGACACATTGTTTCTTATACATAGATTCCATAGGATGACTGCTTCCTAGCATAACTGAGATGATCTTGCGACTCCCTGCTTGTTTAGATACAACATGGCAATGGTGTTGGCCGTAAGAACTTGTATCACCTCGTTCTTGATGATAGACATAATCATCTCACAGGCCTGACACATAGATCAGAGCTCTACCACATTAATATGGAGTACAACTTCTTGGGGTG
The DNA here is from genome assembly GCA_037349315.1 of Chelydra serpentina. Lineage (NCBI taxonomy): Eukaryota > Metazoa > Chordata > Testudines > Chelydridae > Chelydra > Chelydra serpentina. The sequence continues at coordinate 20,935,010 of JBAIAC010000040.1, forward strand.
ACCAAAGAGTTGACCTGAAGTTGAACAAGATGGGGCCTCCAGCCTTTGGTAGGTGCATTCGTTACCAGAGTCACAGTCAATCTGGTGCAGTAACTGCAGCAGTATGTATTTGCACACAATCATTCGAAGGAAAATCACTTCATTTGCCTCTGGGCTAATGTCAAACCTCAGCATTAAAGACTGAAGGGAACAGTTTTTGGGGCTTTGGTGGATGGGATTAGCCCTGTATTAACAAATTCCAACATGAAACATGGATAGATTGTTTTTTATATGATAACATTAGCTACATTTAATCACTGTACTGACTGCCTGGGGCTGCTGCCATGGAGACATACCCAAACTCACCAAACTGCAAGTTCAAGAAAACATTAATACTTTCTCTTCCTTGTTTCCCAGTTTACAGAGAGGGGTCTCCCCCTTCCCCCGAACAATTCATAGTTCAGAATAAGTACTGCTCTGCACAGGACAAAATGAAGTGTCAATATCTGAACTGTTCTTTTTGATCATCATTATATAAACCTCTGTGAAAAATCAGACATTTCTTTAAGTGAGGGTTTGGATATATGGAGGTGTCACTGGACAAGTGACTTCCTCTGTTAGACAAAATCAAGAGGAAATGTTGTAACATAGCTCAAATAAATGAGATCTGACTGTATTTTGCTGGAAGTATTCCCCATTAGCTAAAAACCAATTGCGAGGCGAGAAGAGCAACACACTACTTAATTTTAAGACAGAAATAGGGCCAAGTTGCATGTATTCTGAAGACAAACAATTAGCCTTCACCTGTTTTAGAGCAGAGTAAGGATGTCCTCACACCAAACTGAAATCCATCAGAACTTCTGAGTGCTCTCACAATAAAGCACATCATCTTATAGGTCTGATACAGCTAAGGATGCTGTAAGGGGAGGGAGGTTCACAATTCAAAACCAGTGGAACGCTACCAACATGTCCATGAAGGTACCCCTTGTCCCAGAGATTGGAATTAAGCAGTTAATAGTCCCCAAACCCACCAATTACCTCTTTTACCATCCACAGAACATGACACATTCATCTGCCAGATCTGCAACAGCCAGAGAAATGAATCTTCACTAAGACATTGTTAACCTCAATAAGCACAAGGGAGAGAATCTCCCAGTTCATCTAGCCACTGACTACTGCTTACTATAGCCTCCTTGCCTTATCAAAAAAAAAGACCCAGGACCAACATTCATCACTCCAGCAGAGGCTACCATCAACCCCAAAGACAGGTCAAGCATTCCCTTAAAAACACTGATGTCTTAACATAAAAGATTACTTGATACTCCAGAACAACTTCTGTCTAAAATAACCACCAGCAGCTCCTTCCCAAGTGCATTAAACAGTGTTCACTTCCCATGGCATGCAGTTCCAAATGCCAGGAACCCTCCCATTGAAATCCACAGTGAATGCAGAGAACTTTGACGGAGATAATTGCTACCAGCTGAACAGAGGGGCTGCAATTTACCATTAGAAAATATTACATACAGCAGCTCTGCAAAAAGGAAGCAAGTCCAATATTACTGATGACAACTTTATTAATGTTAATAAGTACATGGAATAAGCAGACTAAAGTCCTGGAGAAATGCATGAAGGCCCAAAATCTGATCTATATTTTTCAGTTTATACACCTGTTTTCACATTAATTTAATTTTTTTTATAGGTGGTTTCTTTTCCAAAAACCAAATGTCACTGTGGCCTTTGCAGACAGTGGCAAGGTCTGCATTCAAAAGGAAGGGTCGTAAGAACGGCCGTACTAGGTCAGACCAAAGGTCCATCCATCCAGCCCAGTATCCTGTCTACCAACAGTGGTCAATGCCAGGTGCCCCGGAGTGAGTGAATTTAACAAGTAAAGATCTCCTCCCTCTGACAAACAGAGGCTAGGGACACCATTCCTTACCCATCCTGGCTAATAGCCATTAATGGACTTAACCTCCATGAATTTATCCAGTTCTCTTTTAAACCCTGTTATAGTCCTAGCCTTCACAGCCTCCTCAGGCAAGGAGTTCCACAGGTTGACTGTGCGCTGTGTGAAGAAGAACTTCCTTTTATTTGTTTTAAACCTGCTGCCCACTAATTTCATTGGGTGGCCCCTAGTTCTTTTATTATGAGAACAAGTAAATAACTTTTCCTTATTCACTTTCTCCACACCACTCATGATTTTATATACCTCTATCATATCCCCCCTTAGTTGTGACTTCCTAGCCAGACAAAGATGGTAAAAGGCTGACTGGTCCATAGCTGCAATGTGATCATCAAACAACAGCTGGGAGAGGGCCACTAAAGTCCCCCTACAAAAAAAAACCTACTAAAAGTGGACATATTCCCTCAAAGGGACTGATGTTACCTCTGCCATTTCCTCCAGCTGCTTCCCCAATCCACATCATCACGTCAGTTTTGTCTGGGTTGCACTGCAGCCAGCTCACTCTTACCCATGTCCCAATTTCAACCAGATTCTGGCTGAGACTCTAAACTGCATTTTTCAAATCTAATGAGACAGAGACACACAGATGGGTGTCAGCATACTGACAACACTGCAGTCCATGCCTACTTTCTATCACTCCTAACAGCCCCATCTACACCTTGAACAGAAAAGGTAACAGAATGTCACTCTGTGGGACTGCACAATTGACAGCCCTTTGGGATGAAGAGCAATTGCTCATGACTATCTGCTGCTCTACCTCTCTGAAAAAAAAGAACAAAGTAATAAAAGGGAAGCCTTCTCCACACCTACCAGGGTCCACTGGCAAGTCAGCAATACCTCATGATTAATGATACTGTATCATAGGCAGCTGACATATCTAATATCACCAGCATGGACACCTGATCTTCATCCATCACCCAGAGGAGACTGACTACTGCAGTCTCTCTCTGCCAAAGCCTGGCCTATACCCACACTAATAAAGGTCAAGGAGATCAAAGGCATTCTAGAGGCTGTGAACATTGTCTCACCACAACCTTCTTCAAAATCTTACAAGGAAGGGACAACGTGATACTGGTCAATAATTAACTACATTCTAAGTGTCAAGTGATGACTGCTTGAACAAAGCATGCACTAATTCTTCTTTCTAAGCATAAGGCAGCCTGCCCTTATTGAGGGGCAAACAAGGGACCCGATATTCCACACTGGCCTCCAGCAAGAAGGAAATAGGTCCAAAACACTGCTTGCGGGACAAAGCTCTCTGACCATTTTCAGTACCACAATGAGAATCACTGCCTCAGCAGTCCTTGGTCCCTCAAGACCATGTTCTGCCACCAGGGAAGCAGACAGCCTATCCTTAATCTGAAATCTTGTCTGCAAAACAAAAAGAAATTTCCTCAACAGGAAGGAGTCAGACCTGCTAAGACTGTCTGGGTTGACAACCCGAAACAAATCTGCTGTCCAAGATTTTGCACATACTATGTAGGAAAAGGGGTTTTTGGCACCTCCCAGACACCCACTGCATATTTCCCTTCACCTTGACATGTTATATTATTCATTCTCTCTCACCAGAAAAATATTAGGTTTTTTGCTTGTTTGTTCAGACAAGACAGATCTACTGTAGTACAGCAAGTGCATACAGCAGGGTTTCCAGTTTTGAAGAAGTACAAAATGAGCTTTTTTAAACTAATCCATTGCAACTGTAATATCACTGACAATCTTTTGCACTGCGCTTCCCCTCTAAGGAACTGAATCCATTCTATCTTGCTAAATATTGTGGATTCTTATAACTTATGGGGGGGGGTGAAAGAGAGCGCAGTGTAGTCTGAAAGAATCCCTAACATTTTATCTACTAGTCACAGGCAATAAACAGGGAGAGACACCTTAGAGTAAAAAATCCTGTGGGTGTTTTTTTTTGGTTTTTTTTGTTGTTTTTTTTTGGGGGGGGGGGGGGTCGTCTATCAGCAGAAAGCCTGGATGTATTCTTCAGGTCTGATTCCATCATTAAGCCTACAGCATATATCATCAAGGAAACGAATCAGCTGCTAGAATGAAGAGGAGAGAAGGGCCCTCACCCCATTTAACCTGACAAAAAATGTGAGCTGTACTGGGACTTAGCCATGGTGGGCTCTGGCTTCACTCTAACTCTGGTCATTTTAGTCATAATACAAACAATCTCAAAGGGCACAAGATTTCAGACAAGCTACATCTATTTCTCAATTGTCTCTTTAACGGTGTTCTCTTAAATAAGAAGTGTCATTTTCTGGTTTGCTACAGAGAAAGGTGGGGGGAGAGGTGATGAAACAACCTAGATCAGTTAAATTCCACATCTGTGATCATTTGACCTTAAATGGTAACTGATTGAGAGTTCCAGAATTCTTCAACTAAAATAGTTGTTCAATTAAAAAAATAAAACCCCACACACCTGCCAAGACATTTAGAACAGCTGTACTTTAACAAGTAAAAGTTCCCAATTATAAGTGTTAAAACTGTCTCCAGAAGGGAACTGTGCCCAGCTGTGATATGACAACTAGATTTCATTCAAAACTTAATAGGATTACTCTGAAGAAACCATCTTCTGCTCTGCACAATTCACAGCATATACCACTTTCATTCTCATCACCTCCACCCAACAACAACAAGGAGGACAGATGCATTTAGTAACAGAGGACTATTTGCTTGGGAGCATCCTTGTTAACCTATTACAAAGTTGCACAATACTGTGTAAACTGGTACTCTCCAACACAAGAAAACAGACACTGCAGACCTCATCAGGCTAAACCTCAGTAAGTTTAAGGCATTCAAAAAGCAAAATACAAGTTGTACCTACAAATCAGTGGCTATTATTTATCATTAGATATGCCATAGCAACTCAAACTGAAACCCTGGTTTTGATCACAGGTATCAGCAGCCATTTAATTCTGTCCTTCCCTCCAGAGAAAGTAGAGAAATCTCAGACACACCCAAAAGTGCATTAAATAAATTAATCTTAATTAACAGCATTTTGCATTTACAGAGCAACCTTTTATCCAAAGGACCTCAACAAACTATTAAAACATTAAGGACAACAATCATCCTGTTAGAGAGGCAAGTATCATTAGACTCATTTTACAGAAAAAAGCGAGGCACAGAGATGCCTACTTTCTCCCAAGATCACAAAGTGAATCAGTGACACAGCAAGGAAGAGAATCCAGGCATCCTGACTTCCAGTCCATATATCATAGGTTCTGTATTTAATATATTGTAAAGCTGAATAATCATAAGAAAAAAATTAGATTAATGATGAAGGAAACGATTATGATAGACTCTGGTACATGTTAAAATTTAATCCCTGCTATCAGGTGAACTACAGATGGCAGAAGAATGTCATCAGGTGCACGAGAGAACCACAGAGCAAAGCAAAGTAGTTCTGATACCCAAACCATGAATAAGAGGGCATTATTACAACCATCAGAGGTACTGTAACAACACACAAGTATTCATTACGAAACCATTCCCTTTTACTATTTGCAGATAGCGTTCTTTACAGTCATTATCGGGGAGCTAGTAGCAACCCCTATATTTAGGCTGCCCAATACTTTCCATTAAAAGGATTCTTGCAACCTTGAGAAGTTCTCACTTCTCCATTGTCTACAGAAATGCTTTTCTATTCAAATCTAGCTAAAATAGAAACTGTTAAAAAAAATCAATTTCCCTTCTCTCACTTGCATTCCTCAAAAAAGGTGTGGCAGTAGGAGAAGAAGAAAAAAAAATCAATGAGCTTTCTAAGGTCAGGCACATGCCAGTGCCAAAGCTTCAACACCACCACCAGCAGACTGTATTGGGAACTGTCAGAGCAGAGGTAGTTGAGGTGGAGAAAAAAGTCAGAATAAGGCATAGCAAAGGGCAGGAGCTCTCCCAACTCCAGGGCTGTGGGCGGGAGGAGGAGGGGAAAGAGAGAGAGAGGGCCCAGGCTCACCACCACCATGAATCCAGCAATTGGAGCCAGCAGGCAATTCCCCCTCTAGATGTAACACATGGGGCAGGAGTTTCCCCAACTTCCACGGAAGCACTGACCCAGCAACTCATCCCCACCTCTGGGAAAACAGCCTTCTCCTGCCATCAGCTAATGTTAGTCCTGAGCTCTAGTAGCAGGAGTCATCTGTGCTGAAATGCAGGGTCAAACATTGTTAATGATTCAGGATGTAGGAAAGGAATGGTTACTTTTGCACAATTTGCTCATACTTTTTTTAAAAAAGAGAAAAACTAGGAATTACACACACACAAAACTATGTTAGAAGACTGTTTAGCTTCCAAAATCAAGCACTCAAAGTAGGATTTTATGTAGACAGAATATTTAACAAAGTGGAAGACATACTAAAGTAAGTGTGTGTTTACAAGCAAAAAGGTTTGACTTTCAGAGGAGAATGCAGCCTTACAAAATTTCCTACCAGGGACCAGGTTCTCCTGGAAATCCAGCAACACAAATTACAAGAGATAATATAGCAAATCCAATTAAACAAAAAGCAGAGGACAACAAGAAACAGACATGATACAGGAATCTGGAAACACTGCATAGACAGAATGCTTAATTTCTCTAAGAGCTTTGAATCACATACCTGAGAACTGAACCTTTTGTCCATAATCCACCTCAAATGCAACTATAATACAGTAGTTCAAACAAATACCCCCTCTATAGATCAAATTTTGGTGGCAAGTCCATAATTAAAACTGAAAGACTGTCAAAAGCCTTTCTTTAACCTCTTCACTTCCACAGAAAAGATCTTAATACCTTAAGAACGCCATGTAGGGGAGGTGTATATTTTACATCTACTGAAATACTTCCTAAGATACTCATTAAAATGTCAGAAAAAACATGACATGAAAGGGAAAAGCCAAACAGGAAAAACTAGCATTACAGAAGGACATTGAAAAACAGTACAGTGACATTTACTCACTCTAAATATATGTTACCAAAAACAACTCAAATATATAATTGAAAGTTGCACACTCTGAAAAATAACTCTGCAATATATCACACTGTACAGTTTCCTCTCCAACATTATTACTAGATTTATCTAACGTTTTCATTTCTTCGCCTAAATTGGAAAGGTCTGCTTTTATAAAAAGCCGTGTTTTCCTTTTCCAAACTCTGGAGGGTTATTGTTTTTGAAAAGAAAATGCCTGGGACAAAAGTCCAAGAACAAACACGGAATCTGGAGTCCCTCCCAATAACTTCCATAGTCCTTGAAGCCAATACATTTTCTACAGCCAGTTCTCCACTTCTGAGGAGATATCAAATCTTGCCAAGCCACACACATCCTTCACCCAATCAGAGTACGAGTTTTTACAGGAATAGCGTAGTGAGAGGTGACAATTACAGGAATAGCGTAGTGAGAGGTGACAAGCCATTGAAACTGTATGTTTAAGAATATGAAATCCTAGTTCTATTTCCCATCCCACTGTGGCATCTGCTCAAATGAAGAACAGCAATTGCTTTAATTTGGATTTCTTCTTAGAGAATTATTATAAAATATTATACAGAGAGCATGTCACCATATCTCCAAAACAGGTAGGTTTTCATAAGATAACAGGACAGCTTTTCATAAAATATATACCAAAATACCCAAAAGTTACCCTTTTTCTGTCTTGAGAATAGGACCCACCAGATCTTAAAGACACCATATGCTCACTTCAAGCTCATTCCCAAAATGCATAAGGTGTTGGAAGTGGTGCTTTTTATATATACATATAGTTCAATGAGGAATTTTTTTTAGGCTCATGAAAATCTATTTGTACACCTAAAAATATAAACTGTGATTTACCTAAAAATATAAATATCTTAAATCAGAAGAAATACCTAAAACAGAAAGCTCTACCCATAAATTACAGGCCTGTACTGCTTTGAAAGAAAAAAACATTTTGAAACTGGATTTTCAGATTGGGAAGCTCATTTGTAAATGTAACTTCTTCCCTAATGGATTAAAAATCAGAACAAAATTTAGCTTTCTATTCCTAAAGTGTCTGTGGGAGGGCACATACTCGAGTCGAGTGGGAATCTTCCATCACCCTATTTTGGAAACAGAAATCCAGTTTCTGCAAAAATCAAAATGACATTTTGTTTCATGTCAGGTTGACTTGAATTGAAATGTTTTTCGTCTGCTGAACTGAATCTAATCTCTAATTTCAGGTCAGTTTGATATTAATAAAAAGAACGAGGAGTACTTGTGGCACCTTAGAGACTAACACATTTATTTGAGCATAAGCTTTCGTGGCTACAGCTTATGCTCAAATAAATTTGTTAGTCTCTAAGGTGCCACAAGTACTCCTTCTTTTTGCGGATACAGACTAACAAGGCTGCTACTCTAAAACCTGTCTCTATGTTTGATATTAATCTTTGTTTGCCTGAGCTACCATAGGGCCTTATGCCCTTCGGTATCCTCTATGGGCCAAACTCTCTGGCTGCACGATATCTCTTGAGGTGTCTCCTCTGATTGAACGGTTGTAGCGCATCAGGGGAGTCACATGACCATCATACATCCCAAAAGGTTTAGGGTATGTCTACACGTGAACTGCTACAGCTGCACCGCTGTAGTGGTTCAGCATAGACACTACCTATGCCAACAGGAGGGGTTCTCCCATCGGAGTAGGTAATTCACCTGCCCGAGAAGTAGTAGCTAGGGCAACAGAAGAATTTTTCCATTGACCTAACACTGTGTACACTAGGAGTTAAGTCAACATAGCTACATCTCTCGGATGCGGATTTTTCATACTTCTGAGAGACATAGCTATGCTGATATAAATTCCCAGTGTAGATGAGCCCCCTTGTTCTGGCTCAGGAGCTAACATATCAAAATAGAATGTTTTGATTCAGGGATGTCAAAATGTTTCATTTAAATCAGAAGCATCAAAAGGAAACTCTCAAATATTTCCCAAAAAATTAGTTTTGGAACATTCTGTTATACAAAAAATGTCAGCCTTTCAGGGAAATCTAGGACAAAAAATTGTTGCAGCATTGCAATATCCTGTGGGATGGAATTTCTGATTTTTGACCAGCTCTAATACAGAGATAATAGAAATATCTAAGTAGCTACATCAAAATGGTAAGTAGTTCTCAACTTCCAGACCGGACATAGAGAATTCAAACTTAATTCCTAAGGAAGAGAATGCAAACATATAAATCACAAGATACAAGTCAAACACATGCAACAACTCAACACCACAAAGTCTTTATCTGCATCAGTTCAGTTCCACTGGTGTTAATAATGCTGGGAGTTCTAGACAAGCCAGAACTTCAAACCTGTTTCTGTACTGTGTCAATTAGACACACTCTGAATAAGGTTAAATAATATGATGCTTAAAACTCCAGCAACAGCCTGCAAGGCTCAAGCTGAGTTTTTTTCTGGCTCATGCATCATGAAAAATAAAGGTTATGTCAACCAAATTCTACACTTAGTAACATGTGTGCAGTCCCTCTATCTAGTTATTCCTGTGCAACAAACATACATCAGTAAAAAAACAGTAAAATCCTACTTTTAATACTAAAGTGAGCAAGTAAAACATCACATACAGGAAGCAAGACTTGAGTTTGGAGTCATTTTTACTATCTCTTTTCAGACAATAACCTTCTTTTAATTCAGCTATATTCAAAAACACAACTTAGGTCACATAAGCAATGCCTGATTGTTAATATATTTAGTTTCAAATTTAATTACTGAAAATAATTGATAGGCTTGAGCAATGTGAAGTTAGTTATGGGAAAACCTTTACTCTTAAGGTTTGTCTACACAAATACAGTTTGCAGCAAGTAGGGATGTAAATCTACCTCACACCGTGACCTTTCTCCCGTTTCTGTTATCTCTTTAGTTGTCCTCCGCAATTAATTGGAATCCCAGACCTATGGATCCTCCTCTTAGGCTGGGAGGAGGTCCTTTAGCAGTGGGCAGGCGGAAGCCCACTTCCTGGATCCCAAAAGGACTGGCCGGCTACGCACTAAGGATATGTCTACACAGCAAAGAAAAATCTGCAGCTGACCCATGCCATCTGACTCAGGCTCCGAGGCAGTTTCACTGCTGTGTAGACTTCCGGGCTCAGGCTGCAGCCTGGGCTCTAGGACCCAGTGGGGGCTGGAAGGACCCCAGAAGCCCAAGTTAGCTGACACAGACTTGCCGCAGGTTTTTCTTTGCTGCATACACATACCCCCCAAGGATCTGTGTGGACCCTGCTGCTGCGCCCTGTAAGTTCTTTAGTGCTCTTTGTTCTACTCTCATTTCAAATAAGGGTAGATCAAAGCACAGGAAACTTTTATTGTGAGGCAGCAAGGCCCATGCTGACACTTGGTGTGCAGCAGGCTAATGTGAGGTAGATTTACACCCGAATTTGCTGCAAACTAAATGTTTATGTAAGCAAGTCCTTAGCTTATAAGTCTTTGTGCACCTAAGGCTTTTTCAAATCCCTCCTCACAACACATTTGGAGCATGATAACAAATCCAACCAATAATACTAAACAGATGCAGGAGAGATTACGGATATCCTTTTTATTTTAATCTTATAATTGATATTTTTAATTTTTGGAAATTACTGAGTTGTGCACACAGTTAGCCTATGTTGTCATTACCACCAGCCTTTTTCTCCCTTTGCCATTCTGATTATTTATTACACACAATGTTACACTGCTTCTTAAATTAAACTGGAAGCTCCTTGGGGCATGGTCTCTTTTACTATGTGTCTGTACAGTGCTTTACACAATCGGGTTTAAATCCTGGGGCTTCTGGATAATACCGTAATTTATTTTATTTTTTTAAAGGGGAGAGTCTCATTTTTATAAAGTGATCAAAATCTCAAACACAAAATTAATGTATTCTTTTCTATTCATTTTCTACATAGATTTAATTTTAATAAGATGCAAACACTAGGGTGATAAAAGAACCTTGCTTCAGCTAATATACATTTTGTAACTGCGCAGCTTTCAATGCATCAAATTTCTGATTTAGAAATGCATTTAGGGTTAGATCCACTGTCTCATGCACAAACTTGTCAAAATAATAGTAATTTATATAAAAGTATTTGTTTAGTGCTTAAAACAGAGTTAAAGTGTAAACATTTATGTGCCAAAAGACAAAACTGCACTACGTTAAAACTAGGAAATGCTTAGTGAGCACCAGCAGGGTTTATACCGACCAATTACTGTGCAACATGTTAATGAATTTTAGAAATCAGACCCTGAAGAGCCCAATACCCCATCACACAGCCAAGCCCTAAGATGGATCAACCCTGATATGCCATTGGTAAACAGTTAATCAACTCTAAATCTCAATTCAGTGTCAGCGTCAGTGTCATCAATTCAGCGTCATCATTAACTATTCCACAGCTGATCATTTTAGCGGATGGAACAGGAAAGGGACTGAGGCTAAAGCCCTTCAAACATGGGGACTGAAGGTTACTTCAGAGAAGGAAATACAAAGGGAAAAAAAGAGGTAGGAATAAACAGAGAAGACTGAGATATGTAGAAAGGAAGACTGGGAAGGATGAGAAACAAAAGGCAGAAGAGGAGAGTTTGTCACTGAACAACAGTGAATGTGACAATAAGGCACGGGATAAATAATTAATAAATAAAAGTTTAGTTATTACCAGAAGGCTATATTCTCCTCTTCGTACCCACGCAAACCTCTCACTGACATTAGTGGGAGAGTCAATGTGGACTGGAAGGAATATGAAGTCCTGAATTTAACTATGGTACATGTGCCAAGATATAAACATGGCATCTAAACAATGTGCCAGAGATAGGCAGACAAGCGCATCACAAATTGGCGGATAAGTCAATAATTCAGTCTGAAGATTGGTCTACACTAGAAAGCTGTACTGACAAAACATTCCTTTTTTCAATACAACCTGGTGGGTTTCCACACTACATTTTGCCTCCTACTGACAAAACCCTTCACTTTTCCTAGCGTTATCATTTACATTTTCCGAACGACATAAGCTCCCTGCCAGTATATTTCTACCAACACAGGCCGAGTGTGGGTGCATACATACCTGTATTGGCATAAGTATTCCAACTGTAATCCCACAATACAACACTCCCTTCAGAAATGACCTGCCTGCCAGCACTTTTGAACACTTTTGCCCAGGGGCCAAAATGACCAGAGGGCCATCTCACTTTTAAATGTCCAGCACAGTGTTCATAGCTACATCTGTCCCATTACCTGCTGCCTTTTCACTGAAAGTATGGTTCCTTGATAGGGTTGCCAATTTGGATTGGATGCATTCCCGGAGGTTTCATAACATGACATAGTCTTTAATTAAAGTTTCATCTTGAATTCCTGGAGAGTCCAGGACAATCCTGGAGGGTTGAAAACCATCTATGGTCCTTGCTCTTGGTCTCATGCTACCACCTGGTCCAGGAAAAAGGTGCTTGGTTTCCATGCACTGCGGGAAGAGGAGCATGTGCAGGCACAGCTGTAGTACGAAAAAGAATATTTACAGTGACTTTCCCAGGAGGTGGCAAAACTCAGATACTCAAGAAAGGAATCCTAGTGCCATGCCAAGAAAAAGGAGATGAAGCAGGGCTACTGAAAGGTGAAGGAGAACATGGCTTGTGGAGCTGCCTGCATGACCTATGCCTTTTATAATATTCATCAGGGACCACCACCCCTGTAGCCGCATTGGACATGGTGTCCTGTAAATGGAGGAGGAAGGCCCCCTTGGACAGCAGACAAGGAAGAGGTGCTCTTCATGGGTCAGGAAGGGGATGACAAGGCAAAATACAGTGAGATGGCTGTAAACCAGGAACGGATAGATATCTTGTAGGACCCCCCAGACACAGTCTGAGTCTCTCACTCTGACATGTTTCATCCTTAGAGAAGAGAAACTGATAGGTGCAAGGGAGCACTGAGCAACTGAGGTCCCTTCCAGCCCTAGAATCTATGAATCTATAAGTGATGATTAGACTCCAATTATAAATCATAAATAGGGGCATATCAATTTCACAGCCATGAAAAACATGTCAGACTCCGAAATAAGCCCTTCCCCGTGAAATCTGATCTCCCCGAAATCAGCCAGGCTGGGGGGGACAGGACTTGTCCTTCCCCTGCACGGCTGTTATCAGAGGGAGATTAGACCCACCTTCCCAGGCAGCACAGAAGTGAGGGTGTACCACGCTCACTTCTGCGCTGCAGCAGCCCCAGAGCTGGGCTTCGGGCTTCCACCCCCTGCGGCTCTTGCCAGGGCTGGGGGGGCCAAGACTGGGGGCTGCCGTCCCCTCACGGCTCCTGCCAGCTGTGCTCCCTCCCCCCCAACCCTCCATGACTCCTGCCCAGGCTCAGGAAGCCCAAGTTCTGGGACTTCCGCTCCCTCCCGCCCGCTCCATGGCTCTGCCCAGGCTCTGGGCTGCTGCTTCCCCCCCTCCAGTGGTTCTTGCCCAGACTTGGGGTTGCCACCCCCCCCACAGCTCCAGCTCCTGCAGCTCCTGCCAGGCTCAGGGTTGCACCACCCCCCGTGGTTCCTGCCCAGGCTCGGGGCTGCTGCCCCCGCCCCTCAGCTCCTGACCAGTCTCAGGGACCTGGGCTGGGGGCTGCCACCCCCCGAGGCTCCAGCCGGGACTCAGGGCTTTTGCCTCCCACTGCTGCTACCTGAGCTCCAGGTTTACACTCCCTCCTCCCCCCCTGTGGCTCCTGCCCAGACTCAGGGCTGTTGTCCCCACCCCCACGGCTCCTGTGTGAGCTCCGGGCCGCTCAAGCTCGGGGCTTCTGACCCCTCTCCAGGCTCCTGTCTAGGCTTGGGGCTTCAGCCCCTGCAGCTCCTGCTGGGGCTCGGGGCTTCCATCCCATGGCTCCTGCCAGGGCTTGGGCACCCATTTTTCAAATTGTCCGGGGGCCCTGGGCATGGGCCCCATGTGTTAATCCACCACTGGCCCCGACTAGCAGCTAGGAGCCCCCAGCTGGGAAGATCATACCTGACTCCACCTCCGAGAGCCTCTTCCAGCTGCCGGAAACTCCACAGCACAGAAGTGAGTATGGCAACCCTGAAACAGCAGCTTTGGGCCCCACCCACAATTCCCTTTTGGATCAGGACTCTCATGATTACAACACCATGAAATTGTAAACATCTGAATGTAAACATCTGAAATCATGAAACTGACCAATTTTAAGACCCTGTGGCTGTGAAATTGACTAAAGTTAACCATGAATTTGGTAGGGCCCTAATCATAATGTTGATACGCTCTAACTCTTAGCAAATGCATGCCTGTGTGTTTACATTAGCTAGGAAAAGATGATAGGAGGCATCCATCCATCTATCCTTTCCTCCAATACATATGAATTCATCTGCCATTACTCAACAGCACATCCATGCATTTATCAGCAACCTTAAAGGGAAGAATCTTGAGGAGAGCCCCACTAGAACTTGTTGAGCACTACTATGGCCAAATGGAAGTACAAAAAGGACACGTTCTCCAAGAATGTGGAGGACTCCAAGAGAAATGCAAGGGACTGGCATGAACAGCTGCTGGAGGAGTTCAGAAAGGACAGAGACAGCCATGCTGCAGCTACTGAAGCAGCAGACCAGCTCTTGTACCAAGTGTTGACCAGGAGACACCAAGGACATCAATTCAGCATTCAACCTACACCAAAGTATAACCAATACAGGTTACTCACAAGGATCATACATCCCCTATCACATTAGTTCCCTCTGTACCCTACTCCAGTGGACAAAAGCTCAGGGAACAAAGGGAACTGCTTTCATTACATGTACTGTTTGTTAGCTGTGATGCACTGGCATCCAGTCTGCACATAGCACTTTTTATAAGTAACTGCATACCATAGCTAGTATAGTCAAAGTTGTTTAGAAGTTACTGCCTCTTTATTGTGATGCTGGACATACGGTGTTAACGAAGTAAATTGTACATTTTTATTATGCTTTCCAGCATTACAGAACTGCCTGCAGTGCTAGAGAGTAATTCAAACAGCCAGAAAGGCTTCCCCCACCTCAATTTAAAAAATTGAGTATTTATATAGTCGGCAATCTATGTATACTACAGAAGCAATCACCTTTGCTCAATCTGGAAATACATCAGCAGTTATTTTACTGTTGCTCACATTCATACACTATTTTACATATTTCAATACAATATCCCTTAAAATTCATTAATCCAAGTCTGTTGAAACACAGGTTCAAGCTGTGTATAAACACAATGCACCACCAGTTACTATACTAATGATCCCATAGAAATAGTTACATTATTGCCCACTGTCAAAGTAAGCTTACAAAGCTTCTCTCACCCAAACTGTACTGGCAGTGACGCTGTTAACCAGACTACTTTTGAGCTATTTGAATTCAGCAGATAGCCTGTCCTCCTCACACACCCATCCTGGCAACATGATCTCACAGATATTATGCACTGCACAGCACAGAGCACTAACTTTGAGAACATTTTCCTTGCTGAGATTGAGCCTTGTCATGGGACATCTCCATCTGCCCTTCAGTCTCCAAAGGCCACCTCAGGTTAATTTGGAAACTGTTTAGGTGATTTGCCCCGGAAATAAAGACTAGATGGGATCACCAAGAATCACGACTGCTACAGAAAACATGTTAAGGACAATTGGACAGTCTGCTTTGAGATCTACTCATGAAAAGCAGGAGATAAGTAAGTAAGTATTATTATTTTACTCCAAAGCTATGACTACACTACCATGGTAAGGCGATCTACGCTACGCAACTCCAGCTACGTGAATAACGTAGCTGGAGTTGACGTACCCTAGGTCAAGTTACCACGGGGCCTACACCACAGGGGGTCGACAGGAGAAAATCTCCCATTGATTTACCTTACTCTTCTGGTCAGGGCTAGAGTACGGGGTTGACTGGAGAGTGATCTGCTGTCCATCTGGCAGGTCTTTACCAGTCCCACTAAATCAACCACCGGTGGATTGATCTCAGTGCATCCCACTGTAGTGTAGACCTGCCCCAAGTGCCCACAATTCCCAAAGATGTGTGGGTATCCCACAATACACAATGACACTTTCCCACAAGATCATGTGCCTCAAAGCAGCATGGAGGACATTGCAACACATTTTTTGCCAATGCAACTTTACTTGATTCTGTGTGGACACAATACACTGGCACAAGTGGCTGAGTGTAACCACGCTCTACCCACATGCTTGAACTTCTAGTGTAGACAAGACCTCTCCTAGATATTTTTCATCACACCTAATACTGTACTGAGGGCATAAAAACGACATCTGTGGCCAGAGCAGTGACTGGGTATCCCTGCAGAGCTGGAAATGAGCCATTTCCCTGGTACACAACTGTTATGGGGCAAGAACAGGAACCCCGCTAGTATCACGCTGCCCATAACAGGAGGCCCACAATTGCACCCATCACTCTCCAGTCCCCACCTCTGTTCGCCCAAGTTCCACCCTCCCCAGGCCGTGAGGGGCGGTGGGGGAAGGAACGCGCAAGGGGTGGGGGTGGGGGTCGCTCCTGACCGGTGAGAGGGAAAGGAGCGCGCGACCTGGGGGGGGGGGTCGCTCCCGGCCGGTGAGAGGGAAAGGAGCGCGCGACCGGGGGGGGCGGGGTCGCTCCCGGCCGGGGAGGGGGGAGGGAAGGAGCGCGCGACGGGGGGTGTCGCTGCCGGCCGGGAAAGGAGCGCGCGACGGGGGGGGTCGCTGCCGGCCGGGGGGGGGGGGGGGGGGAAGGAGCGCGCAAGTGGGGGGGGTCGCTCCCGGCCGGGGAGGGGGGGGGGAAGGAGCGCGTGACTGGGGGGGGGGGGTCGCTGCCGGCCCGGGGGGGCGGGGAAGGAGCGCGCAAGTGTGTGTGGGGTCGCTCCCGGCCGGGGAAGGGGGAGGAAGGAGCGCGCGACGGCGGCGGGGGGCGGTGGGGGGCTGGGTCGCTCCCGGGCGCTGAGGAGACAGAAGTTGCTCCCGGCCGGAGCCCTCCACTTCCCCACAAGGGGCTCCCGCCGCCCCCCCAACACGGCCCCGGCCGGCCCGCCTACAACTTACTCGGGGAGGCTCCGGGTCCCGCCGCTGCTGCTGCCGCTTGCGAGCCCAGCCCCCAGTTGCGGCCCCCGGCGGGGCGGGCGGCGGCGCCTGTTGCTCCATGGAGCTCGAGCTCCGACTCCTCCTCCTCAGGGGGCCGCCGCCGCCCCCCACTCCGGGCCGGGCTGCTCCTACTCCGGCTCCCCAGCCCCCGGCGCCATGATCCGGGCTCCGGCTGCTGTGGGACCCGCGCTGCCCCGGCCCCGCCCCCAGGGCTGGGCTCGGGCCGGACCCCGGGCTCGCTCCGCTCTGAGAAGGGGGAGGCCCCTCCCCCACGTCCGTGCGCGACCCCCCGAGGGGCACCGCGGCACCAGCGTCAGGCCGCGGGGCTCGGCCGCGTCCCAAGCGCGGGCGCCGGTTGCTGAGAGACTGGTCAGGCGGCCGGCGCGGCCCGCGGGTGGCTGAACGAGAGCATCGTTTTGGGACGACTTGGCTTAAAGACGCCAAGTGAGGGGGAATGCCCTGCGGCGCGTGGCACGCTGGGCTCCCGGTTAATGACACGCTGATGCCACACCAAAATTGTATCCTCGACTCTCGATGGGCTCAGCCCCTGTATGTCGGGACTAGGGGCTGCTTTCAAAGATTTAGGACTAGTGTTTCCCTGGAGGTACTGACAGACAGCGAGTAGGGCACCTCTCCCCTAAACCCCAGTACGAGAGACACGGTGGTTGAGGGAATATCGTTTTTGGACTAACTTCTGTCGGTGAGAGACGCTTTCAAGCTTCAAGGAGCTCTTCCCAGGGTCGGGGAACTGTACACTCCCTCAGACCGCAAGAAGAGCTGGCCGTAGCTTGAAAGCTCTCTCTCACCAAGAGAAGTAGGACCCATAAAAGATACTACCTCAACCACCTTCTCTCTAATATCTTGGGACCAACAGGGCTATACAATACTTAGGGCTTGTCTACATATAAACTGCTACAGCTGCACTACATAAGGCAGGCAGTACTGGGTCAGACCAAAGGTCCATCCACCCCAGTATCCTGTCCACCGACAGTGGCGAATTCCAGGTGCCCTGGAGTGAGGGGACCTAACAGATAATGATCAAGTGATCTCTCTCCTGCCATCCATCACCCCCCTCTGACAAACAGGCTAAGGCCACCATTTCTTACCCATCCTGGTTAATAGCCATTAATGGACTTCATCTCCATGAATGTATCCAGTTCTCTTTTAAACCCTGTTATAGTCCTAACCTTCACAGCCTCCTCAGGCAAGGAGTTCCACAGGTTGACTCTCCGCTGTGTGAAGAACTTCCTTTTATTTGTTTTAAACCTGCTGCCCACTAATTTCATTGGGTGGGCCCTAGTTCTTCTATTATGAGAACAAGTAAATAACTTTTCCTTATTCACTTCCTCCCCACCACTCAATTTTATATACCTATCTCATATCCCCCCCTTAGTCTCTTTTCCAAGCTAAAAAGTCCTAGCCTCTTTAATCTCTCCTCATATGGGACCCGTCCAGATCCCTGGACGCTCTAGCACCTCAGTAAAGACACTACCTATGCCAATAGGAGGAGTTCTCCTGTTAGCATAGCGACTCCACCTACCTGAGAAGCAGTAGCTGAGAATTCTCCCAGCAGCCTAGCACTGTCTACAACAGGGGTTAGGTTGATTAAACTATCACTCAGGGGGTGTGGATTTTTCACACCCTTGAGCAATGTAGTTATACTGACCTAATTTCCTGGTGTAGTCCAGGCCTTAGTCTCTCAGTGGAAGTATTGTCCAGATGACAAGTCCTTTCTGTAGATTCTTTCCACTTTTTTCAATACCATTTGTGAGGCATGAACAGAGCAGTGCTTCCTCACCATCATATACACTAGTATCACTATCTTACTTGATATTCCTCTTTGTACATCCAGTTATCAGGCTTGGGTTTTGAATCCCATAGCATCACACTAGGACTTTTATTTTGTGAGTTATCTATCATGATCAAGGCTAAGATTTTAGCACAGGTACTTTTAGCAAAAGTCACAGACAGGACATGGGCAATAAACAAACTACAGAAGCTAGAGCCCCGCCACCCAGAGCTGATAGCCTGATCCCTGCGGTCTGGGGCTGAAGTTTATGTGCAAGGAAAGCATTCCTGGAACCACAGGCCCAGAGTTCCAAGCTAGATCAGATGCATCTGAAATTAGGGATACTGAAGGCTTGGGGTGACAAAGGGAACGCCTGTGGCCACCGCTCAGGAATCCCTCCACCAGTCAAGGGGGGCGAGAACTATGAGCACTGAGTCCATGTATTTCATGAAAACCCAAGGGGCTGCTGCTAGTCCAAGGGGAAGAACAGTGAACTGGTAATGAGCCTGGTTTATGATAAATCTTAGGAACCTTCTGTGGCCCTGGAAGATGGAGGTGTGGAAATAGGGATTTTTGAAGTCGAGGGTGGTGTACCAGGCTCCTGGATCCAGTGAGGAAATAGCCAAGGCCAGGGAAACCATGCAGAAACCTCAGTTTCTTGAGATAATTGTTGAGGCAGAGCAGGTCTAGGATGGGTCAGAGACCCCCTCTTGCTTTTGGGATTAGGAAATAATGGGAGTAAAATCCCTTCCCCTCTCCTATTCTGGGGCACCACCTCCACAGTCCCTACCTGAAGGAGGGCTTGTACCTCGTGGACTAGAAGTTGCTTGTGAGAAAGGTCCCTGAAGAGGGACAGGCTGGCAGATGGCAGGAAGAAAACTGTAGGGAGTAACCTTCCTCTGCTCTATTCAGCACCCAGCAGTCCAAGGTGATGAGGGACCACACCAGGCTGAAGTAGGAGAGATGGTCTGAAAACAAAAAGCGGGCAGGATCCGGTGCGGGAATTGATATAACGCCCTCAGGAATGCCTTCAAAAGTTTTGTTTGGCGCCTCCCAGGTACCTGTGTGAACCTGGCAGTGAGGTTGAAGTGGAGGGGAGCGATTGACTGTGCTTGTAACCCCTGCTCTGTTTTTTAAACAGCTCCTGGCAAGGCAGAGGAGCCAAGAAGTAAGGTGGCTGTTGGCTTCCTCAAAGGTTCCAGGGATTAGAGATCCAGGGATGTGAGGGTAGCTCTGAAGTCCTTCAGACTAAGGAACTTGGAGTCCATCTGCTCCAAGAAGGAGGAAGTACCCTCAAAGGAAAGATCATGAATGGACTGTTGGACCTCAGGTGGCAACCCCGCGGATTGAAGCCAAGGGCATCTACTCATGACCAATGCCGAAGCCATTGTTCTGGCTGCCACATCAGCTGCATCCTAGGCCACTTGGAGGGAGGCTCGGGCTGTGGTCTTCCCTTCCTCCATCAGGGCAGAAAACTTGTCTGGAGTCTTATGGCAGCAAGTCTTTTTAAACTTTGCCACGAAGTCCCAAATGTTGTAATCATACCTTCCAAGCAAGGCTTCTTGGTTGGAAATGCAAAGCTATAACCCAATCTTCCTACAGAACAGGTCTAGCTTAAGTCTTTTTGCTTCAGGGTCGCACCTAGCTCTCCATGTCTGTCCCTCACATTGACCACTGTGACCATAAGGTACCCAGGAGGAGGGTGGAAGTACAGGTATTCCTACCCCTTGGCAGACACACAGTAGTTTTTCTCTGTCCTTGAGGTGGGAGGGAGGGAGAGAGGATGGGGTCTGCCACAGGGACCTGACTGGACCCATAATGGCCTCATTGAGGAGTAGGGCCACCTTTGACAGGACTGCCGTGGCCAAAATATCAATAAGGCTATGTGAGGACTCTAAGAACCTCCACCTCTAGCCCCCGGTTAGATGCGACCCTTTTTAATAGCTCCTGATGAGCTCTAAAGTTGTCCTGAGGCACCAAGCTGCTTGGTCCTGAGACAGTTTCATCAGGGGAGGAGGAGGAAGAGGCCTGTACAGGTGAGGGACCTTCCTCTTCTTCTTCAGCCCCAACTACATCACCTAGGTCTAAGTCCTGCATGTCAGTACCAGGCTCGCTACCGGGTGGGTGCCGGACAGTGCAGTGGAGGAGCCCTCCTTTCAGACACCACCTAGGAGGAACAGCCGGATGGTGGTTCTGCTACCAGGGTAAAACCCCACGGAGATTCCAGAATGGCCACTGGACCTGCATCGGCCACTCACCTGTGGGCCAGGGGCCAGGGGGAGGGCCCGCACCAAGATCCAATGGAACATAGGATGGATATTGGCGATGACCCTTGGTTGTGTGGTGGGCTCCACCTCCAACTCTGAGGACTAGTCCTCTTAAGGAGACTCTGGGAAAGAGCAGGGAAGTTTTCACTGACAGAAGGTTTTTCCTCTAGTCAGCACCGAAGGGCCCAGTGCCGGGTATCAGCTCGAGGCAATGTGCTCCCTTCTGCTCACGCTCATCAGAGCCGGTAGTTGTCCCATTGGGATCGGAGGAACTAGGAATGTCATCAGGTCCCTGGCAGCTGCAAAGGCCTCCAGGGTGGAAGGCACCGCGATCCCACTTATTCCATGATGTCTTCCCAGCGTTGGAAGATGATTCCTCACGGGACTCATCAGCACCTGCAAGCAGGGAGGAGTCAACGGTGGTACTAGCAGAACAGGAATAGAGGAGTGGCCTAACACAGGTTGTTCTCTGCTGTATTTCCCTTGTTTGTCCTTCCTTGGTACCGGGGAGCGCCTTCTCTCTGACTCTTATTTCTTGTGTTTCTTTCTTGGTACTGGAGAGGGGGAACGGTGCTAAGAAACAGTGCCTGAGGGGCGCTTCGCACCAAAGCCGAGGTGCTCAGTGCCGAGTCTGACTGGCTTGGCTCTGATGCCGGCTTAAGAGCAGCTTCCATTATGATAGCTCTTAGTCTAGCCTCCCTGGCCTTTTTTGTACAAGGGCTTGTAGTTGCTGAAGATTTGGCAATCCTTTTGTACGTGAGCTTCTCCCGGGCACTTCAGACAGCTGAAGTGTGGGTCGCTCACCAGCATAGGCTTGCTACAGGAGGCACAAGGTTTTAAGCCCAGAGACCGGGGTGTGTCTTGCCCCAAGGGCAAAAGGAACCCCTCTAAGCTAAAAGAGGGGGTCTAATTATATACATTAAAAATATCTACACTATGTATACTACTACTAGAAATTAAAATTGAATGTAACTAAACTAGAGAACAGGAAAAACCACTGAATGATCGCCTTGCCAAAGCAAGATAGGTTGTTCCAGCGACTGTCATGGGTGGTAAGAAGGAACCAAGAGGGTGCATGGCCAGCCAGGCCCCTTATATTGGTGCATGAGCGCACAGCACTAGAGGGTGCTAGAGCCGGCCCAATGGATACCACTGAAGGAAAATCTCTGACAATAGTGCATGCGGCACGCGCACACCTAACGTGGAATGGACATGAGCAAGCACTCAAAGAACTTCTCATTACCTACCTCTCTATATATCATTAAATATTTTATATACTTTTATAATGTCCCTTCTTATTCATCCTCTTTCTAAGGTAAATAATGTATACATTTGTTGAGAGGAGTCAGAACTAGATGTCAACCATATACTGATGGCATCATTTGTTTTTACAGCAGCTGAAAGCATACTAGGCAGTTTACAGAACAGAAAGCCATGGACCCTGTCACCCCAGAACTTACAATCTAATTGTTTCTAAAGTCCATACCATCTCAGTCTGTGCCAGTAGCTTCATATAAGTGCAAAATAAAGTTTGATACCTGTGGTACATTTCAGGTAATGGCCTGTGGGGGAAGAGGATCAGCTGTTCATAGGGTGACCAGACAGCAAGTGTGAGAAATCGGGACGGGGGTGGGGAGTAATAGGAGCCTATATAAGAAAGAGACCCAAAAGTCGGGACTGTCCCTATAAAATCTCTGGTCACCCTAGATGTTCATCACATGCTCTGGGATCATTTGAATGACTGAATCACCTTGAAGCAAATTCCTATTATGGGTTCCCATAGGGCATCTCCTTATGAAGAATTGGTATCAACGGTTGAGAAAGTCCAGCAACATTAGCATGTATATTTCACTTCTGAGCCCTGAGGTAATCCATTAGTGTTGTGAATACCATCTCTGTGCCATTCCAGCAGTATGAAACCAGAATGGCAGAGGTCCAATCTACCAGAGAGGGTCAATTGCTGATGGAGTTGGCCTGCCATCATCCTCTTGATAACTTTGCCCCAGAAAGAAGTTTGAGGGCAGGTGGTAGTTTGCTTGGTATTTTACCTTGTACATATGGGAATCTCCACAAGCTGTTGTCCAATTCAGTGAGTCACTCCATTCTTACAAAGTTATTTTTATTTATCAATGAATAGTATAGAACTATTACTCCATTATTAAGAGAAAAACATTTCTTATAAAAATCTCTATAATCCATAGACAAAAGCAGCAATTCAAATAAGTTTACTTTCCTTCACTTTTTTCCCTGAAATGACGTAGAAGGAACAGCATGCTTAGAAGAGCCAGATTCCTCTTCCTTTTCATGGGGACGTTTTCTGGTTGTGGTTGGCTAAAGGAAAGAGGCAGGAGCATGACTATGCAAGTCAAACACAAATACCTAACACCTTTAATTTTAATATATGTTCAGAATGAAGGCAGAGCCCAACTATCATGCCTACTTTGAGTTAAAGATGTTTTAAGAAACTCTCCTTGCTGCCTCCCTTATGACAACTGAGAGCAAAAACACAATCAACAATGGAAAAGATTGAGTCATCATCATCTGCACTCTCACCATTACCAATCCTTAAAACAATTTATCAAGTTGCCTGTCACTCCACAAAATTGATATGACTAGTTCTCCCTCTTTCTTGATCATCTGTCATTTAGTAAACTCACATTTGTTATAAGTCTTATTTGTCCTGGTTACATCAAAGCCCCCCCATATGTCAATTTTTCCTGGACTGACACCAACCAGATGAACACTCTGAGGGATGATGCACAAAAAATCTGATCAAGGAATTGCAACAAATAATTTCTTTCAGACTTAAACTAAATGTGATAAACCATTTAAGAACATATTAAAAGTTCAGATTACAAACAAGGCATCTAAGCTGGATTTATTTACAGAAAGGATGCAGAAATAGCTACCTGTCGTAAGGATGGGATGATCCTTACATTACACGCAAGACAGTGGGGACTGGCAATGGCCTCCCCAATCAGCAAGCATATATGATCTTCTAACATCAGACAGCTGCTCTTAATCCCTTCTCTCTCTCCACTCTTTCCCCTCAAAAGAGTAAAATAAAATACAAGCAGGCACCCAGCTCCCCACTCAATCTTGCTCTTATCTTTCTTTCTTACCATCTTCCAGTGACAACTGTGAACACAATCTTGAGCCTTCAGTTAATGTCAGTTCTTCCTAGGATATTAAGTATCTGGGTCTCTAAGGCGCTGATGATCAAATATACTCAATCATATGGTTAATTTTAAGCACATGAATAGTCCTATTGAAGTCTACTGGGACTATTTATGCACTTAGAATTAAGCACATACTTAAGTGCTTTGATAAGGCCTAAATACCTACTGATTCTACTGGTGAAAAGTATAGTAACTGGCAGAGCTAACCAGCATAGTGCTACATAACACTAGCTTGAAATTAAAAGTTTCTGCAGTGTAAATATTCAAAATCAATTTTTAGTATTGTAAATGGATTTCTTTCAAATCTCAACTTCTCTGCATATAAAATGTCATTTTATTCCTACTGTGATGCTGCATGATTGAAATATGACCATTTATATCAATGATATTGCCACTGTTAGACAATTGCAACAGAATTTGTATTAAGTATATCTTGTAAAGTGTCAATGGAAAAGTTATAATTTTCCAAATAAGGTTATCCTGTTTAAATCCATGTATCATCACTGTATCTGAAGCTATGGACATAGGCTATATATCTGTATCGCAAATGTGTTTGTTCCTGGGGTAACTCCCACAAGGTAGTTTACATCCAGTTTAGCCAGCACATTGTGAATGAACTATTCAAGTTTGATAGCCTATTAAATACGCTTAGCTCTCATAATCGGCCACAGAAGAAACTCATTATACTCAGAAAGATCTTCCTCTGGACACCTCAGCATGGATATGGGCAATGGCTACCCCTGAGAGTCATCAAGCCATGTAAGGACAGATGATATGCTCATGTGATCCTGGACTCCATTTTGTGCCAGTAACTTTGCACACACTGGGCTGTGAGCTTTGTTTGAAACAGAACATTTCCAGGCACATGGCAAAGGGTAGAAAAGACCCCTGGGATGACTCCATTTTGCCTCTTTCCTCCGCTGATACTCTGGACTGTGGATTTACAACTAAAAGGAGGATATTGAATGATGGACTGAGGATCTTCCAATTTTTTGGAAGTTACCAGAGAGACTTTTCAAGCCGGCTTGCGAGCCACATGCAGCTCTTTTACAGTTGACATACAGCTCACGGAGCCCCCACAGCCCTCCATTCTCCACCTACCAGACACTGGGGGGAGGGGCAGGGAGGCTCGGGGCTTCTGCCCTACGGCAGGGTGGTGGGGCTAGGAGCTTCTGCCAGAGAGGACTGGTGCCTGCTGTGAGTTGGGGGGTACAGTTTAAAGATTCACACACATTCCCAACACAACAGCTAGAGTCACACCCCCCCCCCCCCCCGAGATACACTCCCCCTCTTACCCTCAGCGGCCCCTCCCTGTAGCTCCCAGGTGTTAGCTCCACATGGAGACACAGCTGGGAGCTGCAGGGATGGGCCCCTGCTTTAGCTCCTCAGAGAGCTGCAGCAGCTCTTTCTGTAGCTCCCAGCTGTTGCCACTCCCTCTTCCCATGGCCACAGCTCCCAGCTTGCCAGCACCAGTAGCTGCCATGTAGGGAGGGGACCTGGTGGCACAAGGTGACCTAGCGGGGCCAGCAACCTTGGCAAAAATCGGGGAGGGGGAGTGAAGAGAGGCGTGAGACCCCAAATATCTCCCCAGGATCAAGGCATCAGGCCTGCAGGGTGTGCCTGCCAAGGCTTGGGGTTTCAGCAGGAGCAGAGCTGAAGCCCCGAGTCCTGGCAGGCACCTCCCGGGTGGCTGAAGACCCGAGAGCAGGTGTGCCCCAGCTCTCCAACTTCTGAAGATTGTCGTATGCGGCTCGGGCGTTCAGTAAATTTGGCCGCCCCTGGACTATAACATCACTTCTACAAACCTGATATAAGAACACTGCAATTATTGTATGCATATGATCTATTAACCATTTTAACTCTCTTCTTTTCTTAATAAAACTTTAGATTTAAGTTAAAGGATTGGCAGCGGCATGATTATTGGGTAAGATTTAAGTTATATATTGACCTGGCTAAGTGGCGATCTCTTGAGACGAGAAGGACCCTGTGTTTGATTAAATTGGTTTTCAGTAACCACTCAGAGTTCAGTGTCTGGGTGGTGAGACAAAGGCCCGAATGCCTAAGGAAACTGCATTTTTGACTTCTTGTTAACCAGTGCAGTGAGACAGAAGTTTATTTTTGCTACTGGCTTGGTATAATCTAATGATATAATAACCACCAGTTTGGGGTGAGTCTGCCCTATTTTTCAGCAGTTTGTCCTGAATCTGGCACACTCAGCTGTGACCTACTCAGGGTAACACCTACTCAGTGTGTTTTAAATGCAAACTAAAAAACAACAAAGCAAAAAATATACCAGTTTTGATGTCTGTGGTGGATGCATAGAGACTCTTGAGAGTAGCTCTTGAAATGTTCTCTTCATACTTTCATCCTGTGAAGAATTATAAGCATTTAGTTACATGGAATGTTTGGGAAAAAAAGTCTAAGATATGGCTGGTCAGGTGAGTCCTGTGGTTAGGGCATTGCACTACCATGTGATCCTCAAGTTAGGTTCCCAGGACCAGTCTCCCTGGGGCTGGGAATGCTGAAGAGGCTGTACACTTAGTAGCAATTCGTACAAAAGTTAGTTAGGAAAAGTATTGAGAGACTCCATTCAACCCTCTTCAGCCTGTGATGGTGGGAGAGGGAATTAAAAGCTTCAATTTGAAGGGCGCTTTCAAAAGTAACATTCTTTATGAAGGGTGCAGGAAAATATACCAAGTCTTACAATTATTTATATGTTTCTGCTATAACCTATTTACTGATTCATCATACACCATACAGAAGTGACTGGTGCACCAAAGAACAATAAAAACAGACACTCAAAGCTGCCTGAGATTTTGAGAACTACCATATTAAAACTTTAAAGAAAAAAAAAGGAATGGAGTAAGCAGGGTCAGTGACGAATGAACAAGGACGGTTAAAAAAAGGGGGAGTTAACAAGAAGTGACCATGCATTTCTAGGGATTTTTTGTTCTTTTATTTGACCCTAACCCTAAGTGTCATTTAGAAATTGGGAAAGAAGGGTTGAGAGGCAAAGTCCATACCCTAGAGGCAGCTGCGTAGCCAGGTCCAGAGTACAAGGGGGAGTAGAGCTAAAAAAGGTGCCTCCCCCTGTACTCACCCAGCGGCACTCCAGCTGTTCGGCAGCACTTCGGCGGCAGGTCCTTCACTCGCTCCGGGTCTTCAGAGGCATTTCGGCGGCAGGTACCACTGAAGACCTGGAGCGAGTGAAGGACCCGCCGCTGAAGTGCTGCCGGGCCTTTTTTTAGCTCCGCTCCCCCTTTAAAAAAAGGCTCTGCTTCCTTTTTAAGGCACCGCTTCTGCTCACAGGGGGAGCAAATGGCTGGGAAGCATTTGTAATGGAAATGGGGAGACTTGCACAAGTGGAAATGTAGTACAGGAAATGTAGAGCAGAAGGAGAGAAAGAAACAGAACTGATGGATGATTATATTTTAAAAAGCAGCAAAAATAACATGATCAACTTTTCCCAAAAGAGGACAGGGCAGGCCACACATTAAAAAAATAAAAACACATCAAGTAATGTCTTAGTGTTATTTTCCAGGGAAACTATTGCTGTAGCTGCATAGATTATACCTTGCAATGGCAAATGGAAAGAGAGGTGGCCCACAGTCATGAATGTGAGGGGTGGTGTCCAACCAGGCAATCTCTCTATTAACATGTGATCCAGACCAGAAATAAATTTAAGAACCCCTGGTTTGATTCCCACCTTGTAGTTGTGACTCAAATTACTACAAGACAACTTCACAATCCTCTGAAAAACAGATCTCTGTTAATGAGACGAATTACTCTCTGGATGGAAGTGGGGTCAGACACGCCTCATGGCCAGTGGGGGAGGACAAGCACAAATCAAGTTCATCAGTGTCCAGGGTTACAAGAAAACAAACTGCTCTGGTGATAATACAGGTGTGGACTATACCTTGAATGGAACTGTATGACATAATGGTGAAACCATGCAACATAAGCTTTGAAAATAACAGACGCAGTATACTCAGAGCAGACCCAGATAATAGGTCAAACATGTGACTAGTCTTTTGGGAGCTCTTCTCTACTCCTTAGGCAAGACTTGAGTCCATCACTTCCAGAAAGACATGGGCTAGCCCACACACACACACACACGGAAATTTCCAAGGACAACATTCTGTGAGGACTGCAACAGTAACTGACAACACTAGGTTTCAGTGTAGTAGCCGTGTTAGTCTGTGTCAGCAAAACGAAAATAAGAAAGAAAAACTTGTAGCACCTTAGAGACTAACAAATTTATTTCAGCATAAGCTTTCGTGGGTTAGAACCCACTTCATCAGGTGCATGGAACGAAACATACAGTAGACAGATATTTATACAGTCAGAGAAACATGATAAGGTGGAGGTGCATAAACCAACCTTAAGAGGCTAATTAATTGAGAGGAACCATAACAGCAGGGGAAGAAAAACCTTTGACGTGATAAACAAGATGGCCACACAGGTGTGAATGAGGATCGTTAACTTAAGGGAAATAGATTCAATTAACGTAATGGCCAAGCCAAACGTAATCGCAACACTAGTTCACTGAATTTGGCTGCACAATCCTCCATAGAATCCTGTGGTCTCTACCAGCAGAATAATGAATTTTGGTCAGCTGGTTACTGTATGCATTACAAGAAAGAACAAAATATTATTGCTATTCTTCCATCTTTTCATTCCTCATTGGATCTCCAAGTACTCAACTAGTCCTTGCTGAGCTAAAACTGGGCCTGCAGCATCATTCAACCAGCTTTGATCATGTAAAATTGTGGAGCATATGTGCCTTATTCACATCAAACCTGGATCACCCACCAAAAACTGATACAGGATAGGTCACGGTGCATTTTAGGGCAAGATTTTCAGACACACAAATAGTAGCTAACTGCCATTTGAACTTTTGGAAATCTCTTGCTTAATATCCATTTTGTTAATATTAGTTTCTTGAAACTAGAATACAAAGCCTGATAGAGCCCAGGTAAAAACAGTGGACACTATAAAACCTATCTTGAATGCTGCTCTTTCTGCTCTAGGTCTTGAATAAGCCATTGGCATTTTTTAAAAAATTATTATTTTTTGGTTAATTTTAGGTGAAACACCAGGAGAAATATTTCAACACTAAATTGGCGGCCTTACTGGTTAAAAAATGTAGTGTTAAGAAATGAAAATTTGGAGAAAGGTTTTGTCATAAATATGAAGGGAAGGGGGAGAGGGTCTGATGCAGTCCTATAAAATCCTCTTTCCAGTAAAGGGTTAAGAAATGCAGGTAGCCAGACTGACACCTGACCTGGCTGGCATCTGACCAATAAGGGGACAAGATACTTTCAAATCTTAGGAGGGGGGAAGGCTTTGTGAGTGTCTCTTTGTCTGGGTCAGAGTGATCTTGGAAGACAGAAGGAACCTGCAGAAAATCAAACCTCCCTTTTCTGAAGTAAGTTTAGATAGCATAGCCTATAGATTTCTGTTTAATTTTGCTTGGTGTATTCCCTGTGTTAGAAGGGGGGGGGGGGGGGGGGGTTATTCATGGTTTTCTGTAACTTTCAGGTTTTGTCCAGAGGGGGAAATCTCTCTGAGTTTGGAAATTAAGTGTCCTGTAAAATAGTTACCATCCTGATTTTACAGAGATGATTTTACCTTCTTTATTTTTAATAAAATCCTTCTTTTAAGAAGCTGACTGTTTCCTATGATGTTAAAACCCAGGGGGTGGGTTTTTAGATCACTGTGTAACCAATTGGTTGGGAGATTGTTCTCAAGCTTCCCCAGGAAAGGGGGTGTACGGCTTGAGGGGGTATTTTGAGGGGGAGGGAAGTTCAAGTGATTCCTTTCCTGGATTCCTGTTAGATACTTGATGGTGGCAGCGAAAGAAGCATTTCTCAGGGTGCAGGGAATTTTGTACCTTGGGGGATTTAACCTAAACTGGTAAAAATAAGCTTAGGGGCTCTGAATGCGGGTCCCCACGTCTTTACCCTAGAGTTTAGAGTGGGGAGGGAACCCTGACAGGGTTGAATTATTATTAATAGCTGAAAGTTTCTCAAAGGAGCTAAAAATACTAAGACATTTCAAACTCTTGCGGCCTGATAGACATCATCTGTATATTCGATGCATGCATCCATTGTGCTGCTTCTATGCTAGTTTTTAAAAACAATACTTACAGACAATGGCAGAGAGAGTGGAGGGCCATCAGCTCCTCACTGCACACAGTTACAGGAGCTCAAGTGGCTCCTCTGGTGGTGTTCAAGTGGCCTGACATCTAGAACTGAACATTTGGGATGCTGGCCTTCAGAGCAGCCAGGGGCACATCACCTGCAAACAACTCGTATAGGATGGCAGTCAGCTGTGTAAGGAAATATTTTTAAAAATAGGGATTGACTGACATTTGGATTTTGGTGGGTGGAGGGTAGAAACCATAGCAGTCCCATCTTAAACTAAAGTAATCATGCCCCCTATATTTTTGTCAGATGAAAGAAGCTTTCCCCTGCTAGTTGTGAAGTGAGCCAAGATTAAAATCCTGCATACAAAACTCTGTTTCCAAGTTATCACCAAAGAACTCTGCTGTGATGCAAATGTGTACGGTCTATTAAATGCTGAATAATTTGTCAGATTTCTTTTTGGCCAAAGCATTACTTTTCCAGGGTGACACCCCAGGCCACATCTGTCAATTCAAAAATGGCTTGGTATTTGTGCCTTGGCAAAGCTAGTGTCTGAATTCACTGTCCCATTATGACCATTAACCCAAAGCACCATTTTTCAGCTGTGATATTCTTTTAAACTCTTTTCTGACCTGTGTGCCTGTGAGTCTCACTAAAATTACAGTGTGGCAATCAGAGCCCTCTCCAGAGGAGGATTACAACCAGAATTTTAAGAAATTCAACTGACTACACTTTGAAACGTCTCAAATTCTCATCTCATCTATAATGCCACTCCTGCTTATCTTTTATCCCTTGTAATTTATTGCCTCCTTTCCCATTATGTTCATCATCAGTGATTTTTAAAACCCACCTAGCAGTGTTTACTATAAAATAAACTGTGCAGAGCTAAAACTTAAAATGTAAATCTGTACCCAGTTAATCCACTCCAGGAGATTCACAGGACTGCAGAGGTACAGAATTGTGAGTGAATCCAGAAGAATGCAGAGTAGGAATTTTTCAATTCCAAGCACCATAGTTGGTCTTATGACAATGAAGTCACAAAAGGAAACCCTTTCACACTGTGTGCTCCATTCAAACAAGGATCTGACATGCTGCATGGGTCTTCTAATGACCATAGCACAGGGGTTCTCAAACTGGGGGTTGGGACCCCTCAGGGGGTCACAAGGTTATTACATGGGGGGGCTCGCGAGCTGTCAGCCTCCATCCCAAACCCCGCTTTGCCTCCAGCATTTAGAATGGTGTTAAATATATTTAAAAGTGTTTTTAATTTATAAGGGGGGGGGGTCGTACTCAGAGGCTTGCTGCGTGTAAGGGGTCACCAGCACAAAAGTTTGATAACGACTGCATAGCAGTTACCCTTCCCCTGCCCGACTCCACACTCTGAGGGGTGGAGCCTATTCTCTTGCTGGGCAACTGCTGGCTCACTCCTCTTCAGACATTGGTAATGTCTTGAAAAGTCAAACCACTGAACAATTGTTGAATTTTCATTAAGAAGGAGCTTTTAAGCCATGAGAGAGACTGTTCTAAGCCACTTTATACGGCTAGTCTAACTAGCCGTAATGTTTCTTGTGAATTAAGTCTTATATGTGCCACACGATAACAAATAGGCAGTACCCCTCCCAGAATGTTATTGCTGTACTGTACTTTAAATACATGTCTCAACACATACCTGAAGCCAGGGATGTTCTAAGGCTTTTTCCGTTGTAAAACGTTTATTTGGATCCACTACTAACAGCTTCTTCACAAGATCCAAAGCTAAAATAATAAAATAACGTGACTGGTATAAGGCCAATAATCTAATCACTCCATAACTTTAAAATAAATTATCCAATGTGTTTAAGGCAGTACAAAGGATTGTGATGTACATTAATAAAATAAATCTAAATATTTCACTTTAGAGCATGGAAGCTCAGGGTTAGCAAAAGTGTTTTCTTCCATTAACAAGTAAACACTTCCGGCTTTGTAAGCCATGTCACACATTCACTGTTAAAAGACTGTTCTGAGTACACATGCTTTACTCCACTGTCCAATGAAATCCTCTTGTGTTATCAATGGTGCTCATCGGTAAATACATACTAAGGCCTAAACTGTTATGAATGCTTGTATTACTTCAAGTGCAGTTATGTGACCACATTTCATTGTGGGTGCAAAACTACACTCATTTAAAAACCCAACTACCTGATTACACCAATTCAGGTAATTAGGCTTCCAAATGGGAGCAAATGGAAGGACATTTGAGACCTAGCTAAGATCTGGTGCCTACAATTAAAAACATATTACAAGTAACACATACCTCCTGCAGATTCTTATATAAGTGTCTACCGAATTTTTGGGGCGCTTTCCTCCACTCAAGCATTTTAACCAGGACCCTAAGACTTTTGATTTGATTGCGTAATAAAATAACTGCTTAACAGGCATTGTGAAAAAGCAAAAGTTATATTGTATGCAATGACATTATCAGTCTCACCTAAAGTAGACTGACCAGATCTTGGCTCTTCACTACACCTGGTGATTCTGTTGTATTGACTGAGACTACTTATGCCCTTAGTATAACTTGCACTATTTTAAATGATGTCTAATTTATTTTGTCTTATCGCTACTTGGACATTGGCCCTATTTTGGTCAGCTTCAGACCTTTCAGAACTGGGTTAAACTTGGTAAGGTTATTAGAAAGAGAATAACCTCAACACTAATAAGAAACTCCTCCCATTATCCAGAGGAGTTAGTGAAAGCTGCCCAATGGAAATACTAACATTATTTCATGTCTATAAAGAGCTTTGAAGACAGAAAGTGCCATGGCAATAGCTGGGATACCCATGGTAAGCTGGGCAGCAAGCGCAGACCCCTGGGTACATACTTGGGCAACAAGCCCAAGCCAATGCTGGTGCTACTTCAGCAATGCTACTATTTTTAGTGCACTAGCTGAAGCAGAGCTAGTGCAGGTGTCTCTATGAGAACTGGGATTCACACCTCCCAGCTGAAATGTAGACGTACCCAGAGATATCAATTAAAGCACAGTAGAAACTTTAGAGGGTCAGCAAAATACTTCTACAGCCATTGTAATGTAAACATACCCATATCTGACACATGCTTCCATTCTCTTGGAATAAATGTGTATTCTCCACGGGTAATTTGATCTTTCAGACATAGCTGAGTATTTTGTTCATTGAATGGTGGATATCCACACAAGCTAAATAAAAGAGAAAAAAATATAATGGATAATGCAGCTTTTACCACAGCAGTTGAAAGACTGTTGTAGAGAATATGCATTTCACAACATCTGTTCCAGGATTGAAAATATGACACACACACTCTCATTAGCAAATGTACTTAAATGAAGGCCTAAGGCGTCCACCCATGTATGACTGTTCAATTGAACTGTCAGCCATGACGTTTCTTACCATACAAAAAGAATAACTCCTAAACTCCAGCAATCCACAGCACGGCTATACCCAGCTGTCCCAAGTGAATTGAGAACTTCAGGGGCAAGATACGTGGGAGTACCACATAATGTTCTCATAAGTGACGATTCTCCAAGAATCTTGGATTGTCCAAAATCTGTAATCTTGTATATGAGAATAACACTAGATCAGTTTTTATTTTAACACATAGTAGAATACACTATATTAGTCAGGAGAGAGATTTATGGCTCTAATTTCCAAGGCATCTTGCCAGTACACAACTATGTACTAAGCTCTACCCAGCAGAGGACTTCAGCAGAAAACTCAGCAGGACAAGAAACTTTTTTTTTTGGGGGGGGGGGGGGGGGGTGTTGAGTTTTAGTGCTAGCAAAGAGTGCTGGATTGAACACCACTCTGAAGCATTCTATTTATCCCCAGATTGGGGAATAGCATAAATAGCAGCACCATGGATTCATGGCTACAATGGAGAGACTATTACATGTAGAGCAGTGGTTCAATCTCCAAACCTACTCAATACTTAAGTCTCTCAGGCAAAAACACAGCATGACACCAAATAGCATGGATAATTACCGAAATGTTGAAGCAGGGTCTTATTCCATTGATTACTATGTGAAATATTAAATGTGAAAATTCTTATTCATACTTATGTGTATGTATTGACTGAAATATGCAGAAGAGAGGAAGTGATTTCTAAAGTTTGTGAAAGAACCTTAACTCAAGATTTCCTGTTTTTTAGCCTCTATTATTTAGGAATGAGCATCAGCAATCTTAATGCCATGTTAAATTTTTGTGTGTGTTGGAATTTAATATTTAGAGAAGAATTGCTGAAGAACATTCCAAAGTTTCTGAATAAAGGACATCAAAATAAAAGAAAAAAGATCCAGAGATAGAAGCTTCTTCCTCACCTTGATAAGACAAGTTTCCTCAGAAGATGAAAGTAGCACATTCTCTGGCTTTAGATCCCGATGTATAATACCATTTTCATGAAGATACTATGCAAACACACACAAACAAAACAACACAGAATGCATGCATTAAAATGTGAACTTCCAAGTCTTTCCAATGATGATGATACAAGTAACTGAAACAGATCCATTTGAGAAGTGTGTATTTGAAGCTATATGGTTCTCAAAAAGATTTAAAATATTTGTCAGATGCTGCACAGCAGCTTCTAATCTCCACAGGTAGACTATGTAGAACAGTCCCTGCAGTTCATCCATATGCCACATTATCAGAACAGATTCTTCATGACGACACTAAGGAATTTTGGTCCTCGATCTCTTTTTTGGTATTAACGGCCACTCTCTTTTTCTGTGTTCAGACCCTCTTAAATTAAGTACATTTCCCTGCCTTAGCTTGCCAAGGCAGACACCACTATCCAGTGGCGTTGGAACAACTTGTATAGTTGGGGTGTGACATTTCATTCCATATCCTCTATGGAAATAGGATGATGATATGGTTATGACATAACTGTCTGTACTTTATGCAAGATGGCTCATGTAATATATCATTGGAAAGGTTATGATTTACTGAATGCAATTATCCAATTTGTATGCATGTATCATTTCTGTATCTAAAGTTAGAAATATGGACTGTGTAACAATTACAACTGGGTGTGTATTGGGAAGACACCCACCAGACAACAGGCCATCAGATTTGATGGTCCATTAGGAAGGAACAACAAGACTGTGATGATACTAATCTTTCCCCCTCCTGGGAGGCGTCTTAGGACATAACTGTGGCACTACTAGGTCAGGTGGTCTGGTCACCTAATACACTATCTTGGACTTCCAGTAATTTTCCACTCACAGGAGGAGGAGGTCAAGTTTGGGAAACAAAAGGCTTCCCGCCTTATGTAAATTCTATTTAAGGCTGGGAGGGAAGGCATTCCAGACTCTCCTCTTTTGCCTATCCAAGAAGAAAGACCGCTGAAAGTACCTGAGGGGACAAAGAAACCAACCTGAATATTTTAAAAGTCTGCAAAATTCTGCAAGCTTTATTTGTCAATAAATAAATGCAGAGGCTCCAGCATGGCAGTGGGGAGCACTGGCCACCGGCTGTACGCCGGTAGGAGATAACCCTGAAGCCACTCCACCCTCCACACCCTGGGCCAAAGATTGAGTTGTGAGGCTGTACCAGACCCTGATACAGCACAAGGCCTGGGCCTGCCCCATAAACACCATAGGGCCCTGCCCCTCTGCGCCAGGAGCACCACATGTGGGGGAGGCAGGCTCTATCAGGAAGGATCCAGGTGTAGGGTGAGAGGATTCTGTGGGAGACAATCGGGTGCAGGCAGCTCAGTGGGGGAGTCTAGGTGTTGGGGCGGGGATCTGGATGCACAGAGGCTCGTTGGGGGGTTCTAGGAGCAGGGGCAATGGGACTTTGCAGGGGCTCAGCAGAAGGGTCTGGGTGTGGGGGGTCTCAACAGGGGGGTCTGGGTGCTAGGGGAGTGGGGCTTGGTGGGAGTCTGCGTGCAGCTAGTTGGGGGTCAGTGGTGTGGGGGTCTGGATGTGGGGACTCAGGGTGGTGCAGGGGGTGGGGCTTATCAGGCTGGGGGTTTGAGTGCAGGGAGCTCAGTGGGGGGTGGTGTGGTTGCAGAGGTTTGGGTCCAGAGGCAGGGGGGCTCCAGATGCAGGGGTTGAGGTTCTGTGAGGTGGGGTTTGTATATGGATGGCTAGGGGGGTGTTTCTGGGTGTGCAGGGTGAGGCTTGGCGGGGGTGTCTGGGTATGGGAGGTCCAGATGCACAGGGGTTGGGTGGATGTGAGGAGCAGCTCCCCGTACAGTGACCCCTCCCTCTGCAGCTGAGGAGCAATGGGGGCAGGAAGCAGGAGAGAATGCTGAGCTTCCTGCAGCTAGGGGAGGTTTCTGGGGGTGGGGGTGGCGGCGGTGTGCAGAGCAGCGCCCCCTGGCTACCACTACACATAGGAGCCTGAGGGGGGCCATGCCGCTGCTTCCGGGAGCCGCATGGAGCGGCCCCCGACCCTGCTCGCTGGCTGGAGCGCCCGAGTGAGGCAAGCCCCAGACCCCGCTCCCCAGAGGGAACTCGAGGGCCAGATTAAAACAGCTTGCGGGCTGGATTCGGCCCGAGGGCCGTAGTTTGCCCACCCCTATGGAAGAGAATGGAACCAGGTTGGTTAGCATAACAGCTAAAGGAACACTGGCCGAAATCTCTTCTATGAATAAGGAGAAGAGTTCACTTACTTCTGTAAAAACACATGAAAGCACAAATGATAGAAGTAAAGAAGTTACACTGATTGAACAGTCAGAGAAAAAACATTTTTCTTTATACAAATTCAGGACTATTTACCTTTACAGCCAACAGCATCTGATAAAAATAGAGCTTGCAGGTAGCTTCTTTCATCTTGGTTGATCTCGACACTCTGTCATATAACTCTCCTCCTTCCATCCTGAAACAGAAGTACAGAAAGAGATTCAATATACTGGTTTCAGAAGTTAGACCTCACTGGGAAAGCCTGAGACTGAAAAGCTTCTCTAAACAAAAAGACCCCAATGAAAAGTAAAGTATATTCATTTTCTGAAACGCATCCATTGGGCACATATTTATAAATTCTTAAATGTGACCTGCAAAGTAAAAATAAATTGGTCTTGAGCTGGCTGAAACTAAACCCAGGAAAGATGGAGGTGATGTTAACAGGAAAGCAGAAGCACTATTCCAAAAAAGAACAGAAGTACTTGTGGCACCTTAGAGACTAACACATTTATTTCAGCATAAGCGTTCGTAGGCTATAGCCCACTTCATCGGATGCATAGAATAGAACACACAGAAGCAAGACGTATATATACACACACAAAAGGTGGAAGTTGCCATACCACTTCTAAGAGGCTATTTAATTTAGATGAGCTATTATCAGCAGGAGAATCTATTTCCCCAAGATTAAGTATCCTCACACCTTCTTGCAAACTGTCTGATATAAGCCTTCTTGATTATGGCTACAAAAAGGTTTTTTTCTCCTGCTGATAATAGCTCATGTAAATTAAATAGCCTCTTAGAATTGGTATGGCAACCTCCACCTTTTCTGTGTGTGTATATATACACACACACACACACCTTGCTTCTGTGTGTTCCATGCTATGCATCCGATGAAGTGGGCTATAGCCTACCAATGCTTATGCTGAAATAAATTTGTTAGTCTCTAAGGTGCCACGAGTACTCCTGTTCTTTTTATGGATACAGACTAACACGGCTGCTACTCTGAAACCTATTCCAAAAAAGTTCACCTTCTAAAAGACCATCTTGCCATTGCTTGTCAACGTAGCACAAAGCCTTGGAACACCTTCTATCTTCTTTAGGTAGCCAGGAGACTTCAACCCTCTTATCACACAAACCTGTAGCCACAGCATTCCATGCTCTCATCATCTTCAGATTGTACTACCTGCGACTGACAGTGAAGGCCATGCAGAAGCTGCAACTGGCTCATCATCTAGCCACCCACTTACCCTTCTCTGGCTCCCCAACAAGTTCCAGATCCAGGTTAAGAAGCAGACCTTGAACATTAAAGCTCTCAATGATCCAGGCCTGTGCTCCTTTTGAGACTCTCTCTACTTATGTGACCCATCACAGCAGCTGCAATTGATCACGATGACAGGGTAGAGAATCCTGCAGGACTGGAGTACCCCTGCTCCAGAAGAATGACTTTCCTGTCTATCCTAACCCCCAGTTTTACCAAGGTTTTGGATAGCACCTGAGATCATCATAAAGTCAGGTTCAAGTTATTAAAACTATATTATTTTATTTATGGCAGTAAAACATTTACTCTGGAACAAATTGAATGCAAATTACTTACAATTCCAAAACAATATAATAATCTTCTGCATCAAAGAAGTTTTTTATCTTCATTAAGCAGGGCTAGCAAAAGAGGAAAGAAACAACAAAACAACACAATCATTTTATGAAAACTAATATTACAAGAAAATATTACCCAAGAAAATAATTTCAGAATGGTGTGCAATCCAAAGTATACGTGGCAGGATACTATGCTGATATAGGTTTCTCTTTTTAAAAAAATGCAGGTGAATTTTATATTAATCGTAGTGAGACTAATGTGACAGGTTGTCTGCTTAGTGCAGACATGTGCCATGGAAGTTTTCCCCAAAAACATCTCTCTCGATAAACCTCAATCACAATCTGAAACCCCCTTGTTATTCTTACGAGCTCCCACACAGCTCTGCCAATGCATTCTGTTTAGTCAATTATACTATTCTACTGTACTTGACTTCCCTTTTTGTGGGAGGTTTACATACAGCAAAAGGGAGAAAATTAAAATTAAAAAAAAAAACCCCAGGAAAAAAAAGGTAAACTTTAGTAAATCCACTAAAATTGCCAAAGGAATTCAGGAGCAGGTATACGGCTTAATTTTTTTCTATTAAATTTACTCAATTTCAAATTGATGGTGTGACTAAGATATTTGGAGGTGTACTACTTTTGTGGGGTTTATTAGTTAAGTCAATAGACAGTTTCAAACAATGTTATCGAATTAACTCAGATCTGAAGATTCCCACACTGGATGTTCTGATTGACTAGACAGGGGTAGTCAATAGATGCACCATGGGCCTAATCTGCACCACCAGACGTTTTTGAATAGACCCCAAAATGTTTTTATTTACTTATCAATTTTTTTTTTGTATTATTTCCTCTGGAGTCTGGACCTTGACAAAAAAAAAAAAAATGGACTACCCTGGATTAGGGTCTCTGTCCAGAAGCAGTTTCAACCATGTAGTTCTGTGGAGATTTGGCCTAGGACAAAGCTAGGTCAGCAAGCTTGGCCATCTAGCAATATTCACAGAAAGATGTATCAAGGAAAGTCTTATTTTCTGATGCAGTGGTTCAAGCAGAGACCAAGTAAAGAAAATTTCAATCCAAATTTCAATTTCAAAGTTGCAAGTTTTGGAAAAGTTACAACAACCATGTAAAGATATTGGGTAGAACAGAAAGTGTTTTGTAACCTTACCTACAATAGGCATAATAAGTGGCCATTGCTATCCAATCAGGAAAAGACAAATTTAAAATTAAGAACTGTAACTGGAGCATTAGTTACCAGACTACAGTAACCCCCCAAAAAGGTGAGCAAGCGAGAAAATCAGAATATACATTAAAAGATAAATCAGATTTTAAGACTATACTCACATGATTTATTTTCTTCAAAATCTCAATTTCTGTATTAACATTAAAAGCTGGATCCTATTTAAAAGAGAACTGAAGTGTCAGACAGAGCAAGCAGTAATACCGTTTATACAGGGACTTTTGCAGCAATGTACCTATGAAAACACAACATACATTTGCTCCATCCTAACAATTTAAAGGTGGCTACAATGTAAATAGCAGAGCTCATCAGAAAAAAAAAAATCTCATGCTGAAAATTTCAACAACAATGGAAAAAGAATTCTTTAACTTGAAATCTTCCATGGGAAATTTTGATATATTTGATGAAAAAACAAAATATCCAACATTTTGGCCCAAAACTAAAATAATTTTTTTTCTGAAATGCTGCCACAGTACACCTCATGGGAGTTATAGTTCGGGTGCCTAAGCCTCCCATTCTCCAGTATGGCTGGGCTCCCTGGTTAGACTACATCTTTCACAATGCAACACGGTCTCACATCTTGGTACATCATGGGAGATGTAGTCCACTGAATTCTTCTTTGTATGTACCCCATAATCAAGGAGCCCTTAACAAGTAAATGACCAAGGTTTATACAAGAAAAAAGTAACTATAAATGCAACAGAATGAAAGGAGCCTTTCAAGTGCTATGGGAAGAGATTAAAATCAGACAAGCAACTGTGGTAGGATGAGGGACAGAGAGGGAAGGGATATGGTGTTTCAGTAAAGGTGGTAGCTAACTGGCTATTCTCATACCGGAGAAATGTTTCCAGAATAGCATAGCTGTACAAATCTTTTTGTCAAGATGCAAATACAAAAGGTATCTTCTTGGCTAGTAAGATAATAAGCACCTGGCAACAACAACAAAGTCAGGAAGGAAACTGACAGCTGTGGCTGGTCTCAGATGCACTGTGTCAGGGAGAGAGATGAAATAATTAGCCTGGAAGGAACTGCAGGCATAGAACTCCCCCTCTTCTGATGCTTTCAGGATTTGGGCCTACCAGAGTGAGAGAGCCTTAGGTCTGTGCATATTTCTTATAACATTTATCGTGGAGTTAACTGGAGCTTTTCTTGATTGTCCAAATAAGCTTTGATTTAAAACATTTTTGGATCTCTCTGGAAAAACTCACTATAGTCTGTCCCAACAAGAGGTGAAGGATCCTTCCATCTCAGAGGAGAAGTAACAAAAGGCGTCTGCATCTAGCCATATTAAACACCAAGACCATTTGGACTAGACTATTGACTATCATTGACTATCAGTGGTAAATAGGCCCAATGGCCGGCGATGGGATGTTAAAAGTTACTACAGAGAACTTTTTCCTGGGTGTCTGGCCAATGAGTCGTGCCCACATGCTCAGGGTTCAGCTGATCGCCATATTTGGGGTCGGGAAGGAATTTTCCTTCAGGGTAGATTGGCAGAGGCCCTGGAGGTTTTTCGCCTTCATCTGCAGCATGGGGCACGGGTCACTTGCTGGAGGATTCTCTGCATCTTGAAGTCTTTAAACCATGATTTGAGAACTTAAATAGCTGAGGCATAGGTGAGAGGATTATTGCAGGAGTGGGTGGGTGAGATTCTGTAGCCTGCATTGTGCAGGAGGTCAGACTAGATGATCATAATGGTCCCTTCTAACCTTAAAGTCTATGAGTCTAGACTATTAACTAATCTTAATTGTTTAATACACTTAATTTCTTACAAATGGTGTGGTTTTATTTTTTTACATATACACAAAGCTTCACACATTACAAAAATACATCTGAATCCAGAAAACCTTAAATTATAGCAATAAACATTTATAATGTTCACAAAGGAGTACCAAATACTTCAGAACCACTGCAAGATGGTCAAAAAATAGATACTTACTGTGTCACTCACAGCGCTTGTTATAAATCTCCGTTTATTGATTATCTTTACAGCAACTTTGTTACACGTGGTCCTCTCAAATGCCAATTTAACCTCTCCACAGGCACCACTAATATAAAAATTTAGTTATGTTAAAGCTTGCAGGCACTTCAATATGTTGGTGACAAATAAAAATAGATAAAAGACACAGAAGGTGTTTGCTACTTGAGATTACATGTGATTAGAATGCTGCTGTCTCTTAACCCCTTGAATGCAGCAGACTGGGTGTGCAGTATTTAGACACATCTGTAGTAGGCACTTTAGATTAGGATAGATGCTGGTACCCACCAACGTTCTTATACAGAAATCAAATTACAACCAAAACTCCAAACTGAAAGCTATTAAGAGAATACCGAGGACGAGCACTATTGGCATTTTAGATGCACAAATGGCTAAAACCACAATAAACTCAAAATGTATCCCTACGGTTTTGACTTAAGCTCACAAAGCCCACCCAGCCCCAATTAATATAGCCCAGTGGCAAAAGGACATTATAATACATAAAGTCCTGCACCACAAGGTTGCACAACTCGGAGCAATATGTATAGCATCAAATTTATTTTTGATTACGAGATTATAGGAGGAAATCCATACAAATCCACTCAGATTTCTGTTTTTACTTTGCTGCTCCTTTATGATCTACAAAGACTTTGGGTGGAAATTCCACTTTAAAGACATTTTATATAAAAAATATCAGGTCACCATTTCTCCTTTTTGCTTGAGGACCCAAATAGCGATGTCCCACAAGGGGTTATACTCTGACCTTCAGTTCTTCCCCCTGCTTGCAACCATGGGGTAGAGGAGGGACACTGATTCAGAAAGTAACACGACTGCCAGCAAACTATTTCAAACCTGACTTTCTGTTCCTAAAAAAACGGTTACCTACCTTTCGTAACTGTTG
The DNA here is from genome assembly GCA_037349315.1 of Chelydra serpentina. Lineage (NCBI taxonomy): Eukaryota > Metazoa > Chordata > Testudines > Chelydridae > Chelydra > Chelydra serpentina. The sequence continues at coordinate 20,977,684 of JBAIAC010000040.1, forward strand.
TTCTTCAAGATTTGTTGCTCACGTCCATTCCATTCTAGGTGTATGCACACCCATGTGTGCGGTCGTCAGAGATTTTTGCCTCAGCGGTTTCCGGAGGGCCAGCCATGGCACCCTCTGGAGCGCTGCGCTCATGCGTTGGTATAACAGGTGCCACCGGCCCTATGCCCTTTCAGTTCTTTATTGCCGACAACTCCGACAGAGGGGCAGGAGGGCAGGGTAATGGAATAGACATGAGCAACACATCTTGAAGAAGAACAGTTATGAAAAGGTGGGTAGCCGTTTTTTCTTCTTTGAGTGCTTGCTCATGTCCATTCTAGGTGACTCAAGCAGTATCAATGGAGGTGAGGTGTGCTCGGAGTTCATGGTCTTGCAGCACTGCTCTGCCAAAACAAGTATCATCCCGAGCTTGCTGGGTAAACACATGACCAGGTAGCAGCCCAACGGATTTCTTGGATCGGCAACTGTGACAGAAAGGCTGCCGATGATGCCTGCACCCTAGTCAAGTGAGCCGTCATGATCGCTGGCATGGTCACCTTTGCCCACTCATAACAGTAGCAGATGCAGGCCGTGATCCACAACAATATTATTTGGGCAAACACTGGGCAACTCTTCATCCTGTCTGCAAAAGCAACGAACAACTGCGTTAACTTAAGGAACAACTTTGTTCTATGTAGAAGGCCAGCACCCGTCTGACGTCTAGGGTATGCAGCCTGCATTCATCGTCCGTCGTATGAGGCTTGGGACAGAAGACAGGTAAGTAAATGTCTTCACCAGTAGGAAACTGGGAAACAACCGTGCGCAGGAAAGCTGAGTGCGGGCGCAACTGGGCCGTGTCCTTGTAGAAGACCATATACGACAGCTCCGAGGTGAGTGCCCTGATCTCGGACACCCTGCAGGCTGAAGTTATAGTGCCCAAGAAAGAAACCTTCCAGGAAACCAGATCTAGGCTCCTCTGCACCTGCTCTGGAGGCCTGCCTTTGAGGAGCCAGTTGTCAAGATACGGGAAAATTTGGACCCCCTGAACGTCTCAGATAAGCTGCGACTGGTGCCATGCACTTTGTGAACACACTGGGTGCCGAGGACAGGCCAAAGGGCAGCGCCGTGAACTGGAAATGGTGCCTGGCCACTATAAAACGCAAGGAACGCCTGTGACCTGGGAATATGGAGACATGAAAGTAAGCGTCCTTTAAGTCGAGAGTGGTGTACCAGTCTCCTGGATCCAGGGAGGGGATGGTAGAGGCCAGGGAGACCATGCGGAACTTCAACTTCTTGAGAGATTTGTTGAGGCGATGCAGGTGTAGGATGCGTCTTCGGCCCCCTTTGCCTTCGGGATTAGGAAGTAGCGGGAGCAGAATCCTCTTCCTTCAATGTCCTAAGGAACCTCATTCACAGCCTCCAGGCACAGGAGCTTTTAGACCTCCTGAACAAGGAGTTGCTCATGAAAAGGGTCCCTGAAGAGGGGAGGGGCAGCTGTAAATTGCAGGATATAGCTCTGAGATATTCTATCCAGGACCCTAAGCCACAACCAAGCCAAACAGTAGCGGTGCAGACACGCAAGGAAGAGACGGGGAGGATCCGGGTAGCTGACTGGGGCCTCACTCTCGAGCGCTCCCTCAAAATGAGTGGAGCCCTGCGTGGATACACAAATGTGTATCCGCATCCGTTCCGCGATCTGCAAAAATTATCTGCAGATATCTGCGGATTTGCAGGGCTCTACACTGAGGGCTGGGCTAAGGCTCCGAGGCAACCCCACCAGAGCCCAGTCGGGGAGAGCCGCGTGGGTAGCTGTGGGGAGGCAGTCCAGCAGAGGGCAACGAAAATGATTAAGGGGCAGGAGCACATGACTTTTGAGGAGAGGCTGAGGGAACTGGGCTTATTTAGTCTGCAGAAGAGAAGAGTGAGGAGGGATTTAATAGCAGCCTTCGACTACCTGAAGGGGGGTTCCAAAGAGGATGGAGCTTGGCTGTTCTCAGTAGTGGCGGCAGATGACAGAACAAGGAGCAATAGTTTCAAGTTGCAGAGGGGGAGGCCTAGGTTGGATATTAGGAAAAACTATTTCACTAGGAGGGTGGTGAAGCACTTGAATGCTTTACCTACAGAGGTGGTGGAATCTCCATCCTTAGAGGTTTTTAAGGCCTGGCTTGACAAAGCCCCGGCTGGGATGATTTAGTTGGTGTTGGTCCTGCTTTGAGCAGGGGGTTGGACTAGATACCTCCTGAGGTCCCTTCCAACCCTAATCTTCTATGATTCTATGACACGGCTGGGGGCTGCTCTAAGCCCCCCCACCCTCCCACTGCAGGCAGATGGAGGGTTCACCACGACTCCCCATGGCTCCCTGGCTGGGCTCCATGCTGGCCTGGCTGCCAGGAGGGGAAAGACCTGTGGAGCTGTGCAGGCCCCGCACCCAGGGCAGGTGGAGGGTCCGCTATGGCTCCCCACAGCTTCCAGCCCAGCTCTTACCATGGCCAGGCTGCGGCTCCGAGCCCCTCACCTCCCCCGCCAGAGCTGGGTCCAGGAGCTGCAGCAGACCCTCCACCTGCCTTGGGCAGGGGGCCCTGCGCAATGTCCCTGCCCAGGGCAGGAGGAGGATCCATGCCGCGGTTCCTCACAGCTGCCCACCCGGCTCTTATCATCAAAGCCCTGCGCAGATACACAATTTGTATCCGCATCCACGCTGCTACCCGCAGAAATGGTCCACAGCATCTGCGGATATAAAGTGGATACCCGCAGATTTGCAGGGCTCTAAAAATGAGCGCTTTTGGCCCCCTACGTGTTTGACGGGCCCAGGTTGCGTAGGCGAGGCGGAGGAAGGAGGGCGTTGATGACGGCGGCAGGGGCTGCCAGAAGGGCTTACAGACTGCAGCGTGTGCATGCCCAACGAATGAAGGATGGCTCTAGTATCCTTCAACCCATGCAGCCTGACGTCCGTCTGCTCGGAGAAGAGACCAACCCTGTCAAAAGGAAAGTCCTGAATCGAGGTCTGCATCTCCTCAGAGAGGCCCACTGTTTGGAGCCAGGAGTTGCGCTGTATAACCACTGCTGACACGACCACTCCAATTGCCTAGTCCGCCTCATCCCCGTCCATTTACCGGGAGTATCTGGCTGCCGCGGTGCCCTCCTCCAGCAGAGTGCCGAACTCCTGGGCCAAACCATGCAGAAGGGATTCCTGGAACTTTTTGAGGCCGTCCCAGAGATTAAAATTATATCTGCCCAACAGTACTTGATGATTCACCAACCAAAATTGTAAGCTGGTAGTCGAATACATTTTTATCCCAAACAGATCGAGCTTTTTGGCCTCTTTGTTCTTGGGAGTCCAGGAGATCTGACCCTGCTTGTGACCCTTTGTCCAGAACAAGATACTTCTTTTCAGCCCCTAACTACTACTAACAACTACATTTAGCAACTACTTAACTAGCACTATACATAAACTATTTACAAAAGGCCCTAAGGCACAAAGTTTGTAGGAGAAACTTCTAAGCAAAAAAGGCGCTCCAACTAACCACCATGGGCGATAAGAAGGAACGGAGAGGAAGTAGAACCAACAACGCCTGATTTACTGTCGCATGAGCGCAGCACTCTAGAAGGTGCCACAATTGGCCCTATGGATACCACTAAGGCAAAAATCTCCAACGACTACGCACATGGGCACGCACACACCTAGAATGGAATCGACATGAGCAAGCACTCAAAGAAGAACTGAGAGTACCCAATCATACATCTGAGTTTCATAATTAAAAGTATGTTTTAAACCCAAGTCAATTAGAAGCATAAGGCCCAAACCTGGCTGTTTTAAGGAAAATAGGTCTACCTGTGTGCCATAATCCAGAGTTCCGGCTTTATCTGTTTTCACCATTCAGAGCTGAAACCAGCAAATGGGCAGCTATAATCCCAACAATCCAAGGACCCCGTACTCTGATGGCCCAGCAGTGGAATAAGAGATGTCAAAGCCATATAGATTGGGAATGAATGAACAAATCTGCTAAATTTCAGATTTACCACCAGTGCTGTTAGCTACCTATTTAAGAAATATAATACCTTCTATTTCACCCTTGAACATTCATAACAGAAGACTTATTTTACAGATAGTGTTAGGAATTTACTTTCAGGGTACCATATTTCAAATAGGCAGTGACTAATCACTTACAAGACAGGCAACTGAAAAGAGGACTTTGCATTAAGGAGTAAGAATTCTTTGCAGTGAAAAATTAATTTGTCCTATTAACACCTCAAAAAAATCCTACGAGGGAGAACACTACAGAAAGTAAACTACTGTCCATCACTGATGCTAAACATTTTCAAATACTCTCTGCAAAACAAACTTCTTCAACAAGGCCTTCAAATCCTACCTCCTCCTTTTAACAGCTTTATAAGCATGTACAAGTGCTCCCTGTAAAGCAGAAGGAAACTACAGTGAAGGACAGATTTAAAAAATATATATATATATATCAAAATAACCTCAGTAACCACATTATCTTACTGCCGCTGCTGGTCTTCAGTTTCTTCCCACACACATAGAAAGCCAGTGGTTGCCCATTTCCCTCATACACTGATCTTAACGTAAACACTGCGGGACACAGGTCCACACCTAGATTCTCTCCTGCGCAGGGAGACACCCTGAGCTGAGTGCATTAGGGAGCAAGTTACACCTCCTTGATTTTCACAGTATATTATTAATTAGAAAGTCAGAGGGACCATTGTGATCATAGTCTGACCCCCTGTATAATTGTATTAGCATCCAAGTTTATAATATATAGCATAATACCTCCTGCATAAGCACCAGCACTGATCTACGTTAGAGCATCTTAAAGGCTATGCTAACTGGCTATGATCTCCTCTAATGGAAAATAAACAAGTTGTGAATTGACATAATTCAGGTGTGCTCCACCCAACTCCTGCCCATTTTGCCAGGGTATGGTGGAGCCGCTGGCAAAGGAGACACTTACACGGATATATGCCAGGTGAAAACTGCCCTACACTGAGAGAATTCTCAGCTATCCAGTTAAGGTCAGATTTCACCTAAGTGGCAAAAAGTGGCTGGAGCAGGATGAGAGAATCTGAGCCTCCGTCTTTTATTAGTCGGTAAAGCACCATGTTTTTGTTTGTATTACCATAGTGCCTAAGATGGCATTATTGAAACAGTACTAAAATAATAGCAAATAGTTAGTACTAGTTGCAGTCCAAACATCATCCACAGAAAACTAAAGGAAAATAAGTCTTAAGTATTTTAGTAAGTATGGTGCTTACCTTCCCAAAGTCTTTGACATGATATATTTCTCTCTGAATTCTCTGGGATACCCCGACTGATCATCCACCATAAGATCAGAAAATACAAACACTGGGAAGATGAGTGGAGATCATTTTTATTATTAACGCCAAAGACTGTGTTACAAGGAGTAACTACTATTCCTACATTTTAATATTCAACAACTAAGAGTGCTGTACGTTAGAAGTAAACGTATAACTGAAACAAAAAATTATTAAAAAACGGTTACCTACCTTTTTGAAACTGTTGTTCTTTAAGATGTGTCGCACATGTACATTCCACCGTAGATGCATGCATGCCCCATGCACAGATGTTGGAGATTTCTGTCCCTCGGTGGTACCAGTTAGAGATGCTGGAGCGCCCTCTGTCGCCACACGCTACTGCATGCTGGTATAAAAGGGGAGAGCCACCCCAACCCCTCTCAGTTCCTTCATACTGGACAAACTCCAATGTGGAATGGACATGTGCAAACCATCTCAAAGAACAACAGTGAAAGAACAGTAGGTAATAATTTTTTTTCTTCAAGTGATTGCACACGTCCACTCCACTGTAGGTAACACAAGCAAACACACATGGAGGTAGGTTCAGAGTCTACCTGAACAGAGATTGTAAGACCATCCATTCGAAACTGGCATTGTCTCTGGATTGACAGGAAATGGCATAATGAGAAGTAAAAGTGTGGACTGAAGGCCAAGTGGCTGCTTTACAAATGTCTACAATCTGCACTTCCATCAACTGGTTAGCCCTTACCTCTGTTTGCAACTGCTACAAACCACTGCATAGAGGATCTACAAGATTTAGTCCAGTCCAGGTAGAAAGCTAAAGCCCTTCTCACATCCAAGGAGTGAAGCTCTTCCTCATCCCTATGTGCATGAGGTTTTGGAAGGAACATGGGAAAGCAGATTGCTTGGTTAACATGAAAATTAGAGACTACTTTTGTGAGAAGTTTTGGATGAGGACGGAGATAAATTTTATACTTATGGAAACAGTAGGGGGGCTCTGACACCTGAGCTCTCAACTCTCCCACCCTTCTGGCTAAGTTAATTGCCACGAGAAATGCTACCTTCATGGAAAGGTGAAAGAGGGAGCAAGTTGCCAGGGGCTCAAAGCAGGGTTCCCAATCAATTTTCCTAGAATTAATTTCAGATCTCAAGGAGGGATGGGGTCTTGAATGGGGAGGTATAATCTGACCAAGCACCTTAGGAATTCGGTGATAATGGTGTGTGAAACAAGGGATCTATCATCCACCAAGACAGAGAGGGCTGAAATAGCCACTAGCTGCATCTTTACTGGGCCAATAGCACACACTGTTTTAAATCTAATAGACAGTCCAGCATGAGGCCCAAGGGTGCCCACTAGGGAAATACACCTTTCACACAAGACCATGTGGAGAAGTGCTTCCACTTCACCAGGTAAGTGCTCTTAGTTGAAAGTTTTATGCTATTCAAAAGCACTTTCTGAATATCCTTTGAGAAGGACTTTTCAAAGGGTGTCAGCCATAAAAGCATCCATGCTGCCAAATGGAGAGCTCAGAGATTGGGATGAACCAGGGCGCCCATGGTCCTGGGAAATTACATCTGGATCCAAGAAGGGTAGTACGAACAACAGCGATATCAGGGTCAAGTACCAGTATCAATGAGAAAACACTGTTGCTATAAGGATGAGGTGAGCATGGTCTTGTTTCACTTTAAGAGGTCTCTGGGAAGGAAAGGAATCAGAGGAAAAGCATACAAGAGAGACTTCTTCCAGGACAGAAGAAAGGCATCCGTCAGCGAGCCTGGGCTGAGTCTCCTTTGGAAACAGAGCTGCTGACATTTCCTGTCCACTTGGGAGTCCCCCAAAGTTGGAAGATGGACCTGACCACATATGGATGTAGTGACCACTGATGCTGATTGCAGAAGGATCTGCTCAGCTAATCTGCTAATGTGGTCTGTTTCCCTGGAAAGTAAGCAGCTCTGAAATGAACTAAGTTGTCTATACAGAAGTCTCAGAGGCAAACTACTTCCTACCCCTCCTGTTTATATAAACATGACCATCAAACAGTCAGACTTAACAAAAAATTTCCCACTATGTGGCAGAGGGAGGCCACGCAGGCTAGACATACCACTCTTAACACCCTGATGTTTATGAGTGTCTAGATCTTGAAACGATCAAAGACCTTGAGTCTGCAGGGACCCCATATGAGCTCCCCAACTAGAGAAGACACATCTGTGACTAGAGTAAGAGTTGGTAGTGGGGGAACACCGCATGCAAACTTTGAGAGGGTCCATCCACCAATCTAGAGATGACAAAATTAATGCTGGCATTCAAACCACTTTCTCTAAGTGGTGCCAACTTGGGGGAATGCACTGATGCTAGCCATGCCTGCAGCTTTCGGAGGTGTAATCTGGCATGCTGAACTACCTAGGTACATGGTGCCATCTGACCGAGAAGACTGAGGCAGCAGTGTACTGCTGTGACAGTGTACGCTGTGGCAGTGTATGTGACAGATATAGCACTAAGTCCTGAAAAGCGTCAAACCTGGCTTGTGATAGAAAAGCCTTGGCCTTTGTGAAGTCTAAGGACATGTCTACACTGGCAAAGTTACAGCACCGCTCAGAGAGCGCAGAAGGAAAAACGCAGTTGTGTGTGTTCACACGGACAGCTGCCTGCACAATAGCGTGTTCACACTTGCGGCACTTGCTGCGCTATTTGAAGCAGTGCACTCTGGGCAGCTATCCCACAGAGTACCTCTTTCTTTTTTGCCGCTAAGACTTGAGGGAAGGCGGAGGGGGTCACCGGGCATTCTGGATCCAGTCCCAATGCCCCATGATGCATTGCTTCGCAACCCAGCAATCCCTGTGCTTCCGTCTGCATTTGGCACCATCTTTCAACAGTCTGTGTACTGCATGCCCTGCCTCTTTCAGGCTGCAGGAATGGATCCCGAACTGCTGACCAGTATGCTGCTCGCTCTGACCAACACGTCACGAGTGGCAGTGGAGTTATTCCTTAAACTACAAAGGCAAGAGGAGTGAGACGTTGATCTCACCACACGTAGTAGCTACGACACGAGATTGCTTGTGGCCTTCACAGAGGTGCTGACGATAGTGGAACGCCGCTTTTGGGCTTGGGAAACAAGCACTGAGTGGCAGGATCACATCGTGATGCACGTCTGGGATGACAGACAGTGGCTGCAGAACTACCACATGAGGAAAGCCACATTCATGGGACTGTGTGATGAGTTCACCCCAGCCCTGCAGCGCAAGGATGCGAGAATGAGAGCTGCCCTGTTGTTGAAGTGCATGGCAATTCCACTGTGGAAGCTGGCTACTCCAGACTGCTACCGATCGGTCGCTAACCAGTTCGGAGTGGGAAAGTCGACCATTGGAGTCGTGTTGATGGAAGTGTGCAGGGCCATTAATCGCATCCTGCTCTGAAAGACCATGACTCTGGGCAACGTGCGTGACATTGTGGATGGCTTTGCACAAATGGGCTTCCTTAACTGCGGAGGGGCAATAGATGGCAAGCACACTGCAATTCTGGCCCCAGACCACCTAGCCACCGAGTACATTCATTGCAAGGGGTATTTCTCTATGGTTCTCCAGGCATTTGTGGATCACCGTCGGCGTTTCACGGACATTAATGCAGGCTGGTCCGGAAAGGTGCATGAAGCACACATCTTTTGGAACACTGGCCTCTTTAAGAAGCTGCAAGCAGGGACTTTCTTCCCGGAGCAGAAGATCACTGTAGCGGAAGTCAAAATGCCCACTGTGATCCTGGGAGATCCCACCTACCTCTTAACGCCGTGGCTTATGAAGCCATACACAGGGCAACTTGACAGCAGCAAGGAGTGGTTCAACAACAAGCTGAGCAAGTGCAGAATGCCTGGACCATTGATCCTTAGAAGGATCCCAGTGCATGGCCCATGGTCCCAACAACTCTGATGGGGAAGTATGTTCCCCATCCTGGGCGGGATACAGAGGACCTCACCTCTGAGTCCAAGGAAAAGAGTCAGATGCTTCTGACAGTGGAGGTGCAAATCCAGAATGGACTGGTACGACGTAGTCCGAGCCTGAGACCAAAAGCAGCAACCTAGTACTAAAAATTGTCTAACACTAACTATAACTGACAAATTAGTAAACAGGATCTAGATACAGAAAAGGAGTGAGGAAAGCACTTGAGTTAACAAGTCTGAATCACCATCACTGGCGGTAAGGAACTGGACGGGAAGTCATGGTGGTTCCACCCTCTTATACCAGCATGCAGTGGTGTGTGGCAACAGAGGGCACACGAGCCATCTCAACGGGTACTACTGAGGAAAAAATATCACCAACACCTGTACATGGGGCACACACACCCCTACAGTCAAATGGACATATGCAAACACTTGAAAGAATACTTTTGATTAACAAGGTGATCTCATTATTGAAAGAGAACTTCCGTAATAGTAACATCTTCAATATCATCTGCTCCACAACAATTCTCCAGCATGACAAATCCCAACACTTCTTCATAATCTATTACCACTGTACTCAAGAGTAAAAATATAAGGAGAGACCCGTCAGTCTCATGCTACCGGTCTAAAACCCAAAAGTCAGAATCATGCATTCATGGTACCGCTACAAAAACATCCTCTCTAATTTTTCAGTTTGTTTCCTTTGTACATAAGATGCTGCCATATGCACAGACATATTCACAACTTCTCCTGTATAGTAAATCAGTTTTCCCTGTTTAACAACCATGAGAGAAAAGCATTTTTTAAAATATGTGATTTTAAAAGCACAAACTTTGGTGGTGGGACCCAGGATCAAATGTAGTACCTGCAAATACTTTTAACTCACTTTTTAAAATTTACTAATTTCAGGTATATATTACAATCTTCAAGATTTTGTGTACAAAAAGCAGGGGGCAAAAATAAAATATTACCTTTATCCACGGTTTCCATCTATTATTTTCTCTCTAAAACATTTAGAAGGAGCACGATTTTAAGAAAGATGCTATTCAAAATCAAGTTGTCTTTGTACTGTATTTTACCTTTGTTAGTCTGTACAGAGAGTGCAATTTCAGAATTGTGAGTCAATGGGAGCCTTTTCCCTTTCCCAATAAGCTCTTTATTTACAAAAGTCCCATTTGCACTGTGGTCCTCAATGTAGGCAACATTGGAGTTTCTTGGTCCCATTTCCTAAAAATAAAGAAAAAGGTAACAATACTGTACAGAAATATGGCTTTTATAATAAGGCTGTAATGAACCGTATCAGAGGTTATAACAATTTATTTTCCTTATTTCAGGAAATAATACATCATGCAAATGGTTTTGAACAATGTGTTTGGCAACACTCTGTTAACTGGCGGTGAAAAAAAAAAAAAAAAGGAAGCCAGTCCCTACAGAAGAGAGGAAGATATGATGGAGACAGCCAGAGACTGGAGCCTAAGGAAAAGTGAGGATGATGTACATGGGATTGCAAGAGAGAACATAAAACAGATTCAGATCAACACCAGGATGGTCTACATGATCGGGGACTCCATACTCAGAAGAACTGACAGGCCTGTTACCAGACCAGATCTAGAGAACAGAAGAGTGTGCTGTCTGCCAGGAGCAAGGATACAAGAGTGGATGTGAGACTGGAGAGGACCTGACGGGAGCAGGGAAAAATCCAATGACTGTTCTGCATATCAGAAAGAATGACACTGCTAGATTCCCATTGGAATGCAGCAAGGACGACTACACTCAACTGGCTAAGACATTTACAGACGTGGAAGCTCAGATGATTTTCCGTGGAATACTTTTCGTCCCTAGAGAAGGTGGGTGACGGCATGACAACATAATGAAGATCAACCGAGGGCTCAAGGATTGGAGCTACAAGGCAGGTTTGGGGATGATTAACCATTGAGAGGCATCTAGGGAAAGACGACTCTTCTCAACAGATGATCTCCAGACAACTACCTAGGATATTAATCTTCTGGCACCAAGGCTGTCACGATTGATAAGTGAGGAGGCCGGAGGGAAACAACTGAAATGCTTGTACACAAATGAAAAGAGTCTAAGCAATAAAATGGAGGAACTGGAACTACTGGTGCAGGAGGTCAAACAAGGCATTATGGGGATCATAGAAACATGGTGGAATAGCACTCATTACTGGAATATAGTTATTGAAGGGTATCTGCTGTTTAGAAGAGACATGAATAAAGGTAAAAGTGCAGGGGTAGTGTTGTACATCAACGAAGCAGTAAATTGTAAAGAAATACAAAGTTATACTATAGACAAAACAGAATCTGTTTGGGTCAAAATCACTTTGGGGAAGGATTGTAAAAGAGGTTCTGTGGGGATAGTGTTAGGGACCTGCTATAGATCTGATGTGATTATTGGGCCTAAAAATTTACTTTAAGTTCAACAGTAAAAAGTAAGCGAAAGTTCACCAAATGTTACAACCTATAACAACAAATGTTAAAAGAAAATAGGCCAAGTTGTTTTTAATAATAATTGTTATGAGTAAGTGCAAAAAAACAGACAAAAACTAGATTCGTCCATAGAAAGGCCTACTATATAGTTTTAAAACTGTTAAAATCATGTTTAGTAAAAAAAATAAAATGTCAAGGCAGAAATGAACTAAAATTCGTGTGGCAAATATTAGGCCTAGCTGGTGAACAAAATAATAAGGGAGATGAACTATGATGCCCACTTTTCCCCCTTTGGGAGTTCTTAAAAGAGACTTGGGGGTGGGGGGGGGGGGAGGAAATCACTCTCCTGTCCCACCTTGCATTCCCACTCATCTCGTCTTATCTTCTCTAACCCCAAGACAGAAGGAGCTGGCAAGACTGAAAGACTTTCAGCCTGAGAGGAAGGCCATTAGGCCTTGCTCTTGTTCAAGGAACTTTTGTTTTTCACCTGAAAGTCCTAAAAATCATTACATCATCATGACATCCAGCCCTCAGCCCATCTGTGTGGATACCTAATTGCCAGCACCGCAGAGGCATGCAAGATCCTGTTCTGCCTTCTTTCCTTTTGTGTTACTTTGTCCCCTTTCCTTCCTCCTATCCTCTCTCTCATTCCCTTGGCTTTTCATCAAATCCTGAAATCAGCTGCACTGCATCAGCACAAGCAGTTGAGATGACCACAATCCTGCCCTGTCTAAGGAGAAAAACTCAATCAGATGATGTTCATGACCAGAATGTGAACCAGGATCCAAGCAACAGGTGTCGTGGTCAACCTGCCAGACAAAGCATTCAGTCATAACCATCCAGTGTTCCAAAAACATCAAAGCAGCTGAATTTCCCCCACCTTTTCTATCACCTCTCTCCCTACCACCTTGTGTCTATCTGTTAGAAACAAGAGAAGTAAATACTCTTCGTACATCATAACTGAAAGTAAAATTAACCTCTTTTGATGGAAAGGGTTAATACAAATAAAAAATTCATATTTTGTAAAAAACGTAATTAAGTTTGTTTTGCATAATCATTCCATTTCAGTTTCAATATAAATGCCTGTTTTAATTTCTTTTTTTTTCTGTGTTTAAATCAATAAAAGTATTTATTTTAAAACTGAAAGTTTAAGTGTTTCCCAAGAAACCAAGTAAAACCAAGGCCTCTGTTAAAAAACAAAAACAACTAAGTATCACTATTTTAATGTTACACAATAAAAAAAGTTAAATATCTTTAACTCTTTTTAGCCCTAAAAATCAATACAAGAGACCCCCAGGTCAGACTCAGACATGGATAGTGATCTCTTTAATATTACTAGAGAGATAAATACTGTTGGGCATTGTGGCATAATGGGAGACTAACCTCCCAGATAGAGATGGGAGAATAAATGCTCTTAATGCTGTTGGTGTCCAATTATTCTTGGATGTGACAGATGACAGTTTTCTTCATCAAATAGTCATGGAACCAACAATTTAAGACTAGATTTTAGTAAGCAGTAAGGACATCATAGAAGAGCTGATTGTAGAAAATAACCTTGGATCGCGTGATCACAAATTGACTCAGTTTAAATTAAATAGAAGGATAATCGAAACCAGATCAGCAACTATGGTTTTTGATTTCAAAAGGGTAAAGTTTGGGAAATTAAGGGAACTAGTTTAAGAAGTCAGCTGGACCGAAGAGCTCAAAGACTTAAAAATGCAGAGGAGACTTGGAATTTCTTCAAATCAGCTATACAAAAACTATCTGAAATTTCCCAAGAAAGGGGAAAAAACTTGTAGGGAAAGGCTCAGACCCAGCTGGATGAATATCTACCTAAAAAGGTTATTAGGAGTAAGCAGAGAGCATATAGAGAATGAAGATAGGAGTTGATTAGCAAAGAAAGCTACATCATGGAGGTCAGAAAATGGAATAAAATGAGAATTGCTAAAAGTCAGGCTGAATTAGCTCTTGCCAAGGAAATTAAAATAAATAATAAAAGAGGTTTTTTTAGTTATATAACTAAAAAGAGACTAAGGAAGAATGAAGTTGGGCTGCTATGCAGTGTGGATGGGATGGAGATTAAAAAATAATTTAGGTATGACCGAAAAACGAAAGGAGTATTTTACCTCAGCTCTCCATAACAATGATAATATAGAACAGGCATGAAGGCAGTATGACTGATGGAAATGAGTGACTAGAAGTGGAAATTACCACATCGGATATGGAAGAAAAACTTGTGCTCAAATCAGAGGGACTGGATAATTTCCATCCCAGAATATTGAAAGAGCTGGCATATGAGATGTCTAGTCCAGTAGCAAGGATTTTTAATAAATCTATCTGTTCAGGGGTAGTACTATATGACTGGAGAATAGCTAACGTCAGGCTATATTTAAGAAGAGGTAAATTATTGGACTGGAAAGAGGTTAATAGCAAAGTTCCTCAAGGACTCATCTTGGGACCAGCGTTATTCAATATTTTTAATGACGACCTTGTCACGTAGGAGTGTGCTAATTAAATATGATGATAATACCAAATTGGGAGGCATTGTTAATACAGAGGAGGATCAGAATATTATACAGGAAGATCTGGCTGACCTGGAAGACTGGAGTGACAGAAATGGAATAAAATTCAATACTACAAAGTGCAAGAGTCTAATAATGAGAATTTCTGCAATAAGCTGGGAGCTCCTAAATTGAAAGTGAGAGAGGAGAGTGACCTGGGTGTGTGGATCGATCACAGGATAACTATGAACTGCTACCAGCTGTGAATAAGGGAAATGCGATCCTACAATTTATTAGTTGATTTCCGTAGAGATAGAGAAGTATTAGTGCCACTGTACAAGACATTCGTAAGACCTCATTTGGTCACCCATGTTCCAGAAAGATTAAACTAGGAGAGGTCCAGAGAACAGCTATTGGGATGATATTCTGGGAAGGTTTGTTGTTGTTTTTTTATTAATTTCCTTCCTCTGAAGCCTCAGAGATGGATATGGCTGGAGATGGGACACTTAGCGGGGTAGGCCAGGCTCTGAAGTGGCACCAAGCATTCTCTCTCTCAGTTGCTCAGCTGGCTGGTTCTTGCTCACATGCTCAGGGTCTAACTTATCGCCATATTCGGGGGCAGGGAAGGAATTTTCCCCCAGGTGAGATTGGCAGTGACCCTGAGGTTATTTTGCCTTCCTCTGCAGTATGTGTGGATGGTGGTTATATAGCTCATTTAATCATTTATCTGGTGTTGCAACAGCATCATGTACTGGTGCACCACAGTCCCTCTTTGTCAGGGCCCTTAATGTGGGCTCTCTGACCTAGTGGTTGGAGCCAGGAGTAAACTGTGGTCACACCAAGGGTCAAGCCAGAGTCAGAGCCAGAAGTCATGACAAGGGTCAAAGCTGGAGTCAGCAACTGGGGTCTGAGTGAGGAGGCAGGAATCAAGAACCATAACTGGTAACAGGAGCAGGGAGGAGACACGGTAGGTAGCAGGGATGAGGCATGGTAGCAGGAATAACGAGTAGAAACCAGGCGAGGAAGCAGAGACTTGGTCTCAGAGGTCTGCGTAGCAACAGGCCTGGGAACTAGTCAGTAGGCATGTTGCTCAGACAAGAGATGGGACAGGAAGAGCAAACTTTATAGCGAGTGGTATCCAATCAGCAGTTTCCTGTTAGTCATTTGACTCTGTGCACTCAGTGGGTGTAACTTTTGGTGGTGGGGTTTTAGCAGCAGTTCCCTCATCTCCCCTTGCAGTTCAGTGTTGTAGAGGAAAAAGATAATGCTTTCAGCAGCCCCACAGCCCTGTGTTTGAGACCTGTGGCATCCCTATTTTCTGCATGTGGCACATAACAGTTTAGTCTCCTGAAGGCGGTAATAGTTTGGTCTAATTTTGGTTGTTGAGTTTAGCATGTGGCTGCTGAGTGATATCAGTGGTCTCTGATGTACAGGTGGTCAGACTAGATAACCTAGTGGTCCCTTCTAGCCTTAAACTCTATGACTGAAGTCTATGAAAACAGGGTGGATAAAAATCAGTGATTTAAAAAAAACAAACAGATTTTTATTTAAATTAACTACATTCTTTTAAAAATAAACCTATTTAAAATTAAATTTTAAATTATGATAATCAATGTTAAGGCCTACATTTACTATACTCTATTAAAATCATATACATTAAATGAAAAAATATTAAGCAGTACATGTTTACTCCCAAAGTTTTATAGAAAGTCAAATCTCTGAACTGCTAGAAGTCACTGGCTAAGCATCTGAAACCAGAATTTCCCAAAGTACTAAACCACCTTTTGAAAGCAGTAGTCTCTTCTACATGTGCAGAGAGGATATTTTCTTCATTTCAGTTTTTTAAACTTATTCAGATCAATGACTAATTCATTCAAAGATAAGAAAATTATTGGAAGTTGAAAAAGCAGGAAAGCTTGTTTTCCTCTTCCAATCTATGTATAACAACTAAGTGAGGGGATGAAATCTACTAGTTCTAAAATCTTGAAATACATAGTGACCAGAAACCATCACAGATTCATTAACTACATATACTTCTTTTATTTAATAAATCAGTTGGTTTTAAATGCCAAACATGTTTTGACACCTTTTGCATCTTCTTGTGTATCGAGCACATTTAAGGTAGTTTTATTTAACCAATAAAAAACATTTATAGATTCTATGGCCAGAAGGGACCATTATAATCATGTAGTCTGACCTCTTGTATAAGGCTATGGCTACACTTGCAGCTGTAGAGTGGTTTGAGTTAAAACAGCCTTCGGAGAGTGCACTAGGGACAGCGCTCCAGTCTGTCCACACTGACAGCTGCAAGCGCACTGGTGTGGCTACATTTGCAGCACTTGCAGCGACATTGAGAGTGGTGAATTATGGGCAGCTATCCCAGCGTTCAAATGGCTGCAACGGGCTTTTCAAATGAGGGGAGTGGGGTGGAGTGTGACAGGGAGCGTGGGGAAGAGAGAGAGAGAGTAGGTTTTTGGAGTGCTGACAGTGTTTCAGCACGCTATCAGACCCCTGTCACTCACTCACAGCAAACATTTACTGATGCAGATAAGCAGCCTGGAGACGATAAGCAGCTGCTGTTTGAAACCGAGCTTTGAAACCACACTTCCGCATTCCTCAGCCGATTTCACAACAAAGAGAAGAGAGGCTTAAGCTTAATGGAATTATGGGACAGCTTCCGGAGATTAATCAGTGCGTAATAACGTTACTCTCCGTTTACACTGGCCCCGGAGCATCTCAGCCAAGACGCAACAGCTGTTAATCCTCTCGGGAAGATGGAGTACCAGGAGCGCTCTAAACAGGGAGTTATAGCACTCTACGTGCCTTGCCAGTGTGGACGGGGAGTAAGGTAGAGCGCTCTAGGAGGCTTTACTGTGGTATAAAGTGCAAGTGTAGCCAAGCCCTAACACAGAGCATAGAATATCAGAGGGGTAGCCGTGTCAGTCTGGATCTGCAAGAGCAACAAAGAGTCTTGCAGCACCTTATAGACTAACAGATATATTAGAGCATAAGCTTTCGTGGGTAAAGACCCACTTCGTCAGACGCATGTGGTGGAAATTTTCAGAGGCAGGTATAAATATGCAGGCAAGAATCAGGTTTGAGATAACAAGGTTAATGCAGTCAGGAAGGATGAGGTCCAGTGCTAGCAGCTGATCTGGAGGTATGAACACCAAGAGAGGAGAAACTGCTTTTGTAGTTGGCTAGCCATTCAGAGTCTTTGTTTAATCCTGAGCTGATGGTGTCAGAAATTTCTCTTTGAAGTCTGGTCTTGAAGTTTTTTTGCTGCAGGATGGCTACCTTTAAATCTGCTATTGTGTGTCCAGGGAGAGAGCATAGAGCTTCCCTAAAATCATATATCTTTCAGAAAATCATCCATTCTTGATATAAAATTCTCAATGATGAAGAATCAGCCCCAATCCTGGATAAATTGTTCCAATGATTAATTATTATCACTGTTAAGAATTTACACCTTATTTCCAGTCTGAATTTGACTAGCTTTAGCTTCCAACCATTGCATCATGTTACACCTTTCTCTGCTACATTGAAGAATCCATTATTAAATATTTGTTCCCCATGTAGGTACTTATAGACTGTTATCAAGTCACCCCTTAACCTTATCTTTGTTAAGGTTAACATATTGAGCTCTTTTCAGCCCTCTTATGGCTCTTTGAACCCTCTGCAATTTATCAGCATGCTTCTTGAATTGTGGGCACCACAACTGGACACAGTATTTCAGCAGCAGTCACACCAATGCCAAATACAGAGGTTAAAATAACCTATCTACTCCTACTCAAGATACCCCTGTTCATGCATCCTAGGATAGCATTAGTTCTTTTGGCCGCAGTATTCAAATTGGGAGCTCATGTTCAGCTAATTATCCATCACATCCCTCAAATCTTTTTCAGAGTCACTGCTTCTCAGGATAGAGGCCCACACACTGTAAGTATGGCCTACATTCTTTGTTTCTAGATGTATAGATTTACATTTAGCCATGTTAAAACACATTGTTTTCTTGCTCCCAGTTTACCAAGAGATCTAGGTCGCTCTGAATCAGTGACCTGTCTGTCTGCTTCACTACCTCTCCCAACTTTTGTGTCATCTGCAAATTTTACCAGTGACGATTTTATGTTTGCTTCTAGGTTATATTACACAGCGTAGGACCAAGAACTGATCCATGTGGGACCCCACTGGAAACAGCCCACTCAATTATTATTCTCCGTTTACAGTTACAGTTTAAGACCTGTAAATTAGTTATGCTGGTTTTGCTCATTTTCAATTGAATTCCATCCAAATAGAGCTTGACACAAATCACAAATCAAAATCACCTACTAATAAGAAATGCGCCATTCACCATTTCCAACAGAATAGAAAAATGTACAATTTAAGAACACAAATAAATGTATGTTACACTATATAATTGTCTAAATAAATCTGGATAAATATAGCACATCCTCCTGGTATTACATTTAGTGTAAAGGCTATATTTAGTTGCTAATCAGTATGTTTTAATGGTTACCAACCAATGAGAACCAACTTGTCTTTAAGAAAATAACTAAAAACTATATATGCAAAGTAAGATTCTAATTGATTATTTAAATCAAGACTTCTTGGTTGCTGATTTAAATCAATCCACCTTGTCTGAAAAGCAGTGAAGTTTTGATTTAGAATTTTTCAGTTAATCCAGTTTCCTTCTTTACAGGACAGAGGGAAAGGGGTAAATGGCCTTTTTAGCACCTACCCTGAAGATTCGGAAGTGCTTCTTGCTGTAGTTTTGGTATAAGCCTGTCTCGGTCAACCCTAGCTTAGCAAAGCTATAATCACAGCTTCTGTCTCTGCCAAACCAACACTCGTCAGTCACGCAGTCTGGGATTGGGGGGACAAGGAAGAAGGAAGAGAGAGAGAGAGAGAGAGAGAGAGAGAGAGAGAGAGAACACAAAATTCCAGTAAGTTAGACCTACCACTGCAAAATGGTACCAAATGATAGCACTTGGAACAGAAGACAAAGCAAGATTCATCAGACACTGCCTGAACCCCATGCTACTTCTTTATTTCTAAATAAAGATAGAAGACACTTGTTTCCCGCCCTCCCTTCTGTCCCTTTTAACATGACTCGCATTTAACATTTATTGTATAAGAATGAAAATGTGAAGCAAAATAAAAACTGTCTCACTCCAAAAATTACAAATTCTGTTTGAGAAACACTAGAATTCACATGCATATGCATAAAGAACCAGACCCATTTAAAATAAACTATGCGTAATCATAGTCCATTTTTGTATGGTGAAAAGCTAATTTAACGAATCAAAACATTACTATCTAGAGCAGTGGTCCCCAACGCAGTGCCGCGGATGCTATGGCGCCCGCCGGGGCATTTATGTGTGCCCGCCTACTGACAAGGGAGCGCTTCCGCCGGACAACCTGCCGCCGAGGAGCGCGGCTGCTGAAGAACCAGCCGCCGAAATACCTCCGAGAAGCGGCAAAGCCAAGAAGCATTGCTGCCGAAATGCCGCTGCTTCTCGGCAGCGACACTTCTCAATGACGCTGCTTCTCGGCGGCATTTCAGCAGCAACGCTTCTCGATGACGCTGCTTCTCGGCGGCATTTCAGCAACTGGTCGTCCGGCGCCCGCCACACTCTTCTGGGAACATGAATATGCTATTGCAACAGAAAGGTTGGGGACCACTGATCTAGAGCAATGATCAGTAATAAACAAAACCTCAGCACAAGAAAAAATAATGCCTGGATGTGGCAGTTAAAAGGTTCTCAAAAATCTAGGGATGTCACAATCCCAACTAATGCTTCAATCCTTACAAACATGCTTAGTTTTACTTATGTAAGTAATTACATTGGGATCACTCATGTGCATAATTATTTGCAGGATCAGGGCTTAAAGTTTAGTAATTTCTTTGAGTTTTTCACACAGCCTACAGGGAAGATGCAAAGGTTTTTTAAAAAATAGAAAAAGCAAATGCTCAGGGAGGCTCAGGGTCAGTTGTAATGCCTGAAACTATATTTTTTTTACTATTATTTTATTTTAAAGATTTACTACATTTCATGTTGAGGGTGTCCCTTTAAGTTTCTAGCCCTTATAATTGTAATAATAGTTATTCAAACATGAGTCTAGTTTTATATGATGTCCCCATTTCTGCAGATAGCTCCAAGGCTTCTGCTATTGCTCAGAACTTTGTCAGGCAACAGCAATGTAAGGTAAACACAACTCTGGTCAGTTTCTCTGATGAACAGCTGTGAAATTGCTTAGAAGATTAATTTTAGATTGCTGGTGCTTGGAAGAACTTTGAGCAATAGTAGAGGTAATCAAATTTAGTATTGTGATGGAATGATCAATCCACTAGAGAAGTTTCAAAAATCGAAGGCTGGGGAAGAGTGATAGTAAAAGAGACTCATTCCCCTGCCCCCCCACAGCATCCAGGAAGCTGAACAATGTATAAAATAGTTGAAACCCTTCTCCTTAACAACAGCTAGGAGGTTTTGGGGAGGGGACTAGAAGCAGAATGCATCTTTTCCCTTCCAGCAGCTAGAAGGGAGGTTGAATTTCAAATTCATTAGGCAACTCCTAGCTAGATCCCGATATAAAAAAAAAATTTTGTATCAACTCTGGGCTAATAGACATGGTAATTTTTCATATCCCTTTTTAAGAGGAGTCACAGTTACCACTAGAAAAATGCAGACACTGCCTGATAGAACTGTGACAGAACTGTTATAAAATTATTCTCCTATTTATCTATTTTAAAAATAAGGTAATTGTGCATTATTAACAAAGCAAAACCTAATGGCAGACCGCTAACAAGCAAGGGAAGCATGCTGTGGCTCTAAGGTCTATATCTGCTCCAAGTCAATACAGCAGAGTGGCATGAGATCATGGTAAAAGCACTCACTGCTCCCACAGGATGTCTGCTAGCTAAGTCTGTTGATCTGCACTTGAGTTGCTCTGCCTAAGACCAGGAAGAGCATACAGACTGCTACCGAGTCATGCAGATTAAAACAGCTTTTTTTAGTTCTAGCAGATAAATGGCATGCATCTAGGCATCAAATTATTCTTATAGATGTCATTTTTCTTTTTCCCACCCTGGGTTCAGTAATGAGACAAGTTAAAAGGTTTAGTTTCATTCTGCTCTGGGGTCAAATTCTGGAAATTTATGGCTATACTAACATTCAATAGCACAAAATCTTAGCCGGGCAAACAGGGAGGCAGTAAAGGAGAATTCTGAAAGAATCTTCCTCCAGATTGGTAGATGCTGTATATCTCAGTTTAATATAATATAAATGGAGATATGCCAATCTCCTAGAACTGGAAGGACCTTGAAAGGTCATTGAGTCCAGTCCCCTGCCTTCACTAGCAGGACCAAGTACTGTCCTCTGACAGATTTTTGCCCCAGATCCCTAAATGGCCCCCTCAAGGATTGAACTCACAACCAGGGTTTAGTAGGCCATTGCTCAAACCACTGAGCTATCCCTCCCCCCAAGGTTCCCTATGGCAGCAGCATTTCTTACTGAAGATACACTCCCTACAAAAATCCAAACAAAAGCTGCAATCACACCATCAATTATACTTTACCATTAATTCAAAAGTGAAATATTCCATTTTATTAAACTTCTTCAGGATTTTTGGTCCTATTACACACATTGGCTTGAGAGAACCCACTATGGTATATACATACCATAATTGCAGAAACCCTTTCCAAGTGCAAAGAGTCGACCCCATGGCTGAGGAATGATTTCTTCAGGTTCCTGATCCTCAGGAATTGAAGGAAGTTCCTGAGTAGGAACTGTGTCCAAAGAACTGAGGGTCCCAGAACTGGAAGAAGACTGACTGGCACTCTGCGATCCACTGGAGGAAGAACTTGTACCACTCTGAGACTGCTGGGCACCTTGAGATTGCTGGGATTCATTTCCAGTCTCTCGAGACATCTTGGCTTCAGAACCAAAGTTTAAAATAGAAATTACTTTATATTGTATATGATTTCTCATCACCAAAGCTAATTCAGCTGACAAATATTTAAATACAATTAAAACAGACATTGTAGTAGTTTTCAAGGTAAAATTTCTGGCCTAAAGAACTCAGCAGGCTTGTGGGTAATGCTCCGTTTGCTTTATTTATTTTTTTGTCATCCACTTCAATTGAACAAGAATGTACCAAACAAACAAGTGTGTAACACTCCCTCTGCTGGTTGTACAGCAGCAGTTAAACCACAATCCCTGACTTTTGGGTAAGCTCTTCAGGGCATGGATTTCATTTGCTTTTGTATAACACACAGCAATTATCCAGTCCTACAACAACAACAATAGCTCTCCAAACAGAAAGGGACACATTAGAAAATGATTCACCTTGGCAAAAAGAATGCTACAAGTAACAAATCCTAAGCAAAAAAACATTCAATATTATAGAAAACTTCTGATGCCATCCCTTCCCAATACTGGTACCATTCTTGACATAGGGGACAGTCTGTGTTGACAGTTTATTTAAAAAAAACAAACTTCATTTTATACTACTTACTACACTGATAAACCGCTGGACAGCCCAAGAGAAGTTGTTTCTGTAGTTTTTGCCTTAGCTTTGGATACACACCTAAAGTCTCAACCTTGATTGCAGATACTCTACATAGGTACACAATGACATGAGGCTTATAAAATCAGCTGCTACACTTGCACGAGAAATAGGCATCAGAGCACGAAATAATCTGTAAAGTAGTTAATGAAGATTATAATGATCATATATTTCCATAGTACATTTCAGCTAAAGAGATCCCAAAGCACTTCTCCACATTACTGATCATTCCAGCAGCAATTGCTTAGCCCCCATCTGAGGTGCACAGGAGCCTTTTCACAATGTACAGTCAGTAACACTAGACTAGAGCATAGGATGGAAAGTAAAAGATGCTGTACACATTTAACCCAGCAGAGAGCATTTGGGGGACGGTTGTGATAGGTGCTGTAAAAGACACTAAAACGGATAGTTATGGGGAGCCAAGAGGCTGTTACCTAAATGGAAACACAACAAGAACACGAGTGCAAAGGCCCCAACTCTGGCAGAGAACCGCAAGGTTGCAGGAGCCAAGAGTGGCAGTTCACATCACCTCCAAAAAGTCCTCCTGGAAGAATTCTGCGCCCCTGCACAGCGGCACAGAATTCACCTCACATGCAGATTTCCTTGCTTCCCCGCAGAAAAATGACTTTCGGACAGGGACGGCATAGGAGTGGTAATGGGCCCCTGCCCCACCCCCACAGCGCGGGCACCAGGAGCAGCTGGCAGAGAGGTAAATCACTGCCGGGCGGGGGAGTAATAGAGACCCCCCCCCCCAGCGCCCCACCCACCAGTCTCCTCGCGCCTTGCTCCGCGGGACGGGACCCGCTTAGTGTGGCATTGGTGGGGAGGGCTCCGAGGGCCGGGCAGGCTGGGCTGCGGCCACCGCGGGGCAGAGACCAGCGCACCCGGCGGCCAGTCAGCCGCGTGACGCGCCGGTCAGACGGCCCGGCCCCTCCCGTCGGGGGTGCAGCGCGGCGGGGGCAGGCCGGGCCGGGCTACCGGCGCGTGCGGACTCCAAGGGGCGGGGCGGGCTCGCGCAGGGGGCAATGGGGGCTCACCAGGACCCGGACTCACCCGCGCGCGCGGAACGAATGAACCTGACTCAGAGCCCGAGCGCGCCGCTCATTGCGCATGCGCCCCGCGCGATTCTTCTTATAAACTCAGCCAATCGGGCTTTAGTTGGTCCCGCGAGGGCTGCTGGGAGTTGTAGTTCCGGCTCGATGTGGGTTGTGCGGAGGGGTCAGCTCTGCAGGGCGCTGTGGGGCTCTCGGGCTCCAGCCGTCTCTTCCCGGCCCCGTAGCACAGAGCCCGGTTCTCTCCCCACCCCACGCTGCTGGAGTTGTGGCATCCCTCTCCCCGCTCGCGGGGGGCTGCCTCGCTTCTGTCCGGCCTGCCAGGCCCTGCAGCCCCCGGAGTCCCAGCCTGACCTCTTCCGCCTTATGGGCTGGTGAGGGGGTGGGGGTGGGGGTGGGGGAAGGGCTGGAAGGTTGATGGGGGGCTCAGAACCAGGGGAGGGGCTCGGAGGGTGGAGATGGGGTGGAAAGTTGGGGCTTGAGGGGAGCATGGGGGTGAGGGAAGGGCTGGAAGGTTGATGGGGGGCTCAGAACCAGGGGAGGGGCTCGGAGAGTGGAGGTGGGGTGGGAAGTTAGGGCTTGAGGGGAGCATGGGGGTGAGGGAATGGCTGGAAGGTTGATGGGGGGCTCAGAACCAGGGGAGGGGCTCGGAGAGTGGAGGTGGGGTGGGAAGTTAGGGCTTGAGGGGAGCATGGGGGTGAGGGAAGGGCTGGAAGATTGGGTGGCGGCTCAGAACAAGGGAAGGGGCTCAGAGGGTGGGGTGGGAAGTTAGGGGAACATGGGGGTGGGGGAAGGGCTGGGAGGTTGGAGGGGGGCTCAGAAGCAGGGGAGGGGCTCGGAGGGTAGGGGTGGGAAGTTAGGGTTTGAGGGGAGCATAGGGGTGGGGGAAGGGCTGGGAGGTTGGAGGGGGGCTCAGAAGCAGGGGAGGGTCTCAGAGGGTGGAGGAGGGGTGGGAAGTTAGGGTTTGAGGGGAGCATGGGGGTGAGGGAAAGGCTGGAAGATTGGGTGGCGGCTCAGAACCAGGGGAGGGGCTCAGAGGTTGGAGCTGGGGGTGGAGAAGGTTAGGGCTTGAGGGAGTTTGGGGGTTGGGGATAGTGGTTGGCTAGCTGTAGCTCTCATGCTTTTCCTCTTCTCTCTCCCCAGCGATCGCTCATTCAACATCAATGTACAGCAGCTGCAGCAGCGATTCCGGAGCTTGCAACGCTCCCTGCACCCTGATTACTTCAGCCAGAGACCCCAGGTTAGAAGTTAGGGGTGATGAAGACTTGCCCTTGGGCCTCCGGCACAGGCCTTGGTGTAAGAGAGTTGTCACCTTTTCCAGTGAAAGTCACCCAGGCAAGGGGCATGGTGACAACTCATTGGCAGCTCAACAAGTGCATTTATTTGGGAACCAGTACAGGGGTGGGAGGTAGATCCCAAGGTTCTCTAATCACTGCCCCAACTTGCTCAGAAACTTCATATACATTCCTAGTTTGCACTGCAAGTTCTCTGTCTATGAAATGGAATGATTTTTGCTAGAGGTAGAGAGATTTTTTTTTTTAATTGGGGGGTGGGGGGGCGCTAGAGTTTTTTTTTAAACTTGCTGTTGAATGTCACTTTAAAAAGTACTTTTGTCCATAACTGAATTTGTCCACTTCTAATAAAGTGAGATAAACAAGTTTCTGTTCCAAACTCAATTTCCGTTGTTAATGCAATCCCTAAAATTTAGGGAAGAGGAAGAAGCCCTTCACACTCCCAGGCTGTCTGCACCCATTCTCTCACTTGTCCAGTGCTTGAGGCTTACATCAGTGATGTTTGGAGGATGTAAAGTGTACTTATTACGGTGAATCAATGTCATTATGTAGTCTTCCCCTGTTTCTCTGACATGGTGTTTCTTTTGGGTCCACCTGGTCACTGGAACCTAAGGTCCAAATTTTCAAAACACTTCCATTAATTGATTCTCTCCGTTTTTGGATGTCTGACCTCCTCCGAGATTACAGGGGCCAGATTTTCAAAGGTGATGTGAATACATACTTCCCTCTGAAAATGAGGCCCCAGGAGTGTGTTTACAAGCCTCCCAGCCTGGGTTGACAGACTCAGATTAACTCCCTAGCTTCCGCGCTTGAGGCACAACTTCAAAGCACTGTCCACACAGCTATTTTTAGAGCACCATTTCAAGTGCTGCTGATCCAACTGTCAACCAGGGCTCGGAAGCTCACTGCCATGGAGTACGTAGACATGCACTGGGAGTCCCAAGTTACGGTTTTAAAGTTTGGGTCCCTTTTTTGGAAAACTTTGGCTTGGTTGTTTGGAAGCATCTTCTGCAAATACAGACTATGACCTGCCCTGCTTAGTGTGAGATTTAAGAGGTCAAATTACAAGTTGGTCTAGCTCAGGGGCTCTCAACCATTTTTTTTTCTGAGGCCACCCCAACATGTTATAAAAACTTCGCAGCCCACCAGTGCCACAACAACTGCTTTTCTGCATATAAAAGCCAGGGCCAGTGCTAGAGGGTGGCAAGCAGGGCAGTTGCCTGGGGCCCCCATGAGTCTAATGCTTCAGCTTTCTGCCCTGGGCCCCAGTGAGTCTAATGCCAGCCCTGCTTGGCAGACCCCCTGAAACCTGCTTGCAGCCCCCCAGAGGTCCCCAGATGCCTAGTTGAGAACGGCCGGTCTAGCTGAAGAAAAACAATTGAAGTCCTGCATTTAAATATAAAGAAAAAATTTAAACTTTGATCACAGAGGTAACAGATTTTGAACCAGTAAAGTGCTGGTATTCACAGGGTATTTCTAATGTACCCAACATTCTTATCTAGGTCCATAACAGTTTAATCCTTTTGACTTTCTTAAATATTTTAGTAGAGATTTTATTGCAATTAGATTGCACTGAGATATACTTTTGTATAGTAATTTTATTTCTTTACTGCTGATGAAATGTGGCATAATTTGGCTTTTATTGTAAATATGGTAATTCTGTATAATAAAGATATTTCTGGATCTTCTGTTGACAGAAAGAGCGGGACTTTTCTGAACAACACTCTTCCTTGGTTAACAGAGCCTACCAAACCCTTCTAAGTCCCTTGAGACGTGGATTGTATCTAGTAAGGTGTCTAATATATACTGTAGTATCGCACCATAACCATGTGGAGATGACTGTAGTTTGTTACAGTATAAAGAACCAAATCTTGTGTACCTCCCCTACTGCTTTCCCACCATTCATGTGCTTTCACAAGAGAAAACAGGAATCTTTCAGACTGAAGGAGGCCAAAGAGCTCCTCTGTCCCACCTAGTTAGCATCTTTACTATGGAATACATTTTTTCTTTTATTAGTTTTATCACTGTAATCTCACTAAGGCTATGTCTACACTAGTGACCTTACAGCAGCAGAGCTGTACCAATGCAGCTGCACCCCTGTAAGATCTCACATGTAGCTGCTCTAAGCCGACAGAAGAGAGCTCTCCTGTCAACATATTAAACCACCCCCAATGAGCAGCAGTAGCTAGGTTGGCAGGAGAAGCTCTCCCACTGACATGTTGCTGTGCACACTACCACTTATGCCGGCAAAATTTGTGTCACTCAGGGGGGTGGATTTTTTTTATACCCCTGAGCAACATAAATTTTGCCGGCATAAGTGGCAGCGTAGACATGGACTAATAATCTGTCACCTATCCAACAGATTAACTATCTCTGAGCAAAGATGTATATCCTATACTTACTTTAAGCCTTGCCCCTAACAGCTCCCAGTGCCCCTTTGTGCATTAACCAAGTGCTAATTTTGGAGCTTGTCTACACAGGGAGATTTTCCTGATGAACTCCACGTGTAGATAAACTGTAAGTGACTTGATATTTTGGAAAGTGGTTGGGATTGAAATACAGACCTGGCAGCAGCAGATATTGTGAGCCCATTGTTTTCTTCTTCACCAGCTGAAGCTGAATGGAGTGGAACTGGCAAAAGGGACAGACAGTGACATAGATGTGGCGTTCCTCAAGGAAATCATGGAAATCAATGAGACACTGGCAGAACCTAATAATGAGGCTAAAATAGAAGAGATTGAAAGTTTCATTGAAGGTGAAGTCTAGACTTGTCTAATTTACAGAAATAAATTACAATGCTATATTTTCTATAATGTGAAAAAAGGCTAGTCTCTCTAATTAAGGTGATGTAATGTGGAGGGAGAGCTGCCCCATAGCACCTCCTGCTGCCTGAGCATGGCACTGTAGGTGCTCCCTGCCCATGGCCCCCTAAGAACACCACACAGTTCAAAAGGGTCTAATGCAAAATTCCCCTGTTAAGGTTTTAATTTATTAAATCTAAATAAACTTGAAATAAGTCTCTTCCTTTGAGTGCAGGGTTTGCACCGCCCTTCATCGTGGGGCCTGTATTTCTTAGTCCAGCCTGCGATCTCTCCACTTAGGCCCAAGAATGCACAGCCCTTCTTTGGCCCTGTGGTTCTCTGGGTCCAATTCAGTCTCTACCTTTATCTTCTGCAGCACTTACTTGCAGCCACTTTTATCCAGCTACCTGCAGCCCCTGGGCTTCTGTCCTGCTGCTTCTGTTTCTAGAAGCACACCCTCCAGGTTCCTTGTTCTAGAGAGCTCTCCTGGGGGATGCTGTGTCTAGGAACCCTTTATCAAGCTTATTAATAAACGGCCGACCAGTCAGTCACCAAGAGATTTAGTTCGTTCCAGATGGGTTTGAGTTGGCTCATTCTCTATCACAGGTAGGTTGGTCCATAACTCGCCATAAAGGGCCAGCTCTGTGACAGGAGGAAGTTAAGAAAATAGCTTTTCCACATTTTCCTATGTTTTTCATCATTATGTTGAATAGGACACTGATTGCTTTAGATCCTCTATCATTCTGTCCTTCTATTTTGCATCCCTGCACATTTGCACACCTCTGTGTTCTTAATCTAACACTTACCCATATAGCTTTTCACTTGTCCCCTTACCTGATCTGTATTTATCTTTTTATGTTAAGCTGTAGTGTCCAAACTCACTGAGGCCTTCAAAAGCTGTAAACACAAGAGGGCATCAAACAAGTTTAAAACCCAGCAAAACAGATAATCAACTCAAGCTTGCTTTTAGAAGTGTGTTCCTTCACCCTCAACCTCAGACTATAGCAACATTTAGATTGGCACAACAGCAGTGGCCTTCTACAGAAAGATTTAGCAGTAAAGGTAAAATTTATAACAGAAATCTAACCTGGCCTCAGCAGTCTTGCACAATATCAAATTACCAAGTTCTGCCTTCATTTCCACTGAAGGTTTCTATTGTTATGTATGTGGACTTCGTACTTTATCTGCCTTAAGAATTCTGCTTATGTACATTCAGCATTGTGTGACTGCTCCCCTGGTATCTATAAAATAGGACTCCTTTCGGATTCCTCTTTTTTTATGAAAAAGAAAGCGGAGCAATATATCAGTTTGACCAACATAGTGTCTGGTGCCTAATCGCCAATTTCTCTTTTGTCCTTTCATTGTACCAATTTTCTCTTAAACTACTGGATAAATTTTTTTTAAGAAGCAATTTTCCTATTGTTTTAGTCTATCGAGAATGTAAATATAATTACCTCTTCTCTATTTTTTAATTGACCTCTCAGTTCTCCTGTCCCAGATGAATATGTATACATAGTGTACTAGAGATTGTCGTGGGGGTCTGCATATCAGTTTTTGCTGGTAGATTGAGCTGTAACATTTTCTCCACCCAAACTGTAAACAAGTAACTTGCATTGCTTGCCAAGGTGCCCCTGAGGAGCAGAATTCCTTTTGATAAGCAATCTAAAAAGGACTTTATTAGTTCAGCTTTGCTAGTCCGATGCAGGCGTGGCCACAGCTTGTTATAATGGCTACCTTTTCAAAGCAAATATTTTTTCTGTTAATGTTATTAACAGACTTTTTTGCTTTTTACAGCAAAATTCCATACATGCAATATCACGAACAAAATCTTACTAACAGGAAATGTATCTAGTGCCCGTTATAATCTATTTAGCAAGCTTCTAACGAGTTTGGCAACAAGTAAATGTTCAGGTAGCTTTCGAATAATGGTTTAAACATGTTTGAGATCATGTTGCCTATAAAGAGAAATATATTATTCAGTGGTTGAAGTTGTCAGGATAAAGAGTAATGGCGTAGTATGAAGGAAGTATTCAGCGTGAAGATTGAGAAAGTGTTAAGACTGATGGGCAAGTAATAGTGCAGCAACACCGAAACCCAAGGAGAGCTTAGAGAAGACATTTAGGAAAATGGTGTGGGGAGCAGTGCTGTGTGGTGCAAGAGCTCAAACTGGAAAATCTTGGGAGTCTTTTCTGGCTTGACAATCTATCACTCTGTGACAGAGAGACTTTTACTGAACTCTAGCAAGCATTGAAAGTTTGAAGGCTTGTTAACTGTGGAGAAGTACACCGGACCCTCACTAGAATGCGAGGTTTAGGAGCCATGCGCGGTACTGCATTATAGCGGATGGGGTGGGGGCGGGCGCATTACCATGGATCCCAATGTAAATAATTTATTTTGGGATCCATGGTCGCCCCCACGCTAATTCCGAATTCGCGCTACGTTGATGCACGTTCTAGTGGGGGTCTCCTGTACTAGGTGGATGATGGTTCAGAGGAAGGATAATTAATAAATTGGAAGGTTACATAGTGATGAGCAGTCTGAACTTCAGCTGTGCACAGGAGACACCAGTGAAATCTGAGGAAATGAAGATGTAGAGTTTGAGTACAGCAAGTCTCATTTACTGAACAAAGGAGAGGAGAGGATAGTCTAGCATGATATGGCACCTAGTAGGGAGCTGTTAAAGGTGCTCTGCTCAGAGGGACCTGAGTCACTCAGGAAACTTTTGTCTAAATATTGCTAAATATCACAAGCGAAAAAAAAAAAAATTATATACTATAACAACACTGTCACCAGTTTCAAAGAACACTTTAAATCACTTTATGATAAAGCATGTTAATATAGAGAAAATGTAGTCAAGTATTTGGTTTGAAGAGACTTATACTTTCACTCACAAAGTTTAATATATGGTAACTGTGTATTTGGGAGAGTGCTGTAAGAGTGTCCTCTCATCCTGCCTACTTTCTCCATTAATGTGTTCTAGGTAGTGGCCAACCATCAGTTCAGTGGTGAAGTATTTTCACACTTCCATTCTACAGGGTTAATGACCCTGGCTGCAAGAAATAATAGCAATAATCATTATTGTGAAAGGGTAAAATAAAATTCGGAGTGTAAACTGAACTTTTAACCAAGCTACTAGCCCTTAAAGTTTGTGATGACATTAGTCTCCATATTTACACTAAAATTCACTTGCTTGATGCTAAACTGTTTAATAGCTAGTGACAGAACAGAACAGCTAGCAACAACATTATTGCAAAGGTGCTGGCAGCATATCTATTTCCCAGAATGAAGTAATAATGCAATGTTATTGAAAGTGCTCCATGAGCATATATACAGCTTTGAATAAGACAGTGTATTTTTTGTTTTTTACAGTTAAACGAGAAGAATTGACCAAGGATGTGAGCAAAGCTTTTGAAAGAGGTAGTGATCTCAATCAGTTACTTCTTGAATTGTTTTACTGCTATAATGTCAGAGTAATAAGTGCTAAAAACAGCATGTTTTGGTATAAATTATTTAGTGAACTACAGAATTCACGTATCATTCACTGCCTTTAAAAATAAAAAGCTTCCAGAGACTGATGGGCAAGCCAGTACAGATTCCAGAGTACTGGTATCAAGTTTCTAGCAAGATGACCTGCTCAGGGAGCAGAGTGCTGTGTTTTGCACCAGCTTGTCTCTGAATGGTTTTATGAGGTAGCTCCATGTAAGATCAACCCCTAATGGCAGTTGTACACCTTCAGTGAAAAGGACTGAAATTATCTCCACTGTCATCACCACCTCTTTTCCTTCAGCTCACTGTCGTCATGTCAGTATTGTCTGGGTTAAATCTCGGCCATCTTACTCTCATCCCTACCCCAATTTTAGATACTGGCTGTGGCAGTGAACTGCATTCTCTGAGTCAAATGAGAGAATACTGACAATGCTGCATCCCATGCCCCCTGGCTAACAGCCCCATATATACCTTGAATGCAGGCAGGGTGACAAAATGGTACCCTGTGGGACCCCACAATTAACAGCCCTTTGGGAAGAGGAGCAATTGCCAACTACCCAATGAGATCTCTCCAAGAAAAAAGAAGCCACTGAAGAGCAGCCTTCTCCACTCCTGCTAGGGTCTGCTGGTGAGTCGATGTCTTATGATTAATGGTATCATAGGCAACTAACAGATTAAATACCACCAGCATGAACACCTGATATTCATCCATCTCCTGAAGAAGATAATCAATCACTGCAGTCTCTGCCAAGGCCAGGTCTGTGCTCGCATTGTGAAGTGTCGAAGAGATCAAAAGCATTCTAGATAGTGAGAGCCATCACCACAGCCTTCTCCATAATCTTACCCAAGATGGGATACAGGTCAATAATTAATTTGTTAGATATCAGTGTCAATTGATGAATTTTTGAACAGTGTGAACTAATGCTTCCTTCTAAGCAGGATGCTCCCTGCCCTCACAGAGAGGCGAACAAAGGATCCACTTTTTCCCCACTGGCCTCCACCTGTCAGGCGCTGCTTCCCAGTAGTCATGCCTAGTGGTTGGAGCAGAGGACAAAACTGGATGTAGGGTTGGTACTGGGCCAAGGATAGTGCTGGAACTGAGATCTGGGGCCAGCCAGGGTCAGAACAGGAATCAGTGTCTGTAGATAAGTCAGTCAGGTCTGTAGCTGGAGTCCAGGTATATGACAGAGGTCAAATCCAGATGGTTCACAATCAGGTAGGAGGGGGCTAGGAGGCAGGGTAAGAACTGGTCAGAAGCAAGCTGGGAGTCTAGAGAGTCTGATACACTGTGAAGCAGCAGAAGTGTTCCTAACAGGGTAGTGCTGTTGCACAGAGTGATTTGCAGCTCTTGCTGGATGGAGAAATACCTGAGCCTAGGGGGTCAGCTGACCCAGGCTCTGCTCAGGGATGGCTGAGTAACTGCAGGCTCTGTGGGAAAGGTAATTGACTGACTGCAGTGTTCCCACATGCCTGAGTGATGATTCAGTGCAGCTCTGGGAGGGACAGCTGAGTGAGTAGCCCTGGTTTGGCTGCATGTTTGCCTCACATCACCTGCCAGGAAGTACATGGATCTAAAACACTGCCTGCAAGACACCTCTCTCTCACCATTTTCAGTACCTCAGTGAGACTCACTCCCTGAAACTACAGCCAAGATGAGGCCCTTGTTCTATCACCAGGAAACTGGACACTCCATCCCTAATCAGATCAATTTTGTCTGTAAAACAACAAATTTCCTCAACAGGAGGGAGTCAGACTAGCTACTGAGCTCAGACTGTCCTGATTTAGCAGACTATCTATAACCTGGAATAAACCTGCTTTCCAAGATTTTGCAGATGCTCAGGTAGAAGAAAATAACTTTTTCTTTACTTTCCCAAACCTTCATGAAACAGCTGTTGAGCCTCTTGCTGAGATTTCCACCACTGGCACTCTAGCTGTCTTCCTCTTGCTTAATTTGTTGCAGGTCCTCAGTAAAGCAGGGTGACTGTGAGAATGAAGCTAGCAGAAGGCACCTAGAAGTATTGTCTGCCCTAATCATCAAGATTGTGGCCTAACAATGGAACAAGACTCTCTGAAACCCTTCTAGTTCCATTAATCAGTAAAGGCAGACCATTCAAAGAGGTGTCTCACCCTGACAGGAGAAATGAGCCCCAACCTCAAACCATAGGCAGTAACTGTTGGTCCATGATGTTAGTTTAAGATTCAGTTGCCTAACTTGCAGTCCCAACCCAAAAAACAGGTCCAAAGAGTGGCCACCTCTGTGAGTTAATCCAGTAACTACCTTTGATAGGCCCATGGCTCTCATGATGTCCAAGATCTCCTGACCACCTCAGAAGGTTTATCATCTACACGAAGATTGCTCTCGGTGATTTGAATCCTTCCCTGTATTTTCCTTGCCACCGGGCTGAGGCATGTAGTCCCCTTACAAAGGGACTTGACAGTGCAGCAGAGCCCAGTGGTACACTAAAATCAGTCCCACCTTAATCCCATCTGGGGCTTGCATGCTAAATGGACACATACTCTGTCAGATCCAGTTTGGAGAAGACTTCCTATAGTTCAGGTGGGATGCAATCAGCGCTGCCACGCTTTCTCCCTACTGACCATCCTTGGTTCATGATATACCAAACATCTAACTGGTAAAAGCTGTGCCAGAATTCAGTCATCTACTCCTGTGGTCTCTGCATCCCTGCTCTGCCGGTCCCACTACCATGGAATCAGTGGGAGGAATTCAAGATCCTCCTTATCTCAGGGCCCCCTCTCACCCCAGGGTACAAACCCTTTCATCTACCCTGTCTCAATTTTAAGACTTCCCTCAACATTATAATCTTTCTTGGTCTCTTAGACCAGAGGCTGCCCATATTTCTAATTCCACAATCCCCCATAACCAGCCTCCCTCCCACAAACATATTCCTATAGGTACCTTACTAAGGGTTTCCTACTGTAATGATTACCTGCCCTGCGGGCTTCACATCTATGGATGAAATTGCTTCAACTACAACATATTATTAAATCCTTCAACATAAGGGATCCACTATTACCACTTTAAAAGAAAATACAGAGCCTGAAGGCATGCTCCAGTGCTGTCTGAAAGAGCTCCTCTTACAGGCAGAGCCCTTCTGGCAGTGGAGGTGGGATGGAGCCAGTCTTCATTGTAGCAGTGGTTCCTAGCCAGGCAGCTGGGTTTTACTCCTGTTATGTCAGTGTCATAATGGGAAT
Source organism: Chelydra serpentina (assembly GCA_037349315.1). NCBI lineage: Eukaryota > Metazoa > Chordata > Testudines > Chelydridae > Chelydra > Chelydra serpentina. The sequence goes on from JBAIAC010000040.1 coordinate 21,012,235, forward strand.
AGTACAAGCATGCCTCTGATGCCAGTCTTACAGTTTGATACCTAGTAGCCTAATGGTCCACTGCTTTTTTTTTTTTTTTTTTTTTTTGTACTTCTTAGGGCTGGTCTACACTAACCCCCCAATTCGAACTAAGATACGCAACTTCAGCTACGTGAATAATGTAGCTGAAGTTGAACTATCTTAGTTCGAATGAAAAGGTACTTACCCGGGGTCCACACGCAGCGCGCAGGCTCCCCCGTCGACTCCGCCTACTCCATTCGTGGAGCAGGATTACAAGCGTCGACGGGGGAGCACCTGGTTCGATTTATCGCGTCTAGACAAGACGCGATAAATCGAACCCAGAAGATCGATTGGACTCCTCCGACGGGACGCGTGAGTATAGACGTACACTTAGAGAAGTCATTGGAGGGCACTGCTGTTGCATGTCTTTTTCCCCATTCTTTGTACACCTTTGTCTTTTTAGATTGTAAGCTTTTGGGGTAAACCCATTTTTTACATTTGTTTTGTAGAGTGCCTATTGCAAGGGGGCCCCAATCCTGACTGAGGCCTCCACTGTTACAAAGGCTTTACTGTGGTACTCATGGTATTTGGGTTTTTTTAAATTCACATTTAATTCTGTTATTGATATGGCCATTTTACAACAACAAAATGTTTTAAACTGAATTTCTAAGATGAAACAGAGAATCCATACTAATATAAACTTCAGTTCTTTGTTTCATTTTAGATGATTTTCAAGAAGCCAAGAAACTTCTAGCCAAAATGAAATACTTTGAAAACTTGGAGGACAAGGTGAAGAGCAAGAAGATCCCTTCCTGATATCACATTCTTTGCCATTAAGACCTGATCCACTTTTGATTAAAGTAGTGATTGGTAGTTTCTGATTCAGGAACTAAAAGCAGCACAACCATTGTGTGCCTCTTGATTTTTTCGGTCCTTTCTTACCTATGGAAACAGAAGAGTTGTGTAAAAGACATCCATGTACCACCCAGTGTCATTAGTTTGCAGTCTTGGAAGTGGAATGTTGCTGGCAATAATGACCGTGTACTCCTCAATTCCAACTGCTAGCTTTGTGGCCACACTCCTTCCTCTCAATATTTATACTTTCTGTATCCCAAAGCATATATTTACCTATCCTTAGTGGACAATAAATGAGCATGCAGATCACTGTTGCTATTGGAATTTAGTCAGGGCCTGATGCTGCTAGCTTTGGAAAAACTTCCACTGACATCAAAAAGTGTTGCCTAAGTAAGGCTTGAATGCCCACTTTGGTGGATTTTTCCTTCTCCTTACCAAACACTCACCGCCGTGGGGAAAATGGTGCTTGTGTTATAGGAAAAGTTTTAGCAAAGATTGCTCACTGAAGGGTTTCTTGCAGGACCTGGAGACAGATGGTAATAACTTTCTCAGTTGTACTGAGGGCAGAGATTATTCAGGATGGGAACGCATTTGCCTCCTTCAACCAGTGTGGTAGTCACTCTTACCTTGTTTACTACCACTTTGATCAGGATGTATTTAATATTTTACTTTTGCATGAACCTAGCAAGAAGAACCTTCTCAAACTCTCCTGCCCAAAACTGCCCTTATTTCCTTTCACATCACTGTGTGTTGGTGATGCAGTTGGAAAAAGTAAGCAAAACTGGAGACTTAAGCATACTTTGTATGTTGCCTTGTAATGCTTAAACTAAATTCTTGGCCAGCTCTAGCAGTGCACTGCAGTGCACAAACAGGGAGAGATGTATTTAGCCTTTTTTGAGAATCTAAACTAGAATAGGACCTTATTTCACACAAGAGATGAGTTCATGTTAGTGCAGGAGGGGATATCTAGAGTAGAAACTAATTTCTCTGTATATTGTTGTAAAAACATAAATGATTAAATTATTAGAATAACTTCCTGACAAGCAGTAAGAACACAGTGGCTTTGTCTGTTAGCCTTTTTCCCTAAAACTTCCCATTGATTTTACTCTTTAGGTCTATGTAGAGAAGAACCCCGGTGCCTATGCTGTTTTAACCATCATGTCACCTAAGCATGTTCTGGGTAGATCTAGACAAGAGTGATTTAAACGCTGACATCTCTACAGTAGTGCTCCTACTATTATATCAATTGTGGAACTACACCAGTGGTAGCATCAGTCGGAAACAGCCAGAGAGCACATAAATTACAGCTCCTATAATAGATCCTTATAAGGTGAGGCAACAAAACAATCAAAGGGGAATGTAAATGCTGTAATAAATTAAGACTTTTGGTGTTTGTTTTAAGAGAAATTTAAAATGTGAGTTCACTTTTGATTCAAAGTGCTGGCTGGACAGCCCTGGTGATTAAAAAGGGGGCTCTTCCACACTATAGGTACAGTATTGACTACCCCTGATGTATAGCTTAAATTGTCAATAGGCAAAAATTGTTTTATTTACTTATTATTGTTTCTATTATTTTCTTTTCTGGAGTCTGGACCTTGACTATACCTTGACCAAGAAATTTGGACCTTGACAAAAATAATTAGCTATCCCTTCTATACAGTTGTCCTGTGCTGTCAGTGTTCCCCAGTCCTGTCTTGGAATGACCCATCTCTAGGGAATGAGAGAAGTGTCCAGTTTCTATCACAAGTTGTATTTAGGCATCTCTGCTGTAGATGCCATTTATTGTCTTTTGTGAGCAGGTATTGTCCTGGCTCACACCAGGAGCCAGACTCAGTGAGACTCAAATTATTTTCACACAGGTCACCAAATAACTTATGGTAATTTCTGATTTTCTTTTCTAATTGAGGCTGGATTTCAACCACTAATTTCAGGGAGGCCAGTTATATCCTGATCCCCAATGCCATTCAGTCTTTGTAATACAGATATATATATTAGTTTCTTACCCACTGCCTTCATTGAACTAGGACTGTGTAGGCAAAACCTCAAGTAGGCTGAGGCCTGTCAGAGGAATTAGTCTTGATGGCAGGAGGAGGAGTGTTTTTATGTAGTAACTAGAACAGGGGTTCTCAAACTGAGTGTCAGGACCCCAAAGTGGGTTGCGACCCCATTTTAATGGGGTCGCCAAGGCTGGTGTTGGCCCTAAGCTCCAGCAAGTCTCAAGCCCAAGCCCTATTGCCCAGGGCTAAAATTACATGCCCAAGGGCAGAAGCTTCAGCTTTGGCCCCCCCACCCCACCTGGGATGGTGGGGCTTGGGCAGGTTCGATCTTCAGTCCCCCATCCTGGAGTTGTGTAGTAATTTTTGTTCTCAGAAGGGGGTCACACTGTAATGAAGTTTGAGAACCGCTGAACTAGGATATTTCAATTAGCAGTAGGTTTGCATTCAATTTGGCCATTCTTAAATGTTCAGCATTCTAATATCACATTAAAGTAATAGCTACATTTTATTTCAAGACGTGATGCTCCAACCCCATCGCTGTCTCCCAAATTCTTCATATTGACACCTTATGTGATTAGAGTGTGAGGCATGTCATGGATTCACATTGAATGTTTGGAGCAATCCCCAATGAAGTCTGTACTCCATGAGACCAGGTAATCAGCACTGTTTCTGCATGTGTACATTAGCCAAATCTATCTCAACATTTTTATTGAATTGAGTCTTTTTTTAGGCAGTACTGTATGTGTACATAAAATACCGTATTTTGACATTCCAGCGAGATTAGTCTACCTTATAAATACGTTTCATCTGATGATATAACAAGCTGCCTTTGAATACAGTCCTTAACATTATTTTTCTCTATATAATATATGGGATCATATGTGTATAATTCCCATTAATGTGGCTGCCTTACACCTGTGAGATGTAAAGTGCACTCTAAAATTCATTGCAGAGCTGTCGTCTTTCACATAGCTCTGCTTCCTTCTCTTTGATTCTTCCTCTGAAATTAAGGTGTTGAAATTCTTGCTTGATTTCCAGAAAAGATTTGTTTTTTGTCTCAGGAATGACAAAGAAGATGAAACTGGCAACCAACAAGCTTTCCAGTAAAAACACCACAAAGCAATACTGCTTCAGTCCATTCTAAAAACAAAATACAGGATGTTTGAGATTAATACAAAAAAATAGTAAATAATACCTAGTTAATTGCAGAAAATATTAACTCAGGTACTGTTGACGGTCACCAACAGTGCCAAATCTAGGTTTTAAGTGAAAGGGTGAACTGACGCTCTATCTGTTCCCTACCTCTTTGTTGTATCATTAGCTGAAATGATCAATAGTATACTGGGTGTTTTTTTAGTTTAGAACACTTCAAATCTGCAGGGAGGTGCCTAGCTCTACTAGCAGTCCACAACAGGAACCCCTCTCCTGGCTTGCATAGTTACATAGGGAATGAATTAGGTGCCTGCCTTGCTCCACACAAAATGAGGAGTAGGAAGTGGTGCCCATGTTATAACATTTATCCCACTGGTTAGCACACTTAGCTGGGATGGGGAAGATCCTAGATTCAATTTGCCCTTCCCTGGATGGGGGAGAGAGGATGTGAACAGGAGTTTCCTACATTTCAGGAGCATGCGCTAACCACTGAGCTACAGGATATTTTGAGGTAAGGGTCTATCATTCTTTCCTGTTGAAACTGTTCCACTGTGGATTAAATAATGAAACGGTGACTGAGTGAGGGTGAGAGAGAATGACTCTCTAGTCCAGTGGGTTCAGGCACCCACCTATGCTACAGAAGGGGGAACTGAACCTGGCTCTCCCAAATTCCAGGTGAGTATTCTAACCAGTGGACTAAAAGCTATACTGTGGATACCACCATCACTCCCTCCTATAAACAGGACTTAGGAACCTTCATAGAGTCCACCCTATGTAAATACTTATTCTAAGAACATGTCAATTATTTGATATTTTTTAGGGTTATACGCAAAAGAGTTTTAGTTCAGTAGGCAGTATCCCTTTTCAGCAGTCACTCTATATATTGAATTTCTTTGCAAGAGCAAGTCGAATAACTGAAATGATTAGACTAGAAATGGAATTTGGCAACATGTATTGTCTTCACTAAAATAATACTGTATCTCTCTTGACCAAATTCGTTTTCCATTGTAAGTGATTGTCCCCAACTGAGTTTGGACAAATAGTGGTGTGGCCTCAAACAAGATGTAAATCATTTGTTACAGAGGCTACCTCTTTCTGATCTAACAAGCTAAGCAATAGCAAGAGATGCTGACAGGAGATGTGAGCTATGAATCTCTGAACTTGGTGAGAATTCTTTATACTTTTTCTGCAATTTCTTCTGATCATAAATCTAACCTGGAGATTAGTCCTCCCTGTGCAGTCTGACTTTCTATATATTTTATTGTCTTCTGTTGTGTGTGTTTGTATTATTTGTACACATCTAAAATAAACTTGCCTACTAAGAGTGACTGACTGACTCTAATACCTTTGTTGAAGGAGAGTTTTCATTTATCTTAAGTCTAAGCACTAAGTTCTTTATTGTATAAAGAAGAGCAATTTCTGTGTCTAGGAAAATTTCTCTGCAAGAAGTCAAGTGGACATGAGGCAACTGAGAGAAGATAGTATATGTAATGGATACGTACCACTATAAAGGGGAAGAGCATTCCTATTGTGAAGAAACTCAGCCAACTAATAGATCCTCCTATCATGTAAGCAGCAGGCCGTGAAGACTGTGTAAATAATTCAGCAGTCAGTGTATTTGTTATACCACCTGGGGATCAATTTCAGAAACAGAATAGGTTCTTAGGGTGTGTGTGCATTTTCAGGGAACGTTTCAAGCAAGAAAAAGAAAATAGTTGCTTTTGAATATGCCATTAGCTGACCTGGATGTAAAATATATAGATAGATCTATATATAAATCCTTTTTGTTAACCAACTATATTTTTTTTACATTTTATTTTTAGACACTTTTTGGTCCAGATTCTGATAACCCCTGTTCGGAATAAGGTGTACCCTTTTACAGAAGTAGTCTTATTGATTTCAATGGGACTGCTCAGGGAGTAAGGTACAACTTAGCATGAGTAAGGGCCCATTAAAAGTACAATGACAACAAGCCTCATAGAATGGTAGGACTGGAGGGGACTTCGAGAGGTCATCTGGTCCAGTCCCCTGCACTCAAGGCAGGACTAAGTATTAGCTAGACAATCCCTGACAGGTGTTTGTCTAACCTGCTCTTAAAAATCTTCAATGACAGATTCTACAACCTCCCTAGACAATTCATTCCAGTGCTTAACTACCCTGACAGTTAGGAAGTTTTACCTAATGTCCAACCTAAACCTCCCTTGCTGCAATTTAAGCCCATTGCTGCTTGTCCTCGCCTCAGAGGTTAACAAAAACACATTTTCTCCCTCCTCCTTGTAATAACGTTTTATTTACTTAAAAACTGTTATGTCCCCCTTTTCTTCACCAGACTAAACAAAACCAATTTTTTAATCTTCCCTCATAAGTCATGTTTTCTAGACCTTTAATCCTTTTTGTTGCTCTTCTCTGGACTTTCTCCAATTTATCCACATCTTTCTTGAAATATGGCATCCAGAACTGGACACACTACTCCAGTTGAGGCCTAATCAGCAAGGAGTAGAGCAGAAGAACTACTTCTCGTGTCTTGCTTACAACATGCCTACTACTATATCCCAGAATATTTGCTTTTTAGTTTTTGTTTTTTTCAAATGTTACACTGTTGACTCATATTTAGCTTGTGATTCTCTGACTCCCAGATCCTTTTCCTCAGTACTGCATACTTGCTTCCTATGTGGTTTGGGTGCATCAAAGATACCAGAATGAAGGCCACTTCATGTTCCTGAAGAGAGCATACAGTGAAGGAATGCACTGTACCAGTCATATCGTCCGTCCTATGCCATTCTGTGCATTTGGGTTGTCTTAGCTAGAGCATCAGCATCCCTATGAGAAGTATTAGCTGTCTTGCTTACACTACAGACAATATTGGCACTGTTTTAGAGATACATTTTAGGCAATTTTATAAACCAAAGTTCACGACTGTGCAATACCTGGACCTAATCCAAAGCTCAGGATGAAAGCAAATATAGATGCCATGCTCAAATAAGGCACCCAGGGGTACAGCTCCTGAAAAAAAGAGCATGAAAAATATTTAGTTCCGATTTCAGTCATCATGATTTAACATTTGGCTTAAAGTCAAAAGTGTTTAGCATTTTAACCCATAAATGACCTTCTGAATAAATAACAGAAAATTGGTCATTGACTTGGTAATAATTAGCTTTCAATAAATCAAACAAGTGTCTTTGAAGAATGAGAGCGTCATGTGTATTTAAGTTAATCCCTGCTTCTTAATATACTACTGTGTATAAATGAAAAAAATGTTTCAAATCCCACAGCTTGCCATATTTTGTTGTAAATTGGTCAATTTTCATTTACTCACTATCAGCCATTAATTGCTAGTAATAGCCAATTTCTTCTTGTTATTGCTTTTAAAATAAAATACACTAGTCAATCAATTTCACAAATTGGGCTTGAATCCCCATTGTTAGTAATATTTACAATTAGTAGATGCAAAACTTTCCTTTAAGTCTGTAAAATCAAAGTAAAATTCTGTATTATTACTAGTTTAACTTTAATATAGTTTTATCACTGTTTAGCCTCCTACAGTGGAGCCCTATAATCCCATGGGTCAGTCTATTATCTAAGTGTCATTAAACACATAAGTAGTGTGTACAAAATGTTTAGGCACCAATAAAGAAATAATATTTATTTACATTAGAAGTGCAAAGGTTAGTGTGGTGGTGAAGCAGCACACTTATCAGAGACATATTAATTATTTTAACTGTATAAAACCAATTATGTATTGTATGTATTTTTGATACAACACTAGCAAGGAAGGGAAGATTGGAGGCTGTCTTTACAGGGGGAGAATTAAGGCAGTATGGGTACCTTAGCTGTGAACTTCCCTACTTACAAGTATCTGAGTTTCTTGTACATTTAAACATAAATCTGATTTGGTTGGCTTTTTAGTATTTCTTTTTATAACTACAATATTCGTATAGGACATTTACAGTTAAGTGACTGAAATGGACTCTCAAACTTAAGTTTATCTTTAGGTAGTATTTTATCTGGGAATTATTATTAATGTAAAGTTTGAAAGTATATTTTGTCATTATTTAATCCTACCAGCATTAGACACAGAGCTCCAGAATTTAGATGCAGGACCAAATCTTGGATGATAGCATTGTGATGTCATTTGCAAATACACTATTAGGTGCCAGAAACAAATTCAGAACTCTTGGGAATCCTGCAGTCAGTGCAATCAGAGGTTATTGGCTGTTAATGTAATTCAGAACAAGGATAATTTGTATGAAATAGCAACTTCAGTGCTGTACATTTAATGTTTTCTGAAGGACTGCTATAGAATAATACGATGTCATGACACCATGAGCTTTTGGCCAATATTTCAAAAGTGACTACTGATTTTGCATGCCTCAGTTGTTGAGTGCCGAATTTGAAACACCTAAGAAAGGTCTAATCTTCAAAGAGGAGGAACAGAGCTCTTTCTGAAAATCAGGCACCTTTAGTGATTTTTAGGTGCTCAAGCTGAGACACAATCATTTTTTTAATAAAGTTTGGTCATGACCTACATTGTTGTTTAAACTGTGCAACTCTTGCTCCTTCTCTGCCTGCCAAGAGATGATGTTCTCCAATGTTAAAAGCTCTGCTTCTCTATAATCTCACACATTTTCAAACAGAAACAGTATTGCATTTCATGGTGCACATGAATGCTTCTTAATACCTGATACGACAGGGAGAATGTTAACACTATACACCAAAAGCTCATCAGGGTGTATCCTCCAATGATGAGCAGTCTTCTTCCCATGTAGTCAATCAGCAAACCCTGGGGACAGAATATCACTTTCTCTGTTAACACTGATGCCACATTCCCACATCTCTCTTTTTCTATAATAAAAATAACAGGTATGGTAGAAGTAGAATTTGTCACTTACGCAAGTGAGGGCCGTGAGGCATTCACAAGCTCCCGTGCCCAGAGTAACATATGGAATTTTTTCTGCAGGGATCCCAGCTTGTTTAAAAATGTAACTTGCATAGAAGTAAATCTACAAGAAAATATCGACAGAGCTGTGCTTGAGCCGTGAAATCATCAGTAAGAGGAAGAGTCAGGCTCATACACTACGCAGCCTTTGAGTAAATTGCATCCTATAACTTATTAAAACCACGGAAACAAAAAGGGAAATCTATAATTCAATCTCTAGGTAAATTTACTGCGAACAAAAACAAATCTGATAGTCTGAACATTATCTTGTGAACAAACAATACAAGAAAGAGTTTATGCCTGAGATATGATGCATTCTAGTGTGTGTGAGAGATCACATAAAGTGTGCAGCCTGCACTTCCACACAGAGTTGGAGTGAAACCAGGGCTATGGCACATTAGTTCAGAGACCTAGTGGGAGCACGGCTTATTCTGGAATCTGAACTCCAACCCTGCTCCAAGAGGCAAATGGATTCCTCTTACTGTGTTAACCTAGCACTGGAAGTAGACCTCAACTTTAAAAAAAACAAAAACATCCAAAGCATAAAGCCAAATCCAAAAGTAATTTGTCCAAGGGAAAAAAGAAACAGGAGAGATTCAGTCATGAGAAGTGAAGCAAGATGCAGTAACCTAAGTTTTACTGTTTATGCAACATGGGAGGGGATGATGGAGCTTTAATCATTTTGTCAGATGCTAAAGACATAAAGACAAGTATTAGCAGGGCTCTTGCTCCAGGAAACCTACATATTATGCTGGCTTTGGGTAGAGAGAGTTAAAAAACAAAGCAAAACAAGTTTCCACTCTATCATCCAAATTTGGCATTAATATTTCCTGCTATTTTTAGTTGAATCAGGCTTTTCCCTATCGGCATCAGTAAAATAAAGATTCTCTCGCTTCTTCTATATCCTGTGCTCTCCCTAGCTCCTATATCAGAGTTCCCTGATTTTAATGAAGGTCAAAGCCAGATGGAAATTAGACAGGCAAAACTTTAAAACAAATTGTTTGGCTTCTGAATAGTGAGGAATTCACTTACAGCATTTATCCCACTGAGCTGCTGGCCCATAGTCATCACGATCACAGTAATGAGCTGCCACTTTACACTGCGATCACCGAACAGTTGCCACGGTTTCTTGGGTTTCTCCCCATTTAAGGCAAAACGTTCTCTCTGTATATCTTCCATCTCCTCCTGGTAGTGCAAGGGCCCATGAAAACACTTCAAAGCTAATAAGAAAAAATGGCATGATAGCTCCATATGCCTCATATAGCAGGGCGGAACCCCGCTCCTGCCCGGAGGGGCTGGACATAGCCCTGGGAGAGGGCTGAGGCTCAGAAGCTGGGCTGATTCAAAGCAGCTACAGCTGGGGCCAGTTTAATCAGGGCCCAGCTGGCCCTTATAAGAGGGCAGTGGGCCTGGAGCAAAAACACTCTCTCTCTGTCTTTAGAAAGGGAAGGGCTTGGTTGCAGGGACCTGACCAGGTACCTAGGGTGGAGCCGGGCTGGGGAAGGAGCTGGGGAGCTCTGGCTAGGAAAGCCCCAGGCTGCGGCCTAGTGTTAGGCCCAATAGGTACAGGGGTTGCAGGGGGCAACCCACGGGTAGGCCGAGGCAGCAGGTCCAACCCAACCTTGCCGGTGATGGGTGGCTTATACTGCAGTCTGCCCCAGGGTGCGGGGGCTAGCTGGTGACTGGCAGTACCCTATGACTGAGGTGAGGTGGGGATAGTGGGTTGGGGGTTCCCCTGGGGAGGGGAGACCCAGATCTAGGGGTACTGCCAGGGGGCAGCACCCCAGTTAAAAGGGCACAGGGTCCTGGGAGGGACACGGGGCCAGAGTGGACAGGCGGATCACTGGCCTGCAGAGGGCGCTCCAGAGGCTGGTGAGCTAATTCCTGACTGAAACCAGCAGGAGGTGCCGCTGGGTGAGTCTGAGCCCTGTCACACCTCACCATACCTCCAAAACGACCTTAGCCTCTAAAAATCCATCTGCTCTCCTCCGTGAGCTGACCTTTGCAGGGATCTGAACAGAAACTGATTTTCAAGGGAAGCGGGGAGACAAGCCATTACTTTCTTTCTGGATGGATGGATTCAGGGAGTGGATGTTTGGTGGGGGTTGGTGTCCCTTTTTCTTTTTGAATTTTTTTTGTGGGGGGTTGGGGGGGAGCATGGGGAGAGAGACTTAATTGAACTAGTTAAACAAGGAGCATAACCCATATTTTAAAGTGTTTTCCTAATAGAAACATTAGGCTCCCACATTAATCTGTGAATGAAAAAAGAAGGATTCTAAATAGCTGAAAGGGAAGTACTGAGTACATCACATCTCTTGTTATACCAATTGTTATGTTATGCCAATGGAATATGTTTAATGGACTAAAGAAAAGAGACAGAGACATTTTCCTTGTGTGAGCTCTTTTGAGAATGTAGTGCTTGTCTGGTATCACCCACACAGTTATTGTTGGGGCATATAGTGCACTGGGGGAGGTTGTGATAGGCATGTGCATAGGCGCCAACTCTGTGGGTGCTCTGGTGCTGGAGCACCCACGGAGAAAAATTGGTGGGTGCTCCGCACCCACCGGCAACTCCCCGCCCGCCCTGGACCCGCGGCAAACTTACCGGAGCACCGGGAGACATTGCGGGGCCCTGCCCCCCAACACTGGGCAATGTCACCCGGCGGCGGGGCCCCGCAATGTCACCCGGCGGCGGGGCCCCGCAATGTCACCCGGCGGCGGGGCCCCGCAATGTCACCCGGCGGCGGGGCCCCGCAATGTCACCCGGCGGCGGGGCCCCGCAATGTCACCCGGCGGCGGGGCCCCGCAATGTCACCCGGCGGCGGGGCCCCGCAATGTCACCCGGCGGCGGGGCCCCGCAATGTCACCCGGCGGCGGGGCCCCGCAATGTCACCCGGCGGCGGGGCCCCGCAATGTCACCCGGCGGCGGGGCCCCGCAATGTCACCCGGCGGCGGGGCCCCGCAATGTCACCCGGCGGCGGGGCCCCGCAATGTCACCCGGCGGCGGGGCCCCGCAATGTCACCCGGCGGCGGGGCCCCCAACATTGGTTCTCCACTTGTAAGGTTACTTCCTTCTCCATGTGCCAATATACATTTATGCCTGTATCTGTAATTTTCACTCCATGTATCTGAAGAAGTGGGTTTTTTGTCCACGAAAGCTTGTGCCCAAATAAATTTGTTAGTCTTTAAGGTGCCACCAGACTCCCCGTTGTTTTTGTGTCAAGTTTGTGTTATGATGTGTGGGTTTCACCTGCACATTCGTGGGACGCTTGGCACCTGTTGCATTAGGACTCCTTCATCACTCTTTGGAATTTGAACAGGGAGAATAGGGTACTTCCTACTTGAGAAGAGCTACGGCTAATAATTCTGAGACCCCATATTTCTCTCTCACGTGAGATGTCAACAGAAAAAACGGTATTTAAAAGGTAACCGAGACTGGAGGTGTAATGGAATGCTGAAATGTATCATACTGTTCGGCCACTAGGTGGCACTGTGTAAAATATCCTATTTAAATAACTTCAGCCATACCCGGGTGGCAGAGCATTTAAGGATGTTATAATGAATACATCTAGTGTGTATCTTGCTCAGAAGGAAGCTCTGTGACCAGCCCATATCTGGGCCAGGGGCACAACATGGTTCTCCAGGTGATAAACATCCAAACAGTTGAAAACTGAAGGCTTTGCCTCAACCCACTATCACATTCCTTTTCTTTTCTTGGGATGACCCAAAGAAGCAATCTGCTCTCAAGGTGGTTGTTTGGTTTGTAGTTTTGGTTTTTGTCATCGCACAATGTATACAAGAACCATGAATTAATTTTCCTCATATTAACTCTTACAGCAACAGACAAGCCCCCATGGTTTTTTTTTGGTTTGTGGAATGGCCATTGCTTAAAGTTTATAAAGAGCCACCACTGGCTGAATAGGAAGTAACAGGCCACTTCGGCAGTCATGTTTGCAATAAATCTTGAGTGTTCTTGAAGTGCTGCCAACCCCAAAAGTTTAAAAACCATTAGACTAGCCCAAAATCATAAGACTTAAGTATATATTGTGGGTTGTAGTCTGTCTTTTGAATTTCTAATTCCCCATGCTCACCCCCATTGTGTGGGTGTGCCAACTCTCCAAATAATTGAGTAAGGTGATTTTATCACCTGCTGCAGGAGCTCTCACTGGCAGCCTGAAGGCACAGAGATCCAAATTCTTCTTAAACCCGAACATTCAAATTAATTCTGTGACCTCCATCTGCCCCTTACCCCACCCTGCAATTATTCACCCTCCCACCTCTTATCCTCTTGCAGCTCTTGGAGTTCTTCACTTCCCCTCTCTCAGGAGAGGGGTTGGCAGCTGAGGTATGGTCCTCTTCTCCCCCTATCCAGGCATGGGGGGACAGCTTGAGGGATCCTTACCCTCTCTCCAGGATGGGAGGGAAAGGAACATGGAGCAGAGTGACCCATTTTTCACAGTGGGAGAGAGAGGAGGAGAAAGCAGAGCTGTTGTGAACTGCTTAGCTCTTTCTGCTCCTCCCTCCCCTCATGTGGTAATGGCATAGGTTGCTCCCTCCCCTACCCCAAAATGTCTCCTGGGCTCCTGAGGCGAGGGGAGAGCTCTTCCTGCAGCAGCCCTGATTGACTGCTCTTCCCCAGGAGGCAGGCTGGTGGGGAAGGCAGACAGACAATCAAACGGGTTTTCCCCCAGGCCAGCTGAAATGCCAAGGTTTGCTTCTCCGATCATCACAGACTGGATCCAGCCAATTCCCACCTGGAAGAGTTGGCAATACTGGTCCTGCTATGAACCCATCTCTTTTGCTGGCCTGTATGGCAGACACCTCCTGCCTCTCCTTCCTGTCAGTTCCTAACCCCTCGCCAAGGCAGTGCCCAACCCCTCCTGCAGGAGACAGTGGCATATATTCAGTGGTCAGGATATAGGCCCAAAGAAACTAGCATGGAGCTCAGAGGGAAATGACCTATAGCCAGGGGGATGTGAGCAGGTAGATGAGGTCAGGTAAGCCACCAGTGTCAGAGCTGTGAGCCTGCTGGGAAAGGAACATGGGCTGTAGGGTTTTAGGATTCTCTTGAGAGAGTAGGGAGATGGGATTTGTGCAGGGGAGATGAAGAGAAGGGAGAGGAGTGATAGATTTTCATCTTGTGGTTTCCGAGGGATAGGAGGAGAGAGTAAGTGCTGTAACTTACCCTTGGTGCATTTCATCTCATCCCCTCTGTCAATAAGAAGATACCTGGGACTTTCAGGAAACCATGGGAGAAAGAATAGTTGGGCTAATGCTGGGAAACAGCTGCTGGAGAGCAAGAAAGGCCAATACTTTTCTCCACCAAGTAATTCCCTGAGTGAAAAATAAAAATAAAGTAAGTATCAGCTGGTGGCCTTTCAGTGCTCTGCTAGAAATGAGATACTGATCCTATGAAAAATAATCCAGTTCCTAGGTGAAAGGACTCCCTGTTACAAAAGTCACCCATTTCTTGTCAGCTTCAACAGAGAGGCAAGAGAATTAATAGCATAGGGAGAATTAACAACCTCTTCACTCCTAAACTAGGTACCACCCACTAAGAGTTGGGGCACATCAACCGGGGAAACTTGCCCTGCTGTTGTCTATGCTGCACTGTTTCTAAGGACCTCAGCCTCCAGGACCTGCCAAGCCAGGACCTTCCAATAATGTGAAATCAAATTTAGATCAAGTAAAAACATGAGGAATTCATTCAGCTTATGTCTGGGACCTGCATCATGATGTATTTTGGGCAATGTAAACTTGTTAAAAATGCAATGGGATTTAAAATATTAATAGCTGCTTTAAAAATGTTAACAGACTATAAGCTACAAGGACAAATTCTTAAAAGTGGCCACCTTACCCTTGTGATCCTTTTAACTGTGTAATATTGGTATAGGAAAGCACTGATGACACTTTATACCTACAGTGGCCAGTGAGGGAAGAGGAGGTCAAGAGTTGGGGATAAGATAAAGGAAAGGAGACTTCAGAAGGTTCTGGGCACTGGAAGGGAGAAGCAGCAGACATTGTGCTATGATTCAGAGTACTGGTGACAGCAGAGGCTGATATGACCGCTGGAAGCCTTTGGTAAACTTAATGAAAGATATTTTTAATGTTATCCTCAGATCAGGTTCTTTGTCCCTACCCTCTGTTTGCCAGAAGCTGGGAATGGGTGACGGGATGGATCACTCGATTCCTTGTTCTGTTCATTCCTTCTGGGGCATCTGGCATTGGCCACTGTAGGAAGACAGGATACTGGTCTAGATGGACCTTTGGTCTGACCCAGTATGGCCGTTCTTATGTTCTAACGTGCAGGTCCTGCTGTTTCTTTCAGGATGTCATATAAACAAATATTCCTTTACTCTCAGTCCAACCCTTTTAAATTGCATGTTTCAACTCACTTTCAGCTAAAGCTCCAGCTAGACGCTTGCAGAAATATCATCTCAGCATATAAATGTATCTACTTTACAGCTGTCGCTATGACTGACTCGGGTAAAGAGAGAATGATTCCACATGGATACACTACAGATGGACGGATATATGATGTAAGTCACCTAGTAGTTGATCAATGTGAGTATGGGAGGGATTTTACCCCTTTCCACCTACAGAGACAGACACTGGAAGAAGCTGGGTGACTAATGCAGGTGACTGAGTTTGGTTATCTTTTAGAAGTTGGTAATTTCAAGGCACTAAAGGACGATATTTCTAACCTTAGACCAATTATTTGTCCTGTCAGAATTCCTCCAGTCAAAAATATGGAACTGCCCATGGCCATACCACCTCGGAGATGTTTTGGGGCAACCTCCCCTATATAGAGTGGTTGCACACAAATGCCAATACCTATAAATAGAAGAGGAAACATTTTCCTGTTATAAATTAAACCTTGTTAGCTTTTGACTTGGTAAATGACATTCTGTATGGACCTGTGTCCAAGGCACTTTGTCCTGTTACTCACTGTCCAAGTAGAACATGGTAACAGGGGAATGTGTTCAGCTTTGAGACCCCCTTAGCAGAACATTAGCTTGTGCTGGCTCCTTGACACTTTGTAATTGCCGGTTTTAGTCATCCCCAAAACATCAAAGCGCCTGTGAATCACTTAAAGCATTCTGGCCTATTTTACGGTTGAATATGTGGGACCAAATTCATTGCTGCCAAAACAGTGAGTCATGGAACACACATTAGTGGGAGTGTCCCATGATTTCTAGGATGACTTCTGGTGCATTGTACTACCATGACATGTCTTTCCCGCAACATATAATGAGGTATTTTGCCTCTCACACTATTTCCTGTTTGTAGTGTTGCTGTAGCTGTGTCGGCCCCAGGATATGAGAGACAAGGTGGGTGAATCTTTTCTTGGATATCACCTCAGCTTGGGCTTGTCTACACTATAACTTAGGTTGATGTAAGTTATGTCGCTCAGTGGTGTGAAAATGACACCTCCCCCCAAGCATCATAACTTACATCAATTTAAAGCACTGTCCACACCGCGCTATGTTGGCAGGAGACGCTCTCCCGTCCATGTAGCTTCCGCCTCTCGTTGAGGTGGAGTAATTATGCCAACGAGAGAGCACTCTCCCATCAGCATAGCGTGTCTTCACCAGATGGGCTACAGAGGCACAGCTGCATCCGTGCAGCTGCATTGATGTTGCACAGTAGTGTAGATTAGTCCCTTAACTCTCACGCTATTTCCTGACACAGGTGTCTTGCCCTGATCTTGTCTGAGTTTTTCCTCTGTAGCCTATAGGACTAGGTTTATAATTTTATATTAAAGTACTTTTGGCTGTAATGCAAAAGACCTACAAGCTATATCCTGTATGTTAAGCTAAAGCAAAGTTAACACATCTATATTAAAACCCTTTATCCCAAAAGTAAAGTAACCATCTTGTTACCTAAATAAATAAGTACCCACCCATGTCTATAACCTTTTCTTTAAACCAATAAACAATAAAAAATGGCATAGGGGGGGTTTCAATGTTGTACTCACAAACTTAACAGGCACACTACAAAAAAAGTGTGTGTGTATATACATGTCATCGATATGCACAAACATACTAGCCCATAGGGTAAGCGTACCCTAACATTTTGTGGGTAAAAAATAAAATTTGGACATAAAAAAAATTCCAATACTTGTACCCTATAAAAAAAGTAATCCACCTCACTAAAGCACTCCGCTCTGCTCTATCATTCTCATTTACTCTCTTACTCACTTTCACTCACTCTATAGATCTATTCTATCTATCTACAATAACTACTACTATTAGTAAGCGCTACTTGTTCTTAAACTTTAAGTTTCAAAAAAACTAAGCTAAGCTAGTTTCCCTAAGCTTTTATTCTTAGTTTTATTAGGTTTTAATTTTAAATTTAAGTTAGTCAAGTAAACGCTAAGTTATCTCTTAGCATTATTTTCTTCTAAGCCCTGCATTCCTCACTCAATAATTAAAAAACCAAAACTGCAAAGCTAGTCCTGTCTCACCACCAAATAATAAAAAAAGTATATTAACCAAAGCTTTATTACATATAATACTATATTATCATATATATTTTTTAAATAACAGTAATACAATTGTCACTTTATAACTATTTTACCATTTACTTACTATTTCATTAATTTTAATAAGTCTTTACAACTATATCTGTCTCCATGTAAGCTTCCCAAAAATACCCCCAAAAATTCTCTAAATTTTATAAAGCCTAATTCAAAACAAACTTTTATCATCTAAACAAATTAGCAAACCTAAAACTCACAATCAATAATTATTAATATTAATAGTATATTAACTCATTAAATTCATAAATTAATATCAATACATCCTAAATCAGGCTACACCTCTCCTTGTTCTTCTGCCTCTATGCTACTGCCGCGAGAATCTACCCAGCCTGCTCTATTCCTTTCTCAGACACCCTTATATCTTCCCTTTCTCCTCACAATCTATTGCTGATTTTTTTTTTTATTTTTTTTTTTGAGTTCAGGATCCCTCTGCCAATACTATTGTTTAAATCATCACTCCCTGTATGTCAGAACGGAAGTGTTCCTTGTCACAGTTCAGGGCAACTGCACCAGTATTTCCCCTCTGTGGTTCAGCAATGGCACCTGCTCTCTGGCTGCTGGCTTTCCTGGCTGCCACCTCTCTTGGGTGGAGACATAGCCTCTCTGCCTTCTGACTGGGATGTCTGCAGGCTGACCAGTTCCTTGCCTGCACTCTGTTATTCCCAGCAGAGACAGACTGCTCAAGCAGGCCTGTTTGCGCTCTCTTCAGAGATGGATAACAGTGTGACTGCCCAGTTATAGTTATCACACAGCTCTTTGATATGCAAGCCTCTTTTATTCTTAAGGTAAGAGCAGCACTACAGAGAAAACAAAAACCATAAATGCACCTACATGCACACTAATAAGCTTACCAGAGATTTCCCCAACCCTAACATGGGCTTTTGGCAGGAGAAGTCCTTCAACACCCCAGCCAAGGGGTTTCCTTGTGATTCCAAGTTCATCACAACTTCAGTTGAAAACAAACACTGAGTTTTACAGGGTCTCAGTAGACCAGTCCTTCCAACTCTTCTGTTAAGTATTGGGGCCCTCTGTGGACCAGGAGTCCTATCCATTTACTAGATCAGGAAGAAAGCCCTGAGCCTGTTTAAAACCAGGATATTTAACTAAAAACCCTTTCTTTCTTTGTTAGTCCCTGGAGAATCCAGTTTGAAGTAGTACCTGTGAACTTCTCTAGGAAGTGGCTTCAAAAGGGCTAAAGGAATTACATTGGCACCCCCTCCACAGAGAGGAGTTACATACAGTTCCACAATGACATATACACAATTGCATTTTTAATACACTGGACTCCAAAGGTGTTAGATTTACTTCAGTAAGGTTTAACTTATCTTAAATTCATAAGGTTTGTCCAGGATATTGTCAATCTGACACAGTTCTCTTTGCCATTATTACCAGTATAATGAGTTCATATTACAACCAGGCCAATACCATAACGGTAGGGATGTGCTAGGCACTGGATTTTGATAGAAAAGGAATTACTGGGCAAAAAGTCTAGAAGACTAGAAACAAGTTTGTAGTAGTGATATTCTATATTCTAATTTAGTAGCATTTACATTACGATTGTAGGGGAACATCCCTGTCTCCAAGTCTGTAAAGCAACATGTAAATTTAAAGCAATATCTAAAGGATTATCATTTATAGTAGTAATAATAATTATATGTTCTAATACCATTCACCATAGTTTATTAAAGGCAAGAAGAAGATAAATGCATTTACCTGTGTTTATGCCAATCAAAAATCTGCCAACCATCAATAACTCAAACAATCCTGTTGGAAAACTGATCCCCATTAAAATGGAGGCCAGTATCGCTATGAAATTGTTCACCAAAAGAGCTCCTTTTCTAAAAGTAAAAATCACAAAGGTCACAGAAACATACTGTTATAAGAGAAATGCCTTACAATAGTACGGAGAAAAGGCTTTGCATGTCAACAATACAGTATTCACTGGAAACTGGGAGACCTGATGCCTGTCTACTTTATATTTAAAAACAAACATGCCTAATAATATATGTGCATGTGATCTCACTCATGCACATGGAGTATGTTTCTTTATTTGCATGCAAGGTGTTTACGGAATACCTGTGAAGTGTATGAATTCTTTGCAGCATGCAGGACTGGCTCAAAGGATGGACGAGCAGGGTGCCCGCCCTGGACAGTGTTGTGATAACTGGGGCTATACATTTACTCTAATTGTGAGCTTAACTACAAAAATATGTAAAAGTTCATAAGATGTCACAATAACCTATAATAACAAATGTTGGTGGGAAAAGGTACAAAAAGCAGACAGAAAAACTCAATTAGTCTAAACAGAAAGGCTTACTGATATGGTTTAAGGACTATGTTGAAATCATGCTTGGCAAAAAGCGAAGACATGGAACTGAAAATTAATGAACCAAAACTAGTATGTTGGATTTGAGGCCTAATTGGTGTAAAAAAGATAAGGGAATAGGCTGCTGCACCCATCGGTCCTGTTTGGGTCCTTAAAGAAAGAGACTTTGTGGGGAAAATATGGAAGAACAGATGGAGGCTACTGGATAGAGCTTCCCATCATAGCTGCCACCCCCACCATCTCCTGGCAGCCCGGGGATAGCTCAGTGGTTTGAACATTGGCCTGCTAAAGCAAGGGTTCTGAGTTCAATCCTTGAGGGGGCCATTTAGGGATCTGGGGCAAAAATCTGTCAGGGGACAGTACTTGGTCCTGCTAGTGAAGGCAGGGGACTGGACTCGATGACCTTTCAAGGTCCTTCTAGTTCTATGAGATAGGCATATCTCCATTTATATGGATACTGTATAAGTCCCCATTCCTTATTAGCCATACTGATTTCTGTTTCTAGTTAAGTAACTGGAAGAGTCTTCTGGATAAAGCATGTTTCCTTCTGAGCTCTTTCTCCATTTGCTTTTATCACTTACCAGTCGCAAAGAAGGAAAAGAAAACAGGCCAAGCATCTATTTGCTGCCAAACCTTCCATTGATGTGCTTAACTCACCTGCCTAGTCTAATTGCCATGCTGCCGCCAATGTGAGCTCCACACAGACCTCCAAGGGAAAATATGGAAGCAATGACAGACCAGAGGAGAGTCAGCAAGCTTGGATTCAGTTCCATCTGATACCGACTGCTCCAAGTTTCATTTAGGAATTTGTGGATGTGCTGAAAATACAGAGTGGTGAATCAACTTGCATCTCAATAAACAATTGATCACTTAGCCCAAATGCCTGAGCTCCCATCCTCAGAGCCAACCTGTGTAAGGGGAAACCTCTTACTGAATATCAGCCATTCCTGGAAGAGCTGTGTTACGCAAAAATGCTACTAACTGCAAATTAGCAGAATCCTGACTCACTAGTGCAGCCAAAACATAGTCTCCCTACTTCAAAAAGACTATTGTGTGCAGTGTTGCTGTCATGCTTTGTCTCAGGGACGACTGCCTTTAAGTAGTGGGTGAATGATCCTTCCATATAAAGTTCATTAAGAGCTTTCACATCCTTCTGAATGAAGGGGGGTGGGTGGGTGTGACTCTCAATCGCATTCATGCTCCTAAGTCACTTGTGCTCTTTTCAAAATCCCCCTCTTCATGTACATCTCAGAGTAGGACAGGATTTCTGCACCACTCAGACAAGTGATGTGATATTAGTCTTGGAAAGTTACTTGGGGGTTTTTATTAACTGAGTCCGTCAAGAAGCTCCAGACTGGTTGGAATGATGGTAGCTAAGATGGAAAAGACTTATTAGGTCACATACAGTTCATCTCCCAAGGAGCCAATGCAGGCTTGTTCCCTTTTTAGTCTTTTAGCCTGTTTAGTTTTGAATGTCACTTCCCAGGGGTGACTATTCCACAACTCAATAATCTCACTGTTAGGAAATGGATCCTGATAATCAACCTAAATTTTCCTTTTCTTAATTTGATCCCAGGACTCGTAGTAATGAGTAATGCTGTCTTAAGCCACTCTGCATATTCTTCCTCCTTCCTTAGGACATACACCCTTCATTTATTTGTAAACTGTTAACCAATACACCCACTGAGTGAATCCAATGGAAATTTAATTCTAAGCCCCTGTTTTTAGTGGTTTATAGTGTTTTACCACTATCCATGTCTCAGTCCAAATAAAAATCCTAGATGCCCCAAATCATAGGTGCTGGAGCACTCACAGAAAAAAATTAGCAGGTGCTTACCACCGGCCAGCAGCCTCCCTCCTGCCTGCTGCAGTGCTGATCAACTTCTCCCCCTCCCTCCCATCACCTCCCGCCTGCTGTAGATCAGCTGTTCTGCGGCATGCAGGAGGCGCTGGGAGGTAGGGGGAAGAGTGGGGATGGGGTGTGCTTGGGGGAGGGGGTGGGAAGAGGCGGGGTGGGGGTGTGGCCTTGGGGGAAAGGGTGAAGTGGGGGCAGAGCAAGGGCAGGAAGAGGGGGGTGGGGTCAGGGACTGGGGCAGAGGGAGGGAGTCAAGCACCCCCCAGGTAGAGAGGAAGTCAATGCCTACCACTGTGAAATGACTGCAGATTAGTGTGCATCATAGTTTCTGGTCAGCAAAAAATCCAAAGAGCAGACAAACAGCACTATTTTCACACATCCTGCTCTCTTTCCAGCATACAACTTACCTTTTCATGGTTAGTATATTTTAACCATACTAAAAGCATTAAATGTCATAACAAATGAAAGCTGAATAGTTTAATTGGCAAATAAGTCTGCTGTTAGCAGAAATGCACAACTATCTTTTTCACAGGGCCATTCTACCCCAATTCTCTCTGGGTCCTCTACAGTAAATATGCAGGATACTCAAGACCACTAGGAGCAGGTGCAGAAGCTAAAAGTTGGGTGACAGCTTTTGAGGGACATTTTCAGGTATAAAGAAACCCAATATTTCTTGTCCCCCTAAAAATGTCATTTTCTATCAGCTGCCATGATCCTGCCTGTAACACTTTGTGCTAAACCAGCCACAGAAGTTAAAGGGTGAAAAGATTTATTTTATCATCTAGGTCCTTCCCTTGAAACAGACCTCAAAGGAGGATTATGCCCCTCTGATAACGTGTCAGTTGGCACTCTCTGCTGTATTGATCAGACTTGGACCAAATCAATGTTATATGTAACTGAAACACAAACTCACTGGAAACTCGCTAGGAAACTCAGAGAATCACCCAGAATCCCACAAGTGAAAGGTCTCCTTCTGCTCCCACTGTGAGTTTTGCCATTGACATCAGTGGAGCAGGACGGGGCCCAAAATGCACGAGAATGGGAACAATAAGATGGTGCCTTACCACAGTGGGTGCATTGATAATGGAAACATTATATCCATATTGAAATGTCCCTCCAATTCCGACAGCACAAACAGCCAGAAACAGTGTCCAGCTGGGCAGCTATAGAAAGAAACAAATAACCAGGGCATGAGACATGATGGAGCCTAGACTGTTAGTATGATTTCAGTCTCTAACCAGCCTGACAGAAAAATCCAGAACACCGATTGATCATTTATGTCGGGACTCAGAGCATTTAGGTAGAGACCTAGCAACATTTCACATAAGTCTGTGGTAGAAAATGCATTTCCCCTTGGCTTGGCAAGGAGTGTGTTCCCATTAGATGTGAACAATTATCTGAGGCTCAAAAGCCTTTCTCTGTGTGATGTTAAGGACATTTTCAGTGAAAATAGCGCAGAAATGGTAACACACACTGCCTTTCAGTAACACCAAAGGAGTCGAGGAAACAGAACAGCAGCTTTGCTTGGTACTTTGAGGGCATGTGACTGCCTAAGCGGATACAATGCCTGGTTCTCATAAAGGCATGTCTATCTATATAGGTTCTAACATATCTAAAGGAGGTGAATGGCTTTTAACTATTAATGGATTAACATTAACTATATATTTAAAAAAACAACAAGGGGGCATAGAGCCATGAAAGATCAATCCATGGTCCAGAGGATTTCCTCTTGCTCTGAAATGCAGAGGCAGAAATAAGGCCACTGTGACCCATGAGGCAGTTCTGTGTGAACAGACTCTCACCAGGCATTGCAGGGAGTTTCTGTATTGTTAATGAGAAACAGTCGTTTTAGAACTCTGCCTTCATTTGACCATATGCAGAATTGTTCTGTTGCCTCTTGCTCTTCTCTTTTCACAGCTGGAAAAAAGGTCATTGCTAATAGCAACTTAAGAGTGCTGAAGACAGGGCGGTAGCCCACTATGCCCCATATCCAGAGGCGATGTGTGGGGGTGGACACGTGGGGCCACATGCCACCCCCCAGATTTCTGCCAGGGTTTATATTTGTATTTATTTTTTTGGAGGGAGAGGGTTGAAAACATGAGTGCACAGCAGTTTATTTCAAAGCAGAGATGCCAGCAATAGTGAGCTGCTCCCCCTTTTGTCCTCCCGCTTTGCAGGCTCAAGTCATGCTGGTGCTGACCCACAGCGACCCTTCAGCCTGGCCAATGGGGCCATGCATGTGGGGCAAATTCTGCACTTGCCCAAGGCTTGCAAGGCTGGGCCCACTGTGGGGTCACCGCTAGCCTGTGGGGCTGGGCACCTGCCCTGGTGTTTGCTCAGGACTCACACAGGGACCTCCTGGGATAGAACCAGGGCCATGGGGTGGCTAATGCACAGGAGCCCCAGCCAGGGGGACCTTGGAAGCCAGCTGGAAACCACCCAGCCTCCAGGGGCTCCCGCGCGTGGGTTTCAGAGCTGGCCCAATGCTCGGTCACATGGTGCACGGCAGCTGGCAGAGCTGAGTCAATAAAGTGATCTCGGAGGCCGGGTGAGAGGCAGGAGCCACAGCTGGGTGCTGCAGGGAGGGATGACTGAGGGGAAGGGGACGGGCCTGCCCGGGGGGGGCCGTGACATGAGCTGTTCGGGAGGGGGCCAAACATTTCAATTGTGCCCTTCCCCCCACTTTCTAGAATGACGTGTCTCCTCCGTGTGACTCGCACAGTGCTGCAGCCAAATCCGACAACAACCACCAACTGTTGTTCTTGTCTCATGATTTCTTACTTGTAATTGTACAGAATTATTATTTTGATAATTAATCACTTGATGGAATTAACTCATTACTGGCTTCTACTCTTAGAAATGTCCCCACATTCTTCTTATGAGCATGACAAGTCTTTACAACGCTAAGAACACTGTATTCACTCTAAGGCAAAACGTTTTCTGTTAGCACCTACCACAGCCATAGGGTCACTGTTCTGGACCCACAGCATATGGACACAAAGAAATTAAGTACAGTTGATGCTGAATAAACAACAAATAACAATAGTTATGTGGACCAAGCCCTCCAAAAATACAGCATCATTGAGGAACAGTGCAATTCAACAGGCCTGGTATGGAAATAGGAGCCAAAACTCATCGTTTCTATTCCTGTCTCTGTTACTGACTTCTTGTGTGACCTGAGCAAGCCATTTAAACCACCCCTGCCTCAGTTTACCATCTGTAAGGGATTTTAACCTTTTGTGTACTTTGAACTCTACAAACAAACTGATAAGAATTATTATTTTATTGTTATGGAAGCATATTCATTGCCTTATTTAATTTGAACTAAAACTGTTACATTTTGGGTAGAATCCTTCTTATAAGCTGCACTGAGACTCCTATTTCAGTTCTGATTTTTCTTTCTGAAAAGATCCCTAGGGGAACATCTGGTATTGGAGGCAAGGTTAAACACCACATGGGTGCAGGGCTCCATTCTTCAAAAAAAAGTAACAAAATCATTAAGGTGCACGCATGTCATACTAAGTAACTGTGTGATCTGATTATTGTCCTTCCTTTCCCAATTCTGCCCATCTCTGTCTGTTTATAACTCTCACTTGCTATGTCATGTTGAGTTTAGAGGCTTATGTTCTTCATAGTCGGAACCATATCTGTACTTGTTGTGTGAGCTGCCCAGCCATGACATTTGGTGATATTATTACATCCATTTAGAAGCATGACACTAACCAAAAGGATGCTCCATTTAACTTCATGATGGGGCTAAGGAAAAGTTCCATGACAACCTCCCTTTATGTGGGAGAAAAGTCTCAAATCCATTTCCTTATAAGCCTAATTATTTCCTTTGTGAGATTCTGATTTAAAGGTACAGCACAAAACAACTGGAGAATGTTTCATTTGAAAATCATTGGTAAAGTTACAAAACTCCATACCCCGCAGGCTGGTAAGGATAGTTCTGCTTACCTTGCTGGGGCTTCTAGGACCTTTCAGCAGAGGCTGGCACTCCATTCTTAGTATTAGGCTGGATTAGATTTCCCTTGCAAACTTTAACAAGCTACAGTACAAGAATGAGAGGTGCCACAGAAATTGAAATTATTATTAATTATTATTATTTGCTATTAGTGCTAATGTACGAAAATTGGGATTCTTTATTCCAGCTCTGGCACTCCAGCTTCTTCCCTTCGGGACAGTTTTTTTTGTGATGGAAATGTTCAACTCTCTCATAAAGTCACAGTTTGAAGAGCTCTCTCAATAAACCTTTTGACATTAAACTGTGAAAAATCCCTTCATTTCAGTCACTCAGGGAAACATGCACATTAGCTGCCTGTTAGTTATGGGCAATACTTTGGCCAGTAAAGAAAGCAAAAGGACAGTTACCTTGTGATTTGCTGTCAAGTCTCCCACTGTCCATGATCCTGTAATAGTTTGTTTACTGCATTCCATTGATTATAGACTGAAGAGTGGAGTTAATAAAATTGAAAAGTGTGAAACCAGAAAACCTTGTCCCTAAACACAACTCTTTAATCTGCTGGCCCTTCAGGCACAAGTAGGAAGCACTGAGCTTCTCATCTGACTAGGATTTAACACACTGCCCAGAACAACTGAGCCAGATCTGAACTCACACACGGCACCAGCTCTGAGGCAAGAGAATTAATTACTATCAGCTTCTGTAAATACTGGAAGCTTACAAAGTATGGGATAAAAGCTCAAAATAATAAGGAATCTATTTAGCTATTTATTTTATTGTCCCCAAGCAACTTTGCTGAGAGGTTTCTTAGCCATGCTAGAGGATGGTGAGATTCAGCACTCAACAGACCAGTTTTCCTTTACCATTTTGTCATGTATATAGGAAGGTCGCTGGAGTCTGAGCATTTTGAGTGAATGTTGAATAATAGAAATCTCAAATTCTATCTTTGGATATGCTCATGGAGCTTCCATTCATGTCAGCGGGGATTGTGGCTGCAAATCCAAGGAAAGAATTTGACTCTTAGTTGTAAGTTAACAATACTTTATTTATAAACAAACAAACAATTTGCTAATCTGACATCCAGTCCCTGGAACAAAAATATAACTAAACTTTCTCTATACCTCTTAGTGTGTTAATGAAGATGATAAAATCACATCTCTAAAAAATCCTTGAAGAGAGCCCTTAAAGGGACAACACCCCTTTCCTGCCAGACAGCTGGACAAACGAGTTTCCCTTTCTTTACTTCTGACTATTTGATAAACTAGTTTTAAGAGAATCCTCTAGCAAAATCAGTACCTTAGTAAGATATAACATCCTTTGTTATGCCTAAAATCTTTGGAAACATATTTTTTAAAGTTGGTGAAATTTCATGAACATGTCTATTGTTATGGAGATCACATGAAGTAAATTAGTGTTCCCTTTTTCTAAAAGCAATGAATATTGTTATGAAAACACTAAACCTCTGTGACTGATTAATTTAAAATAATGTCTTTGTTTCAGTGAGTTAAGTATGTAGTAATCTAGAATGATTACTTTACGAAGTGTTAAGAGTACATGTAAAATATAAAATCAGCTTAGAAATACTGATTAAGAAAATGTAAAAGAGAGAAGAGCTGCATCATGTGTTCCATAATATTTAATGTTGTATTCAGCAGGACAGCTGACTTGCCCTTTCTACAAAGGTTTTGCAAATAAATCTCTGACAACCTTCAGGGTATATCAAAAAACCTGTGACTGACATTTTTTATTCCGAAGTTTAGTGCTTTTAATTAGGTACCCTCTGCATGTCCAGTCTTCACCTTCTAGCATGCAGTGGAAAACATGCCCCATTTTCTTTAGAAAGAAATTGCAGAAGAGTGTTTCTTTCAAATGTCATTTGCTTCATTTGGGTTCAGGGATTTGTCTGGAAGGGGGTGATCAGGGAGGGGGAGGGAAGAGAGGAGGGAGACAGTGGGGAGAGGGCGGGGCCTAGACAGAGTGGGGGCAGTGTCTGTGGCGAAGCAGGGGTGGAGTAGGGACGGTACCACAGGCAGAAGAGGTGGGCTGGGGAGCTAGCCTCCCCAAGCAGCAGCTTCACCGACCGCCCATGACAGCAGGTAAGAGCCAGTCGGCTCCCGCACACCCAGTGCGCATTGCAGTCTCCTTAGGCAGGGGCCGTATTCACAGAGCCGAATGCGCCGGTGCAGCGCATTCTGCTTGCGTGGGAGGGTATGGGGCTCTCTACGGGGAACTGTGACTCTCTGCTGCTGTAAGGAGGGCCGGGTGGCTCAGTATCCTTTGCTGCCTCGTTCCTCCCCGCCCAGGCTGTGAGCCCGGGCTGTCGTTGGGGCATAGGGGCACCAGATTAATAATACTGTGTAGGGCCCCATAAATCCTAAGGATGGCCCTGACTCCCAGCATGCCCACAGATATGAATACACACCCTGGAACTACAACTCCCAGCATGCCCCAGCTTTGGCCATCTCCTTCCCACTGGAACTACGACTCCCAGCATACTCCAGTATGCACCTGTGTGTTACACCCCGCCCCCGGAACTACAACTCCCAGCGTGCCCCAGCTTTGGCCATCCCCTTCCTACCGGAACTACAACTCCCAGCATGCCCCAGCTTTGGCCATCT
This sequence comes from Chelydra serpentina, assembly GCA_037349315.1. Lineage (NCBI taxonomy): Eukaryota > Metazoa > Chordata > Testudines > Chelydridae > Chelydra > Chelydra serpentina. The sequence continues at coordinate 21,040,477 of JBAIAC010000040.1, forward strand.
CCTTCCCACCGGAACTACGACTACCAGCATACTCCAGTATGCACCTGTGTGTGATACACCCCGCCCCCCGGAACTACAACTCCCAGCATGCCCCAGCTTTGGCCATCCCCTTCCCACCGGAACTACAACTCCCAGCATACTCCAGTATGCACCTGTGTGTGTTACACCCCGCCCCCGGAACTACAACTCCCAGCGTGCCCCAGCTTTGGCCATCCCCTTCCTACCGGAACGACAACTCCCAGCGTGCCCCAGCTTTGGCCATCCCCTTCCTACCGGAACTACAACTCCCAGCATGCCCCAACTTTGGCCATCCCCTTCCCACCGGAACTACAACTCCCAGCATACTCCAGTATGCACCCGTGGGTGATACACCCTGCCCCCGGAACTACAACTCCCAGCGTGCCCCAGCTTTGGCCATCCCCTTCCCACCGGAACTACAACTCCCAGCATACTCCAGTATGCACCTGTGTGTGTTACACCCCGCCCCCGGAACTACAACTCCCAGTGTGCCCCAACTTTGGCCATCCCCTTCCTACCGGAACTACAACTCCCAGCATACTCCAGTATGCACCCGTGGGTGATACACCCTGCCCCCGGAACTACAGCTCCCAGCATGCCCCAGCTTTGGCCATCCCCTTCCTACCGGAACTACAACTCCCAGTATGCCCCTCCTTTGGCCTTACCCCTCCTACCGGAACTACGACTCCCAGCGTCCCGCGGCCGCTGTGCGTCTTGTCTGCGCGCGGAGAAAGGCCTGGAAGGGCGCGCGGCTGCGGGCTCCGCTCCGGGGTGAGTCCGGCGCGGGAGGCGGTGACCGAGCCCCGGGCGGGGGGAGGCTGGGCCCGGGGCGCTGTGGGGCAGCGGCTCGTCCCGGGAGCGTCGAGGGGCCTCAGGCCGGGGCCGGTCTCCTGTCTCTGAAGGGGTTAAACTCGGGAGCGGGTCGGGCCGCCCGCGCTCCGGGAGCCTCGGGGAGAGGCTCCGCCTGCTCCCGCTCCGCTCTGCCCCGCCTGCGGCGCGGGCCCGGCCGGGGGGACTCGCCGGGGCGGGCTCTGGCTCCAGTGACACTGGCCCCAGCGGAGACTCCGCGCTGCCGCGGGAAATGCTTCGCCGGCATCCCCCAGGGACGGGCTGCGTGGAGCGGTGACATGAGCAGAGCCACAGCTCGGGGGGGGGGGGAGACAGCCACACCCCTGAGAGAACCAGGCCTTGTCTACAGCGCCGCCCCCCGTCTACACCGCCAGGTTACAGCGCTGTAAAACCCACCCCCACGAGGGGAATAGCTCCCAGCGCCCGCACTATGTACACCGCCGCGTTACAACACTGTAAAAACCCACCCCCACAAGGGGAATAGCTCCCAGCGCCGCCCCCCGTCTACAGCGCCGCCCCCCGTCTACACCGCCAGGTTACAGCGCTGTAAAACCCACCCCCACAAGGGGAATAGCTCCCAGCGCCGTGCACTGTCTAGACCGCCACGTTACAGCGCCGTGCACTGTCTACACCGCCGCGTTACAGCGCCGTGCACTGTCTACACCGCCACTTTACAGCACTGTAAAAACCCACCCCCACGAGGGGAGTAGCTCCCAGCGCCGTGCACTGTCTACACCGCCACGTTACAGTGCCGTAAAAACCCACCCCGACGAGGGAATAGCTCCCAGCGCCGTGCACTGTCTACACCGCCACGTTACAGTGCCGTAAAACCCCACCCCCACGAGGGGAATAGCTCCCAGCGCCGGTGCACTGTCTACACCGCAACGTTATAGCCCCGTGCACTGCCTACACCGCCGCATTACAGCGCCATGCACTGTCTACACCACCACGTTACAGCGCTGTAAAAACCCACCTCCACGAGGGGAGTAGCTCCCAGCGCCGTGCACTGTCTACACCGCCACGTTACAGCGCCGTAAAAACCCACCCCCATGAGGGGAATAGCTCCCAGCGCTGTGCACTGTCTACACCGCCATGTTACAGGGCCATGCACTGTCTACACCGCCATGTTACAGGGCCGTGCACTCTCTACACCGCCATTTACAGCGCTGTAAAAACCCACCCCCACGAGGGGAGTAGCTCCCAGCGCTGGTGCACTGTCTATACCGCCACGTTACAGCGCTGTAAAAACACACCCCCACGAGGGGAATAACTCCCAGCGCCGGTGCACTGTCTACACCGCCACTTTACAGCACTGTAAAAACCCACCCCCACGAGGGGAGTAGCTCCCAGCGCCCGCATTGTCCACACCGCCAGGTTACAGCGCCGTAAAAACCCACCCCCATGAGGGGAATAGCTCCCAACGGCGTGCACTGTCTACACCGCCACGTTACAGGGCCGTGCACTGTCTGCACCGCCATGTTACAGGGCTGTGCACTGTCTATACCGCCATTTACAGCGCTGTAAAAACCCACCCCCACGAGGGGAGTAGCTCCCAGCGCCGGTGCACTGTCTACACCGCCACTTTACAGCGCTGTAAAAACCCCACCCCCACGAGGGGAGTAGCTCCCAGCGCTAGTGCACTGTCTACACCGCCACGTTACAGCGCTGAAAATTTCTCACTCAGGACCGTGACACACACCTCCCCCCCCCTCACAGCGATGCAAGTTTCAGCGCTGTAAAGTGGCAGTGTAGACAGTGCACTGGCGGTGGGAGCTACTCCCCTTGTGTGGGTGGGTTTTTTACAGCGCTCGGAGGTCATTCGGGTGGGTATTTTTTTATCACCTCTGAGCGACAAAAGTTTTGCCGATGAAATGCCAGTGTACATATACCCTTAGGTTTTGCCTACATTGGCCATTGAAAGACAATTTTTTTGTCCTTCAGAGGTGTGTTTAAAAACAACAACAACCACACCCGCCCAAAAGATAAAAGTTTTGTCGAGGACAAGTGCTGGTGTTAAGAGCGCTTTGTTGCTCCTGCCGACAATGCTATCACCGTTCATTGGGGGGTGGAAGGTTTTTTTCGGCAGGAGAGCTCTCTCTTGCCGACAAACAGTGGCTACACTGCGCGTCTTTTAGTGGCAAGCTGTAGCGGCACAGCTGCGTCTCTAAAAGCTGCATAGTGTAGATGTAGCCATAGTTAAGCAGACTTAACTACTGTTGTAGACAGCATTAGGTCAACAAAAGAATTCTTCCCTTGATCTAGCTCCTTTCTCTGAGGGAGGTGGATTACCTACAGCAATGGGCGAACCCCTCCTATTTCTGTAGTAGTTGTCTACACTCAGACCATGTCTACCCTGAAAAGTTAAGTCGAACAGCCATGTCACTTAGGGGTGTGAAAAATCCACACCTGTGAGTGACATAGTTGAGGTGATCTACACACACACACTCCTGCCCCCCCTTTACAGACAGTATTATGTCAACAGAAGAATTCTTCCATTGACCCAGCTATCGTCTCTCTGGGAAGTTAATTAACTACAGCAGTGGGAGAACCCCTCCCATGGTTGTAGCAAGTGTCTGCACTGAAGTGATAAAGTGGCACAGTTGCAGCTGTGCAATTGTAGCATTTTAAGTGTAGACTTAACCTTAGTTTGTTGGAGGAACTAGTAAATGATACCAGCAAAAGAACTGTTTTGCCTGTATAACTGCATCCACACTAGGGTTCTTACTGACATAATTTTATTGTTAAAACAAAATCACACCCTAACCAACAAGGCCATGCCAGCAAAACCTCTAATATAGACCTGGCCTTTTCCTCACGGATGCTTATGCGGCATGTTTGCTTATGGTCACACTGTTCTGGGTTGGTTTGTCTTTTTCCCCAGGTACAGATGAAAATGGCAACCCTGGGCAGATCCTTTCAAGGAGTTCCTCCTGTTCCTTCTGTGGAGTTTCCTCAGTCTCCAGCAACTCTTCCTGACAGTACCTTCCAACCTGGAATTATACAGACTGAATCCCAGCCTGGAGCTGTTGGTCATGAATATACCCAACAAACCATGGTGGTTATGGCAGGGAACAGAAATAATATAGTAGAAGGCTCTGACTTCAGCGGCTCATACTTGCAAAATAATCTGGACCTTGCCTCCCTAGCTGCAACTGGAAGCTATAATGAGGGCTTGACTGTTGCAACAGTTTCTTTCACAAACACTGAAAACCCACCAGTGTTATTGCAACAGCAGAGTTGCACCCAGTAAGTACAAAAATAAACAAGGGGAAGGTGGGGGACAGCGTCTCTTATCTATAGTGTATTTTTCTGAATTTCTGAGTTTTCATAAATAATCAAATTTTTCAGGTTTTGTAATTTGTTCAGTATTATACTGGAATTGAGAATTTTGTACTGTCCTGTTTCTTTCCTTCTGTTTTTATTGCTTCCTACCCCAGCAGTAGGATTAGGGTTTGTTTCAGTTGTCTGGGGAACAAAAGGATGTTTGCATTTACATAAGTGGATGCTGAAATGTGGACTTGATTTAAAAGCTATAATGTTTTTACTGCTTTCTTTCCATTCGATGGGTGGTCTTTGCTCTCCAGGTGTGTTTCTTGTAGCACAAGGACTTCGGTTTTTTGATTCTGCAGGATCATTGTGGTGTAATTGCACTTTGTGATAGGCCCTTGATGTTGAGCTGCGTAATTTGTAGTGATGGGTCTATTTGAACTAAGGTATGGGCCATTATTGCCATTGTTTTATGACCAGGAAGTCCTTAAAGTCCCAGGATTTTGCCTTTCCTGTAGGCAGTGGAATGCACTCAACCACATGTTGAGGTACAAACCCTGTGATGCATCACAAGACAATTGCTCCGTTCATGTTTACAATGATAGTACAGCGGGATCCACCCAGATACTCGAAAAGCATTAGAATGGCTTTAGAATCTTAACATTAAATTATAATCCCAGCCCATTGCTTCTCAAATGCCATACGAAAGAAAACGGCTGCATTCTTTTTAATGCGGATGAAAAGTGCGTGTATTCAGATCAGTATTACACTGCAGATTTTTGATTATTCTCTTTGTTTGATTAGTTTGATTAATGTGCCATTAAGCCATGTTAAAAGACTAAAGCTGCACTGTTGGAAAAAGGCAGATACAGTGCCCATTTTTAAAAAAGGGAAGAAGGAGAATCCAGGGAACTACAGACCAGTCAGCTTCACCTCGGTCCCTGGAAAAATCATGGAGCAGGTCCTCAGTGAGTCCATTTTGAAGCACTTGTAGGAGAGGAAGATGATCAGGAACAATCCACATGGATTCACCAAGGGCAAGTCATGCCTAACCAACCTGATAACTGGCTCTGTGGATATGGGGAGAGTGGTGGACGTGATACACCTTGACTTTAGCAAAGCTTTTGATACGGTCTCCCACAGTATTCTTGCCAGCAAGTTAAAGAAGTATGGGTTGGATGAATGGACTGTAAGGTGGATAGAAAACTGGCTAGATTGTCGGGCTCAACGGGTAGTGATCAACGGCTCGATGTCTAGTTGGTAGCCGATATCAAGCGGAGTGCCCCAGGGGTTGGTCCTGGGACCGTTGTTTTTTTTCCCCCAACATCTTCATTAATGATCTGGATGATGGGATGGATTGCACCCTCAGCAAGTTTGCAGATCACACTAAGATGGGGGAAGAGGTAGATACGATGGAGGGTAGGGATAGGGTTCAGAGTGACCTAGACAAATTGGAGGATTGGGCCAAAAAAAATGTGATGAGGTTCAGCCAAGGACAAATGCAGAGTCCTGCACTTAGGACAGAAGAATCCCATGCACCGCCACAGGCTGGGGACTAACTGGCTAAGCGGCAGTTCTGCAGAAAAGGACCTAGGAATTACAGTGGACGAGAAGCTGGATATGAGTCAACTGCGTGCCCTTGTTGCCAGGAAGGCTAACCGCATACTGGGCTGCATTATTAGGAGTATTGCCAGCAGATCGAGGGAAGTGATTATTCCCCTCTATTCGGCACTGGTGAGGCCGTATCTGGAGTATTGGGTCCAGTTTTGGGGCCTCCCACTACAGCAAGGATGTGGACAAATGGGAGAGAGTCTAGCGGAGGGCAACGAAAATGATTAGGGGTCTGGGGCACATGACGTATGAGGAGAGCCTAAGAGAACTAGGCTTATTTAATCTGCAGAAGAGAAGAGTGAGGGGGGATTTGATAGCCCCCTTCAACTACCTGAAGGGAGGTTCCGAAGAGGGTGGAGCTTGGCTGTTCTCAGTGGTGGCAGATGACAGAACAAGGAGCAATGGTCTCAAGTTGCAGTGGGGGAGGTCTAGGTTGGATATTAGAAAAAACTATTTCACTAGTAGGGTGGTGAAGCACTGGAATGGGTTACCTAGGAGGTGGTGGAATCTCCATCCTTAGAAGTTTTTAAGGCCTGGCTTGACAAAGCCCTGGCTGGGAGATTTAGTTGGGGTTGGTCCCGCTTTGAGCAGCGGGTTGGACTAGATGACCTCCTGAGGTCTCTTCCAACCCTAATGTATGATTCTATGATAATTAAGCACGCACTTCAAGAAACAGCAATGCTTCAGGAAAAATACATTTATTCCTTTCGCACCTTCCCCCACACAAACAGTACAAGAAAGAAACTGTCATGGAAATCAGCAAAAGGCAGCTGAGCAAACCCTGTTTTAGAGTGTTTTGTCTTTATTTTTGGGAGTGAAAATACATGTGTAATGTTTAGAATGTCATTCTTCACACTTATCTGAACTTGCCTTGTATTTTGGCCATCATGGTTGAGACTAACTTGTTACATGAATATAATTGAAATAGGGCAACATTTGGATCATCTGGTACCTAATTTCAAGAAGAGATGAGTGAAGGTAAACTGCTTCCCTTTATACTCCAACTGTTTCCTTTTTAGTTAACAGATATGTTTCTAGACTAATGCATCTTTGGCTCTGTTTTCCCCCTCCTCTGATTATATCAAGGTGACCTGCACACTGAAAGCCATGGAACATCACCCACCAGCAACATGTGCTTTAATTTTCTTGATCACACTCAATTACATCCAAAAGTGCAAAACACTGTTACTAGTCAAATAACTGTTCATTCTCCCTTTCCAGAGTTTCTCTTCGCTGTGGAAAGAAGCATAAACTAGAGGAAGAGGTGGATGGGTAAGTTAAACTTGTCTTCAGTGATCTGCTCTTAGCCCGATTCACTCTCCTGTGTGGTGGAGGGAGGTGGATGGTGCATAATCCAGGGTAGAGCTCATAAGATTGCACTGTGCTTGGGTGAGGGAATCTTTCCCAATACTGCTGCTGTTTGGAACCATTCTCAATTTGTTCGTTCCTGAACATAAACAGAAACCTTGGATCCAGTCCAGCGTGTATAATACAAATCTAAGTGAATGTGTAATGCTGATTTTCTTGAAAAGGCATTTTTGTATTTATGAGGAGCTAAAATTTCTTCTTGTACATTGGAAGTAAAGTCTTTTTCAACAGACAAAGTATGCAGCTCTGTAGAAATAGGTGTGACAGACAAAGATCTTAAGAGTTTTTTTACAATGTCAGAGATTTCTGTGTTGCCAACTATAAATTTGCTTTGTTTCCTAGTTGCCCTGTGAAGAAGAAGAGAGTGATTGAAACTGTGCACTACTCTCCGAATCCCAGCACTGAAGAGATTCTCTGTGCAGGTCAGCAGGCAGCTGGGGAGGTAGCAAGGCAGTGCATTGGTAGTCTTCATGAAGCTGGCTTGTTAGAAATTCCCTGTGAAGATATGGATCAGACAATGGGGGAACATCAGTGCGAGGTTGCCCGCAGGAAGCTTCAGGAGATTGAGGACAGGTAAATGCAGGGATTGAGTAGAGTGGGTTTTTTCCCTAGCTTTCCCTTTATTCATATAGACATCATCTAAGGGATAACTGAGTTTATTGTAGTGGGGTGACAGCACCACTGTAAGTAGTGTTGAGACTAGCTTACTGTTTAACAACTGATTTCTTTGAAGTACTCTAAAATCCACATGGTGACTTGGATTGTCTTGATAACCTCATGAGAATCTGGGATACAGTGATTGGTCCAAATTTGAGGTAATTGTGAGCAAGGCATTCTCAAGATAAAGCCCCCCCAAAAAACAAAAAATATCAAAATTTTACAGTTCTTAACTTTATTTTGAGACACTGGGGGCTCAAACTATGCCTCTTATCCTCCCTGAATTGGTGTTACGGGGTCAGGATTGATTTCAGCTAGTGTCCGGCACCCACTGCTTCTTTGGGGATACAGTATTAGTTATTCAGGGTTAAAATTAAATTTACAATGTGCCACAAGCTAGAGAAAGTTGCAGGCCAGAATTTTTGCAGGCAGCCTGACATCATGGTAACTGGGAAGCTCGGGGTGACATCCTGTAGCCATCGCACATGAGCAACACCCAGGCACTACAAATTAAAGTCCTGCCCTTGGCAGCTTGCTGATAATGTGTCGTGCATGCTTTCTGCCTGCATTACCTAGGGGCTCCTTCTGGAAGATTTGCCCTTGGAGCAAAGCTTCTGGTTTGAGATCTAGTATTTCAAAGCGTTCTAAAATCCACATGATGCTCAGATTTAACTTAAGTATTGTCAAGGAAAATAGCATAAATTAAGAGAGGAAAGATTGAATGAATGATAAGTAAGAAGCAGCATAAAGGTAATGTAACCATGCCACATGTTCAGGAAAAGTGGAGCTATCTGTCTGACATCTGTGACCCCCATTATTGTAGTATTTGAACATCTCTCTTTAATGTATTTATTCTCATGACACAGGGAGGGAGGTGATATTGTCTCCATTTTACACATGTGGAACTGAGGCACAGAGAGATGCAAGTGATTTGCCCCGGAGCTGAGAGTTGAACCTGGGGTCTCCCAAGTCTTAGACTAGTATGCTAGGCAGTGGACCATCCATCCTTTCTGGCTGGGACTCTTGTCAAAGGAGTTGTTGAGCATCAGGAAACACATTCATAATAGAAGGCCTTATTTTAAGGACTGGTATAAGGTCGACTAATGCAGCACCAGGATACTGTTGTCAATCAAAAGAGTAACAAACTTTATGATGATCTTGGAAAAATAAATACAGAAAACAAAATTGAAATTTCTGTAATTCATCCAGTCTACACAACCCAAGGATTCACACTTATCAGTTTCATCCTTCAAAGTGCTGGAGCTCCTGTGAAAAAGAGTCTAAAGAAAATTTAGTCATATGGTTTTTGTTTTTTTAAAATCAGTCACGGTAAACTTCAAAGTTGGTATCCCATCTCATACAGAAAAATAAGCATTGCACAAACTGCAAGTGAGCACTTTAAAATGATATTTCAGCCCACAAGACAGTATTTTTTGGATTTCAGTGGCTTAAATATGGGTGCACTCAGTGTTCTGGAAGGGTACACAGTGCTGCAGGTCAACCTTAAGTCAGTGTTAACAAAGTTTTGTAGCAGTTAGTTATGCCTTTAGATTGATTAGTCTGTGATATGAGATCTGACTTTTGTAACACCTATCTGGATCTGCATTGTGAGGTCCATAGTGGACTACACACAGTATTCTTCTGTTTGCCCTCTTCTAGGATTTCAGATGCTCTGCTGGGGTACATCATCTGTGGATATTCTTAGAAATTTACATACAAGAGTTTTACCAAAAAGGCAATTTTTGCAGTGCATCCTAAGTGGTAAAGCTTTGGGTCATTCTAATCAGTACTCTGAGCAGCGGTAGCATGGGGTCACCAAAATTCAGGACCTTTCAGAGCAGCTGAAAATAATCTTTGAAGCTAAACTACAGGGAGCTGAGAAGATGAAATTGCTGCTTAACTCAGTGTTGCTGTTTTATATTGTGTGGTTGAACTGCATACTCTCCCTTGAATGGGATTTCAATTAGCAGTAGGTATACATGTCTGTTAGCAGTACGTATACATATGTCAGTGATGTGGTCAATAATAAGATGTATTATTTCCCCCTTTCCTGCCTCCATTCTTAGGATAATTGATGAAGATGAAGATGTTCATGCCGATGGGAATACTAGCAATCTGCCCACCCTTGTCCTGTCTGATACTCTTCAAAAGGGGCTGAGGAGGGATTTTGATCAAGTCCTGACAAAAAAAATAATAGAGTCCATGTAAGTCCTTGAGGAAATGTTGGAGCTACACAGATAACATACCCATATGTAGGCAAACCCCTATTCCCCAGAGTCCATCTCTCCTCTGTTGAGCAAGACTTGATTTCACTGTAATTCTTTATAGCATTACTGTTGGAGGACGCTTTGATAATGTGTTTGTGATGTACAGTACTGTATTGTGTAGTAGGGCATTATATGTAGTTGCTAAAAATAGAGTACTTGCAATTTACAGTAGAATGCTGAATAGACTAAAAACTGTTCTATGGTCCCTATAATACATAATGTAATGCACTCTCTCAATTTCACTAACCTTATAGCCTGCTGTTGTTCATACTTGTAAGTTTCCATATCAAGGGAAAGGTCTCATAGTGTGGTGAACAATAGCGAGCTTCATGATTGGTGCAGTGGGAGAGAAGAATTATTTCATGTTGTACATGGGGTTAGAATTGAGAGTAATGGAATGGACTTAAGAAAGGGGAAACATGCTGAAAATAAGGAAAAACTTCCTGTTAGGCTGTGAAATAGTCTTCCAAGGGGAGGAATTGGAACTTTCTCCAGAAGATTGGACAAAACACTAGTGCATGTGCTTTGGGGGACACTTCTGCACAGACAGTGACTTAAGTGGATGATGAAATTAGGTGGTTTTCATTTTTCACAGCTGTGATTGAAAGAGTTTTGATTAAACTAAGACTCCATCCCTTCTAGGAGCCGTCCTTCCATGGAGCTGGTGCTCTGGAAACCTCTCCCTGAATTCCTCACAGACAAACTGAAATCTGTTTCTGTTGCTAAAAACTACAAGCAGCAGGGGACAGAAGGGTGCCAGACTAAGCAATCAACTCTTGGAGTCGCCTTCCAGTCACAAACTGAAACATTCTCTGAAGCACAACAAACTGTGATGTCTCCAGGTCTATATAGTAGCTTGGGAACATCTGGATGTGTAGAAGAGGAGATGGAATTATAGAAGCCAGATTTCACGCTGAAATGGTGAATTTCTGAAGGTTTCTGTGGCTGATTTTTTACTCCCTCTGCCTTCCAGGTATGAGGTGTGGACCTGAAGTTGTTGTTGGGTTTTTTTGTTTTAACAACCAGAAGAATCTGGAGTTGGGCAGTCGCAACTTTAGGAGATTGAAGAGAAGCTTTATAGTCTGTTAAAAGCAGCATCTTTTACAAGAAGTCCAGTGGCCTTTTGAGCAAGGAAGAGGTTCTCCAAATGGCTTATTGGGCCCGTTCTCTTAGTTGCCTTTGGTAAAGAGTAAAATGCAGAGATTGAATGTAACAGTGGTTCAGACCCCGCTCCCCTTATATTTGGTGAGCCATTAAGACTTTGAGGCACATGCTTGGCTCAGTCTGTTAGCTTCATGAGAGGCTACTCAAATGTACCAAAAGGAGAAGATATCTCTTGACTAGTTACAGGGAAAAAACAATCCCTCCATCTACTTGGCTTGACCTTAAAATGTAAATATAGACACTATCTGTGCTGGAGTGTGATGGGGGTGAGAGGTTACAACTGAACACTAGAGTCGTGGGTCTCGTTTGGGTAGAAAGTTAAATCAGTGACTCGGTTGGAAGTTGGTTACTAAATTTAGCCTAAGGGCCTGTTCAAAATGTTCAGTTTTCTCTGAGCTAGTAAAGGAGAAGCCTAGAGGATGTTCTCAGCGGATTGGTTTGGCATTTTACGGTGTGCTGCAGTTCTCCCTTGGTCTGCATCAGATTGGAAAGCCAGACATGGCTTTTGGTAATATTTCTGACATGGCTGGTGCTGAATTTACTGACACCTTTTGATTTTAATCTTTATACATGATAATGTGTGAATCGGATATAGAGGAGCTGCTTTAACTGAGCTTTGGGTAAATGTTGTCTCAGGAAGGGCCAAATCCTACTGGCCATACATGACTAATCTCAAACGTTGAGTGGGACTAGCATTAGTAAAGTGAGCAGAATTCGTCTCTAAGTAAAACTGGACTTAGCGGTTTATGTAAACCAGAAACATTTGTGTCCTTAAAACAATACTCTGGTTTTCTGGAGTTTCAGATTGCATCTGGATTATTAATTTATACTGCAGGAATTTATTCCAGCTAATGGTACTGCAGGAAAGGAATCCAGTTAGCTACTTATTAGAAAATAGTACAAACATGTATCAGTATGGAGTAAACCAAGTAATCTTCTCAGTCAACAAAGAGTCAGTCTCAAGGTTTCCTTGGAGACATCAGAACTGAGGTTCCTCTCGTGAAAATACTCTTCTGGGCAAAGGTGGTATTAGGATGGTGATTCCCAATCTATTTGCCTTGACTTGCCCCACGCTGGAAGGAAGCCCATGCAATGACTCCTCAGCAAAGCAGCTTTAGATCTCTTGGAAAAGCAACTATCTACACTTCTTTGTTTAGCATAACACCTTAATAGTTTGTGGTGAGACATTCTTCTATTAAAAACCCATCATATGCATTTTAAAATCAAAGCTTTAATTTGCAGTCCGCATTTCTGCTCTTTCGGCTGGCAGTGGCATTTTATCTGAGAGGAGACATTCTTTCTGACATGGGCATTTGTGGGTAGGTAGAGAAGTTCAATTTCTGTCAACTGTTAACTTAGTTTTCTATCCTGCTCTTCTTGCCCAAGATTCTGAAAGAGCTTTAATGTTTAATATTTAAACAAAATGTTTAAGAAGTACACACTAAAATTATTCTGAAGTTTGAACCAGCATTGAAGTAGGCTGGAAACTTTGTATAACTTGACATCTGAAACCTTGATTTCTGTACTGGGCAAATGTGTGCAGCTTTCTTCTGCTCTTGTATCTAACTTTTTATGTGAGGTTGGTGAAAGCCTCTTATATGTAGTATGTAAAACATCTCATGTGACTGTCATTAACCTACTAAACAGACTTAAATTCTACAGCATCTGAGAGGCTGCAATGTTACTGTGTGTAAAATAATCAAAACAATGGGATGCTGGAGGGAAGACATCATTGTCCACTTTGTGAGGTTAGAAGGTGTTCCAGTGCTTCCAAACAGATATCTGCTCTAAGCTTGTATGACTTTGGAAAAGGTTCAAAGTTCAGATTGTGCTTATCTGATGGCTCTGGTCCTAAATTAACTGAATGAGAAGAAGGAAACATTCATATGTTTAATGGAACCATCTTGTCAATACTTAAAATTATGGTACAGAGGAACATGGAGGACATTAGAAAGCTGATAAGTTTGAAATCTAAGTAGGGCTCTTTTTTTCCTCTTAAAAATATTACTTGATTTTTAAAAACTTGTTTTTTCATCTGAATTTCCAAAGGGAAAAAAGTGTATACTGTGTCTATTTATGGTCTTAACTCCTTTGCATATCACATGTGTGCCAAAGGTTGCTATTCAGATGTATGTTTACTCCTTAAATTCTTTGCTGATGCAGTTTCCACTGAGCACTAATACTACTTTACCACTTGAATTGAGATTTCTCAGTGGATTATTGGCAATGTGTTCATTGGCCTAAGCCAGGGGATGACTTTACATCTAAAGCAGTTCAGCTTTAATTAGCAAACATCTAATTTGGTTTTCAGATGTCTTTTCTGTTTTATATTAAGGGGAAACAGTTCAAAGCTCTTGTATTGATGAGGGAAAGGGAAAACTGTTTCCCATCTGGAAACTAAATGGAATGCTAATTGAACTGAAATTTGCTTTAAGAAAACATTTAAGGTGTGGGCGGCTCCAGTCTTTACAGTTCAATCTATTGTTAGCTTTCTTAAAAGGTTTTTTGTTAGTTCTGCATGTTAAGTGAGATGGCACAAATGGTGCAGTACTGGGAAAATCCTTGCTGGATGTTTTATTTTGAAATATGAAAGATCTCATTCTGGTCTGTCTTCTATTGGGACCAAATCACCATTTGTATGTCATAGTTTTCAATAAAATTTTTAATGTTTTTTAGATAGCTGTGCGACTTTCTTGCTGTAAAACACACTGGAAATTAAGATGAAAGATAGACAGGTGGAGTTTAGTTGGTTTGAAAGAGGCCTTTCTGTGCAGAAATGAGGGTAAAGTACCCTTTGTGCCTCTGTAGCTCATTGTGCAGCCTAAATAGGAGTTCCAATTGAGACATTGAAATCCTCCCTTCTGCCCCTTTGCTGTGTTCAAGGTATAGTGAAAAAGAGTTGGAAATAGGATTAATAACACGTTTCATAGTTAATCTATAATAACTTCTCACTGGGGATATGAGAGGAAATAATACTTTACCCTTTGAAGGCCTTTAGATGGACAGTGCTAGAAATCACTTCAGCAAACATCAAGCAGGCATCCCCATGAGCATGGTCAATATTTCCATTTTACAGATGAGGAAACATGACGTATAGTGATTAAGTGATTTGCCCATGTTTTGCACCAAATACACCCATCTACATTAAAGAATATTAATGTTCCTCCAAACTAGGTCAAACATGTGGATCACTTGCCATACACTTTGTGTCCATACACAAGTGCTTCTACTGTCTGGCAGCCATTCCCAGTATCAGAACAATTGCACCAGATCCAGGTAAGTTTCAAGACCTTCCCCACAGACTGGATCAGTTCAAACTGCTTCCATGTTAACTGTGAAAGCCTGGGGGCAGCCAGGTATCCTTTTGGGCAGGGCTTGCAGCAGCCAAGGTAGCTCTTTTGGTCTCAGTAGTAACCAGTCCCAGTCTTGATTTGCAATACTTTAATTTGAATGAGTAGTGCCATCCATCTTAAACTTCATAAGCATGCACAGGTGGCTAGGTGTGACAATGACAAAATTAAAATATAGTGCACACTATATTACATTTAAATATTATATTAAAAAAGCAGTATTACAAAGCCAGTAACTCATCCTATTCAGCATCATGAGTAGCCTGCAAGCCTCCCTTTGCTGAGTTGACAGTTCCAGTGTTCAAATGGAGCATAGCTGTCATAAGAGGTCATGGGTATGGAGGGAGAGGCGATCTCTCATGTACCTGGAGCCAATCCCATGGAGAGGGCAGATTGCGCTTCCTGAACTGGACTCTGTGGTAGGGAGCCAGCACAAAGAGCTGAGCACTGAGGTGATGTGTTACTAAGTATATGGGCAACTGTTTTGTATCAGATGGAGCTTGTAGGCATATGGCTTTATTCCTAGATGGGAATTGCACTAATAAAGCCTGGAGGTGACATGTGGTTTGCTATGTGGCTAGATTTGTGTCCAGTAGGATGGGGTGTAGTCTTCTGGTCAGAGGCAGATGGAAGTGGACTTCCTGCTATGTGGTCTTGCAGTAGCACCGGGGAGTCCTCCAAGGCTGCAGACTGATCTAACAGTCAAAATAGTTGTTGCAATGGAGGATGTTACAGGAGGTGTATTCTTCAGTTTCCTTCTTCCCACCAGTGCTGCCTGGTTCAGCTTTATCCAGCTGCTTTTATCCAGGTGCAGATGTTAGGCACTTAGAATGCTGGGAGATGGTGCCATTTACATTTGATGTAAAGGAGATCTGGGGTTGGTTTTCATTTATGTATGGCTTATCCATGTCACTTCACCAGCTTCCCGAATGGCTGAGGCTAAGAGAAGAAATACCAGCACAGAAGGTAACGTTAGTGAATCCCCAGGAGGATGTCATCCAATACCCAATGCAGAACCAAACACACTTTTCATGAATAAGGCCCCTGTAGGTGGCAGTAGCCTTCAGTTCAACCTTGTCTTAGATTCCAGGGCAACTCTAATAGAACCCATGACGGTTGAAAAATTATTGCATAAAATGTTTGTGGTAGCAAAACTGAGGGGTGCAAGGCATGGGGAGTGCTTCTCACTATGAACTTTTAGCCTGCTGTGCTAAATAAAATGAGGCCTTTCTTTTGAAAGCTCACAGCCCAAGGGCGAAACCCAATGGAAATGTTCCTTTAGAGGGAGGGAATATCCTCTTGGTCCCACAGATCTATTTTTAAAATGTTTTTGCTACTTTGTCAGTAATAAACTAACATGACCGTTTTATTTGTGAGACAAGCAAAGCACTACCACTTGAACACACACTACTGGAAGCTGAACATTGGATAATGCTGTTGCTAGCACATTTATGGTCGGTAAATAATGCCTTCAGGAGAGTTATTCAGCAGTTGAGATACTGAGGTAACCTGCTATGAAGGTAAAATATAATAGTGTAAACATAAATTTCTGATCAGAAGATGTGAAGGATGATGTGCTCCATTGGGTCTTGTATGACCTCTGTAAACTCCATTCAATACCATGTTTGTACTTGGCTCTCTACAGGAGCATAGTAAAAATCTAACATCAGTCTCTTTCCTTGTTAATTCGGGATTGTTTCCTGTAGCACATTACTATTTGTATTTACAAAGGGTCTAGAAGCCTTGGACCAGAACCCTACTGTGCTAGGCTGTCCCTGCCCCCAAAAGTTTACGTTCTACACAAAAGACAAGAGATAGCAGATGGACACAGACAGATGGAAGCATACAAGGAAATGAGTGACAATATTGGTCAGCATGATAGGCAGCGGTGTCTGCACACCAACAGCCTAACCGTTGTCAAATTCTGTACAACATTCCTGAAGGCTCGCTCTAATTCAAGATTAAATTTGCCAGTCAGGGTTTCAGCTGCTTCCCTTGCAAAACTGTTTCCTAAAGCAGTGGGCATTATTGTTAAGGAACTCATTCCTGATGTCCAGCCCAAATGTTCACTTCCTTCCTTTAATGTTATTTAATAGCCCAAATATAAAATTGCTGTATTTTCTTGTGATTAAATGGGCTGTTATAACTGCTGTTACAGTTGAAAACAGTCCACTTTTTGTTGTAATTTCCTGTCTCTAGCACCATATAGTATATTTAGTATTATGATAGAATGCAGAGGCCTCGGTCAGAATCAGGGCCCCGTTGCACTATGCGTGATACAGAGGTAGATATGGTCTCAGCACCGAAGAGCTGACGTACTTAGATTTCACAGTGCTTTGTTCAAATAGTAGTTGTAAATAGGTTAACTGATTAAAGCAGCTTAAAGTTGCAGGACTGCTCTTTAATGAAAAAGACCACTGTGCATTTGTTAGCCAGTGGCTCAGGATAGTTGCAGTGACACAAAGGCCTTGCATGGGAGAAAGAAAATGGAGAAAACTGGGAGGATCCTTGTCTGGAGGAAAAAACCAACTTGAAACAGGTTGTAGAATAGTAAATATTTCTGTTGAGTTTTCTCTGTAGGAATCCATTGAAATACTGGATTTTGTAGCTGTGCTCTTGCCTGATGCTAGAGTGCAAACGGCTGAAAATTTGCCTATGATGACCTGACCCATCTCTTGAGACTCAGGTGTGTTCATGCTTCTCTGAACATGCTGTTGACTAAGATTCAAGCCCTGCTCACTGCCATGGATGTGAGAGATAGCAGCAGGTGCTTGCTTTTTGTTTTTTGTCTTTGCAAATGTAACTCTTTTATATAGTGGACAGAGACTATTTTCTGTGCATGGAAGTTGGACCAATTCTCATCAGACCAAGTGCATTTCTGTGTTACCTCTGGAATCCAGTGGCAGAAACAGAGGCTTCCTGCTTTGTTTGTGTTGTGTTTCTCTTATTGAATCCTTGGATCTGCTGTAAATCTTTCTCTGGTGTAGTGCAGTGTTTCTTGGCTGCGTGGTGTGGGTATGTGATACTGAACAGTAGCATCCTGACATTGCAGGAAGAAGAGAAGCTAGAATTAGGATGTTTGCTGATGACCCAAAGACTGAGGGAGTGGTGAATTAGACAGAGTGATAGCCATTTGGATTGCTTTGTAAGCTGCGCATAAACAATAAGCATTTTAATATGGCTAAATGTATGTATCGAGGAACAAAGCAAGTAGGCTATATTTTCAGGATCGGGGACCCATCCTGGGAAGCAGCAACTCTAAAAAGACTTTGGGGAGCATGGTGGATAATCAGTTGAACATGACCTCCCAGTGTGGTGCTGGGCCCACTGATTATAAAATGATTTTAAAAGGTCAGCTGATCCGCATCACTGGTCACTCTTGCTAGCACTGGTGAAGTTGTACCAGTGCTAGATAAACAGTGGGAGAACTGCTTGAAATTCTCAAAGTAGACAGCCTCTGTGTGCACTGTGAGAAAGTTACTGCGTTAACTGAAAGGAGCTGAGTGGAAGCAGGTTTCCCTCTAATTTTTAGCTGCTTTGCAGAGAACCTGACTTAACCTTCCCTAACATGGCTAATTAGTGTCGATCCAGTCCCTGGAGAAGAAAGAACTTAGCCCTTAGATGAGTGCATGTTGTTCAGACATGTGTATGCTTAAGATATTGCTTTCTATATGGGCTTTAAGACACCTCTTTCATACCTTCCTGTAACTGGCTTCTGCCATCTCATTACATTAGCTGCTCAGATTTCATAGGAAAACTCCATGATTTCCACGTCCCCTGCAGCAGCCCTGACAAACAATTGCAAGAGACTGGAGAGGAGAAGTCTGGGGAAAGTAGGCCTAAGAACTTAGAAAATAATACTGTACACTTCTGTAATGTCTTTCATCCTGAAGGCTTCCAGGTAGCATCACAAATGATATGTAATGCAGCTAAATCTTGGGTGTACGAGCTAATCTGAACACAAGGAGAGGGTAGTAAGTAAACATGAGCCAAGGCAGACTGCCCTGGACTCTCCCTTATGAGAGGCTCTGCAGCAGAGGATGGTTACTATACTAAATTGTGTCTGGGAGTAGGGTGAACAGGTTTCTACAGGTAGGGGCATCAGTTTTCTGAGGGAGGATGGACAGGCTTTCTTTGTGGTAGGCATGTTAGAGACTGGCAACTGTTCAGATAGCTAAAGGGCTCAGCTAAAACTTTTTCTCATTTTCGGCAGTTCACTTTGGTGTGGTGATTTGTTTAAAAAATAAATGCCTTACTTTCTAGTAAGGTGTCTAAGACAATTATGACTTTCCCATTGTGTCCTGTGCTTTTATCTTGTGTCTCATCTGGTCATGAGCCACTGCAGATGCATAGGAAATGCAACTTCTCAGCTAAATCACATAAGCGAAACTTAAGTATTTTAGCTCACTCAAGGTGCTATTGTAAGTAAAGGGGGAATATTGTTTACCACAAAAAGCTCTACCTAAAATGAGAGCTGTCAGTAGGTTAGCAGGAAAATGAGTGAAATGGTGAGAGCTCCAAATGGTAACAGGAACTAACAGCTCTAGTCCTTGCTGGAAATCCTTTGCTGCAACTGTGTAGGGGAGGGGCATTTTCACCCAACTTTTCTATCCCATGTTGAAAGGATGTTCTGGATATAATGAGACTATCACAATTGTATAATACTTTCCCAGAAGTGAATGCGACTGTCCCTATCAAATGTGCAAACTGTATGTGACTAATCCAGCAACTGAGCAGCAAGCAACATAGTGACATCAGTTATATGGTCTAGCATTTCAGTGCAAACAGCCCTTCAAACGCCAGGTGTTTTTCACATACACATCTGTGCAGGAAGGAGACCATAGCCACAAGAGCAATGAGTTGGGCTGTATGCCCTCAGTGAGTTATTCTTGATCTTATTGTACTTTTGTGGGACTTCACATGTGCAACTTTCAGATATTGGATACTTCTGCATATAAATAATATTTTGGCCAGAGTCTGAGGGAGGAAGGGGTTGTCTGTTGAGAAGATCTGAAGGTCCATTTTGCTGGGGGGAATTCTTCCCCTCTGACATACTCACAAAATTGTCCATTATGTGTGTGTGGGGGGGGTGTTTGTTTGTTTTTTAAACATACAGATCTTAAAACTTACCATGAATGTGAAAGCCTGCCCATAGCAACCCTTCTATTTTATTGCTGGGGCCCCCATATCCCTCATGTAATGATTCTCTATCTACAATCACATTTTAAGATCTGATTTTTCTCTCCCCATCCTAGTCTGAAGGAATTTAGTGTTTAATGTGTTTTGACATATGTGAAATAACATTTAAAATAGCTGCAACTGTTAACCCTATGGTGTGACTGATGTTGAATATGCCACTTCTACTAGCTTAGGGAACTCCTGCAGCAGTCGGGATAAGGGGATCTGTGACTTCTAATGGCTGTGGAGAGAAGCAGGCGCAAGCTCTCATCTTGAAGACTATAACATCCTTCTCTCTGGCCTTCACAAATGTAACCTTCCCCTACTCTTATCCATTCAGGATGCAGCACAGCTCAGTGTTTTAACTATGTCATGCCTCTTTTTGCATCTCTCCTCTATCATATCAAACATAAGCCACTTGTCTTCACTTTCAAGGCCTATCATTTATCTTTCAGTATCAAGATGTTGACTCCTGTTTCTGATGGGCCCGTGATGGCAACTTCTGCCTACTCGTTAAAATTTCAGACAAGCACACCTTTTGTGCTTTCTCCCTTGCTGCCCCTCATGGTTGGGAGGAGCTCCCTGTAAACACTTGCAAAACTAAAGTTTATCCTCCTTCAAGCTCTTCTTTTCAGTGTTGCTTACAAAAAAATTGACACGGGTTAGGCTGCAGGAGTGCTGAGGCCACTACCTATCATGCGTGTGTGCGGTTTCCCTATTATGTTGTGTGCCCCATGTCTTCTCCAACACCTCATCTACTTGCATGAATTCAGCTACCAACTCTCACTCACAAAGTTGACTTGTCTCCCTTTATCCTAGCTTGGAAAGCTTCCTCTCTTCATTTGTTTGTTTGCAGGACCGTGTGCTGTGGCTGGCAGTTGGAAGCTGTGAGCTTCTACACCAGGGGGCGGGGCTAATCAATCAGGGAGGCCGGGGCTTTATAAAGCCGTCCACAAGCGACCAGGGAGCTTTGCGAACAGGGGCTGCAAACAGGGGAGTTTGAGAGGAATTGCTCCAGGCAAAGCAGGAGCAAATACAGGACCCTTGGGGTAAGTGGCTGTCTGTAGTGTGTGTTTGGGGGTACTTGCTGTGTGCTGAGCTTGTGTCTGTCTGTTTGTTTGTTCATTTGTTTGTTTGCAGGACCGTGTGCTGTGGCTGGCAGTTGGAAGCTGTGAGCTTCTACACCAGGGGGCGGGGCTAATCAATCAGGGAGGCCGGGGCTTTATAAAGCCGTCCACAAGCGACCAGGGAGCTTTGCGAACAGGGGCTGCAAACAGGGGAGTTTGAGAGGAATTGCTCCAGGCAAAGCAGGAGCAAATACAGGACCCTTGGGGTAAGTGGCTGTCTGTAGTGTGTGTTTGGGGGTACTTGCTGTGTGCTGAGCTTGTGTCTGTCTGTTTGTTTGTTCATTTGTTTGTTTGCAGGACCGTGTGCTGTGGCTGGCAGTTGGAAGCTGTGAGCTTCTACACCAGGGGGCGGGGCTAATCAATCAGGGAGGCCGGGGCTTTATAAAGCCGTCCACAAGCGACCAGGGAGCTTTGCGAACAGGGGCTGCAAACAGGGGAGTTTGAGAGGAATTGCTCCAGGCAAAGCAGGAGCAAATACAGGACCCTTGGGGTAAGTGGCTGTCTGTAGTGTGTGTTTGGGGGTACTTGCTGTGTGCTGAGCTTGTGTCTGTCTGTTTGTTTGTTCATTTGTTTGTTTGCAGGACCGTGTGCTGTGGCTGGCAGTTGGAAGCTGTGAGCTTCTACACCAGGGGGCGGGGCTAATCAATCAGGGAGGCCGGGGCTTTATAAAGCCGTCCACAAGCGACCAGGGAGCTTTGCGAACAGGGGCTGCAAACAGGGGAGTTTGAGAGGGAGTTTGGAAGGAGAGTGCGAAGGGGGCAAGCTATCCTTGCCATTCCTAATTCTTTTTACCCAAACTAAAGGGAGAGGCAGAGCAACCAGGTGGCTGCGGACGGGGGAGTGAGTATCTGTTGAGGGGACAGTTGGGCACTTTGACAGTGTGCTAGAGTGTTTGATTTCCTGTTTGAAAAGTGTGATTTGGGAGTGCTTCATTGCAGACTCTTCTAAAAAGACTGTCAGTCAGCTGCGCACCAGCGGAGCAGCGCATAGCAGAGAAGCAAACAGGTGGAGTTAGCCTGGGAGTTCGCCTGGAGAGAACCTACTGAGGCATCCCCCTTGCAGGTTTCCCTGAGTAGCTTCTGCCACAAGTGAGAAAACTCTTCGAAGGAAGGAACTATGGATGCTGAGCGATCCGCTGTCGTGACCTGCACAGGATGTGCCATGTTTGTCTTTCTTCCACAGGATAGAAGCGACTTTGTCTGTACAAAGTGCAAGCTGATCTCTATATTGGAGGAGAAGATTCAAGGTCTGGAGAAACGAGTATCAACCCTGCGTTCCATAAAAGAAAATGAGGAGTTCCTGGATAGACGTCAGGATAGGCTTCAGCGGGCGCAGTGTTGTGAGGATTCAGAGCAGGCTGCGCAGCAGGGACAGAAGGCAAGCGAGGATAATTGGCGGCATGTGACCTCCAGAAGAGGAAAGAGTATGAGACAAGTCCATGTACAAGAAACGCATATTCAGATGAGCAACCGTTTTCATGTTCTCTCCACAGCCACTAGTGCAGAGAGTGGAGTGAATGATGCATCTGAGGGAACAGAGCAGAAGGAGACTCCACTGATTGGAAGGCATGAGATGCACAGTCCTAGGGATGGGGGTTCCACGACCACCACTCCCAAGAGGAGGAGGAGGGTGGTGGTGGTCGGGGACTCTCTCCTCAGGGGGACTGAGTCATCTATCTGCCGCCCTGACCGGGAAAACCGAGAGGTGTGCTGCTTGCCAGGGGCTAGGATTCGTGATGTGACGGAGAGACTGCCGAGACTCATCAAGCCCTCAGATCGCTACCCCTTCCTGCTTCTCCACGTGGGCACCAATGATACTGCCAAGAATGACCTTGAGCGTATTACTGCAGACTACGTGGCTCTGGGAAGAAGGATAAAGGAGTTTGAGGCGCAAGTGGTGTTCTCGTCCATTCTCCCTGTGGCAGGAAAAGGCCGGGGTAGAGACCGTCGAATCGTGGAAGTCAACGAATGGCTACGCAGATGGTGTCGGAGAGAAGGGTTTGGATTCTTTGACCATGGGATGGTGTTCCAAGAAGAAGGAGTGCTAGGCAGAGACGGGCTCCACCTGACGAAGAGAGGGAAGAGCATCTTTGGAAGCAGGCTGGCCAACCTAGTGAGGAGGGCTTTAAACTAGGTTCACCGGGGGAAGGAGACCAAAGCCCCGAGGTAAGTGGGGAAGTGGGATACCGGGAGGAATCACAAGTAGGTGAGTGCAAGAGGGGAGGGCTCCTGCCCCATACTGGGAAAGCAGGACGATCGGTGAGTTATCTTAAATGCCTATACACAAATGCAAGAAGCCTGGGGAACAAGCAGGGAGAACTGGAAGTCCTGGCACAGTCAAGGAATTATGACGTAATTGGAATAACAGAGACTTGGTGGGATAACTCACACGATTGGAGTACTGTCATGGATGGATATAAACTGTTCAGGAAGGATAGGCAGGGCAGAAAAGGTGGGGGAGTTGCGTTGTATGTAAGAGAGCAGTATGACTGCTCAGAGCTCCAGTATGAAACTGCAGAAAAACCTGAGAGTCTCTGGATCAAATTGAGAAGTGTGAGCAACAAGGGTAATGTCGTGGTGGGAGTCTGCTACAGACCACCAGACCAGGCGGACGAGGTGGACGAGGCTTTCTTCCAGCAACTAACAGAAGTTACTAGATCACAGGCCCTGGTTCTCATGGGTGACTTTAATCACCCCGACATCTGCTGGGAGAGCAATACAGCGGTCCACAGACAATCCAGGAAGTTTTTGGAAAGTGTAGGGGACAATTTCCTGGTGCAAGTGCTGGAGGAACCAACTAGGGGAAAAGCTCTTCTTGACCTGCTGCTCACAAACAGGGAAGAAATAGTAGAGGAAGCAATAGTGGATGGGAACCTGGGAGGCAGTGACCATGAGATGGTCGAGTTCAGGATCCTGACACAAGGAAGAAAGGAGAACAGTAGAATACAGAGCCTGGACTTCAGAAAAGCAGACTTTGACTCCCTCAGGGAACTGATGGGCAAGGTCCCCTGGGAGAATAACATGAGGGGGAAAGGAGTCGAGGAAAGCTGGCTGTATTTTAAAGAAACCTTATTGAGGTTGCAGGAACAAACCATCCCGATGTGTAGAAAGAAAAGTAAATATGGCAGGCGACCAGGTTGGCTTAACAGTGAAATCCTTGCTCGTCTTAAACACAAAAAAGCAGCTTACAAGAAGTGGAAGATTGGACAAATGACCAGGGAGGAGTATAAAAATATTGTTCAGGCATGCAGGAGTGAAATTAGGAAGGCCAAATCACACTTGGAGTTGCAGCTAGCTGGAGATGTTAGGAGTAACAAGAAGGGTTTCTTCAGGTATGTTAGCAACAAGAAGAAAGTCAAGGAACGTGTGGGCCCCTTGCTGAATGAGGGAGGGAACCTTGTGACAGAGGATGCGGAGAAAGCTAGTGTACTCAATGCTTTTTTTGCCTCTGTCTTCACAGACAAGGGCAGCTCCCAGATGGCTGCACTCCGCAGCACGGTATGGGGAGGAGGTGACCAGCCCTCTGTGGAGAAAGAAGTAGTTCGGGACTATTTAGAAAAGCTGGACGACCACAAGTCCATGGGGCCGGATGCACTGCATCCGAGGGTGCTAAAGGAGTTGGCCGATGTGATTACAGAGCCATTGGCCATTATCTTTGACAAATCATGGCAATCGGGGGAGGTCCCGGATGACTGGAAAAAAGCTAATGTAGTGCCCATCTTTAAAAAAGGGAAGAAGGAAGATCCGGGGAACTACAGGCCAGTCAGTCTCACCTCAATCCCCGGAAAAATCATGGAACAGGTCCTCAAGGAATCAATTTTGAACCACTTAAAGGAGGGGAAAGTGATCAGGAACAGTCAGCATGGATTCACCAAGGGCAAGTCATGCCTGACTAACCTAATTGCCTTCTATGATGAGATAACTGGCTCTGTGGATGAGGGGAAAGCAGTGGATGTGCTATTTCTTGACTTTAGCAAAGCTTTTGATACAGTCTCGCACAGCGTTCTTGCCAGCAAGTTAAAGAAGTATGGGCTGGATGAATGGACGGTAAGGTGGATAGAAAACTGGCTGGATGGTCGTGCTCAACGGGTAGTGATCAATGGCTCCATGTCTAGTTGGCAGCCGGTATCAAGTGGAGTGCCCCAAGGGTCGGTGCTGGGGCCGGTTTTGTTCAATATCTTCATCAACGACCTGGAGGATGGTGTGGACTGCACCCTTAGCAAGTTTGCAGATGACACTAAACTGGGAGGAGTGGTTGATACGCTGGAGGGTAGGGATAGGATACAGAGGGACCTAGACAAATTAGAGGATTGGGCCAAAAGAAATCTGATGAGGTTCAACAAGGACAAGTGCAGAGTCCTGCACTTAGGACGGAAGAATCCCATGCACTGCTACAGACTAGGGACCGAATGGCTGGGCAGCAGTTCTGCAGAAAAGGACCTAGGGGTTACAGTGGATGAAAAGCTGAATATGAGTCAACAGTGTGCCCTTGTTGCCAAGAAGGCTAACGGCATTTTGGGCTGTATAAGTAGGGGCATTTCCAGCAGATCGAGGGATGTGATTATTCCCCTCTATTCGGCACTGGTGAGGCCTCATTTGGAGTACTGTGTCCAGTTTTGGGCCCCACACTACAAGAAGGATGTGGATAAATTGGAAAGAGTCCAACGGAGGGCAACAAAAATGATTAGGGGGCTGGAGCACATGACTTATGAGGAGAGGCTGAGAGAACTGAGATTGTTTAGCCTGCAGAAGAGAAGAGTGAGGGGGGATTTGATAGCTGCTTTCAACTACCTAAAAGGGGGTTCCAAAGAGGATGGATCTAGACTGTTCTCAGTGGTAGAAGATGACAGAACAAGGAGTAATGGTCTCAAGTTACAGAGGGGGAGGTTTAGGTTGGATATTAGGAAAAACTTTTTCACTAGTAGGGTGGTGAAGCACTGGAATGGGTTACCTAGGGAGGTGGTGGAATCTCCTTCCTTAGAGGTTTTTAAGGTCAGGCTTGACAAAGCCCTGGCTGGGATGATCTAGTTGGGGTTGGTCCTGCTTTGAGCAGGGGGTTGGACTAGATGACCTCCTGAGGTCCCTTCCAACCCTGAGATTCTATGATTCTATGATTCTATGATTCCCTCTAATGAATGTCAAGCCTACTCCTCCCTGCTTTTCTTCATGGCTGTGGATTATAGATTGCCCTCCCACCTATTCATGCTCACCATGTAACAGAAGCTACAGGAGGGTTGATTAGCTCAATTTCCCACTTGTCTCTTAAGACACATCTTTGTATTAGGAGTTTATGTATAGTACTGCACCCACACTTATTCTTGCAGAAATAGTTCAGAACAAAAAAAACTGAACTTTGGTAAATGTGCTCATAAAATTAATAGGCATGGACTCATTCTTTACAGTATTTAACACTATATTGTCTACAGCTGATTGAGTTTGAAACACAAGTGCTTGGATGTGGTATGACGTTTCCTCCCTTAAGTAGGAGAAATTAATGTTTGAATGTATGTATTGGTTTATTAAAAGATTAGTGACTTTCTCCTTCCTAGAGGAGGAGAGAGCAGTCAGAGCAGACCAAATTTCTCTCAAACACAGGAAGCTCCCAGCAAGAGCACTCTAGTGCAGAGGTTCTCATACATTTTTTGGTAGCCTCAGAGTACGGCCACCAACTCTTGCTCAGGGCCACCCTGACAATTATTCCTAAAATACATAATAAACTTTCAGGAAAAATAAATAGACACATGTCTAAATCATTGTAATTTATGTAGGGCCTTTTGTAGACTCAATAAAAATAATGTATAGTTCTCTATTCTTTACGGGACCTAAACCGAAGAGAAACACAAATAAGATGCTTTACATGTTCTTAAGACTTGCGAGCTAGCAAGTCTGCTTCTCTGAAAAGTGATATTTGTATGTTTGTTAATATCACTTATCACAGCAGCCGACTTGCTAGCTAGGTGGGAAGTAGTGAGAAGTGATATTAACATACAAATATCACTTTTCATAGCCCAGGAGGCTGTGGCCCCATTTGAGAAATGGTCCTGTGGTTGATGGATAATTAAGCTAGTGTCAGGAAGTTTATTCTTCAAGAGGCTTATCAGGTTGTAAGTCAATGGCTTTCCAACAGCCTAGAGAGGCAGCAGACAAGAGAGCCTCGGTGATTTAGAGCTATTTCTACACTGCACATCTTCAGTGCTGTAGCTGCATCACTGCAGCACTTCAGTGTAGTAATTCACTACAGCAACAGGAGGGTAATCCTGTCACAGTAGGCCCAAGGAGCAGTAGCTAGGTCAACAGAATTATTACCTCAACCTAGCACTGTCAACAGTAGGTGTGGTTAGGGTAGCATAGCTCTGCCTCTACAGGGTGTAGATTTGTCCACACTTGAGACAACTCTGTCTATATAAATTTCCAGTGTGGAGTATCCCTGACTGAGAAGCATCTCTGCCTCTCAGCTCGTGGCCTTACAGTCACAGGACCTCTTTGTTGCCCTCCTCCTAGCGATGGCCAACATGGCTATACAGCAGGGAGAGGATGTTGGCTGAGGGGGTTCTATGCGACTGTGGGGCCTATTTCCGATCCTCTCTCTGCTCACATATCTGGGCAGAGTTCCTGTGGGTGGCATTTGCTGGCTCCCTTGACACCTTTGAGGAGCAGGGGGTGCTGTCTGGGGTTCTCTGCTCAGTGTTGCCATCAGGTTCCCTACTATTGATCCTTTGACCCTCACACTTGTCCTTATTTTTTCTGTTGTCCCCTGGGCTCAGTGGATCCTCCCCATAGGCTGAGGGAGGGTCCATTAGCCAGGGATGGGCACACCTCCCAGAATCCCAAGAGGGGCTCTTGCACTTGTTATACAAAAATAAAAGTCACAAGAAACCATTCCTCAGGTAGAATGGCAAGCTGAAGGCATCATTTTGTAATGATTTGTTACTTAGGTCTGGTCTACAATGAAAACTTAGATCAGCACAGCTGTTTTTCAGTGGTGTGAAAAATCCACACCCCTGGAGACATGGCTGTGCTGTACACAGCACTAATTTGACAGAAGCATTCTTTCATTGACCTAGTTACTACTTCTTGGGGAGGTGGACTACCTGCAGCCACCCCCTCCCATTTGCATACACTCCTGCAGCTGTGCCACTATTAGGTGTTAAGTGTAGACATAATCTTAGAGGCTTTAGATCAGGTTCATCTAAACTGCTTCAGTCTACAGTAGTTTTTCTAGTATAAAGCAGCTTTGACTATTGCCACCCTTACCGAATCTACCCTATAGTAGTTTGCATATGGAATTTACAACCAGCTATCTCCATCCAAAGGCTAAGTTAGCCTAGCTACATGGCTCAGGGGTGTGAAAAATCCACATCCCTGAGCAGCGGTTAAACTAACCTAATCCCTAGGAATTCTTCCATCATTACCTACACCAATAGGAGAATGCCTCCTGAGGGCAGAGGTAGTGTCTATACTGAAGCACTAACCAAAGATCTATCTAGCCCAGTATCCTGTCTTCTGACAGTGGCCAATGCCAGGTGCTTCAGAGGGAATGAACAAAACAGGCAATTAGCGAGTGATCCATCCCATCACCCATTCCCAGCTTCTGGCAAACAGATGCTATGGACACTATCCCTGCCTATCCTGGCTAAGAGCCATTGATGGACCTATCCTCCACGAACTTATCTTTTTAAAACCTTGTTATAGTCTTGGCCTTCACAACATCCTCTGGCCAAGAGTTCCACAGGTTGACTGCATTGTGTGAAGACATACTTTGTTTTGTTTGTTTTAAACCTATTAATTTCATTTAGTGATCCCTAGTTCTTGTGTTATGAGTAAATAACACTTATTTACTTTCTCCACACCCATCATGATTTTATAGACCTCTATCATATTCCCCCCCCCGCCTTCGTTGTCTTTTTTCCATGCTGAAAAGTCCCAATCTACTTAATCTCTCCTCAGATGGAAGCTGTTCCATACCCCTAATCATTTTTGCCCTTTTCCAATTCCCATATCTTTGAGATGGGGCAACTTGTTCTCCACAAGTGTTCAAAATATAAGTGTACTGTAATATGTTGTCATCTTTTCCAATGATTCCCACCATTGTTAGCTTTTTTGACTGCCACTGCACATTGAGTGGATGTTTTCAGACAATTATCCATGACTCCAGGATCTCTTTGAGGGGTAACAGCTCATTTAGACCCCTTCATTTTATAGGTACAGTTGTTGTGTTGCAAGTGTAGACAAGCCCTTTAAAGTCTCTGCTCTCAACAGCGCTGAAACAAGCCATTTCATGTGTCTGTACAATAAGGGAACCATTACAACACCTATCCTTTTACCATGCAAGCAGTATGAGATTGACACAGAAGCAGAGACCTTCTCCCCCCGAGCTGTTATCTTTAAAATAGAAGTAGAGAGAGCATCTGCATTGCACTTTTTTAATTGCACAGGTAGTTTTAAATATTAAATGGAGAAAGCAACTCACTGAAACTAAGTAGCAATAGAAAACTTTCATAAGCATTTACATAGTAAGTTATGTAAAATTTACAAGAGATTTTTAATCTTATGTTGAGCCAACTGTCTGTACATGGCAGGAAGAATAGCCCCCCTGCCTAAGCAAGCTACTGCTGTGACAAGGACTTAAACTCCTTCTCCCGCCTTCACTACCCCTGAAGTACATTTCTCCTAGATATTGAGGGTTTGCCCAAATTGGGCAAGGTACAGTTTAGGTACAAGAGCACCTGTTTCTTTCTGAGGATAACATTACTTTTAGTCTCTGATAAGGGAGATTAGGCATTTCCTTTTCAAAAGAAAGTACTGGTACAAAGGGCACCATTATACCCCGTTGTATTCTGAGTCTGAAATGGGCACAAATTAGCAATACTTGGTTTGGTGAAAACACTTTAAAGAGTAATGTTCTTTAAGAAATAGCCATCTACTTTATTTCTGGCTTAAGAAAAAGGGGAGATGGTTCCTGCTACCCTGCATAGATTGTAAAGTGTTGCTCCCCAGAAAAGATGCAACACTAATGAATAAATCAGACACTGATCAACTGGGGAAAAAGTTCATTGGCAAAAGTATCTTCCCAAGAATGGTCTGTGCTTAGTGGAGAGGGCAGATCACTGAAGGGAGATGGGGATCCTTCATATCCAGAGTCACTACCTGCATCCAACAGACAGCAAGAGGTCTCAAGGCTGTGATCAGATGAGAGCAGGTCTGAGATACCCAGCTCAGGCAAAAAGTTGTCTATAGGTTCCTCTTTCACTGAGACTGGGGACTCAGGGAGGTCCTTGTCTTCGGAGGGAGAGAGAGATGCTTCCTCTATTTTCATTAACATATCAGCTTGGCTGCCCATTTTAGCAGGGATCTCAAAGATTAGGGGCTTGGTGTACACATGGTCAAACCGGATCAGTTCATTAATGGCTTCCAACTTGGCTGATGAGGACCCCAGAGAGGGAGTGGGGGAGGCCGGTAAGGAATCTGATTCTTTTCTACAGATTTCTTCCTCCAGCTCTTCCAAGCACGATGACTCTGAATTACCATACCGGAGGAACATGTCTGGGTCCAGGCTGTCCAGAATGCCCAACAGGAGATCAGACTGCAGAAAACAAAACCCGCCATTTTAAAAGGAACATGCAAACTACTGTACACAAACCAACACCCCCACCCCCCCAGGTTAAGCTCAGTATGACCTGAAGACTTGATAGATACTGAAAGGCAGCACAAGTGGGAATGGCACATGTACTTTGATATGTTCATTTACTTTAACCCTGAGCCTTCTAGTCCATTCCAGGAGCTTGACTGGCACCATTAGACTACCCTCTACATTACTGATTTGCATTACAGTACCTCTAATGGGGCTCACTCAAGATCAATTACCCTGCATAGGGGTGAGTACTGTTCAAACAAAAAGCTTTCTTTGCCTACAATCTCTGTAGAGCCAGCAAACAAAGGCAAAATCTGGAAATAAAGAGTCAGCACCAGGTACTAGCCTGAACAGTAGTTTCCATGACCACAAGGTTATCGGTATCAACCTGTTTGTTCCTTGGCTTTTAGCTTTCACATATCTTTGTATCAGACTCTTTGGGATCAAGACAGCAGTTAAACAGTAACTACTAGACTTCACAATATTAGGCTACTTAAAACCTGTCCAAAGCTACAGTAGAAATACAGCATGTGCTTTGAAGGATTGCATGTTTTCAGGGTTTTCACATGCACACAAACTGAAAATGAGCCAACATGATGCAGCTGCAAAGAAGGCTAATATTCTGGGGTTTATTAATAGGAGTATCATATGTAAGACATGAAGCAAATGTCCTGCTCTCTTAAGCATAGGTGAGACCTTGGCTGGAGTACTGAGTCCAGGTCTGGGTGCCACACTTTAGGTGAGATGTGGACAAACTGGAGAATGTCCTGAGGAGAGCAACAGAAGTGATAAAACCTCACCTATGAGGAAAGGTTAAAAAAACTGGGCATGTTTAGTCTCCAGAAAAGACTGAGTAGGGAGGGGATAAGTCTTCAGTTACGTTAAGGGTTGTTATAGAGGACAAGATAATTGTTCTCCATGTCCATTGAAGGTAGGACAAGTAGTAACGACTTAGTCTAATCTCCTGGGCTGCAAATTATGTCTACACTACAGACCTTACAGCAGCACCGCTGCAAGGTCTCCGGTGTAGCTGCTCTATGCCAGTGGAAAAGAGCTCTCCCCCTGGCACAATGAAACCACCCCCAACAAGTTGCAATAGCTATGTCAGTGGGAGAAGGTCTCCTGCCGACATAGTGCTGTCCACACTGGCACTTTTGTGGTGAAACTTAGGTCAGTCAGGTGTGCTTTTTCACACTCCTGACCCCCAAAATTGCTAGTGTAGACAAAGCCTTAAGTTAGCTATCTAACTAGAACAATAATTAAGCACTGGACTAGGCTTCCAAGGGAATCCCTGTTATTGGAGGTTTTAAAGAACAGATTAGACAAGCCTGTGAGGGATGTTTTAGGTATCTTTAAGTCCTGCCTCAGTGCAGGGGGACTAGATAATCTCTCAGGGTCCCTTCCATTCCTATATTTCTAGGAGTCTATGCTTCATGTTGCAAAGTTGAATGATAATGGTTATGGGAACAATACCTAATGTACACTTTAACTGCCTTCAAAATAATGAACGTAACTTCCGCTTAATTTATAGTCCTGTTTTTGTCCTATGACTGCAGGAGCGTTACTAGGCCACTTCATGTTGAATGGTCTCTTAGAATACCTAATATGCAGTGCTGGTCCCAGAATATTAGACAGACAAGGTGAGGGAGGCGATATCTTTTAGTAGACCAACTTCTGTTGATAAGAGACAAGCTTTAAAGTTTACACAGATCTCTTCTTCAGAACTTGAAAGCTTGTCTCTCTCACCAACAGAAGTTGGTCCACTAAAAGATATTACCTCTTCCACCTGTCTTTGACTTATTGGACATGAGCATCTGGGCCTTTGAAATATGCCAGCCTATCAAGAGCTGACTCAACACATTCACATCTGAACTACATTTTTGGTGTGTTACAGCTCAAATTCTACTGCCCCATGTACCATAGCTGATGAATTGGAGACACTGGGCTGTAATTCTTTCAAAAACTCGTGATCTGTAAACATGGAGTGGTTGCTCACCTCAGAGTCTGAAGAGTCAATGCCATCAGAATCCATGTGGAGATTGTCAGGAGGGGTGACTGCTGGGCCTGCACCTGCTGCAGAGGAACACATAGTCTGAGTGCTGCGGACTCAGCGGACCCGGTCACCATCCTGATTTCATCCACTTGTGATTCCATCACCACCACCTGTAGAAGGAGAGAAGCCTAATCATCAGATATTATTTTGACTTCCAAACCATCTGCTGCAGTTCTTGCCATTATTGCAAGGATATGATACCGAGTGCCACGCAACCATCCTTTGGCAGTCTGTTGCTTGAACCTCCACCTCACTCAGCTAGTACCAAAACAAGGGACAGCGCTGCAGAGATGGGGAAGTGAGATTACTGTTGTAGACACGTGTTCAAAATACACCACTGTGGTTAGCACAAGGAGGCTTCAGATGTGAAGGCACAGGATGCAGCAGCTCAGGGCTGCTGCACCACTGTGGTTGAGCTTTAACTTCAGTCGACCTGAAGGAGGCTGACCTTACCAGCCCGTTATTTTCCCTTTGTGCCACGTAGTGGATAGTCACCACCAGCTCTTGTGGCCACATTTAATGCTGCTACTTTGCATGCAAGAATAAAAAGCAGATTACGCTGCAGACACCAGTCAGATGTAGATTTGAGAGGGCTCTGAATTAACTCTTTGAATGCTGCTAAGTTTTCTTCCAAGGTGCCAGCCAGCAGCCACTTAAAGCCCTCAGTGGAGATGAGAGAGGCCCCCCCATCTCCATGCAGCAGTTAATATTAACGATTTTGGAAGGGTATTAAGCCTCATGCTTCAGGATGTAAGCCAATCTACTACATCTTAATGAGACCTAGTATAAGGGCAGATCATCCCACCGTAGCTACCGGGGGTTTCTTACACCTTCCTTTAAAGTATCGGGTGCTGGCCGGTCCCAGCCACTAAAGCCAATAGAAGCATCTGTCCCCACCCCGCCAGGGAACAGGCTGGCACTCACCTTGGGCTCTCTCTCCTCCTCCGCCTCCAGCGCATCTAGCCCCAGCCGATAGCGCAGCTCCTGGTTCTGCACTGCGAGGCCCTGGGTCTTCTCCCGCAGAAGCTCGTTTTCCAGCAGGAGAGTCTGGTTCTGAAAGAAGCCCACAGCCAACCTCAGCGGAAAAGGCCGCAGTAACCAGCTCCGCTCCCCCCCTGCCTGCGACGCGCTTCCATCCGTGCGGCGCGGGACTCCCTGCGGCCTCGCCCCGCTGCAGCCGGCCGGCCCGAGCCTTACCTCCTGCTCCAGCTCCAACACCTGCTGCTCCAGCTCGCTCATCCGCGCCTTCTTCCTGTCCCGGGCGCTCTGCGCCGCAACGCGGTTCTTCAGCTTCCTGCGGGAGACAGCGCAGCTCTGAGCCCCGGCCCCAGGGGAGACGCCCCAACCCCACGGCGCCCCCCGGGGAGACGCCCCCAGCCCCCCCCCACCCCACAGCGCCTCCAGGGGAGACGCCCCCCACCCCACCCCACGGCGCCCCCCACCCCACGGCGCCCCCCGGGGAGACGCCCCCGGCCCCACCCCACGGCGCCCCCCGGGGAGACGCCCCCGGCCCCACCCCACGGCGCCCCCCGGGGAGACGCCCCCGGCCCCACCCCACGGCGCCCCCCGGGGAGACGCCCCCCACCCCACGGCGCCTCCAGGGGAGACGCCCCCCACCCCACGGCGCCTCCAGGGGAGACGCCCCCCACCCCACGGCGCCCCGCTCACCTGCGCAGCGCCTTCTCCTCCGGACTCAGGTGGGTGAGCCGCTGCCGCTTGCGGGCCGGCTGCTGGGGCTCCGGGCTGGGGGAGCGCGGCCCCCCCGCCGGGAGCACCAGGGAGAGGGGCCGGCCGGCGGCGGCGCCCAGGGACTCGGCTGCTTGGCCGGGGAGGAGGAGCAGCCGCGGGGCCGCGGACCCGTGCAGCGCCACCATGGCAGACACGGGGCTGCTGCGAACCCTGGCGCTGCCAACGTTCCACTGACCGAACACTGGGCTCCGCCGCGTTCCACCCGCCCCCCACCCTGCTCGCGTTCTGCCACCGTGGCTCAGCCCCATTGGCCAGTGCTGTATGACGACAAGCACCGAGTAGCGAGCGATTGGCCCGTGATGGGGCAACGTGCGAATAAATTGCGTCAGACCGATAGGAGGCGGGAGGAGCGTAAGCAGGAGGCGGGGCCATACCCTGCGCACCCCCGCCCCCCCGCGGAGAGCGAGCCCGAGCCATTTCCCGGAGGGGGGCGGCCCCGGGCTCCCAGCGCCCGCGCGCTGCGGCTGCCTCCGCGGTCTTGCATCAGCTCCGCGTGCTGGGCTCGCTGTGCGCAACGCCCGGCCCCGCCGCGCAATCCTGGGCCTGCAGCCGCGGTGCCCCGCACGTTACTGCAGGGGCCAGCCCGTGTCTTCACATGGCACAGCCTCCGTCTCGGCCACAACCCGCACCCGAAGCGCGTCCCGCGTGGGCTAGGCCATCCCAGAGCCGAGGGGACAGCCGGGGGCGGGCAGGGAGGCTGTTCTGGACGGCCCGTGCTGTGGCAGGGGAGGTGTCTGGTGAAGCGATAGACACTAGTGCGCTGCTGGAAAAGCAGAGGCTGCTCGCCAGGGAAGGGAAAGCGACAAAGGGTCCCGTGGCACCTGATAGACTAACAGAGGTGTTGGAGCATCAGCTTTCGTGGGTGAATCCCCACTTCGGGGGGTGCAAGTGGACACCACTGCTTGCATCCGACCACGGAAGCTGATGCTCCAATAGCTCTGTTAGTCTATCAGGTGCCACGGGACCCTTTGTCGCTTCTGCAGATCCAGACTAACACGGCTCCCCTCTGATACTAGGGGAGAGAAATAAACTCAAGGGCCATTAGATCCATTTCACCTACGTCAAGTTTCAAAGCAGTAACAATTTACAGGATTTTTGTCTTGTTTTTATTTGAATTATTTTGTAGAAAACTGTGTGTGTAACGAGTTAGTTTCAGGTATTGCTTTATAGAGAATGTAAGCATGGATACAAAAAATACAAGGTCCTCATGTGCCAGTTGTATCATTTGTGTGCTTTGCTTTTCTAGGGCAGTTGCCCTTCACCTCCCAAGTGGCTGGGCATATGAGGGCTCCCTCTCTTGTGTTTATTTCTGCAGTTTGTTTGTACAGTGAATTAAAAATAGCTAAAGAGTAAAATAACAAAGGGAAAAGATTAGCTTAAAAAGTTCAAAGGCCTCACACTACAGCTGTGTTCTTTGGCACTATTCCAGTATTAGGGTACTGCCTCGTTCCCTGTCTGTGGTATGAAGAACAAGCTCTCCATTGTACTATTTGTTCACTCATTCAGTGCTAACTGCACCATGTGTCTAGTTACGGTTGATATCTCACACCTTTGATTTGACACATTCATGAGGAAAATGGCAGCTTTGAAAGAATCTCTCTCTTTTTGAAGGGGATGAAAGTTTATTCTGGTCCTGCCCGTCATGCTCTTGCAATTGGATGGGTCTTCAGGACCTGCTTCTCAGCTGGGCACCTGGGGAATGTATGGTTGCCCTTCAGGGCCTACCAGGCCCTTCTCTTTCCTTTTCTTTCATCCTGTATTTTAGCACCTGCTGGCACACAGTGCACCCCAGATTGTATTAGAGTCTATAAGAACTTAACAGGGCTTGGGAGGGAGCAGTTGGAGGTCCTGTGATTGCAGGTCCCAAAAGGGAGCTCTGCTGGAGCCAGCTCAACAAAGAGAGCGATAAGGCAGAAGAAAGATGGGACTGAGAGAGAGGCAACGTTATGAGCAGCAAGTCTTGTAATTCTGGATGGTTGAGGCTTTGGCAATCCTGCTGGAAACTTTACTAAATGATCTTAATATAATTAATAACAGTTGTGTTGTGTCACAGTCACAGGGTCTGGTCTGTTGTAACCACACTCCTGGGAGTGACCCCTTTAGTGTGCCAGGCCCGAGAGACCCATACAGATCCACAGGGGCGGGCCCATGGACTCAGACTGGGCCTTCGGTATCTGCTATCTCCATCTCTCCGTGGCTGCCTGCAGAGAATCCTGCCAAGCCAGACTCCTGCGGGGAGCTTGTACTGTGCCCTGTCAGGGTGCAACACTCTCAAGGAGTATTTACAGCGACACAGGCAGCCTTTTCAAAACAGGTAACTATTAATTAGTCACTTGGCATACAGAATCTGAAAGTCCTTGGGTTAGTCCATCCTGGTCAAGCCAGTGCCATGATGAGCCAGCCAAGCTGTGTTTCCCTAGTCTGGGCTCCTGAGTCCCCCCAAGACTGCCAGCTTTATTCCAGCCACCTGTCACCTTGTTCCCCAACTCAGTTCTTGCTTGCTGGGGTTTCCTGCTGTTAGATGTTGATTGCTCAGTCATTGGGACATCTCTTTGTCTTGCTGGACCTCTGCTGATTTGGATCTGTTTCAGCCACTTTTTTAAATGACTATTAATTCAACCAGACCGTGAGGGTGGAGATACACACACTGTGCTGTTCCAGGAGTAGTGTTACCCTTTTGCACCCATTGGGTAGCAGTGCAACATACAGGGGGAAACTGAGGCATGCCTAAGATTCCTAAAATACATTTAAAAAATTCCTGTTTCGTCACACCATGCTATTTTAAAAAAGAAGTCTAGACTGATATTAGGGCTGTCTTGTAGGAGAATAGCTGTTAATTAAGTCAAATACTGAAGTCATGACTTAGTCAAAACTCCTATAAAGGCAACTGGCCAGATCCTGACCTATTCCCTACCAGTGCTCTGGCTGCTTTGTGAGGTGGCTGGAAAACTAGGATACCCATCTATGACTGGAGAATTCCCAGGCAAAGGGAATACCAAGGGGATGTACAGCCAGCAGTTAATCCTCTCAGCCCTGTCACAACAGAGGGTATGACCAGGAAAAATGGAGCATAGCCAGAGCACATTTGTATTCCAGTTATAACCAGCAGCCAGAATAGTTCTTTGGCGCCTCAGGCAACTGGGTGTAAGCTAGAGCAGCCTTCAGGCTGTACTGATTTTCGTCTGGCCTCAGACTCCAGGGGCCCCAGATGTGTGTGGTATAACCAGCCATCTTTGCCACACTCACCTGATGAGCTGCATTGGGTACAAATTGGATGCAGCTCAGAATCTGAGCCAATGGGCTTTTTGCCTGCATAAAACCAGAGTAATTAACTCAGGTTTTGGACCAGGAGCTTGTTTAATCTTCCTGAGTGGCTTTTATTTTCAAAGGTTTTACGTTCTCCTACATTTGTAGCTAGTGAGGGCGAGAACAGAAATGCAAAACTTTTGAAGTGGTATACAAACTCAAGCAAAGCAAGCTGTATGGGGTTTTTCTGACTCTGGCATTTATTTTTCATTGACTTTGACACCTGTTAGTGAACAATAATGCAAAATATACCACCTGTCACAGCTCCAGTTGAGTATCCTCTCCTGACCTCTCACCAGACTGCTGTGAGGGAACCCAGCTGCTGGATCTCCTGTATTTTAAGCCTCTACACTCTGAACAGAGTCCCTGCACTGTCCCTATCTTAGGGCCTCTGAGCACCCTCGGTCATCTGCTCCTGAGAGTTTCAACTGCACAGCCCAGTCCATGGAGCCAGTGCTAAGCCCTCAGATTCCCTCCATGTAGCTTAAAACGCACCCTCTCCCAGAGCTTCACCCACAAGTGTGCCTTCTGGTTTACTTCTTCAACAGGGCACATGGTAGGTGTAAATGCTAAACACAAACAGACAGACTGGCACCAGATTCTAAATCACCATTCTTTAATGGCACAAAAAATTACACAGATCTATCCAACAATAATAAACCCTACATGCAGTTCCCTGTATCAGTTTTTTCACCACTCCAGAGCATTCTTTGAGTTGGGGTCAGAGTCATCTGGGGCTATCCAGGATCCTTCCTTTGCAGTGCCTAGCAAAGGTTCTGACACAGAGCTTTCTCCCCAAGCATGCTTCCTCTGACCATGGCTAGTCCATTCCCTTCCCCTTCGCTGCCCAAACTTCCTGTGTGTTTTTCTGAGTCTTCCCCCTGGGAGCACTTTTATAACCTTCTGCTTTTATAATTTCTTCACTTTACTTCGTCCTTCTTGGTAACTTCCTACTCTCTCAATCCCCAGAAAAAGTGGAGGGAACAGGTTCCCCTAGCATGCTCTTTTGTTCTCCCCAGGTAAGGCCTGTTCAGGTGTCGATAGTCTTTAACAATGGGTGATACATGCTTAAAGCTTGTCAGAAGAGGAGGATGCACAGAAAGCCCTTTCATTATACATACGTTTCATAACAACTTTATAATATCAACCAGAATTCATAAGTTTGTACAGACTCCCCCGAATGGTTACATCCTGTGACCCTGAATAAACCCCTTTACATAGTAAATTATATATTTGGCGCTTGTTGATTGCATGTAATCTTACCACTGAGACCAGCCAGGACGTGGAGAGATGCTGGTATGCTGGTATTCTGACCTAGGAAATACGCACTCAGTTTCTTAAAATACTGTAGTAGTTCTCACTGCATGTACAGTTTCTAATAATTATATGGTGATGTTGCAGGGCCAGAGTGAAAGAGTGAGAAACGAAAGTTTACCAGAAGCTCAATCTTGAACTGATGAATGGCAACATCTCCAGGTAGGTTTTATTGCAGGAGTTCAGGTTTAATTCAGATTTGCACCATCCCTTGTCTTTTTCCTTTCTGGCTGTCTCGCGACTGGTTTTTTATTTGGCAAAATTTTCTCACCACTGCAAACACCAGTACAATACCTCTACCTGTAGCACTTGTAGGGTTGCTAGTGCAGACAAGGTTCCAGGTGACAAATGTCAGTTATTCCACTGCCCTGCTTAGAATAGGTTTTACACAACATGACATTTAGAATGTTGGCAGCTGCCAGTGCCTTATCTATACTAGTTCTCCCACCATTGCTCTCACCTGTGGAGCTGAACCAGTGATAACAACATAGGAAATCTAGACAAGGCGATAGAATCTTTGCCATGGATTAAGCTATTATTTCCTAATGATATGGCCCTTATTTGCTGTGTTCCAGGTGGCCACTGTATCAAAAGGAAACAACAGTTTGTTTAAGGAAGGTGGGGAGAGTGAAGGTTTGTTTACTATAAGGGGGGTGAGGGAATAGACCCAAGTACAATGTTGCATGAGAAGAGAGCAGTGGGAAGGGAAGAGAGAAGAGAAAAAAGGGCAGTGAAAAAGAGAAAAGTGGAAGAGAGGATGTGGAGGATGCATAACTTTTAATAATCCAGCTGAGTTTAAGGGCATTGTCTGAGAAAAGAGCTTGTTTGCTCAACCTGTATCCAGGATGATATGGACAGTGGCCCCGGGCCTCAGTCCAGCTGAACAGCTTGTGCATTCCCAGGTCTGTTTGAGCTGGTCAGAGGGATAGTGAGAATGTCTCTGATATTCCCAGACTTGGTTGGGTTTCAGGCCTATACACTTAGTTATTTTGTTTTTTATTTTAATTGCATTTTTTATCTCCCATAATTTTAAAATTATAGTATCATGGCCCAAACATTCCATATCAGAGCCAGGAAGTCAATAAAATGACTGTAATTGTGTTCTTATCAGAGTTAGGGACTGATAGCACTAGCAAGAGAACAGCATGGTATTGGAAAAAACTAGGTAAGCTTCAGCCATTCTTGATTTACAGCACTTCTTGGTGTTCTTGACCTGAGGTCTACCCACTGCTTTGCCAAAATGCATCTAACTCTTGATTTGCAGAATTCCATGTGTGTCTAGTTCTGAGGTACTCGAACAGCTCTGTCAATTAATCTCAAGACACAGTGAATTCATCTTGGACAGCAAAGACCCACGACTAGGAGACACAGTTCTCCAAGCACCTCTCTTCAAACACACATTGAAAGAGGAAACAGAAACATGCATGGGCTGATCAGACCAATGGTCCATCCTGTCCAGCATCCTGTCTCGGACAATAGCCAGTACCTGAGGGCTCAGGGGAAGATTCAAGAAACCTCCCCATGGACAATTGTGGAATAACCTGTCCATAGAGAAGTTTCGTCCTTACCGCTGTTGGTTAAAGATTATTTTATGCCTGAAGTCAGAGGGCATATTCCGTCTACGTTTTATAAAATTCTGTTGTGATAAAAGTGGAGCAGCCCTTTAATAATGTATAAATACTGTATGTTGACCTGTTTATTGGGATGTTTACTGAATGAATATACTGGTTTAGTTTAATAGGGGGACTGTAAAGAAAACAAGCAGGAAGGGGAGAAGAATAGCTCAAGATAAGCCATTTTTCAGCAAACACTTGAGAGACAATGCCAGGACTAGAAAAGCCCTGGGAACCAGAAGATCAACAGGACTCTAGCCATGTAAAAGGGGATTCTCTTGCAAAAGGGAGGGTACTCTTGGAGGGAGTTTTTTTGGGGGGACCAGACTGACACAGGATGCTGCTGGACGGGGGTGGTGTCTGAAGAATTAGACTTGCCTAGTCACCCTCACAGGATGGTCACTGATTATCATCTTTCAAAACCCTCCTCAAAACTTCCCTTTTCCATGAGGCCTACAAAAAACTTGATTATGGTTAAGTTGCTGGTATGCTGAGGCTGTTGCCTGTCATGCTGACCAATACTGTCTCATTGTTTCTTTGTACTCCCTTATCTGTCTATATCCACCTATTCTCTGTTGTCTTAGTAGTGAGATAGTAAGCTCTTTGGACAGACACTGTCTTTCTGGACAGTGTTGGTAACACGTCTAGGACAATGGGGTCCTGATCCAGGACTTGGGACTCTACACACTACTGTAATGCAAATAATTATTACAAATCTTTAGGTAAGAAAAACATGCATCTGGCCACCATAGACACCACTGGTCACACGCTCCTGAAGGAATAAAATGCACATGCCAAACCCAGTCAGACCTGCTGGGTTAGCAGAGTTCATATGCAGGATACTCGAGCCCAGGGCCCTAAAGAGAAGGAGAATTTTTTCATTCCGCCCCAGTAGAGGTAAAGCCTTAAGACCTGACACTGAGGGGTGCACTCAGAGACCAGAAAGGGGACAGAGATGCAGCTAGCCCTGAACCATGACCGCTGACTAATGGAACAGTGGATGT
This sequence comes from Chelydra serpentina, assembly GCA_037349315.1. NCBI lineage: Eukaryota > Metazoa > Chordata > Testudines > Chelydridae > Chelydra > Chelydra serpentina. The sequence goes on from JBAIAC010000040.1 coordinate 21,082,002, forward strand.
TCACTTTAAGTTCGTGGCGTCAGTGTCACTCCCGACAGTAAGTTCCAAGGGTGAAGTACATTTTGTGTAAAAAATCATTTCCTTTGATCAGTTTTAAATTTGTTGCATTTCAGTTTCTTTTAATGTCCTCTTTTTTCCTATGTTGTGAGCAGGGATCCTAGTTTTTCGTGATAAAAATCCCCAAATTTTCTGATTAAAAAACCATAAAAGTCTGTGTTTTTCCATGATTAAAATGAAATCTGACAGCGGGAGCCCCACCACGTGGGGCTGTCAGCTGGACCCCTGCCACCAGGGCTGAAGTGTCAATATTCCATGTTCCTGCATGTGTGTTGGTGGCACGGGGTTCTACTGTATATGTTTTTATTTTTTCCACAAAATGTAAGAACTAAAGATTCTCTGTAAAAACGCAAATTTTGCTTTTTTCCATGGCAAACAGATTTCTAGGATCCCTGGTTATGAGAAGGGTAAATAGGAGTACCGTATTTACCTTCTCTATACCAATCGTTTTATAGATTTCTTATGTTTCCTTGTATTCATCTTTCACTAAACCAAACTGTCCCAATCTTATCACATTATCTCCAGATATAATTTTCCCAAGTCCCTTATAATTTTCATCCTCCATTTCTGAACATTCACTAAGATTTCTCTGGTTCTGCTCTGATTCAAAACAGAGTGGCCAAAAGCAAACACAGTATTCCAGGCACTGTATCCTTCAAGGTGCCGAGCACTCTGGCTCCAATCTAGCAAAGCACTCAATTTATGCTTAGCTTTAACCACTGACTTCAGTGGGACTCCTCACACATTTACAGGTAAGCAGGTGCTTGAGTTCTTTGCTGCATTGGGACCAGGGTGCTCAATACATTCCTGGCCTGAGCTCCAGGTGAGGATGTCCCATTGATTTATATAATGGTGTAATATTTCCTTATTTCCAGTCCCATTCATTAAAGCACTCTAACATTTTGTTTGTTTGCTTTTCTGACTGCTACTGCATATTGAACAGCAGACTTCCTTGCGCTGTCCACAGTGATTCCCGTCTCCTTTTGTGATTGTAATTGTGTGGCAATTTAGAACCAAGTAATGTATATTCAGAGTTCAAAATATTCCTCCCAGTGTACATTACTTTGCATATTTCTCCGTTGATTTACCACCGTGTGGCCCATTCACCTTGCTTTGTTAGGTCCCTCTGAAGTTTTTCAGTCTTCTTAGTCTTGACTAACCTAAGTAATTTTGAAGCGACAAAGGGTCCTGTGGCACCTTATAGACTCAAGCTAAGGCTACACTGGCGCTTTACAGCGCTGCAACTAACTCGCTCAGGGGGGTGAAAAAACACCCCCCTGAGCGCAGCAAGTTACAGCGCTGTAAAGCGCCAGTGTAAACAGTGCCCCAGCGCTGGGAGCGCGGCTCCCAGCGCTGTAAGCTATTCCCCTCGGAGAGGTGGAGTACCTGCAATGCTGGGAGAGCTCTCTCCCAGCGCTGCCGCGGCAGCGCTTTGAAGTTTCAAGTGTAGCCAAGCCCTAACAGAGGTATTGGAGCAGAAGCTTTCGTGGGTGAATACCCACTTCATCGTATGCAAGCAGTGGAAATGTCCAGGGGCAGGTGTAAATATGCAGGGAAGAGTCAGGGTAGAGATAACGAGGTTAGCTCAATCAGGGAGGGTGAGGCTCTCTTCTAGCAGTTGAGGTGTGAACACCAAGGGAGGAGAAACTGCTTTTGTAGTTGGCTAGCCATTCAGAGTCTTTGTTTAATCCTGAGCTGATGGTGTCAAATTTTGTGTCATCTGCAAAATTTGCCACCTCACAGCTTACCTGTTTTCTCAGATAACGTGAATATAGTAAACAACCACCAGTCCTAGTATGGAACTTTGTGGCACCCTACTGAAAATAAACCTCTCTATCCATGGAATGCATATTATAAAGGCAAAGCCCTATCCCCTTCTATGCTGAAATTCCAGTATTTCATTGTAAAGAAATTGACAAATATAATTCTGCTCTGGTAGTCTCTTCCCAGAAGAGGCCTTATGTTCTTTTAGGTTGGAGGCTGAACTCCCACACACAGAGTCAAATGCTCTATTCACTGTCTATAGCCACAGCACATAGAGGGACATGCCTCCCACCATCCTCATGCCACAAGTTCGGAAAGATAGCTGTATAGACAAATTAACAGGTGTGGTCCAACTGTTGTGCTGCTTCAGTATGATCCTAGAGCTTACTGGAAAGTTCTGCAAACATTTTTCATGTAAACAGATTTGTATGCAAAATGGTTGTGTTCAGGGTGGGCTCCTGGTTTTCTGCCGCCCCAAGCGGAAAAAAAAACAACCACCGCGGCAGCGCAATCGCGCCGCTCCACTCTTTGGCGGCAATTCAGCGGCAGGTCCTTCGCTCCGAGAGGGACTGAGGGACCCACCGCCGAATAGTCGCCGAAGACCCGGATGTGCTGCCCCAATAGCAGACGGAGTGCCGCCCCTTGGTATTGGCCGCCCCAAGCGCCTGCTTCTTTAACTGGTGCCTGGAGCCGGCCCTGATTGTGTTTCCCTGGCAGGATTCCCATTACAGCACAGTGCAGAGCAAAGGTGGCTCAGGCAAAAGTGCTGCATACACAGGATTTAGGGCTCACTTGGACTAGCTTTTGGACTGTCCAAAGCTTTAGCATTACTCAGGAACATTGTTAAAGTCCCATCTAAACTACAAAATGGAGCTGTGTTATAATCAGGTTTCCAGATGTGCTATTATATGTGGTATAGAGCAACCTCTGGAGAGAGTAGAAAGATCTTAGACATAGTCTATCCACCTCCATACAAACAATGGAGACTAGTGACATCTGAATGTGAACAGGCAAAAGTGACAGCGTAAAGGTGCCACTTGGAGCTAGTTTACAGCAACTGGTAAAGATCACAGTGTTGGGTGCCAAATAGGGCTGGCAAAGCTCCCCTTCCCTACCTAAGGGCCCCCCACTGCATATGGAACACGTTGAGGTGACACTGGAGAGGCCAAACCCAATGCTTTCGGTCACAGGGTGTTGTCAGTGTGTAGGCTGGCTTCTGTCCAAATATTCTGCAGGTTGAACCTGCTCTCTTGGGAAAACAGCCAGTTGTTGAAATCCCAGGGGCCCAGCAGTCTCGTTCCAGTAAGTTTCCTTGTTTGCATATCCTGGTTGAGAACAGGAACCTCGCTTCTTTATATGGGAGGTAAATGTATGTACTTACGAAGGCTTGGTGACCTACCTCCTGTTGGTAACAGCCAGCTTTTTCTTGGAACAATGCCAGGTTGTGAGCATAAATTCCTCCTCTCACTTCCAAACCACTTTCCACATTTGGGAAATCTCTTTCACTGGTTGGAAGCCTGTGGGAGTCCTGGTTTCACTGTTTGAAAAAGCCCAATTATATTCCCCCATTTGGATGCTCTCTCCTGCATCTCTTAGCCAGAATCCTGATCTGTTGAGAGACCAACAGTGAAAGCAAATGGGAAAAGAAAAAAAAAGGCAAAGTATTAGGAAATAGCAAAGGAGATTTTGCCTCAAACTAGCACATGCAGCTTGCAAAACAATGGTTCAGAGATGAGAGATCTTAAAAACTCAGTGTCAGCAATGTCTTCCTCGCCCCCTCCCCTCCGACTGGATTTAGTTGTGTTGAAAACTCACTATGAGGGTTACGGAGAACAGAGATAGTGGTCTGTGTGCTCAGGAAGGTACAAAACTACTGTGTATCTTTTGTGATGGCTTCATTCTAGTCACTTTGTTAGCTTTTAGCTGCACCAGGTCTTTGTGACATTGCTTGTGTGACTAGTCAGGCAGAGCTGGAGCCCTGCCTATACTAATTAAACAAACTGTGCATCCTGCCAGTGCTTAGGAAGAGAGAGGAAACATGCAAGTTATTCAGATTGGAGCCCCTGCTGCGTGAGGAGTGCCTGCTAGAGACGGGCACTTCGCAAAAAGTTTCAATTTTTATTGAAAGTTCTGGGAAGAGGAAATCCAGAAACTCTGGTTTAAAGTTGTTAAGCCCTGCCCTGTGTTGGACAATTTTATCCCCTCTCGCCATTGCTTTGGCAGGTGGCTTAGTGTTTAACTGGCATTCACCTCTTTTCTTCCAAATATGAAATAGTTCAGACACTACTGATATAATTTAGTTACTAACTTATTAAAAATTAACACTTAAAGTCAGTAAAATAATTTTCTGTTGTAAGTATTAAAAGAGGGGATGTCAAATACAATGAATAAAGGAAGACAGCAGTGTTGAGACAGTACAGATTATAAATCACAGTAAATGTTCTGGGTATATATATTTTTTTTAGAAAAGTTACATCATTTTTTTTAATCCATTAATTTCATTTGGCCAATCTTGCTTGAACACTTCAGTAGTTAATTGAAGGTAGGCAGTAAGTCATTCCATCTTTTTAAATTATTTTATTTTGGTCAGCCACATTTCTATAGATATTTGTTTAAAATACCTCAGGCAGAAAGGGAGGGAACAGGGGTTAGCCTCCCCCAACGGCTAGTTCACCAGCCACCCATACATCTAGCCCAGTATCCTGTCTTCCAACAGTGGCTAATGCCAAGTGCCCCAGAGGGAATGAACAGAACAGGTAATCATAGAATCTCAGGGTTGGAAGGGACCTCGGGAGGTGATCTAGTCCAACCTCCTGCTCAAAGCAGGACCAATCCCCAACTAAATCATCCCAGCCAGGGCTTTGTCAAGCCTGACCTTAAAAACCTCTAAGAAAAGAGATTCCACCACCTCCCTAGGTAACCCATTCCAGTGCTTCACCACCCTCCTAGTGAAAAAGTTTTTCCTAATATCCAACCTAAACCTCCCCCACTGCAACTTGAGACCATTACTCCTTGTTCTGTCATCTGGTACCACTGAGAACAGTCTAGATCCATCGTCTTTGGAACCCCCTTTCAGGTAGTTGAAAGCAGCTATCAAATCCCCCCTCACTCTTCTCTTCTGCAGGCTAAACAATCCCAGTTCCCTCAGCCTCTCCTCATAAGTCATGTGCTCCAGCCCCCTAATCATTTTTGTTGCCCTCCGTTGGACTCTTTCCAATTTGTCCACATCCTTCTTGTAGCGTGGGGCCCAAAACTGGACACAGTACTCCAAATGAGGCCTCACCAGTGCCGAATAGAGGGGAATGATCACGTCCCTCAATCTGCTGGCAATGCTCCTACTTATACAGCCCAAAATGCTGTTAGCCTTCTTGGCAACAAGGGCACACTGTTACTCATATCCAGCTTCTCGTCCACTGTAACCCCTAGGTCCTTTTCTACAGAACTGCTGCCTAGACATTCGGTCCCTAGTCTGTAGCAGTGCATGGGATTCTTCCATCCTAAGTGCAGGACTCTGCACTTGTCCCTGTTGAACCTCATCAGATTTCTTTTGGTCTAATTTGTCTAGGTCCCTCTGTATCCTATCCCTACCATCCAGCGTATCTACCACTCCTCCCAGTTTAGCGTCATCTGCAAACTTGCTGAGGGTGCAGTCCACACCATCCTCCAGTTCATTAATGAAGATATTGAACAAAACCAGCCCCAGGACCAACCCTTGGGGCACTCCGCTTGATATCGGCTGCCAACTAGACATCGAGCCATTGATCACTACCCGTTGAGCCCGATGATCTAGCCAGTTTTCTATCCACCTTACCGTCCATTCATCCAGCCCATACTTCTTTAACTTGCTGGCAAGAACGCTGTGCGAGACTGTATCAAAAGCTTTGCTAAAGTCAAGAAATAGCACATCCACTGCTTTCCCCTCATCCACAGAGCCAGTTATCTCATCATAGAAGGCAATTAGGTTAGTCAGCCATGACTTGCCCTTGGTGAATCCATGCTGACTGTTCCTGATCACTTTCCTCTCCTCAGGGGTGAAAATAACTTAAAGGACTTACTGGTACGCTGGAGTCCTGAGCAGTGGGGTGGGGCCTCAATGGGAAGGGGCGTGGCCTCAACCAGAAGAGGCGGAGCCTTTAGAGCCCTGGACCCTTTAAATCGAGATTTAAAGAGACAGTGGCTCCGGCTGCAGTAGTGGTGGCTGGGAGCCCTGGGCCCTTTAAATCACTGCCAGAGCTACCAGCTGCGGAGGCGGTTGGGAGCCCCGGGGTCGGGGGCCATTTAAAGGGTCCGGAGCTCTGGCCACCGATTCCGCAGTGGAGTCCCAGGCCCACTGACGGCTAAATCGCTGACGGCTCCGGAAGCGGGGCTCCAGCGGCTATTTAAAGGGCCTGGGGCGGTAGCGGCGGCAGGAGCCCCAGGCCCTTTAAATTGCTGCCACAGCCCCACTGCCGGAGTCCTGGGGTAGCGGCAGCAGCTGGGAGGCCCCAGGGCTCCATTGGCAATTTAAAGGGCCGGGGGCTCTTTATACCATGACTTGTAAATGCACAGTTTGGTATCATGTAGGTCTTACCCTTTATTCCATTTATTTTCCTAAGTTGTTTATATACCTCTACAGTATTGGCATCTTTATTGACTTTCGCGCAGTATGTTCTCCAGCTTTCTCTTTTTGCCCTTTTTATAGTCCTTTGTGCAACTGTCTTTTTATTTTTTTAATCTTTCATTAAATCCTTGCTAGGTAAGGAATTTTTTGCTGTCTTATATGCCTTATTCCTTTCCCTGATTACCACTTCATAATCCTTATTCCACCATGGTACCCTTTGGTGGAATAAGGGGGTTAGGGGCAGTAGCGTAGCCACGGGGGTAGCAGGGAGAGCGGCCGCTCCCCCTGTGAGCAGAAGCGGCGCCTTAAAAAGGAAGCGGCACCTTTTTTTAGCAGAGCTTCTTGCACTCACCCGCCAGCGCTCCGGGTCTTTGGTGGCATTTTGGCGGCGGGTACCACCAAAGACCGGGAGCGAGTGAGGACCCGCTGCCGAAGTGCCACCGAAGACCTGGAGCACTGCTGGGTGAGTACAGGGGGAGGCGCCTTTTTATAGCACCGCTCCCCCTGTGCTCCGGAGCTGGCTGCGCTACTGGTTAGGGGTTTATTACAGGAGTGGGTAGGTTAGATTCTGTGGCCTGCATTGTGCAGGAGGTCAGACTAAACGATCATAATGGTCCCTTCTGACCTTAAAGTCTATAGTCTAGTCTATCTCTTTGCCTATTTCTAAGTAACGTTGGTATCCTAGGAATAGTGGTCTGCATTTATGATTCCCTTAGTAGCATTATGACAGAATTCCTCAATATCGTCATTTACACGTTGCTCATCCACATATTCATTTCTAAAGAGCTTCCAATTGCTTTTCTTAGATTCCAAGTGGAGATATTATCCTCATCTTTGATATTTCCTTTTCTTTGATATGTAATTAATGTTGGGATGTGGTCACTACCCATTCCCTCCTCTCTCTAATTTTCTCAGCTGCATTTACTTGCTATGGTACTAGAAGTTATTCCCAGAGCCAAGCATGTGACACTTCTGTCAGCTATATTGAACCTGGCAGGGGCTCCATCATTTAATATTACTAAATTATTCTTTGCAAAGAATTGCTCTAAACCAGTGGTAGTCAATGGGCCGAATCTGAATCACCAGACTTTTTGAACGGACCCCAAAATCTTTTTCTTTACTTATTATTATGATGATTGTTATTATGTTTGTATTTATTTTCTCTAGAGTCTGGACCTTGACTAGACCTTGACCAAGACATTTGGACCTTGACAAAAAATAACTGACTACCCCTACTCTAAACATTTTCCATTTTTATCATTTTTCTTACTTTCCCACAATCTGTTGTGACTATTCGGATCAGCACAGATAATGAATGGGCATGTGACATCTCTAATTAATTCATTCAGGTCCATCCCATCTAGTTTCTTGCATGGGTTATAAAGTCTTAAAGATGCAAGAATTGTTTTGTATCAGTATCTCAGTAACATTATATTTGACATTTAGCTTTTTAATCTCTACTTCAAGATAGTCCAGGTTCTCCTTAATGAAAGTGCAGACACCTCATCCTTTCCTGTTTCTTTATCATGTCTATATATACCACATGGCAGGATTTTATAATCTAGTTTTTCTATTAGCCAAGCCTCTTATACGCATATTATCTCATGCTTTGTTTTCATATCAATCATATTTTTATTTAATTCCTGTCCATGCACTATTAGGCTACGGGCATTCCAACCGAAAATAGTCACCACCATTCTTTAACCTTCAACAGAGCCAGTTATCTCATCATACAAGGCAATCCATTTGGTCAGGCGTGACTTGCCGTTGGTGAATCCATGTTGACTGTTCCTCATCACCTTGTGTAGTCAAATAAACCTGTTCAAAGGGGCTGTGAAATGCTCCCAAAACACAATTGTAGCACTTGGGCACAGATTTAAATGACTGCACATGGTACAGGGCAGGGAGGCCCTGAAACTATACATCCAAAATCATTCTCACACTGTTTTTCTTACACAAATAGCTTGTGAACAATTCATCCTGAATATTCAGTATTCAGTGTTCGTTAGTTAGCCTAGTTTTGGCTTTAAGAAGGGCTATGTGAGAGGGATAGGGCATAGTTTGGGATATTGTGGGGGTAATTACTGTTTGTATTTGAAGATGGGTAAGAATGAGACCATGTCTACACTACCTCTTATGTTGGCAAAACTTATGTTGCTCAGAGGTGTGAAAAAATCTCCCCCCCGAGCGACGTAAGTTTTGCCGACATAAGCAGTACGTCAGTGTGCACGGCGCTGTCGGTGGGAGGTGATTTAATCGTGTCGACGGGAGAGCTCTCTACCATCAGCATAAAGCAGCTACACGAGATCTTACAGCAGCGCATCTGCATCGGTACAACCATGCCATTGTAAGATCTCTAATGTAGACATAGCCTAATGTATTTATTTTTGATTCATGATTTTATGTAATGGCAAGGCACATTAAGCCATCTTGGAGGATGCTTTGTGTTATATCTAAATCTAAATTAGTTGTTTTTAACAGTGACTGATCAATGCAGTATGAATTTCAAATGCAGAACATTACAATTGACTATAGAACTGAAAAATTGCTTTTAGCAAATACTGAAGGATACTTGTCATAACATTTGGTTTGCAGTGAGTATTTGCACTACTAAAGCTTGAATGCTTGAAAATGAAAATGAAAGGCTCATGGGAAGAGATAATTGTTTTAATCCAAGTGAATATTTGTGGACGTTTTTTCCACTATTTGGTCAGTTCTAGTTTTTATTGTGAAATGTGGAACATTAATGCACAGAAATACTGCAGAGTTTTTGAAGAGGTATGAGGACATCTAGTGGTTGATGTCCCTAAATACATGCTGAGATGATCTCTCTGTGGAATGGTTACAGTGTAGTAGCCATGTTAGTCTGTGTCAGCAAAAAGAAAATAAGAAAGAAAGAAATACTTGTGGCACCTTAGAGACTAACAAATTTATTTCAGCATAAGCTTTCGTGGGTTAGAACCCACTTCATTGGATGTTGCATCCGATGAAGTGGGTTCTAAGGTGCCACAAGTATTTCTTTCTTTCTTATTTTCTTTTTTCTCTGTGGAATGTCTCTCTCCAGAAAGTGCAATATGCAGAAAATGATGACAGCATTTGAGTTTTTAAAGCAAATATATCTGCAGATGCCAAAAGCTAAAATTGTTCATGCTATTTGAAAATTTGAAACTCATTAAGCACTCATGGATTCTCAGAATGGATTTCTTGATCAGTACTCAGTGACATGGCCCATTCCCATTGTGAAACATGTCTGAAAAGATGAAGGCTACCAGTTTTACACCTAGCACATTGGTGATCAAAAAATGGGTGTGTGCATGGCCCTGAATCTATTGAGAAAAGTATCTTTTCTCCTTATAGGGATTGTTAGTGTTAGGCCCAAAAACTGAAAAACATGCTTATCTCGGCTTCTGCTTGTTATCCTAGTAAACATGCTTATCTAAGTCCTCTGTCGTTTCCCATGCATGAAGCTGTACGTATACAGGATGTATAGATGATATATGGACAAGGGGAGGGGGTTGGACGGATGCCCCCGACCCTGGGAAAGGAATGTGAAGGACGGGAAGGTAAATAGATGTATCCTGATTACTACTAGAACTGAATTTAAACAATGCATGGGTTAGCAGAATTTAGACACGCTAAGTTGTTTGTCTCTCTGTATAAAAGAAGCCCAGTTGTGCTTGTAAGGTGTGTCTCTTTCTCGGGCACTAGCCGAGTAGAGCACCCTTTCAGCTGACTGACTAATAAAGGGTCTGGTATCTGTCCTCTTGTCTCTCCGTGCCTCCTTGGGGTAATTGGGCAGCTCCAGGGGGAAACGAGCCCATTTGGCTAACAAATGGCGACTCCGCCGGGACTTCTCTCCCTGTAGAGGACGCTGACCGGCGGCCGAGGGCGATTCCGAGGAGTGGCCACCTCGAGCTGTTGGTTTGCTCGGGCCTCGGGTCGTCACAATCGGCCGGGGCGGCTGCGTCCTCTCTGAAGAGAACTCTGAAGGACACGGAAGCAAGACGGCTCCAGAAGAAGGGGAAGTCTGACTGCCGGACGCGGCCACTTCGGGCGGTAAGTGCGTTTACCTCCCGGGTTTGAGGAATAACGCCCCCGGGGTGTGGGTTGGACAGTGGAAATCCCCTAGGCAGCCTGTATACAGGAAGGTATATTAACATTATTGTAGCTTTGTAAATGTCTTGTCGTTGTGTTTTTGGTTAAAGGGTACTGTTTCTAACAATTATTGGGACTTGGAGCAACCTCAGGGGTTATTCTTGTTTCTGGGAGGGGTAATGTTGTTTCTCCTGTGAATGATGTGTTGGAAACCGAGATTGTAACTGATGAAGGGATCTGTGTGAAAGATGAATGAGTGCCGCTGACAGGTCTGAGGCTTAAGCTGACTTCAGCCGCCCCAAGACTCCTGCGAGGGGAAACCCGGTGACCAGGATATCTTGATTGCAAGGGGGGTCAGCCGAACCTCGTGACCCAGCGGATATCTGAGTTAGAATTAGATCCCTTTCCCTCCCCCCTCTCGATATCTCTGTCTTGGAAAACTCTGGGTTAAAGCATAATGGGGTCCGGTCAAAGTACTTTCTCCGGGACACCCCTGGGATGTATGCTGGATAACTGGAAGGCCTTTAGATGCCAGGCTGATTATGGAATTGTATTATGTAAAGACAATCTTGTAAAATTCTGTACTCATGAATGGACGACATTCGGGGTGGAATGTCCTGAGGGAGGGGCCCTCGCCTGGGTCGAAATCAGTGTGCTATCTGTAAGGAAGAGGGGCACTGGAAGAATGAATGCCCCCGGCGACAGGCCATGGGAAGGGAACGTAAAGATAAATCCCCGTCCCTTCCCATCCTCTACAACAGTACGGGATGTTCAGGGGAGGAATCTTCCCCATAGGGGGGGCCGGGGGACCCAGCGGCCCCTCCGGGCGGCGCAAGCTGACAGCCTGGATCCCACGGTAAAAATTAAAGGGGGGGGGCCACCCAATTGAAGCCCTTATTGATACTGGGGCCACCCTTAGTTTGCTCCCCCTTAATAAGGCTCCCCGAGGTAGAGCTCGGGGACGTGCCATGGTCCAAGGGAAAGAGAGCAAACTACAGCTTTGGAAAAATTTTGCCTCTCCTAGTGAAAATAGGGGACCGTCAAATTTCCCACCAGTTTGTTTACAGCCCCTCTGGCCCCATCGCACAGCTCGGAGGAGATATCCTCACTAAACTGCAGGCGGAAATCTCGTTCGACAAAGGGACTGTGGAAGTTAGACTCAGCAATCCTCTAACTACCAGATGGCCCTGATAAGTGCTAGAAATCACTCCCCGGAATGCCAGGGGAGGAGTGAAGGGAACCAGCTATCAGGGGTTAACCTTAAGGTTTGGGCGGAGAAGGGAGGTGTCGCTCGGCCCCGGAATGCTTCACCAGTGCATATTTCCCTTAAGGAGGGAAGCAGCCCAGTCCGAATTCGACAATACCCCCTTAAGCTAACCACTAGAATCGGGTTAAAACCTCTGATTCAAAAGTTTCTGCAGTGCGGGTGGCTCAGGGAAGGCACGTCCCCATACAATACTCCGATAATGGGGGTGCCTAAGCCTAATGGGCAGTATCGGTTGGTCCAGGACCTAAGACAAATTAACAAGTTAATAGAAGCCCCCTATCCAGTTGTCCCGAATCCCCATACTATTCTGGGCCAAGTTCCCAAAAATCACAGCTGGTTCTCTGTCATAGATTTAAAAGATGCCTTCTTTTCCATTCCCCTTGATCTGGAGTCTCAGAGACTGTTTGCCTTTGAGTGGGAGGACCCAGATACCCACTACAAAGCTCAATACCTTTGGACCGTTGTCCCACAAGGACTTACCTGTGCACCTGAGATTTTTGGCAGCCAGTTAAGAAGGGACCTCGCCCCATTCCTGGCTAAACACCCTTCATGTAACATAGGCCAGTATTGCGATGATTTGCTCTTAAGTACTGAAACAGAGGCAGCCTGTAAAGAGCAAACTATAGAGCTCCTTAATTACCTTGGGGCACAGGGGTATAAGGTCTCAAAGGAAAAAGCACAACTGGTTAAGCAGCAGGTCACTTTCCTTGGGTATCACTTGTGCCAAGGAAGTCGTAGTCAGGGTAAAGAAAGAATCCAGGTTATACTTGATAGCCCTCAACCCCGGAACCCCCGAGAACTAAGGGCATTTCTGGGACTGACTGGCTTTTGTCGGCTCTGGATCCCTGACTACGGGGGAAGAGCCAAACCACTATATGAATCCTTAACTAAAGAGGGTCTGCTCCATTGGACGTGGACCAGAGAGATGGAAAAAGCATTTCGAGAGCTAAAAGGCCTTGGTTCAGCCTCCCGCTCTAGCCCTCCTAGACCCATGGAGGCCATTCACCCTATACGTTCATGAGAAGGGAGGGTGGCTGCTGGAGTTCTGTGCCAAAGGTCGGGACCAACCTGGTGACCCATTGGATACTACTCAAAGGTGTTGGACCCTGTCACCAAGGGATGGCCTGCCTGTTTACGGGCTGTTGCAGCAACCGCTCTCCTTGTACAGGAGGCTGAGAAGTTGACCTTGGAAGGGCCCCGGAGGCCGAACAGCGTAGATATAATCAATTGGCTGATTAGGCCACAAAGGAGGCCGCACGGGAAGGGGCCTCGTGGCTCCTCTTGGTTCAAGATACAGAAGCTAAAAACCCCCCTCCCCAATACACAGCTGAGGAAGTATGCCACGCGCAGGCTGTGGGGGCCCGGCAGGTTCCTTCTGGATGGTGGAAATTACCGGGGGGGGGGGGGGGGGGGAATTTTTGTCCCCCGACCAGTGCTTCAGGAAATTCTTCGGCACATGCATAAAGAGGGACATATGGGGTCGGGGGCAATGGTTGATTTGGCCACCCGATCCCTTAAGGGGCTGGGCATGCATGTGGAAGCCCAGAGAATTGTTAGTAATTGCCCTGTTTGTCAACGAACCAACCAAAAGGGGTGTGGCCCTCCCACCCCAATGGGAGGCCGGTCATGGGCCACATACCCTTTCCAGAGGTGGCAAGTTGACTTTGCAGAAATGCCCCTTGCAGGGGTTATAAATACTTACTTGTATTTGTGGATCAACTTACTGGATGGGTAGAGTGTTACTCCACCTGGCATTGTCAGGCCCGGGCTCTTACTAAGGTCCTGTTGCATGAAATACTTCCCCGATTCCACCTCCCTGAAACGATTGAGTTTGATCAGGGAAGCCACTTTACTTCACAAGTGGTCCAACAGGTCTCCCAGACACTCGGTATACAATGGCAGTTGCATACACCCTGGAGGCCACAGAGCTCGGGTCAGGTAGAAAGAATGAATAGAACTCTCAAGGATACCCTCACTAAACTATGCACAGAGTCTAGTTTAAAGTGGCTTGATGCGCTGCCGCTCGCCCTTACCCGTATTCGAAGGGTCCTGCGTAAGGGTCTTAAGCTTTCACCATTTGAACTGGTCTTCGGGTTCCGTCCCCGAATCCTTATCCCGGGGTTCTGGGAGGATGTAAACTGGGAAATGGGGAAGGACTCCTTATGGAAACAGGTCTCTGGGCTGCAATCTGTTTCGTTACAGCTGCATCGATACGCGGTGCCTTTTCAGGCCCTTCCCTTGGATCAGCCCGTGCACCCGTTCCAGATCGGTGATCAGGTCCTTGTCAAGAAGTGGAAGCGTGACCCCCTTGCACCATGGTGGGACGGCCCGCACACTGTCTCGCTCATTAGCCAAGCTGCAGTTAAAGTTCTTGAAAGTGACAAATGGACACACCATACGCAGGTAAAGCGGTTTCTGAACCCTAACCCGGAGACTGAATCATCGGAAGAGGACATCAGCCCTCTGCCCGCCCCGGCTCCGGACGCCCGGGGTGGCACAGGCGAAGACTCCATCTGGGAGTATCAGCAGCTGGACGGACTAAAGGGACTGTTTAGAAAAAGATAATGAAATTGTTGTTAATATCTCTGTTTATGTACTTCCATCACTATTATGGTTGGGAAAATAGGTTTTTACAGCTGGGGGAGACAATAGCAAACTCCTTTAACCTCAGGAACTGATGGGTGTGTGGAGGCCCAGGGGAATTAAATGAATGGCCTTGGGTAGCCCAGCCAGTACAGCCCAAATGGTGGCTCAGTACTTTGAGCATAGTCCACGATGGAACAGGAGTTTGGACTGAGGATAGTAGCCCCTGGCGGCTTTATTCTTATGGAATGGGTATTCTTTGCCTTAATCGGACAAGGCGAGAGGGAGAAAGTAAGTGCGATTGGACTCTATCCCCAGGGTTTGATTGCTGGGATCCCTATTGTTGCCCGTATGACTGTTCTAAATATCAGGGGCGATGGAACCACACCCATGTAAAGCTTACCAATAATAGTTGGGTAAAATGTTCTGCCCAACACCCTTCGGGTGAAGGTTGCAAGGCGGTAGCACGGGATAGGTTCTTCGATGGCCTGTATGCAAGTTGCTAGCGAGACAATACCACTAGTAAGGATCACGTGGTACGCTGGTATCAGTGGGCATGGCAACACTCTAATGGAACTTGGGTAACCCATTTTAACCATTTTTGGTCTACTACCAATAGCCCTAGATTTGGTTGTAATTGTACTAGGGGGGCCCCTGGAGACGGGTAACCCTTTGTATTATGAAGAACTGGGCCCTGAGGACTACCCCGAGACCTGGGATGGCCCCTTTGCGAATGGACAATGGGCCCTAAAAGGCCATTACTGGATATGTGGGCAATACGTTTATCGAAGATTGCCTCCAAATTGGTCAGGAATATGTTATGTTGGGTACATTAGGCCCTTGTTCTTTCTATTACCCCAAATTCAGGGAAATAAATTAGGAATTAAGGTATATGACGACTTGATTAGGGAGAGGAGGTCCGTTGATCCCGCATTGACCGCTGGAAGCTCCCAAGCATGGGGTTGGTGGAATATGGACTGGTTCACGTCCTGGTTATCGCAACTGGGATGGCTCCGAGAAGGCCTTCTTCTCTTTATACTCTTTATTACAACCCTATTAACCCTAGCTTGCTTTGCTCCCTGTGTAGTTGCATTAGTCCGACGAATGGCTAATCAAATTATACACCAACGAATGATGGCCGTATATCAGCCAGTGAAGGCTGAGGATTGGGGGCCATAAGGCTCTCAAAATGCTTTTTAGGGGGGATCTTGTTAGGCCCAAAAACTGAAAAACATGCTTATCTCGGCTTCTGCTTGTTATCCTAGTAAACATGCTTATCTAAGTCCTCTGTCGTTTCCCATGCATGAAGCTGTACGTATACAGGATGTATAGATGATATATGGACAAGGGGAGGGGGTTGGACGGATGCCCCCGACCCTGGGAAAGGAATGTGAAGGACGGGAAGGTAAATAGATGTATCCTGATTACTACTAGAACTGAATTTAAACAATGCATGGGTTAGCAGAATTTAGACACGCTAAGTTGTTTGTCTCTCTGTATAAAAGAAGCCCAGTTGTGCTTGTAAGGTGTGTCTCTTTCTCGGGCACTAGCCGAGTAGAGCACCCTTTCAGCTGACTGACTAATAAAGGGTCTGGTATCTGTCCTCTTGTCTCTCCGTGCCTCCTTGGGGTAATTGGGCAGCTCCAGGGGGAAACGAGCCCATTTGGCTAACATTAGGAGGAGGAATAACGTTTTCTTTTGCCTTTGGAATAGCTAGGCCTTGAGCACCTGTGCCCCAGAATGTACTGTTCCTACAGAGTATGTGAGATTTGAATTTGTAGCTACCAGGGCCCATCTGAAAGTGAATCAGGGCTGTTGGTTCCCTTCTAATGTCATCTGAAAGGTAGAGGGGGAAGGCTAGACTCTTCTCTCTCTACTCAAATTGAGGTGGTATCAGAGAAGACCACTGCGTAGGTTTGGCAGATTTTCTGTGCAGCTCCTTGGTATTTCCAAATGTTCTGTGATCTGGATGGAGCACAAATTTGATTTGAATGTATGCTATAAAGATAAACTCACAGGCACCCTCCCCTAGTGACAGACCCATGACCCACCCTCAGCTATCAAATCCTTACAGTCATCTGTCTGTCTACGTCTACTCAGGAACTCCTACAACCCTAACCAGCATAGCATCTAGTAACTGTAGGGAGTGGACACTTTTGGATTACCTGATTTTTCAAATTTGAAAATAACAGCTGTATTAAGTATCACAATGACCTCCAAATCATCATGTATAACAGGACAGAGGGATGGCAATGTTATGTACAACATTCGTACACTCTCCTTTCTCCTGCACCTCAGCTTAAGTCTTTGCTGAAGCACAGTGTTTTCCCTTTTCAGAAAGTATGACACAGAATTACCCTCTGGGCTATGTATATAAAATGCTGCTACGTAGGTGTTAGTATTTCCCAGTCAACTTCAAGGAGAGACTAAAATACAGTTTCTTAGTAAAATAAATATGTAATGCACAAAAAACATATTTGAAATACTGCGAATAACTTTTAAACAAAAGCTTCTAAGCAATACGTCTACTGGTCTTCCTTGTACAGACTGCCCACATTGTTTCTGTTACATATATTTAACTATAAGGCTCCAATCTAACACTTACAGCCCTAATTCCTATGATTCTCTGTGGATTACAAGTACAAGCTTCATTGTGTGGCACAAGAGCACTACATCCCAATATCAGACAAGGAAGTCACTGAATTCTCTCTGTGGTAATGAAGAAACAAAGGTAAGATCCTCAACACCACTCCCCCTAGAACCCCCCAATCACAAGTTCCTTTATGCTGGGTAAAAGTGCTGGGGTGGTGTACACGGGCACGAAAAGCCCTGTAACCAGGGCTGGCTCCAGCTTTTCGGCCACCCCAAGCAAAAAAAAAAAATGACCGCCGACCGAAGTGCCGAAGCAAAAAAAAACAACAACCAGCGCCCCAGAATACCCAGACTGCCGCCCCCTACAGGGTGCCGCCCCAGGCACGCACTTTGCCGTCTGGTGCCTGGAGCCAGCCCTGCCTGTAACTGTCTGGGGGAGGATTCCTCTAGCTCAGTCCTGGTAGACGACACTATAAAACGGTCTGGGAATCCCTCACAAGCCCTAGGAGATGGGGTGCAGCTATGGGCAAAATAGGTTTGTCAGGAATGGGGCCAGAGCACACAGTGCTGCAGAGATCCAGGCAGTGCTATGGCCCATAGTGGAAACTGATGGCCCTGTTGAAACTTAGGACCGCCTCAGCTTCCCCTTGGGGTGGTATAAACAGAACATGTGACAGTGTGTATTTTATTCTGCCACTCGGTACTATGGTGGCCTTAAGACATAAGAGTGTATGCGGTGCAGCACACTGCACATATTCCTATGCCTTGTCCATAGTGTGAACCTCATCTCTGTAGGCACTGCTGCTACTTGACTCATTTGGACTCAGATAAATGGCCGTAAAAGCTTTGGGACAGGGAACCACCTTCTCTTTCATGTTCACACAGTGGCCAACACAACCGTAGCACACATCGGGATCAGTATGTCCATATGCCACTGCAATACTGATAATAATCAGGAATAATATTAACAACAAACAGGAATAAAACACAACACAGGCAGGTCACCTAATTTTCTCTTGGACTAAAGCACTTCCACTTCCACAACAGGTAGCAGTAATGCTGTTAGAAAGACTATGGATAGAACAATAACAGGAGTGTGGCAGTACAAAAAGGCTTTAGCTCATCTAGGTGAATGATGATCCCTGCTGTTCCTCACCAGGAAGGAGATGCAAGGAAACACCAGGACTGAATGGAAATCTACGGTTTAATGTGGGACACAGTATTTTAATGGCATATTCCAGCCTTGCAAAATTAAAGTTGCTCACCAATTTAGGAAAGTATTTCCTTTTTCAACATGAGCTCAGTAACCCCCAAGCCGTGGAATGGCTTCTCCCTTCTCTGTATATTTTTTTTGGAGTTTGCATGACCATTTCTGAATATGATGAGGCATCCTGTTCAGGTGGGTGTGCAGTCCTGTGGCTACCCTCTTCCCCCCTAGAAATATCCTGTGATGGGGTGGGTGTATAAACACCACACTGGTTAATCAGGGTTAACAGGAGCCTGAGCCCAATTAGGCCACTGTGTGGCACCTGGAGGGTATTAGGCATAATTGGTGATCCAATCCAACTGGGTCTTCATGAAAGAAGAAGCACAAGGCAGTGGAAAAGGAGGTAGGGAATAAATCTGTGTGAGAAAGGATTGGTTTCAGACCTAGTGGGTCTTGAGCTAGAAAGAAGTCTGAGAGGCTAGGGGCTGAAAAGTCTGGGATGATAGGCATGTTTTCTTGAATTGTAGGAAGCTAGAGGCAATGAAGCCCAAAAGGCAGTGATAGTAAAGCTTAAGGGGTGCTTGGATTGAATTTTGGGGGACTGTGGAGAGGTACTGCAGGCATGAGAGAGAGGAATTGCTCTCTTATTTGGAAGGCTTACGTCAAAACTGTAGAGGCTAGAAATGTAGCTTAATATTAAAAAATGAAGGTTCTTCAGAAGCTGATAGAATCAGCCTCTAGAGCAGGGGTGGGCAAACTATGGCCTGGGGGCCACATCTGACCCTCCAGATGTTTTAATCCGGCCCTTGAGCTCCCGCTGGGAATGGGGTCGAGGGCTTGCCATGCTCCACACTGCTCCCAGAAGCGGTGGCGTGTCCCCCCTCTGGCTCCTATGTGAAGGGGCAACCAAGGGGCTCCACACGCTGCCCCTGCAGCTCCCATTGTGCCTCCCTGTAGAAACTGGAGGGGGGACATGCTGCTGCTTCTGGGAGATGTTTGAGGTAAGCGCTGCCTGGAGCCTGCACCCCAACCCCCTGCCTCCGAACCCCTTGGTCCCAGCCCAGAGCACCCTCCTGTACCCTTAGCCCCAGTCAGAGCCCTTATCCCACCCCCCAATTTCATGAGCATTCATGGCCCACCATACAATTTCCATACCCAGATGTGGCCCTCGGGCCAAACAGTTTGCCCACCCCGGCTCTAGACTCACCAGGGGAAGTTCACCTCACCAGTGGCAAGTTGGACTTTTCAAGGCCTGCTTGAATAGCTGATTAAGTTCTCAATCTTGTCACTTCCAACGCCCTTGATCACTTTGTTGCCAGTTTCTGAATTCCTCTGCTGCGTCAGGACTAAGACAGCAACACAGTGGGGAGCTCATGTCTTCATGCCAGGTGATAAAAGGAGAAACAATCTCAACACCACTATGCCATATAACCCACTTGAGCCTTTGTGAGCAGCAGATACAAACTTACCACTGACCAGCAGGGGGAGCTGGTTGCCATATTCTGAAGTACCAAACCGCTTTGCAATCAGTAGCGCTGGTCTAACTGATGCTCACTGGGCTAGCTAATGGTTTGGCAACATGTCATGTTATAGACTAGAATAATAAGTGCTTTTCCTTGTTATCTGAGCAGATTTTCTTCTTTCTGCGAAGAGATGAACTAGCCCTGCCAGGTTTGACTGAGTAGATAACCACAAGCAATGGAAATTCCACATTCCCTTGAATCTAGAAGAATTTTTATCCTGGTTCATAGTCAAGTTTGGCAACAACTTTCCTTATTTCCTTTGTCATGGTCAATTTTAGGGTGTTGTGTTGAAAAAGTCTGTTACATTTAAATTAAAACTGCAATCAGTGTGAAAGTCTTACTCCTCCTCTGGAGTCTTGATAAAATATGTTCTAATTATTGTAAAATTGAGAATGTAAAATAGAATCATGTCAGTATAAGAATCGTAGATTGTCAGGAAGCGCAGAAAGGGTTGTGTGTTCTTTTAACAATTTTTTTTTTGTTAAAATCACTTGAGTAGAAATGTGCTACACCTTTAGAAAGAAGTGTTTGCCACAATATCAGCTACTAGACTTCATCTTTATGTAGTATACATTTTCATACTTCCATGTACTGGAGAAATATAGGGTAATGAATATAGTCTGTCAATATAGGGGCAACTTTCTGGAAAGGCTAAAGAAATTTGAACTGCATTTACATTATGTAGATATGGGAAACAAAAGAAGTCTTGAGGTTTTTGTGCTTGGAATAACAAAATGACCTGAAGAAGAGCTCTGTGTAAGCTAGAAAGTTTGTCTTTTTCACCAACAGAATTTGGTCCAACAAAAGATATTACTTCACTCACTTTGTGTCTCTCATATCCTGGGACCAATATGGTTATACTACATTGCAAGCAAATTATTTTGTTTTTAAAAATGCTAGACATTTCCATAGTCCTCAATGTGGAATGTGATTTGCTAATTTTGAACTGTGGAACTCTTTGTCAGAGGATGTTGTGGAGGCATAGACCATAACAGTGTTAAAAAAAGAACGAGGTAAATTCATGAAGGATAGGTCCATCTATGGCTATTAGCCAGGATGGGCAGGGATGGTGTCCCTAGCCTCTGTTTGCCAGAAGCTGGGAATGGGCAACAGAGGATGGATCACTTGAGATTACCTGTTCTGTTCATTCCCTCTAGGGCACCTGGCATTGGCCACTGTCAGAAGACCGAATACTGGGCTAGATGGACCTTTGGTCTGACCCAGTATGGCCGTTCTTATGTTCTTAAATAAAGGCATATGTAATGCCTTTTTGTTTGAGGTCTGATCATATGACCTGATCTCTGATCAATCTTGATTTCTCCAAAACAATACAATTGTTATAATGGATAATTCAGTGATATGCACTTTTGCCTTGCCCTTCTCTTTGCTCTGTCTTTAAAAGGAAATTTAAATGAGAATACTATTATGCAAGACTGAGTTTTAACACACATCGGGAAATTCCAAAATTAGGGTTCCCAGAATACCCCAGTAACCCTGCCCATGCAAATAAATATTAGCAGCATCTAAAATAGATCCTTCCTGTATAGCTTATAGCCAGGTATTATAATGGATTTCTATTTCCCAAAAAAGTGTTTGGGATGGATTCACCAGTCTGCCCTGTCCTGTCTGCTGCTCAGGTGATGCTAAGTGGGCGGATTCCAGTCCTAGTTGGCCAGTGGAGAATCTCCCCTGCAGAAGGGAAACTGGTCACTGCATGAGGCTGGAAGAAGCCACAGACTTGGCTCCTGCATGAGTTCCCTCCATCTATCTTCAGAAGGGAGAGGAAAGGGGAGGGGAGTATGTTGTGGGGGAAGGGCCATAGCAGAGCTGCTCCTATTCTCAACTGACCTCGTATAGACCCTGTGCCAGTAGCATGGAAATTAAAGCAACTGGAGGCCTGCTCTTTTCTGGGACTGGGCAGCACAGGATCCTGGAGCTGTCAGTGGTTCCCTGTGCTCTCACCTTCCCATCACTCCCAAGTGGAGCCCTTTGCATTACGTACTAACACAGCTGTGTGGAGGACAGAATTCAGTTTTGTGAAGAGTTCTGAGACTTCCACATTTGGGCTTGTTCTGAATTGGAACAAAAACTAAACATTTTGAAACCTGCGAAAAGAAAATTACCATTCCACCCCTCCAAAAAACCATTGTGTGGCAATCAAAAATTGTTTCCATTTTGACTTTATTAAAATTTTGTACTATATATGATACAGAACGACAACATTTTTAACACAAGATGCTTGGTTTTTCAAACAACCATTTTATTTAGAAAAGTCAAACATTCAGTTGGATGTTTTGACACTGGTACCTTTCTGGTTTTCTTCTGAAACTGAATTCCAGCAACGCTGACTTAATTTGAAACGTGTTTCAATTTGGACAGAACTATGTATTCTTTAATTGAACCATATTCCATCAGCAGTTCTTCAAATGATTGTACGTGTCAATTACACTAGAAGTGTGTGTGTGCGCATGCACATCTCATGCACCAGTGATAGTTTCCCTAGCAGCCGTGCCCCTGGGGTGGCCACACCTGTGCTGGTGTGACCTGTCAATTCCTTCTTCCCTCTGTGGTTGGAGCAGGCTGCCAGCTTCTTGGAACATGCAGTTAGTTTGTTTTGGTAGTTTGAAGACCCAAAAGTGAGTACCACTAACCCCTCTGTTTTACCTACTGGTCATAAATCAGTGGGCTCTGGTTCCCCTGGTGCTAGGCAGAGCTCAAAGTCTAGATCCCTGAGCTTCAAACCCTCCTCTGTGTGTCACAGGATAATGCCTGTGATCAACCCTCTCTCACTGCATGAAGTGCTTGGTGAGGGCTATGTCAGGGCCCAGTGTCCAATTTGCTGACCAGACACTAAGAACAGCTCAGATATATCCTTACAGAGATTGCCCTTTCCCTGGTATTGGGACCATTGCAGTCAGTTGGAGGGAGTTCCTTTCTGGCAAGAAGTACTCCCTGGCCTTCCCAGAACTGAGGTAACTAGCTGATTTCCCTACTTTCAGTATGAATCAGGACCCCCACCCCCAGTTGCACCCTCCTCCTTGCATTTCCTCCTGGTATCCCACTTCCTCCAGGGCTTAGATCACCGTCTTGGCAATTGCTCCCTTGGCTAAGAGCTTCTAAGTAGGTAGTGGTTCTAAATGTGGCTTGTGTTCCACATTCAACATGTTTGATATAGTTAATAACCATAGCAGGTCATGATGTACCATGCGTGTCAGGGGCCTAGGCTGTCACAGGGTGATCTTATAACCAGCTAACATTCATTATTTTTCTGTATAGAAAAGACTTCCCAATTGGGTTGGCTGTTACCTAACTCTTTTCTCAGGGTGGTATCCCAGAAAGTATCCTCATATTTGCTGCTGTCTCGGCACTCTATCCCCTGCTAAGGCATGGTGCAGATAGCTCATCTTTTGGGAGAATGCACTGATTGTAAACAAGGCTAGGTTGCAAGGTTAGCACTCTTCCTCTCCCCAAAAAACATAGCAGCTTTTTCACAACACAGACACATGGACTTAACTGGGTCAGATGAATGTCATGAACTGGTTACAAAACATGTAGTAGTGTAGACTGGATCTCAGAACATGACAAAGTGTGGATTTAATAAAGTAAGCTGCTCACAATCACTTTAATTAGAAATCATATTGCAACTAAAAAGGGCTTTCACATCACTGCCTTTCACATGCAAATTAGCAAACATTCCATGCATTAACGACTTGTTCCTGGGAGGCTCTCTAGGGTGGGAGGCTCTACTGGGAAGGGATGTCCCTAGAGTTCTCAAACCCTCTGTAGTTTGGGATGCATTCTGCACTGCTATTGATTCAGGCTTTGTCCCCCAATTAAGGCTGTCTCCTGCAGACAAGTAGTCGTTGCTTGGTGGGGGTGAGGAAGGGAGAAGGAGACACTCTTCCCCTTACTCCTCTCTTCCTCTTCCCTCCTTAAAAGCAGAAGAGAGAGACTTTGGAGGAAGGAAGCCGAGCTGCTCAGGAGCAGATGCCTCTTGGGGATGGGAGAGTAGCTAAGACCATCACATTTGTCACAGGGCAGAGGAAGGAGGAGAGCAGGCCTTGAGCAGCTGTACTCCTCGGAAGCTCACACTTTGCATCCTTCAAACAACCATTATCCTTCAGACGATAGCTTATTGGAGGGAAAGATGAGAGAATCTGCTGCTGCTCCTACTGAAAGTTTTTTAGGTTCCAGAAGACCAGGTAAGGCAGCAGAGTCCTATTAGGGTTGGCCTAAACTAGTTAAACCTGGGGAAGAGAGAAGCAGAAGCAGCAGGATTAATTGAATTTGGCAGATTGCAGGAGTATGGACTATTTCCCACCTCCCCCCACCCTGCCCCAGGGGAAGCTACAGTTACAGATGGCAAAACTGGTTTAGTTGATTCATCCAGGGAGAAACATCCCTTTAGAAGTAAGTTTTACAGTTAGAAACCATTATGCTCTGTCAAACACAGTGCAACAAAACTCAGGTGTTCCACTTGCTGGTCATTTGTCATGTATTGGTAAGTTTGAAGATTGAGAGGTAGGGATGTCCCTTTCCATTATTTATTGGAGGGAAGTGAAGGGGAACTACTTAAAGAAGTAAATACTTAAATATTTCCACTGCATGCATCCGACGAAGTGGATATTCACCCACGAAAGCTTATGCTCCAATATGTCTGTCTATAAGGTGCCACTTGTCGCTTCTACAGATCCAGACTAACACGGCTACCCCTCCGATAATTAAAGAAGGGATCCTATATGTGTCTGAGTTGGTCATAGAATCAGAAAATGTCAACCTAGAGATCAAATATCTAATCACCCTTCTGGTAACAAGAGCACACACCAAGAAATGTCTAGATGCCAAGTGAACTTTTTGCCATTGTATAAATAAAAATAATGCAGTACATGTACCAAGAAGGGGTAAAATGCCATCAAAAGAAATTAGTCTTTCATTTGAATTTCTAAGTGCAAAAATTACATACAAGTCAATAGTTCAAGGTGTATCAAATTAGAATGGTATTTAACTTGTGGCTATAGTCTGAAAAGTGACCCTAAATGTAGCTTCATGGGTTTCCATGATTCTGTCATGCCTACCTAGCTAGCCTCTTACAAGGCACTATACTATCTGAGCATATATCTATAAACAGTGAGCCTGAAAAATGAAATCCTTGTAAACTGCTTGTAAAGTAAGCAGATGCTAACACTACAGACTGCAGTGGGATGTGGAAGTCAGCTGAGTTCTTGTTAGGGTGACCAGATGTCCCGATTTTTGGGTCTCTCTCTTATATAGGCTCCTATTACCCTCCCCCCACCCACTGTCCCGATTTTTCACATTTGCTGTCTGGTCACCCTAGTTCTTGTTGGCTTGTGCATCGTCAACCATAATCAAGTTCCAGTATTTTTAACTATTGTATTGATGACTTTTCACCTCAACTAGAATTCAGCTCACTCAAGAGTCAGATATCTATGACAGTGTTTTTAAAGGCATCTTATACATGCCTTATCACCATATAAAGCTTGGATACTATGGTGATGGGCACAGTACAAGAGTCTAGATGGATGGGCACTGAACAGTGACTTAGCAGTGCTAACATGAGTAAATCCCATTAAAATCTTTCTTTAGTTAAGCAACCATGTGCCACTCTGAATACAACAAAGGGGTTCTTTGAGTAATTGCACGTCCATTCACTGTACGTGAGTGTGCGCCTCATGCAGTTATTGGAGAACTTTTTCCCTCAATGGTACCTGTTGGGGCAACTCAAGTGCCCATTACATCTGTGCGCCACCGTGTGCAAGTATAAGAGGCTGGAGCTACCCCTGAGCCCCCTCAGTTCCTTCTCATCATCACTGAAGGTTGTTGGAGCGCTTCCATCCAGTATTGTGATGGCAAGTTTATCTTCCTCACTCTTTTTGTATTTAGTTTGTTTCTCATTTAGTACTTAGTAGTTAATTAGATATAGCGTAGCGTTAATATTAGGTTTTAGTTGTTTGGGTCCCTTTTGGACCAAGTTGGATTATTTGATACTGGGACTGGAGCCATTTCTCGCTTGCTGGGGTTCAAGTCCTGCTGGTTGTGTGCCAGACCGATGCTGGTCCGTGACCCACAACCCAGCTGCCCAAGATATCTGGGGGAGCCCCACATCAAGTGGCAAGTGTCACATTTGCAGATGATTTAAGCCTTGCTCAAAAAGACAGAACAGTGAGATTTGTTTCCTTATGGAGGTGGCACTTTGCTCTCCCTGGGAGCCATTGGGTTCAGAGCGCACTCCAAGTGCGGCACTATTGATGCAGCGTGTGCTTCCTGAGATGTCTTTGGCACCACATTCTCTGTCTCCAGTACTGAAGAGGAGACAGATCTGCCAAAGACACGGTACCTCGTCCAGCAAGATCTTCGTAACCGAGGCCAGATAAAAGCAAGATCTCTGGGAGGGATTCTGAGGATAAGCGTTCCCCACAGTGTGCCTCTGCTGCAATAGGGGGTGCATCTACTCCAGAACCTGTGCCGTGTCTGCTAAGGCCGGCGCCTGAAGTTTCTATTTGTCAGACCCAAGACCCAATCCTGATACCAGCAATGCCAGAAGCAAATGCTGTTGCCAGAGAATTATTTAATCTCTCAACACCAATGTCCCTGGTGATGCAGGAAGGGTTCCAACCAGTACCAGTGTCTGTAGTGCCTACGCCAGCTATGCAAGAGCATGCGTTACTGATGCTGCTCCTGGTGCCTAGGAGGCCAGTGCACTCCAGGGGCAAGCAGCTGTTAATATCCCCGGCACTGCTGTCTCTGGGTTCACTTACCTGTCTTCTGTCCACATGGGTTCTGCTCCTCCGTTACCGTAGGATTCAGTCATCTTTGTCGGGTTCGGAAGTGGACTCTTGTGTGTCTCAGACCAGACAAGAACCTTACCTTCCATCAGAGCCCCGGATGTCCCAGCGGCGGTCATGTGACAAGGGACAATGGCATGCACAATCCTGGGGCCACCGTCACCAGGTCTGTCCACCGAGGGGTGTCCCTTCCCCTGCTAGACCTTTCCTCACCTGTCTTAGTCTATTTGCTCAAGGATGCACCAAGATCATTGGCATCGCAGGCAGCGTTCTCTGATGCCCGGTACTGAGCAACTGGAAGCTCCTACACCGCGAGTGGCAAACCAGCCACATCCTCAGCATCCTGGTGTGTCATTTTCCTTATGACCAGATGAGGCTGTAGAGGTGGCATGCGATTATGCATCACCAGAGGATTACAATGCTCACCAATAACTACTTAAAAGGGTGGCCTCGGTTTCAGACGTTCAAGTGGAATCGGTCCGTGAGAAATCCCCCATGCTAGTGGATACTTTAGCCTCTGTGAGACCCGCCAGAGTGGTACTTCCGAGGTAATGAAGCAATTCTGGAATTGGTTAAAACACTTTGACAGACCCCTTCTTCCCTCCCACCTACAGCAAAATAGGCACAGAGGAGCTACTGTGTCCCTTCTAAGGGCTTCAAAGCTCTCTACTCTCACGCACCCCCAGGCTCTTTGGTGGTGGCAGCAGCTCATGAGCAGGAGAGCCAGGGTCACCAAGCATTGATGCCGAAGAGTAAGGAATCAGAGAGGCTGGACCTGTCTGGTCATACTCTGCAGCCAAGGATTGTTAACCGGAAAGCCCTCCTAAATTGCTATGATTTTACCCTATGAGAAAACATCCTGAAGTTTAAAGACAGGCTACCAGAGGATTCCAAGCAGGTGCTCACTCAGGGTAGAAGAGGGTAAGCGGGGGTGCAAGGACAGCTCTTCACGACAGTTAGGATGCGGCAGACTCAGTAGCTTGTTCCATGACATCTGCTATTTCTATAAGGAAAAGTTCATGGCTGCAATCTTCTGGTCTCCCTCCTGAAGTACAGCAGACCATCTAGGATTTGCCATTTGAGGGTCCATCCCTCTTTTCAAAAAAGATGGACAATAGGCGGCATAGCTTACAAGATTCCAGGGCAACACTGAAGTGCCTTGGAATTTACACACTGGCAATGAAGAGGAAGCAATTCTGGCCCCAGAAGGCTCACAGATATCAGAGCTTTATACCTCAGCCCCAAGACCTGCCCCCGCCCCCAAAAAAGGGACAGGAATTATAGAAAGTGACTGACTACAGCCTCTCTCATCTGCGACAGCAGGTTCCTCTCAACCAATGGCCCAGTCTAAACATGCATTTTTGACAGGCTTGTCAATACTTACAGACAAATCTGTTCCTACCCTTTCCTATTGTCTCTCCTGCTTTCTCCACGCTGAGACTCATGTCACATCGGTTCGGTGGGTCCCAAGCATGGTGGATGTGGGATATTGACTTCAATTTGTTTTAACAGAGGTATTGAAGCATAAGCTTTCGTGGGTCAATACCCACTTCTTCGGATGCAAGCAGTGGAAATGTCCAGAGGCAGATATAACTCTGTTAGTCTATAAGGTGCCACAGGACCCTTTGTCGCTTCTGCAGATCCAGACTAACACGGCTACCCCTCTGATACTTCAATTTGTTTCTATCCCTTCCCTTCTCCATCCCTTTTCAAGGACCACTCTCACGAGACCATTTTACAGCAGGGTTAATCTCTCCATCCAGTAGCTGCAATAGAGGAAGTTCCTCGATTCCTCAGTGGGAACAGTTTTTATTCCTGCTATTTCCTTATTCCCAAAACAAAAGGGGGTCTCAGAGCTATTTTAGATCTAAATATCTTAGATCCCCATGGTTACCCTAGCTGCCATCATTCCTTCCCTGAACAGAGCCACTGGTATGCTGCCCTTGACTTACAGGATGCTTACTTCCATAGTGATCCGTCTAGACCACCGCAAGTTCATCATGTTCCTAGCAAATGAAACACATTACCAATTTACACTACTTCCATTGGTCTGTCAGCAGCAGCCCCTTGCGTTTTCACAAGGTGCAAGGTAAGGTAGTTGTGAATCTGAGAGGATTGGGAATCTGTGCATTCCCCTTCTGGGCGATTGGTTGGTGACAGGCTGGTTGCACTCAAGTGCTGTCCAGTGTGGGTATAATTCAGTCCATCCTCAATGTACTGAGTCTATTAC
Source organism: Chelydra serpentina (assembly GCA_037349315.1). Taxonomy (NCBI): domain Eukaryota; kingdom Metazoa; phylum Chordata; order Testudines; family Chelydridae; genus Chelydra; species Chelydra serpentina. The sequence continues at coordinate 21,110,723 of JBAIAC010000040.1, forward strand.
TCAAGTCAAGTTAGATCAATTCTAAAAACCTGTGCAAAGAATAGTCTATCAGAGCACTCGTGGATGCTATACAAACCAGACCATTTCTGCCCCAGTCAAGGTTCCAAATGCTGAGACCTGGTACTGGATCTAAAAGCACATCCCATTACTACAGTGCACGCTTGACTCAGACTTCTGGGGCACATGGCAGCATGTACCTACATGACGTAACATGCCTGATTACGCCTCAGGAAGCTTCAGGGATGCCTCCTTTTGTCATTGTCTAGACAGAGAAATTTGCGTTCCAGAGGTAATTTTGTCCTCTCTGGACCGGTGGACAGACCCTCATACCGTTTGTGCAGGAGTACCCTTCATTTCGCTGCAACCGATGCTTACGTGGGTCATGGATGCCTTGTCCCTGGGTTGGGGGGCACATATCGGAACCCTACAAACTCAAGGATAGTGGTCCTTGCAGGAGCTGAGGACTCATATTAATGTCAGGGAACTATGTGCTATCCATCTAGCTTGCTCTGCCTTCCAGCCACATATTCTGGGAAAATAGTCTGTTAGTGTTAAAGCACAATATAGCAACTCTGCTTTATGTAAACAGACAGGGAGGGACACGTTCCTCCCAACTGTGCCAGAAGGATACCTCCCAGGAGAGCAGAACATGCCAGTAGATCACCTACCGCAGGTCTTTGTCCCCTCACCATGAATGGTCACTAGGTCCAGATGTAGCTAGGCTCATCTTCCAGCTCTGGGAAAACTTCCCACACGGACCTGTTTGCAACAAATGCCTCCTGTTCTGCTGCTGAGAGAGTTCCAGCCCTGGGTCTTTGATAGATGCTTTCCAGCTGTCATGGATGAACTCCCTGCTGTATGCCTTTCCTCCAATTTCATTACTACCCAGAGTCCTATTCAAGATCAAGCAGAAACATTCTTGCTTCATTCTAAGAGCAGCAGCATGGCCTTGACAATGCTGGTTCTTGACCCTATTAGTGTGGCCTCCTACCTCCCCCATTAGATTCAGATGTGATTTTTCAGACCATTGCAGTCTACTCAACCCCAACCTACGGGCCCTCCATTTAATAGTGTGGATACTTCCTGGTTAACACCACTAGAAAGGACTTGCTCGAAAGACGTTCAGAAGGTGCTTCTGAACAGGAGAAAGCCTTCAGCGAGGTGTACGTACCTGGCCAAACGGAAACATTTTTCTACCTGGTCTCAGCAGAGAAGTGTCTCTCCAGTGCAGGTTTCCATTAAACAGATTGGATTATCTGTTTCACCTAAACAGCAAGGCCTGACTGTTAGTTCTACTGAAGTACACGATTTCAGTGCCACTACCCACTGGAGGGTAGATCACTTTTTCTCCCAACCCCGCAACTATCAGATTTCTGAAAGGGTTGGACAGATGATACCATCTAGTACAAGAACCTGTTCCCCAGGGGATTTAAACCTTGTGCTAACAAAATTAATGGGGCCTTCCTTTGAACCTCTTGCGCCACGCTCTCTCCTCCACCTCTCTATGGCATTCTGGTTGGTTGCAAAAACTTCAGTAAGGAGAGAGGGTGAATTGAGACCCTTGGTTTCAGAATCTTCTTTTACAGTTTTCCATAAGGATAAAGTTTACCTCTGCCCTCACCCAAAATTCTTGACAAAGGTAGTTTCCAATTTCCACGTTAATCTGGCAATTTATTTATCAACATTTTTCCTGAAGCCTCACATGCACATGGATGAACAGAAGCTTCATTTGGTGGATGTGAGGCAAGCATTGGCCTTCTACGGGGGTTGCACCAGCCCTTTTGAGATCCTCACAAAGTTATCTGTTGTGATGCTGGACATAGTGACAGGCAAACTGGTTTCCACTCAGCAGATTTCCTCTTGCATTTATTTGTGCTACCAGTTAGCTAATATCATGTCACCCGCAGACTGTTGGCTCATTTGACTAGAGCACAGGCAGCTTTTCTATCACAAGTACCCACTGAAGACCTTTGCAAAGCACCACCCAGGTCACTGGTACACACTTTTGCTGCTCATTATGCCATTTCCCATCAGTCCAGGAAGTATGCCAGTTTTGGATGGGTTGTTCTACAGTCGCTGTTCGGATAGACTCTGAGCCTGCCTCCATGTTAATCTGTTTGAGAGTCACCTACAGGGGAATGGACATGTGCAATCACATGAAGGAAAAACAGTTACCTACCTTTCCAAAGGTGGTGATGTTTGAAATGTGCTGCATGTGTCTATTCCACAAGCTACCTTCCTTCCCCTCTTTAGTGGAGTCTAGACGGTAGGAAGTAAGTAAAAAGGGTGGAGGAGGTTCACCCTTTTAGACTGCTGGCAGGGTCAGGCAGTGCCCCTCTGGCCTGACAGGTACTGCCTGGGAAAAAGGTTCTCTCACCACGGCCTGAAACGGGCACAAGCCTACAGCGTGGACATGTGTAACCCCTCTCAAAGAACAGCTACAGAAAGGTAGGTAACAGTCGTTTTGGTAAGAAGCAGCCCATTTTAGCAGCCAGTTTTCAGACTAAACCCTACACAAACAATTACTTGGCTTTCCGTTATGGGCCCTCTCCCGCTTGCTGAGTGCCCTGTGAGGAGGAGCGTCGCCAGCTTTTTTGCTGCCCTAGGCGCCAATGTTCCCTCTAATTTTTGACAGGCCGTGTGTGCAAAAATTTTCTTCTATGCAACTAGTTGTACTTCTGTGCAAATTTTTGTCCACGTGGTGTTTCGCCGTGTGCGCGGGGTTTAGGATCTCTGTGCGCGCACACATGCACAGCTTAGAGGGAACAGTGCTAGGCGGTGCCTCGGGAGACACTCCCACAGAAATGCCGCCCAGGACTCGGGCGGCTGCCGAGGGACCTGAAATACTGCCCCCCCAGATCCTGGCGCCCTAGGTGACCGCCAGCCCTGCCTGTGAGTAGTTCTCTGCTGCACTGCAACACTTGGGGCTCCGACCTGCCTGACCAGGAAGCCCGGCAAGGCCAAGTGACCAGGCCTGATCCTGCATCTGCCTACACGTGTCCTCCAGTCAGAAGCCCCCGGTGCCTGGAGCTGAGCCTATGGGGCGGGCAGGGCCCCTTTCCCCAGAGAGCCCGGCTCAGCCCCTGCTGTGACCTTTCAGCGAGTCCTGGGGTCCCTGCCGCAGGCCCTGGCTGGAGGCCCCGTAAAGTAACGCGATTTCCCCCCGGCTGCGGGGTCGGCGAGCCCGGCGCTGTCCGCCCGAGCGGGGCCCTGGGTGGCGGCTCCCCGCCGCCTCCCTGCCCCGGCCAGGCGCTGCGCGGCCCAGTCCAGTCCTGCCCCCCGTGGCCCCAGCCTGGCTCCGAGCCGGGCCCCGTCCAGGTGCTGCACGGCCCGGTCCAGTCCTGCCCCTCGCGGCCCAGCTCCAAGCCGGGCCCCGTCCAGGTGCTGCGTGGCCCGGTCCAGTTCTGCCCCTCGCGGCCCGGCTCCAAGCCGGGCCCTGTCCAGGTGCTGCGCGGCCCGGTCCAGTCCTGCCCCTCGCGGCCCGGCTCCAAGCCGGGCCCCGTCCAGGTGCTGCGTGGCCCGGTCCAGTCCTGCCCCCCATGGCCCCAGCCCGCCTCCGAGCCAGAACTCGTCCAGGTGCTGCGCGGCCCAGTCCGCGCCCGGCTCCGAGCCGGGACCCATCGAGGTGCTGCGCGGCCTGGTCCGGCTCCGAGCTGGGACCCATCCAGGTGCTGCGCCGCCCAGTCTGGCCCGGCTCCGAGCCGGGACCCATCGAGGTGCTGCGCCGCCCAGTCTGGCCCGGCTCCGAGGCGGGACTCGTCCACCTGCTGCCCGGTCTGGTCCCCCGCGGCCCCGTCCAGGTGCTGCGCGGCCTGGCCCAGTCCGCGCCGCCCAGTCCAGCTCCGAGCTGGGACCCGTCCAGGTGCTACCCGGCCCAATCCGGCCCCCCGCGGCCCCAGCCTGTCCAGGTGCTGCCAGGACCGGCCCGGTCTAGGTGCTGTGCCGTCAGGTCCCCCGCGGCCCCGGCCCAGTCCAGGTGCTGCCCGGCTCGGTCCGGCCCCCTACGGCCCCGTCCAGGTGCTGCCCGGCCCGGTCCGGCCCCCCGCGGCCCCGTCCAGGTGCTGCCCGGCCCGGTCCGGCCCCCTACGGCCCCGTCCCGGCGCTGCGCGGCCCGGTCCCCTGCGGCCCCGTCCAGGTGCTGCCCGGCCCGGTCCGGCCCCCTGCGGCCCCGTCCAGGTGCTGCCCGGCCCGGTCCCCCGCGGCCCCGTCCAGGTGCTGCCCGGCCCGGTCCGGCCCCCCGCGGCCCCGTCCAGGTGCTGCCCGGCCGGGCCGCCCCCCCCCTGCGGCCCCGTCCAGGTGCTGCCCGGCCCGGTCCGGCCCCCTGCGGCCCCGTCCAGGTGCTGCCCGGCCCGGTCCCCTGCGGCCCCGTCCAGGTGCTGCCCGGCCCGGTCTAGGTGCTGTGCCGTCAGGTCCCCCGCGGCCCCGGCCCAGTCCAGGTGCTGCCCGGCTCGGTCCGGCCCCCTACGGCCCCGTCCAGGTGCTGCCCGGCCCGGTCCGGCCCCCTACGGCCCCGTCCCGGCGCTGCGCGGCCCGGTCCCCTGCGGCCCCGTCCAGGTGCTGCGCGGCCCGGTCCGGTCCCCCGCGGCCCCGTCCAGGTGCTGCCCGGCCCGGTCCGGCCCCCTGCGGCCCCGTCCAGGTGCTGCCCGGCCCGGGCCGCCCCCCCGCGGCCCCGTCCAGGTGCTGCGCTTGGCCCCGGCCGGCTGCGCGCGGGGCGGGCGCGGGTCAGCGCGCGGGGGCGGGGATAACCCCGCGGTAGCTGTCACGTGGAGCAGATGAAAGGGACGCGGCTTGGCAGCCAGGCCGGGAGCCGGAGCGAGGGGCAGGCGGAGGCGCGGGGCTGGGCGCCGCGGGGCAGAGGAGCCGCCGCCGCTGCTGCCGCCATGGGGCGCTGACCCGCCCGGATCCCCCCGGGCCCCCGGAGCTGGAGCCGCTCGCGAGCGATGCGCGGCGGCGGGGCGCTGCCCCGTCCCGATCCCGATCCCGCCGCGCGATGAGGGGCCGCGGGGCCGGCGCCGGCCCGGCCGTGCCGCCGCCGCTGCTGCTCGGGCTGCTGCTGGCCGCGGCCCCGGGCGCCGCGCTGGCCAAGGAGACGGCGTTCGTGGAGGTGGTGCTCTTCGAGCCCAGCCCCAGCGGCGACTACACCACCTACAGCACGGGGCTGCAGGGGCGCTTCTCGCGGGCCGGGGCCACCCTCAGCGCCGAGGGCGAGATCGTGCAGGTGAGCGGCGGGGCCGCGCCGCGCCGGGCCGGGCCAGGCGGCTCCCTGCTCCCAAGATGGCTCCGCTGGGCCGGGAGCGGCGGCTGCGCTGGGGGCGGGCAGGGCCCGCGGAGCTCGGGCCGCCCGGCAGGGGCGGCTGCCCGGGGCATGGGGGGCTTGAAGGGCACCGGGGCGGAGCCGGGACGCGCGGCTCCCCGTGCGGAGCGGGGTGGAGAGACTCCCCGCTGCCCCCTGGCTGCGTCCCGGCCCCTCACCTGGTGTCCCTGGGGCTGGGGGCGGCTCGGCCTGCGGGGGACCCGGCGGCCACAGGGGCGCCCAAGGGGCACAACGTGCCCGGCATGTGGCTCCAGTCCCAGCCCGTCTGGCTGCGCCGGGCCTGGCCCCGGCCCCGGCCCCGCCAAGCCCCCGGCTCTGGGGGACCGAGCGCGGCTGTCCCACGTGGGCCGGGCACTGGCCTGAGCGGAGAGCTGCAGGGGTTGCCCGCGGAGAAAGCCCGGACGATCCCGCTGGCTGGGCTGCCCCGGCTCACTGAGTGCCCCTCAGGGGCGGGAGGCGACAGGGGTCATGCCACAAAGGGACACGTTTGTTGTAGTGTCATGTAGGTTTAAGCAGCCCCCGACTGGTCGCTGCTTATGCAGTTTGGGCTCCTCACTGGGAACTGGGGGGGGGGGGGGGTAGTTTCCCTCTCACTTGTTTTAAGTACTTAAATAGGAATGGGAGAACCAGGAACTCTGAGGCTGCAGTAACCTGGAGATTTCACCCTCTCTGACAGGGCCTCCACCTTGTTACTAAATGAAAGAAGTCTGCATTCCAGAGGAAGCTTGATATGGAGGGATTAAAAAATACTCTATTTGCAGGGCTTACTTTGTCTGAGATGTGAAGGAAGGCAGTGGCGCTGACCTACTGCTTATGATTGTTGTAACTGGATGCTGTTTCTTTTTTGTCTCTCCTTGCAAAGGCTTTGGAGAAACTCTAATAGGTCTGTAGGCATAAATTATCTTGCCAAGGCTGCTGCTGGTGGGAAGAGGTTGTTTGTTTGTTTGTTTGTTTGTTTGTTTAAGGGTTTGGTATCTCTTTGAACCTACTAAAGCATTGTACACATCCGGGTATTGCTAGCCTAATGATTTTCAGGGCCTCTCACCCTTCCCCTAAGAATAACAGTGATTTGAGCTGGTTTGGCGTTTTGATTTTTATATACCAAAGAATGTTTCTGCGAAGAAAATTCATTGAAATTTCCTTTCTTTGGGTTCTGAGTGAGCCTTGCTTGCTATTATTAATTACTGCTTAGAGTCAACAGTTGAAACTTCTCTGCGTTCTTGAAACATGCAGTGGAGTTTCTCTCTAGCAGATTTTGGGAAGTGACCTTTGCCCTTACACCAGCGACAGCAATGATGAGAGTGCACAGGGCACAAGCGAGTTTACTGCTGTGCTGTGTCTAGCTGTTCTGAGCCAAGTAAGAGACGGAGGTAAAAGTGCCTGTGCCCAGCTTACATTAATGCTTCTCCTGGGGGACTGCAATGGTGAGAGTCTGTTCAAAACATGTCTCAGTAGGCAAAGCTTGCATGGAACGGATTTATAAGTGATCTTTGTACCACACTGTGAAGTACTGCAACTTTGGCTAGGTGGTTTTTGCATGAGTAGAAATGGTTGACCACGCCAGGCTGCAAACCAGAACACTACGTCTCAGTATGCTGTGTGATCGCCCCTGAGGCCTCCCCTCAACATGCTATAAAAATTCCAGGGACCAGCGGGGCGGATGGGACTCGGGTCTCTGGGCCAAGGGTGGGACGCTTGGGCATTGGTCTAGTTTGACTTCTGTTTGGGGTGGGGTGGGGGGGAGGCAACGGCTGGCAGGCCTTGAGCCAGCTCTGCACAGCAGGGTCCAGGGGAGGGAGCACCACTCTGCCCCTGACTCACTCAGCAGGTCACCCACCTGTGTGGGGCTGTGTGCTAGTGGCTGCTCCCTGAGGGCTCTGCTGGCCACGGAGCCAGATCCCCACCTGGGCAGCTCTGACGGGTTGCGTGAGCGGTCAAAGGGGGCTGGTTGCTGAGGAGCAGCTGCAACCCTGGACACCAGCAGCAGATGGGGAATGCCACGGCTGCCCACTCCATGGCACCACCAGCCAGAGGAGCAGCTGCCCTGCACTGCCTGGCTCTGGCTTCCTGCCTAGGACCTGGCCAGAGGGTGGGGCTTGAGGAGGAGGAAGGGTGTGTGTGGAGCTACCTGCAGGACTGCCCCATTCGGGGTAAGGCACTGCAGTTGGCGGGTGGGCGGGGGGGGCGCAACACCCATGTGCCCCCTGAACTCTGCACATGAGCTCTGGGTTTCAGCAGGGGGTGTGTGTGTGTGTGTGTGTGTGTGTGTGTGTGTGTGAGTGAGAGAGCTTGGGGGTTTCAGCCACGCACTGCTCCCAACTTCGGAGGGGGGAGAAAGGGGAGCTCGGGGTTTCAGCAGCGGGGTGCGTGCAAGGGATGGGGTGTGAGTCCTGTGTTGCCCCCAGTGTCTGACCTGTGGGTGGGTGCTGGGCCTTGGGGTTTTAGCGGTGGCCCCCTGAAAGGCCTGGTTGAGAACTGCTGTCCCATGTGATTCAGGTACACAACTCTTGTAGAAAGTGAAGGAGGAAATATTCAAGTGTAACATGTTCAGTTTGTTGGAGAAAGCAATCAAGAAGCTATGGTTCTGGATTTTGCCTATTTATCAGTTCTTGTGGTGATTACCCATACATGTACTGAAGGTTCTTTGCAAAATTACTTAGCTTTCTCTAAAGCTTGGATTTTTGCTGAATGTTCCTGCTCGCCCTGATTGATTGGGCATTGATCATATATTAAAGTTTGAAATTTTTGATTTGAGGCTCATCACAGAGAACTGTTTAACTTGCTGTTTTGATACTTAGAAAACATAGTATTAAAATATCTCTAGCAGTTTATGCAGTTTCTGATGCTAAAATGTTTGTTTTTAGCTACATTGTTCTTTCTGTGTATTTGGCTTTCTGTGGGTCACTTTGTTCAATGAATTCACTAGTCCTTCACTCAGAGCTAATCTCCAGTTAGCTATTTAATACAAAATTAAGTTTAAACACATCACTTAAAACTATCTTTATTCTTCTAAGCAGGTAGATAATGTCAGAGTTTAGCAGAACCAGTCTATTCTCTCTATTCTGTCTGGAACTTTTGAAGTGCTTATCTAATTCCTTTGTAGTCATTAGCAATTGTTGACTTTTTTTTTTTTTTTTTTTTTGGCTAGGCTAAGTAAAGAAAATGGACTTAAATGGCATTTTAATAAGTTTACTTGTTAAGAAATCACTAATAGCTGTCCTTATTTCACTTACAACGTCTGTGGAGTTAGTTTGTTTGAGCATGAGCTCTGTATAAAAATGCTCAATAGTAAGTTTTCTTTTGTAGTTCCGAGACTATTCTTCCCTGTTCCCTTCTTGGCTTTGTTATGGAATTTACTGTGAAACTTTAAATTTTCTAAATTACAAAACTTTGTCACAAGAAGAAGAGTTGTGAAATCAGATTGCTGATGGAGGGGAAAACCCAGTGGAGGAATGAAGCAATTCAGTTTAAAGTAAACTTTTTTTTAAAAATTGCTTGTAGGGGCTGAAATATATACATTACTGGAAAAATCAGGTTTGTTAATTTTAGCATGGTAAATGTTTGGAGAAACAGGGGATTTTATTCTTTCTATGAAAATTTGCCATGAGATGAAACTTTGAATGTGTTGTCCAGAGGAGGCACAATATTGAGAGAACTTTAGAGACTGTCTTGCTTTTAAAATATAAATGTAAAGGGAAAAATACATTTTTTAAGACTTGAACTGGCATAACTAGAAGCAAATGTGTTAAGTGAATTTAAAAAAAGAAATGGGGGGGGGGGGGGGTGGAATTAACGAAGCAAATGTTTGCTGCTTTTACCACTCAATTTTTTGGCTAGTGGTTTTGTGCACACGTGTATGCAGCCGCTACTTACCTCCCAAACTATACTGTGTTTTAGATTTCAAATGAGATTTTAATTTATGCTTGTAAATAACTCGTATTAAGGTATTTCAGCCACCAGAGGGTGAAATATGCCAGATGTGACTCCAAAGCAGGTAAAACTATCACCATCAAAATCACTTCCTATGTGTGCTCAGGCACTAGAGCACATATAGCATGTCTTACCTGTAGTGTGGATTCCTTGCTCTTTTTCCTGGCTCTTCTGGTGAGTGAGTTGTATGGTGTCTAAACTTGTTTGTACACATTCATAATTTTCTGAATTGCTTGCATTTTTAACAAGCGTCCTAGATATGTATTCCAGCTTTGGATCATTATCTGAAATTCTGCAAAACTTGGAAATGCAAATCACTTGGCAAGTGATGTTAAAGATCTATTTAACTGTAGCGAGTGGTATATCCTTTGTTTAAACAAATGAAGAAAAATCACTGAAGAGCTGACTCTTTTAGAGTGGAAATGTATTTCGCCTTCAAATTAAATATTTAGAAATGTTTGAGGAATGAATGAATAAAAGGAAATTTGGATGTTTGTGCAACCTCATGACCATATTTGTTTTTAATTGTTACAGTTGCTCACTGGTCTTGAAAGCATTAGAACAAAACCATCAGAATTAAAAGCTAAATAAATGTGCATTAGCTTTTAAATGTATGACTTATCAAATGGTTACTGATCAGTTTTCTGTCTAAAAGTGATACACTAATGGTGTTTCTCCTGTTGTTGGGACTGAGTCTAGCTGGGGTCAGGTGTGTCTAGGGTAGCTTTTAAGAGGTGAATTCTTAACTCCAGCCATACTGAAGTGTTATGAGTTTGGTAAAGAATGTCCTTTAGGTCTTTGTGCATCTGGTAGCCCTTAAACTGATTGATGGTCTGATCCAGCAGTTGTGTATTGGCCACAAATGATCAGAATATTCTATATGCCTCAGAACAAAATCCTCTAGGTGTGTGGGGTGTGGTTTGTTTGTTTGTTTGTTTTTTTGTTTTTTTTGTTGTTGTTTTTTTGTGAGTGGGGTAGGGATGGATGCTAAGAATGTTGATAGGAGAGTTGGAGAGTGAGGAGATCAGAGGAAGCTTCTCAGTAGGTAACCACCAGAGTCAAGTGATTACATCTCCACTGTGTTGGGCTGAAGGTAGACAAGAATGGGCAGGCTCTGGCCAGCAGAGAGAAGAGGACTTGGAGGAGTTCTATGTGGCTAGGAGTTTCCAGTCATCACCAGGTCCTCAAGTGTAGAAACTGTTTGTTTATTTGTAAAAGATACTTCTTAAGGCCCAGTTAGGCCAAGGGAACTAAGATGTACGAGACAGCTGTGAATGGCACTTCTGCCCTACCTGTAAGAAAATCAAGCTTGTCCTCAAAGCGTTCTTCAGCCCTCTAAGGAAGACAGATGATCCTTGCTGGGGGCTGAATACTCAATGAATAGGAAGAACATTCCGCAAGGGACAGGTGGATCACACAACAGCATGCTACTTTCCTGGAGCCAAGACACAAGATGGCACTCTAAGATTGGATAGTGTTCTGAAGTCCGTGAGGAAAAGATGCATTGGTGGTGGTGCACATTGGCACTAATGATGCTGTGCTGTGGGATCTCTCAGATAATCGATGACTCAGAAGTGTGTTGAAGAATGTCCAAGTGATCTTCTTGGAGATTTTTTGTCCCATGAGCAAAGGAAGGTAGAAGATTCCTTTAAGTGAACCGCTGGCTAAGTAAGTGGTATAGGGTGTAGGATTTTGGTTTTTGTGGAAAACTGGCCTGTCTTTTGGGGGGTGGAGGTGTGTACAATTTGGATGGCCTCCACCTGAGGGAGGGGCCTGTACAGTTTGGATGGGCTCCACATCAGCAGAAGGGGGACCAGTTTTCTCAGGGACAGGCTGGCTAGAGTAGTCAAGAGGGGATTAAACTAATAACAAAAGGGGAGCATAAAAAGAAGGAAGATATGAGCCCTCTGCAGAAAATACAGACGTTTAGAAGAACTAATCAAGGAACCAAAGGACATGAAGAGCAGAAATTATTTAATTGTTTATACACCAATGCTAGGAGCCTTGGTAACAAATAAGTTGGAATTACTCATTTATAAACTTTAAATTTAGTCTAGTTGGTATTACCAAAACCTGGTGGGATGATTCCCCTTATTGGAACATTACAAATCCACCATTATAACCTATTTAGGAAGGATAAAATGGGCAAAAGGGGAAAGGTGTAGGGGTGTGTGTGTGTGTGTGTGTGTGTGTGTGTGTGTGTGTGTATATATATATATATATATATATATATATATATATATATATATGTATATGTGTGTGTGTATATGTAATAAAAAAAAAAGTTTCCAAGTCACTGATAAATTGAAAGGAAATGATTGTGAATGATTAGGGATGAGTACAAGATGGGGTCTTAGTTGGTGTCTACTACAGACCACCAAATCATAGCAGGGAACAGGCTGCTAGATGTGTAAGGCGCCAATCTATAATGTATAGGAAAAGAAGCTGTGTGACTAGGGGAGACTTCAATTTGAGTGAGTTATGCTGGAGGTCTCAGGCTCTCAGTATTTACAACAGCCTTGGAAATTTATAAATATAGATGATGATGGTTTCTAACTCAGTGTGTTGCATCCAAAATGAAGGAATTCTATACTGAACTTCATCTTGATAGAGGAAGAGTAAATTATCCTTATTTAGTTCTGTGATAACTTAGGGCATGTCTACACTTACCTCCGGAGCGGTCGATCCAGTGCGGGTCATTTATCACGTCTAGTGAAGATGCAATAAATCGACCGCCATCGACTCTGGTACTCTACTGGAGCGAGAAGTGTAGGTGGAGTCGATGCAGGAGCGTCAGCAGTCAACCTACCGCAGTGAAGACACCGAGGTGAGTAGATCTAAGTACGTTAACTTAGCTACGTTAGTCATGTAGCTAAAGTTGCGTGACTTAGATCGATTTCCATCCCCCACCTCCGCGTGTGTAGACCAGGCCTTAAGTTCAATTGATCATAACTTGATTCCATTTATAAAGTTCAAACAGAATAAAGAGCAGACCGATGGTACATATAGTGGGTGCTTTAAAAGGGCCGGTTCCACAAAGGTGAAAACAATTGAGCAAAATCACTTGTAAGGAGACATTTAATTAGAAAAATGTGAGTAATTGGGAATTGTTTACACTTTTCTAGAGGCCCCAAAAGCCACAATCAAGGAAGAAGGCTGTATTGGTTAAAAAGCAACCTGACTTATACAGGAAGTGAAGACAGCTATAAAATATATAAAAAACAAATTGAAGAAAGGGGAAGCTGAAAGTAAATAGAAATCCAAAGTTATCTACTTTCTACAGTTTCTAAGGGAAGCCAAGGGACACAAGTAGAAATCCATTACCAGCTGACTTAAGAACAGTAAGAAGCTGTTATTTAAGCATATTAGGAAGAAAAAAGAATCCTAACAATGGAATTGTCCATTAGATGGAAATGATAGAATTATCAATAATAAAGCAGAAGCATTCAATAAATATTTCTGTTCTGTGTTTGGGGAAAAAAAGATGATATAGTCACATCACATGAATGCACTCATTCCATTCCAATAGTATCTCAGTAGGATGTTAAACAGCAGCTACTAAAGTTGGACATTCTTAAATCAGATGGTCCAGATAATTTACATCCAAGAATTTTAAAAGACCTGGCTGAGGAGCCCGCTGGACTGTTAATGTGGTTTTTCAGTAAGTCTTGGAACACCAGGGAAGTTCCAGAAGTCTGGAAGAAAGCTAATGTGCCAATATTTAAAAAAGGGAACTGGGATGACATGGGTAATGATAGGCCTGTCAGTCTGACCTTGATCCCAGATAATAGAGCAGCTGAGAATTAAGGGAGAGTTTATGTAATGAATGCCAATCAACATGGGTTTATGGAAAATATCTAGTTTAAAATCTATCTGTTTTTTGATGAGTTTACAAGTTTGATAAAGGTAATAGTGTTGATTATAATGTACTTAGACTTTTGAAAGGTATTTGCTTTGGTACCACACATCGTTTTGATTAAAAAAACAAACTAGAAGGATATACAATTAACATGGCAAACAATAAATGGATTAAAAACTGGCTGATAGACTTCAAAATGCAATTATAAACAGGGAATGGTGGTCGAATAGGTGTGTTTCTAGTGGGGTCCTGTGGGGATAGGTTCCAGGCCATACACTGTTAAACACTTTTATTAATGACCTGGAAGAAAAGATAAAATCATCACTGATAGTTTTCAGGTGACCCAAAAATTGGGAATGGTCAATAATGAAGAGGATTAGTCCACTCATACAGAGCGATCTGGTAATTTGGGTGCGAATGAACAATATGCATTTTAATATGGCTAAATGTATGTCTAGGAACAAAGAATGTAGGCCATATTTACAGGATGGAGGATTCCATCTGGGAAGCAGTGACTCTGAAAAATATTTGGAGGTCATGGTGGATAATGAGCATCACACACGGAACTCATGTTCAGCTGTGGCCAAAAGGGCTAGTACAATTCTTGGGTGCATAAAGAGGAGGATCTTGAGGTAGGAGTAGAGAGATTATTTTACCTTTTGTATTGGTCCCTGGTGTGACCAGTGCTGGAATACTGTGACCAGTGCTGGTTTCCACCATTGAAGAAGGATGTTGATAGATTGGTGAAGGTTCAGTGAAGAGTCATGAGACTGAGTAAAGGATTAGAAAACATGTCTTTATAGTGAAACTCAAGGAGCTCAGTTTATTTAGTTTAACAAACGGAAGGTTAAGGGGCAACTTGATCAAAGTCTAGGAGGATCTCTGTGAGGAACAAATATTTAATAATGGGATCTTCAGTCTAGCTGAGCCAGTGGTGGGAAGTTGAAGCTAGACATTCAAACTAGAAATAACCTCACTGTTAAAAATGTATGCCTTATTAATCATTGGGCCGATTCACCAAAGGTCATGGTGAGTTCTCCATCACTGACCATTTTAAAATCAAGATGAGATGTTTTTCCAACAGCTCTGCTCTAGGAATTATTTTGGGGAAGTTCTCTGGACTAGAAGATCACAGTGGTCCATTTTGACCTTGGAATATGTGTGTCTATAAAATTCAGAATATCTCTGTCTTAAAACAAAGCAGTAAATAAATTCTGTTGCTAATGAACTTGATTCCCCTTGCTGGCACAGGGAGGCATAAATAACACCTCCCTGAGCCAGCAGAGTCAGCTGTACCCCTGTGGGGGAGTCACTCTTGAAGGGAATGCAAATGGTGTTTGCACTTCTGCCATTCCTCCTCTATCGGCCACACCAATCATGTTATCACTGATCAATACTGCCTGTTTTTTGAGGCTTTGCTTGACACTTCTGACTGTGGCTTTCCTTGTGGACGTGAAGTATTTCATGTACGCTGTCACAAGTTTCATCTTCTCTGAAACCCATTGTTCGGGAGCTGCTTCTTGGGTTATGCTGGCATAGGTCAGAGTTGAATCTGGCCTGATATCTTGTCCTTCTGTGTTTGAACTATTGTTTGTGGGTTTTGTTGTAGTTATGTCAAACCGCTCTCTTCACGGATTCTTTTTTCTTTTCTTTTTTTTTGGTAGAGCACTGACTTATGGTGCTCCAGTAATAAGCATCTTGGGTTTGATCAGAAATGTCCTCTGGAGGTTGTAGGAGAGTTGTGTGGGTTATTTCTGCCATCGTTTGACGCAACTTTGTGTTAAGTTCAGCTCTTTGTGCTGCCTGATGACCAGAATTTGATGCGTCATGGTGCTGCATTTACTGTGATGGCTGTTAGCTGCACATTGTAATTATGTAGTCTCCTGGCTGGTTAAGGTGGGGGAAAGGGAGAACAGAGTTCTCTCTCTTTAATACAGAGTAAATGAACAATCAAACACAATAAAATTCAGCAAGGTTTTAAAATTCCTACTTGTTTAACCATAGCAGGGCATCATCACTAACCCTTTGCTCTGTTGCTACCTCTGGGGCAGCTCTGCTGGTGGAAGAAGTGCTGTAGACTGGCTGCCAGCATGGAAAACTCTAGGAAAAGAAGCCTAGTGTAGACAAGGGCCAGGAATGTTGAGTCTAGTCTTCCCTGTTTTTTGCTGATTGTCTCACTGGAGGATCAGAGAATGTGCTTTACCCAGCCTTTAAATGAAAGTGGAAGCATATAGAGTCTAACAAATACTTGGTATTAAAGTATAATTTGTTTAAATAGTTTACAAACAAAATCCAGAGCTTTAAGCAAGCCAAGTAAAAACAACTTCTCAGTTGCTTGTCTTTTACTCTTGGGTCATGTGATGTCTACTTGTCGAGTTGCCTTTTAGTCTTTCAGGAGAAAAGATTAAGCAAATTTCAAATGTTTAGAAGGCCCTCCTTTTTCCTGTGCTGCTTTTTCCTCTGGATAATCCTCCTTAGGCCTTCTCTGTACATCCTAAAAGGGCGGGGCGGGGGGAAGGCCAAACTCAATGTTCTTCTTTGGCGGTCACCTTTAAATACTGAAACATAATGGGGATAGGGTTCTGACTCTTGCCAAGAAGGTGGCTGGAATAAAAGCTGCAGCTAGGAGAGAAGTGTGTCAATGATTAGAGGAGACCAGCTTAAGCAAAAGTTTGTTAATGCAAAGTTACATTTCTTGTCTCTTCATTCATCCATAGTTAAAAGGGTAGGTGAATTTTTTGTCTTGCTCAAATTGAGAGCCTATAGGCTAATCCAAATCAGGAAGTGGAATTATTCATGGCTTTGAGTTTGTGAAGACAGCTGTGTTTTGTTCCATATCACTGCCAGATGCCTTAATTGTAAGGCATTACTGTAGTGCCACTGCTACCCACAGCTCCAGACATCAGCTGAAGCATAGTCATCTGGTAAATTGCTTGAGATCCTAGGCCCAAAGATTAGCATATTCAGCAGCCGTGATCTGTACTCAGAATTGTTTTGTTTTCCTGTCTTTGGAATTTGAGTTCTTGAAGATGAATAGAGAAGTTTCAAAGTATTACTTATTGTAGTAGAGATGGGATAGAACCTGTAAACCCTATGGCCTTTGAATAGCGAAATGAAGGGATGGAGAAGAATGTTTGATCTGCTCGCCTCTATGTTGGATCCAAAGTCAGAAGCATACCTTGGCTAATTTTGCATTTAAACTTCCATTTTCAGCCACTGAATCTGAATGCTGCTCCTGCCTCAGCCTCAAACCTGAACTCCACCTAAACCTGATTTGGATTCTCTCACCAATTTCTTGCCCCATTTAATGTTCTATCAGTTAGGGTAGTTGAGTGAGAAATCGAAGATGTTTGTTTTTCCTGGCTGCTCTCTGAAGAAAATCAGAGGAGAGCAATCAAGGTTCACACGTTTCTTCCATCAGCAGGGGAACCCAATAGTACCAATGCCTCATTAGTTTCTTTGTACCTGGTGAGCCAAAATTCAAGTGCGGTGTTCTAGACAGTGTCATCAGGGAAACCAGGAATTGTTTCACACTTTGACTAGTTACTCATATCTCTTCTCTACTAAACCAAGCTTGGTGCAATATATATATATTTTTTTATTTCATCCTCCAATTTCTCCTTGTTTCTACCCTGTCCTAGATATTGTGGTATTGAGACTTGCCTGTGGGTAACT